>CM057479.1:13665312-14881250 GCA_030035585.1 Dugong dugon
TAGCCAAAACTATTCTTATGTATATTTATTTTTGGCTAAACATGACCCACAGATGCAGTATCTTCTCAGAATTCTGCGGTCTATAATGGCATAAAGAACCAGCATTTCAGCTTAGGAGGTGTCTGTCACCTACCACTACTCTAACAGAAATACCACAAGTGGATGGCTTTAACAAAGAGAAGTTTATTCTCTCACAGTCTAGGAGGCTACAAGTCCAAATTCAGAGCACTGGCTCCAGGGGAAGTCCTTCTCTCTCTCTCTGTTGGCTCCAGAGGAAGGTCCTTGTCATCAGTCTTCTTTTGGTCTGGGAGCTTCTCTGCACAGGAACCTCAGGTCCAAAGGACACGCTCTGCTGCCGGCACGGCTTTCTTGGTGGTATGAGGTTCCCAAGTGTCTCCGCTCGCTTCTGTCTTTTATATCTCAAAAGAGATTGGCTTAAGGCACTATCTAATCTTGTAGATCTCATCAATATAACTGCCACTAATCCATCTGATTACCTCGTAGTAATAGACTTTACAACACATAAGGAAATCACATCAGATGACAAAGTGGTACACGATCATACAATACTGGGAATCATGACCCAGCCAAGTTGACAGATATTTTTGGGGGACACAATTCAATCCATGACAGGAAGTAAATAAAACAACAAGACAGAACCAAAGTGGATAAAAGGATGAGTTTAAAAAATTAAAGCATGGAAGACTTCATTATAAATAGAAAAGCTCTAACAGCTAATAAGAAAGGTTAAACTAAGCTACAGCAGTGTTCTAATCATTAAGGAACATTAATCTGTAGCTATCTGTAGAGGGTATTAGCATGCCATGAAATAAGAATGAAGTGAGTGGGGGTCCATGAGGAAGAATGCTAGAGAAATCCAAGTATAAAATTATAAGGATGAGGAGCTGGTATCAGGCTATAGCAATAGAAATGAAGAGGTACATGGGAGAGATTTATCAATAGGAAGGAATGCTAACAGATCTTGTAACTGAAGCAACAGAAGGACAGGGAAAGAAGAGTTAAAAGGTAAATCGAGGACTTCAAGCTCAGGTGACTGTGGATATTTTTATGTCGTTAGTTATGTCTAGCTAAAACAGCTTAATACTTCTTTGCCTTTCAGTTAGCAGTATCTGCAAGTTAAGCCCTTTGCATCATTATTTTTTTGTCTTCTCTCTGTATTGTTATTATGACTACTTGAAATGAGCTTCATACCTCACTTATGGAGTAGAGGAATTTTTTTAAAAAAATTATTTCTGAAAAGTGCAAATAATGGAATCCTTGCATCAGACAAGGTACAAACTAGTATCAGACAAGATAGATATCAGTCATAGCTTAAAGTGATATTGAGTATATGTTACAAAATTTGCCTGAGGTTAAAAAGAAATCTTAGATAATGTAAAACTGGGATGGGAATCTCTCACGCCTGGAAACTTTTATTCCTTCCAGGAGCAGAAGCACAGAGATAAAGAGACACATTGTAAATAAGGGATTTAAATTCTTAGAAATAGAGCTTGTTGGATTTGGAAAGATCTTTCCTTGAATGATCCTTTTCATTTATCTCATGCAGTATATGTCAATATGTTATCGGGGTGGGAGGACCTCTGGGGAGCACTGAAAACAATTTTCTACTTTTTATTAAGTAAAAAAGCAATTTTAAAACCTCTGTACTTGAATGAGGTAATTTGTCTTGGCTTCCTTCCACTGCAGAAATTGAATAGCCATTTTAAACGTATAGTCTATACCAGAAAAATGCGGTAGAAAAGGAAAAGGAAGAAACACCTTCTTTTCATCATCTTCTCAGAACACAAAATTTTATTCCAGTCTATAAAATATTTTCCATTTAGATAATTTATTCTTTTGGAGAAAATTCTGAAGGTATCTGAGGAAAATTTAGAAATAGAAAATGTACACATGCAGTTATAAGTCATAATTATGGTATCAGATTTAAATTTTGCCGGTGTTCATGACTATTTTTGTGAGATGGCATCAAGTCAGCTCCAGCTCATGGCAACCTTATGTATAACAGAAGGAAATGTTGCCTGTCCTGTGCCATCTTCATGATCCTTGGTATGGAGTCCTTTGTTGTGGCTCTTGTGTCAGTCCATCTCACTGAGAGTTTCCTTGATTTTTATTGATCCTCTATTTTACCAAACATGATGTCCCTTTCAAGCCTTTGGTCTTTCTTGATGATATGTCCAAAGTAAGTGAGCCAAAGTCTCACTCCCCTCCCTTCTAAAAAGCATTCTGTTTGTATTTGTTCTAAGATAAATTTGTTTGTTCTTCTGGCAGTCCTTGGTATATTCAATATTCTTTACCAACATCATAAAATGCATTAGTTCTTCTTCTGTTTTCCTTTGTCATTGTCCAGCTTTCACATGCATATGAAGCAATTGAAAGGACCATGGTTTGGGTCAGATGCACATTAGTTATCAAAGTAACATCTTTGCTTTTTAGAAGCTTTAAAGAGGTCTTTTGCAGCAGACTTTCCCAGTGCAATAGGTCATTTGATTTCTTGACTGCTATTTCCATGGATGTTGATTGTTGATGCAAGTAGAATGACTAGTTTCTTCCCCTGCCCCCTAACCACCCAGTCCTGACTGTGAACAGTAAGCTGTATTAGGTGGTAGAGTGTTCTGAGCTCTGAGCATCAAGACCAGTGATCCCCATCATAACATTTCCAATAGTCTACCCTTGAAGATTCAGATTTTGTATGTTTGAGGTGAAGGAAGCCTGGTACTGAGTGCTTAAAACCCTCCCTGGAAAATTCAAATGCTGAGCAAGCTGTGGAAACTACTATTTTAAACAATTTACCTTCTGTATCAAAACTTTTTGGCTTCATATTACAAAATTAAGCAACCACCATAAAAATAGATATCTCCTTTAGATTTTCCATAATGTTTAACTATAGTAGCAAGTTTTAGAAACCACTATTTTAAATTATTCACCTTCTTGTCCAAACTTTGTCGATTTGTAAGATTAAGCAACCACAATATAAATAGATATGTCCTTTTCTGTTTTTTTGTGATATTTAAATGTTGAGCAGTTCATCAAAATCCAATACCTGTCAGCGAAATATAACCACTGAAGTGCCTGCACTATATAAAAGATGGGAGAGGCTTTTATGGAGTACTATGAAATTAGGAGACATCACAAAGGAAAATAAGACTGCTTTAAAACCTGAAACCAAACCCGTTGCAGTCAAGTCCATTCCAACTAATGGCGGCCTATCTATAGGACAGAGTAGAACTGCCTCCATAGGGTTTCCAAGAATGGCTGGTGGATTCTAACTGCCAACCTCTTAATACTACTTTAACTACTTATAAAATCGTACAATTAATTCTGTGGTGATTTTTTTTATTATTTATTTTTATTTTTAATGAAAATATGCACAGCAAAACCTGCTCCCATTTCAATTTCTAGACATAATGATCAGTGACATTGGTTACACTCCTGTGGTGGTTTTAACTCTGATATTCTTTTCTTAAAATTTTCTGATACCTGCATTGTACCCGGAATAACTCATAGATAACTATACACGTATATCCTTTCTAAGCTTGGAGTGTATGGCAAGGACCTGTTAAATGGATTGACTGAATATTTTAAATAGAGGCTGAAGAGAGGCTGTTCAGCCTACATGTGCAATCCGGTCACCTCATTTGTAGTCAATACAGTGACTTACGATACACAAATGCTACCTGGTTCCCTCTCTTATGGCTAGGCTGTTTTAGTTTGGGATGCAGAGTACAATGCTAAAAAGATGTCAGAGCCTCTTAGTCTACCCAGAATTCTTTTACCAAATCTAGTAATTTTTAAAGGTCAAAAAAAAAAAAAGACTTAATTTCCATAATTAAAAAATGAGACAAAACAGAATCCTTGGTGAAGTAATGACACTGTTTTGGGGTGTTTTTAGAAAAAAACGCTGCTCTTTTTTTGGCGTTTAGGAAGTAGACAGTATAAAAACCGGGGATCCATTTTTTCTGTCTTTAATCAGCATGTTGACAAAAGGAAGAGAGAAAAGAGGCTGTCTTTGGAGACAGTGCTCCAGAATGTTTGGCTTCCTCCTTTCCCTTCCCCATCTTGGGTGACCCTCGCAGTCCTGCTGGGACAAAACCACGCACACAACACTCGATTTTTTCAGGGCTACGTCCTGGTTTAGTGAGGGCCAAGACATAGAGGAGTTAGTACTCTAAGTGAAAAATGGCATTTGGAGGGTGGGGGAAGCAAACAAAATTGAGGCATTGCTTTCTTACAAAATCTGATTGAAGTTGAACCACAACAATCCTATAATGGCGTGGGGGGAAGAAAGAAAAAGAACTTGTCGTTGCATTGTGGAAAAACACATTGCTGATAGCTGCTGTGCCCCCGGGGTGGGGGTGGGGGGTCAGTATTTCAATGATGTCTTAGTTCACTTAAGGTGACACACACCTATGCTGTGTGCATTGGGGGAGACATAGGGACTTTAAGCTGCATTGAGGAGAAAAAACAATCCAGCTGCCTGCCTGCATGTCCTCCAAACAGAAGCCAGATTAGAGGAAAAGATGCATCTAGTCCATTAAAGAGCAGGAGCAAAAGATAGGGGGCTGAGGAGAGGTTTGATGCAGAATGGCCTGGAAGGACTGGCATTATAGTTCCAGCAATAGGCCTGCTTTAGTTTAGTGTCATTATTTAGACATGGTTAGACATGGAGGGCATTGGTGGCTCAGTGGTAGAATTGTCTTCTATGCCTGAGACCCAGATTCAGTTCCTGGCCAATGCGTCTGGTGTGCAGCCACCACCCGTAAGTGAAGGACTGTCAGTTGTTATGATGCTGAACAGGTTTCAGGGGAGCTTCCAGACTAAGATGGACTACAAAGAAAGGCCTGGCCGTCTTCTGAAACTCAGCCCTATTGTTACCAGGGGTCTCAGATCTTCCTTGGCGAGGCTACACAGAGACATGAAACAGGTGAAAGCAAAAAAAAGAAAAAAAGCTTTATTTGGTTGGCCAAGCAAAGAAGCACACCAGGACTTTCATCGCCAAGATGGCTCCCCAAACAATAGCTGAAACAACTTTTATTAGGGGCAAAAGCTGAGGAAGGGTCTTGGCAAGAATAAGGTCATTGAGTGGTCTGGACTGACAAGGCGTTCCTGGGGCGATTCGGTCATCTGCGCTTGCTCAGTTCAAAAGGTGAGGGTGGGGGGTGTGTCTCTCAAACCGGATCTTAGTCTCCAACCCTTTGCTTCTGAAAGTCTTCCGCCAATCTTGGGCCGCTAAATTTTGGTTCCATCTGGCGGGAGAAAAGTTCCGGGGTCACCAAGAGCACGGGGTTGATGGCTCTGCGCATGTCAGGCGAGCCGTATTTGGTCTTAACTGGTTCTGTGGTCTGTGACCCTAAGCTCTTCTTTTTCTTATCTTGGGCGGGAAGTTGGTGGATTGCATAAAAAACATCTGGAGAAACCATTTAGAAGGGGAGGTGGCTCATGCTACTCTACTTACAAGTTGGAAGTCGGTAATAGTGCCCGGAGGCTGTCAACCTCACTGTGGACTGCAACGATCTGATCCGCAGTGGATCATGGGAATGGCACAGGACCAGGCAGGGTTATGTTCAGTTGTGCAGGGGATCGCCGTGCGTAGGGCCAAGACGAAGGCAGCTAAACATTTAGACGTGAGAGGCAAGAACGTGGAGACTCTCCATCTTTATTACTTATAAATGCAGAACCTGTTCCCATTGAGTCGATTCCGACTTAAAGCAACCCTATAGGATAGTGTAGAAGTGCTCCAGAGGGTTTCCAAGGAGTGGCTAGTGGATTCAAACTGCCCGTCTTTTGGTTAGCAGTCGAATGCTTAACCACGGTGCCACCAGGGCTCCATTTCCTGTGAAAGGAGAGGTTTTATTCACAAAGCCATGGAATGGTAAGACTGAAAGAAGATACGGACTGCTGAGTATCAAGGTAAAGATCAAAGAGAGCCGGGCTTTCCTTGTGGTTTACCACAGACGAGCTGTGTGACCTGGTGCAGGAAAATTGCCTCTTTTTAAACCTCAGTTTCATGTGTAAAATAGGCATCACAGAGATACCGCCTCATCCTTAAAAAAAAAAAAAAAAGTCGCTGTCAAGTCGATTCCAACTCACAGTGACACCATGGGACAGAGTAGAACTGCCCCGTAGGGTTTCCAGGGAGCAGCTGGATTCACACTGCCAGCCTTTTGGTTAGCAGCCAAACTAGTAACCACTATACCACCAGGGTTTCCACCTTCCCATTGGTAATGGTAAAAAGTAGATGATAGAACCTATGAGAAGCTCTTAGCCCCACGCATAATAAACCCTCAGCAAATGTTAGATGTAGTTTGTCTAAACTTAAACATTAATTCTTTTTGTATTTTATTTTTTAAAAGAAATTTACAAATGATGTATATAGCATTGCTTGAAAACATTTTAAAAGTACAAAAGTTCTTAAAATGTCAAATTTTTTGCCCCTTCCCTCCCTCTCTCCCTCCAACCCCATTTTCCCAACAAAACAGACTACTTGAATTCAAACCTCCTCCTCCACCTCATGTGTATCTGGGCAAGCTAACCACATCTGGTCGCAGATTTTTAATCTGGAGAATAGCGATAATTCTAAAAACTCATTCTGAGGAGTGTTAAGTACTTGGAATAGTGCCTTAGAGCGAGATTTCCATAAGTATTTGCTCTCATCTTTCAACTGGAGCCCCTGAGTAGTACAAATGATTAATGCACTCAGATGCTAATTCAAAGATTGGAGGTTCCAGTCGACCCAGAGGCACCTGAAAAGAAAGATCTGGCGATCTGTATCTGAAAAATCAGCCACTGGAAATCTTACGGAGCACAGTTCTGCTTTGACACACGGGGTTGCCATGAGTTGGAATTGATTTGATGGCAACTAGCTGGTTAAGTTTATTCCATTACAAAATTATGTACAGTGGTTTATGAATCATCATCCTATCGCAAGGATTGATAAAATACATAAGTATATGAGCAGCTTCAAGAGTGTATTAATAAATTTATAGTTGGAAGACACTTTAGGAGTAATCTATTGCAAACTCCCGAACAGTGTAGAAATCCTTTCTGCAAACTCCACAATGTGTCCTTATTCTCTCTGAGAGTATCCAGAAAGGTTCTTATCATGGCTCAAGATGGCCCAACACATTACTGGAAACTTTTAGAATAGATAATTCCGTGTGTTGAATAAACAGCCTTCTCCTGATAACTTCTGATTGGTAACTTCCAGCTGGAAGCAACAGAAAACCAAAAAAAAAAAAAAAAAAAACACCAAACCGGTTGCCTTAGAGTTGATTCTGACTCACAGTGACCCCACATGTTTCAGGGGAGAACTGTACTTAGTAAGGTTTTCAGTGGCTGACTTTTCAGAAGTTGACCGCTGGGGCTTTCTTTGAGGAGACTCTGGGTGGATTTGAACTGTTAACCTTTTGGTTAGTAGCTGAGCTCTTAACTGTTTGCATCATCCAGGGATTCCTGGAACCAACAAAAGATACAACAAATCAAAATCACCATGTTGACTGCATTTCAGTCTTTGGATTTTGAGTGTGACAGAAGAAGGAGTTCTCTCCATAATTCTTTCTTTTCGTCCAATACAGTCTCTGCCCAATAACATACACTCCTTTATCCACTCAATGTAAGTGGAATCTATTTTCTAGCTGTCACATTCATAGCATATTAAGTCAAGAGTTTCTGACACTAACCCTTGGAAATTAAGAAATCTGTCAACTTCGGGTGGTATCTCTTTACTACATAATAGGAGATTATCAGACGAAAGTTAGTAAATGCTTTTTAATCATTTTTTTTTTGAAATTTAGAGAAAAGATAATAAAAGCTTAGAAAAGTACTTCTAAGATTCCCCCTCAAGGAAAATGGTTGGTTAATGGGTAATGAATTCAGAATCCTTAAAGGACCCCTCAGATAGATTTGATGAGAGGTTTGATAATTTCATGCCAGGAAAATAATAAATTTTTATAAATGAGTAGAAGGGAAAGCTATAAAATCATTTAATAAAGATGGATTCAGTTGAAAAGATGAGAAATGTCTGTACTATTTTTACAAACAATAAGTGATGCTGACTGTTTATAATAATCAGATTGTATGACTAAAATATGTTGTTGAAGAAGTATCTTTTATAATACACTTAATTTTCAATTCCGTAGTTATATAAGCCACACCATCTTGGTTTATATTGTGACTTATTTCTACACCTAAATTTCCTCTTTTGTAAAATGGCTGTTGGAACAATTAAAGGAGAAAATGTGTGATATACTTAGAACAGGGTGTGGCACACAGTGAAAACAAAACAAAACAAAAAACCTGAATTTGTTGCTGAGGAGTAGATTCTAACTCATGGCGACCCCATGTGTTACACAGCAGAACTGCTCCACAGGGTTTTGTGGGCTGTGATCTTTACAGAAGCAGATTGCCAGGCCTTTCTTTTGTGGTGCCAATGGGTACGTTTGAACCACTAACCTTTAGGTTAGTAGTTGAACACAAACTGTTTGCATCACCCAGGGACCCGACACATGATAAACCCTTAATAAATATTTTTATTGGAAGGTATCTTAGTTAACCAGTGCTGCTGTAACAAAAGTACCACAAAACTGTGGCTTTAAAGAATAGAAATTAATTTCTCAGAGTCTGGAGGCTAGAAGTCCAAATTCAGGGCATTGACCCTAGGAGAAGGTCCTTCTTTGTCTCTTTTCAGTTTCTTGTAACTGCTGGTAATCCTTGGTATTGCTGGGCTTGTAGATGCATCTGCCTCCATTTTTCACGTGGTATCTGTCTTCCCCCGTATGTGTCTCTCTGTGTCTCTACTCCTTTTATAAGACACCACTCCCATGGGATTAGGTTTAGGACCCACCCTGCTCTGGTGTAACCTATTAACATAACAAAAGAAGAACCCTATTTCCAAACAGGATCACATTTGCAGGTACCTAGGGCTTCAACATATATTTTCCGGGGTCACAATTCAGTCCATAACAGGAGTCTGTTTTTTACATGGCAGTAAAAACAATTTAGGAGGAAATCAACTCATGAGCTCATTACATTACCAAGGAAACTTCTGTGTTTTCCAAAGCATTTCATCATTTTTTTGTGTGGGTTTCTGTGTATAGATGTGTGTGTGTGTGTGTGTGTGTGTGTGTGTGTTCAGCTAGGCAGAGCGAGGTGCACTTATCAATGTGTCTTAGCTGCTTTTTTTATAACTCAGAAGGGATTTGGTTCAGGACACACTTGTGATGGTTAAAGTTGTGTGCCAACTTGGCTGGACCAGGATTCTCAGTGGTTTGGCAGTTCTGATGTAGTTTGGCAGTTATCGTGATGTAATCACTTTCATAATGAGATCTGATATAATGTGATCACCTCCATGATGAGATCTGCTGTGAGCAGCCAATCAGTTGAAAGGGAGTTTCCTTGGGGGTGTGGCCTGCATCCAATATTGGTGGACTTTCTGGCAAAGCTCGCTGGCTTTTTCTCACTCTGGATCCTGTCATCTAACCTCTGGTTCTTGGGACTTGAGCTAGCAGCTTACTTGTTGATCTTGGAATTCATCAGCCTCCACAGACCGTGAGCCAGTAGCCTGCTGTCTTGCCTGCTGATCTTGAGTTTGCCAGCCCCTGCAGCTATGTGAGTCAGGGGAAGCCTCCAGCCTGACCCATGGACTTGGGACTTTCCAGCCTCTACAACTGCATGAGCCATTTAATATAAATCTCTCTCTCTCCATATATGTATATATATGCTTCACTTCACTGGTTTTGCTTCTCTGGAGAACCCAGCCTAAGGCAACACTCTGCACTAATATGGCCTCATTAATATAACAGAGAAAACTCTGTTCCCAAATGGGATTACAGCCATAGCTATAAAGGTTAGGATTCTAACACAGGTTTTGGGGAGACACAGTTCAATGCATAACACTAGGTGACACCTTTCTCAGTTACAAATCAACATTGGAAACCTAATCTAGAGAGACATGCTGTGTCTGTTTAACTTGCAGGGGTTGGTATGTATAAGGATGTAATTGAGTTTATGAGACAAGAAAGACGAGGAAGGAGCACAGATGTTTGAAAGGTGGTATTTATTTACACTTAGGATTTTCTGTGCATGCATATTTATTGACAGAGAAGGATGTTCAGAGTATACTTCTAAATGAAAAAAGCTGGCTACAAAACAGTGAGTAGGCAGCCTTTTAAAAATACATATATGCAGAAAAAATAGATATGTATGCAGAAAAAAAAGAATGAAAAGAGATATAATACATACTCCAATGAAGAGTAAAAGTCCAAGCTAGAGAAAATCCCATGAAGAGAGGCATATCCATCTTGATTATTGCTTTGTCCACAGCATTTTACAAATGGCTAGGATTAGATACGCACTCAACAAATATATTGAAGAAAAATGAATCTCTAGAAGTGAATTTCCTGATGATTTTCAGTATTGTTTCTCATTTTGTTTCTATCTTTTTTCCCTACAAAGAATCAGTATTTCTGTTGTAATGAACATAAAATAAAAATAAAGAAAAGATCATATTATTCTGATGTAAGGTTGAGGTATTTAGGGTCTAGGAAAGGACAGTATAGACAGCTCTTCTGGCTCATTGTGTGAATCTCTTTATGCCTGATAGCACCGATGTTGAGAATCAACTGTCCAATGTCCCTTGCCCAGGGACGTAGCAGGGATCTAGCAATAAGGAAGTGAAGGAATAAGAAACCACTAGATTGAGGTTGAAAAATAAGTGCATAGTGGATTTTAATTAGTCAGATACTCTACCTCTAATTAAACATATTGTCTGTAAGGATCACCAGACATTCAGGAATTCTAGAGACCAAGTATGTTTTGTTCAATGCTAAATCTATATTACCTAACATAATGGTTGGGACATTTTTTTTAAATTGATGCATTTGTGCACGTGTGAATGAATGAGAGAGAACCTTCTGTTAGCAATGATGGTTGCTTCTCCAAAGAAATAGTAAAAGATCATGGTGTGCACTGAGAGGGATATTATCAAACACTCTTTTTTCTTAATTTCTTTTCAGACTGTGAGAGGAATACTATACTACAGAATGAGATAAAAAAAAAGTCCATCATTAAGTGTGTGTGTGTCTTAAATAGGATAAACTTCACTTTCACTCACACAGGCTCCACACTTGTTACACATAAGTGATCAGAAGCGTAGTTGTTGATGTTGACATATCTAATGAATGATACATACTAATGAAAAGCAAATTAGTGACTTCTGTCTTCTTCAAAGTCTTTTCAGAATAAAATACCTGTTGCAAGTCTACTGAAGTGATACGTTATTCTTGTTTACACTTTTGTTCCCATCTTTCAGTTATAGCAAACCAGGGCTTCAAACTGGTTCATTCTGTTTCGGGTTCAAACCCCTGCTGAGAATTTGCATTTCTAACAAGTTCCCAGGCGATGCTAATACTGCTGGTTAGGGACCAGTTCTGAGAACCACTAGTAGAGCAGTGGTTCTCAAAATTTGTTATACATAAGGATCACCTGGGGATCTTGTTAGACTGTAGATTCTTATTCAGTATATCTGGTCTATAAATGAAAATTCTCAGCAGGGGTTTGAACCAGAATGAACTGGTTGGAAACCCTCTACCAAACAAATCAAACACACGGACAAAAACTGATCCAGTGGTTAAAATGCTTGACTGCTAACTGAAATTTGTTGGTTCGTACCCACCAACTGCTCCATGGGAGAGAGATGTGGCAGCTTGCTTCTGTAAAGACTTATGTAAACCAGACCAAACCCATTGCTGTTGAGTCAGTTCCAACTCATAGTGACCCTATAGGACAGAGTAGAACTGCTCCATAGGGTTTCCAAGGAATGATTGGTGGATTCCAACTGCTGACCTTTTGATTAGCAGCTGTAGCTCCCAGTAGCTCATAACCACTGCGCCACCAGGGCTCCAAAGATTTACATACAGCCTTGGAACCTCTATGAAGGCAGTTCTACTCTGCCCTACAGGGTCACTATAATTTGGAATTGACTGGACGGCAGAGGCTTTGTGTTTTTTTTTCAGGTAGGATTGAGGAGTCCTTGTGGTGCAGTGGTTAAAGTGCTTGAATGCTAACCAAAAGGTCGGTGGTTTGAACCCGCCAGCTGCTCTACGGGAGAAAGACGTGACAGCCTACTTCTGTAAAGATTACAACCTTGGAATCCCTATAGGGGCAGTTCTACTCTGTCCTACAGGGTCACTGAGTCAGAATTGGCTCCACAGCAACGGGTTTGGTTTTTGATTTGGAGGTAGGAATGGTAGCAGACAACAAAGAGGACACAGTTGGAATAAAAGATTCGAAATAGTTGAGAAGAGGTTGGAGGATGGTGAATAATGGTATGTTTAGCACAGGGGTATGCATGTGAAAGAAGTGCAAGTGAAGACCAGTGAGATTTAGTGTCCTTGAAATACGAGGTTAAATAAAGTAGGCAATCGTAAGCTTCGAGAAAGTCTTTGCTGTTCACTGCTATATCCCCATCACATAGCACAGTGCCTGATACCACGCTGTTGTTGACGTTAACTGCCATCGAATAGTCCCCCAACTCATGAAGACCCCATGCACAATGGAAGGAAACCCTGACCGGTCCTGTGCCTTCCCCATGATCAGTTGGGGATCAGACCATTGTGATCCATAGGGTTTTCACTGACTGAATTTTGGAAGTAGCTCTCCAGGCGTTTCTTCTAGTCTGTCTTAGTCTGGCAGCTCCACTGAAACTGTTCAGCATCATAGCAACACATGTGCCTTGACTGACACATGGGTGGTGGGTGCACATGAGGTCCATTGGCTGGGAATCATGCATGGATCTCCCACATGGAAGGTGAGAATTCTACCACTGAACCACCACTGCCCATGTCTTTGAGATATAAAAGAGAGAAGCTAGCAGAGATACGTGGGAACCTCATACCACCAAGAAAGTAGTGCCTGGAGCACAGTGTGTCCTTTGGACCTGAGTTTCCTGTGCAGAGAAGCTACTAGCTCAGAAGATTGATGACAGGGAAGATTGATAACATGGACCTTCCTCCAGAGCCGATAGAGAAGGCATTCCCCTGGAGCTGATGATCTGAATTTGGACTTGTAGCCTACTGGACCGTGAGAGAATAAACGTCTCTTTGTTAAAGCTATCCACTTGTGGTATTTCTGTTATAGCAGCACTAGATGACTAGACACCTGCTATTGAATTATTCAAACACCAACTTCTTTTAATAAAAGTGTAAAAAAACTTTTGAAAACCATGTTTTTCAAACTTAGCACACTGCTTTATGAAGGATGCTCTATGCAGAAAAAAATATTGACTTATAAATACGTAGTAGCGATAAGACTAACCCACACAGAAGCAATTTCCTTTCCAGATAATAAGCTTACCTGGGATACTTAACTATCCCTACTGGTCTTTATCAGGGGGATAATAGACTTGCTACGCTCAGCTGTATTGATTCAACATGTGTAAATGGGTAGACCATTTCTGTGTGTAAAGGAAAGTTATTACAATCAACTGCTTCAAATTAATTTTGGATTCTTAATGTTTGTACCCTGTATTTATTTTACTACTTGAATGCTTTATATAATAATATTTAATATTGTTAAATCAGCCAATGTTTAACTGATTTCAGGAGCTACTGGTTGAGTTTTAATGTATGTGTGAATTAACCAGGTTCCTTTTGAGTATTACAGCTAGTTACTTTTGGGCACTTTTTGATTTGGTGGCATATTTGCAGCAGGTAGAATGAGGGCCGAAGTGGGTGACAACTAATACCATTCAATTATACTTGAACTGGTTTTTGGTGGGTCAGTTGTAACCAAAATGAAGATTGTTTAAAATACCTTCTCGATGTGTACTTTTCTAAAGATCAATTATCAAAAATTAGTTTGGCTTTAGATGGTATATTTATAATAAGAGGTTCATGGAATTCATATGCAAAGGTGGCACATTTATCAAAATTTTTCCAGATCATAAGTTATGGCCAGATCATAAGAGCAATGAAGAGCTATCTTGAAGTCCTCACTGACTCAGTGAAGAAGGTGCTGTGACTAGGTCTGTAGAATTTTCTTATAAGTCATTGATCGACATTGTGAATCCACACGATTATTTTCTCCTGTGTATTCTGTAATCTTGTAGGATGTCTTAAAAGATTTTGCATCCAGTCTTCAGGTACACAGAAGACTGTCATTCAACAGGCATCCCAAATTGAGGCTGCCAGATGTTCCCCCCAACCCCCGCCGTAAATCAGAGAACAAGCATAATTTGAATATTCTGCATATATTTACATATCGTGTCAAGAGTCCCTAACTCTAATTATGTAAAATAAAATTAATTAGTGCAGCCTACTGCAAAGCCCGCATTCAAACCCAATATTCAGGGCATGACGGCCTGGAAATACCTAGCACATCCTAAAGCCAATTAGTTTGATTTCATCCGGGAAAAGGAGGGCTTGACAGAGGCACCTTCATAGAGATGAGAACACAGAGCTGGAGGTAAACGCTGAAACAGAGAGAAATAGATTGTAAGTTGCTTTGTCCTGAACGTCTGTGTTTTATTCCCTTTCCCAGTGGAAACTGCAGTTGCACATACTCTACACATATGCAAACATATTCTTGTTTTCTTGTGCTCCTCTGAGGACTGAGCGGTGCTCAGTGCCCTTGGTTTCCTACTTTAGCTCCACCAAGTAGCAGATGGGAAAGCCAGTCCACCTTCCTGTTGTTAAAACCAGGGCTACCAACTGGTTCCGTGCATTTCGAATCCCTTCTGAGAATTTGCGTTTCTAACAAGTTCCTGGGAGATGCTGATGCTGCTGGTTAGGGACCAATTCTGAGAAGCACTAGTGATTCTCAAAATTTATTATGTATAAGAATCACTAGGGCATCTTGTGAAAATGTAGATTCTGATTCAGTGTATTGGGTTCGAAGCCTTGGTTAAAACTACTGTTTTCCTGACCCAGATGTGTGTTGGTGGAGAGTGCTTTCCTTCCCTTACCTACCTTTAGAAATCCTCCTAGTCAGAGCTCTGAATTGTCAACTACATGGTCAGCCACAAACAGCTTAGGCTTGGTAGTCAGATGGAGCCTGTTTAAATTTCAGGTTTGCTTGGATGGTCTTGGTCAAGTTATTCCCTGTCCTGGAGCTAGAATTTCTCATGTGTGGATAAAAATAAAATACCATTGCTTAGTGCCATAAGCATAGTAGATATCCAAAAAATATTAGTTCCTCTCCTCCCTTTAAGCCTGAATCCAGGTGTTAATCAGGTGGGGAATCTCACCGTGGACTCTGGAGTAGTCAGGTACCACCTCCACAGCCTTTGTAACATCTCTTCTCACATTGTATTACACTTATTTGCTGTTTGTGTCCCAAGAGCCTGAAAAATAATAGGCCCTGTCCTTCGATGGCTGCGGAGTTCTAGAAGGAGGAAGTGATGGCTGTAGGGAGGTGAAACACATAGCAGGATGTATATTAATCAGAACTCCAGAAACAAACTACAAACAGCAATGGGCTCAAGCATAGCAACCATTGTGAGGATGACACAGGACCAGGAAGTGTTTTGTTCTCTACAACATAAGGTAGTTACGTGTCAGAATCAACAGCACCTAACAACAACAACAAATTATAAGCAGACATCTCATCCCCCTTTAATGTAATTTGTTGAGGGATTTACTTCTGAGTAGCTGGAAGAATTGAGATAATCACAGTATTATCTTCAATTGGAGAAAGCTCTGCTCCCATCCTCTGTGGCAGGGAAAACATTGGGAGATCAACTGGGGACTATCACTGGAAATGAGAGATGTCTGTGAACGCCATATTAAACTAACTCGAAGGAAAACCGTAGGGGTCCTCTGTATATTTCATCTAGATGAGTCTGGCAGTACTATAACATAGACTCCTTTTTAAGTGGAGATAGCTCTAGTTATATGGGCATATATCTCAAAAAAAAAAAAATCCTAATATTTGTATCATAAAAGACAAAGCTACTTTACTTCAGCTAGTCTAGATCAATGGTCTCTAAACTGAGATGCAAACTGTTTATGAGGCGCCTAAAATAATCTGTTGGGTTGGGAAACTAATATTCAAACTTCTATTTTTGTTAATACCTCATCCTTTTAAAATTGATCTCTGCATATGTTTTATTATATGTGTATAATTTATAAGGGCATAAATATAAATGCAGGGCTCAATTTTTTAGTAAGTATAAAGATGGCTTGAGTGACGGTTACAATTTTCCTTTCCCAGACTGTCGTTTCGTACTTGCCACCCAAAGCTAACTTCAGCATGCTCAAAAGGAAGCAGAGTTCCAGGGTGGAAGCCCAGCCCGTTACTGACTTTGGCCCTGATGAATCTCTGTCAGACAATGCTGACATATTCTGGATTAACAAGCCAGTAAGTTCCTTGCTTCCTTGCTTCCTTCCTTGCTTCCTTCCCTCCCTCCCTCTCTCTCTTTCTTTCTTCCTCTGTTTCTCCCTCCCTTCTCCTTTCCCTCCCTCTCTCTCTTTCTTTCTTCCTCTGTTTCTCCCTCCCTTCTCCTTTCCCTCCCTCTCTCTCTTTCTTTCGTTCTCTCTCTTTAAAGTATGAAGAAGTACATGTTGATATAAGGGAAATTTTACTAATATAATTTGAAAATCATGGAACTTTGGTTTTGAAGTGTCTCTTTGAGCTGCAGTAGAATGTGGATGCATCTTGTGGTCTGGAAGTTGTCAAATCAAGTGAAATAATGAGGTATTTCTGTGAGTTCCTCCCACGGGAAGAGAAGCTAGGTGGTCTAATTTCTCCTTCCTGTGCACACACTGTCCTCAGAGTCACCCGGTGTATAGAACATACCACTTGTCAGGCTCATCCAAACCTGGAGTTCAAGATGGGTAACTTATTCTTCACCAACTTCCTTTACTTTCAATTCTCAACCTGCCCGAATCTTTGAGAAGATAGTCAAATGTTTGGAATTAAATGTCTTCTGAGCTGCAAGTTTTGAGTAAAAACAAAGGTTAATGACATAGTGGTTAATGTGGCCAAAGAACCTTGTAACGTTCTCTGCCTAATTAAGTGGATGAGAACTTGAGGGGAAGATCTGCTGTACTAGCTATCACTGTTTTTAGACTGTCTAGCAGCCAGAAATAAGCCACATGGCATACTAATAGGTCTGAAATTCAGCTCAATGATACAAAGTAGTATCACTTCATTATTAAACTTGTAGTAATGGCACCCTGGTGGCGCAGTGGTTAAGAGCTTGGCTGCTTACCAAAAGGTGGGCAGTTCGAAAGTTCAAAGCCACCAGCTGCTCCTTGGAAACCCTATGGGGCAGTTCTACTCTGTCCTATAGAGTCGCTATCAGTTGGAATCAACTGGACGGCAACGGGTTGGTTTGTTTTCTTGGTAGGCCATTGTGCTAGATAACAAGGTTACGGTAAAGATAATAGTTTCCCAATTCTAGGTGTTCATAATATACACAAATAATAGCAATTCAAGCTTCTATATGAGTAAGTTACTGACACATATCTTAATTGAATCAGAATTTTCCTATACTGTGGCATGATGTACTGAGAAATTTTGAGGATTTGGGGTAGCCCATCCAGGTTCATATCCAAGGTTTGACTCTTATTAATTCACGCGGAGAGACAAGTCTCTGAACCCTTCTGAGTCTTAGTGTGTTCACGTGGAAAAGGTTGCTTGACAAGTAAACAGCGTCAAATATGTGAAAAATTTTCACACATTATGTGAACTTAACAAACATTAGTTCCCTTCTTCCTCTCTTCTGTTTTGGTGAAACATTGTCGTCTCAGTATTACAAAGTTTTCTGAACAGTGTCGTTTGTCGCACAGAGTTAAGCTATGACTGTGGCATCAGATGTTAACGCTGAACTGTCATTGCAGTGGGTTCACTCTTCGCTGCGCGTTTGTGCCATCATCAGTGTCATTTCTGTCTGCATGAACACGCCCATGACATTCGAACACTACCCTCCTCTTCAGTATGTGACCTTTACTTTGGACACTTCATTGATGTTTCTCTACACGGCAGAGATGATAGCAAAAATGCACATTCGTGGTATCGTCAAGGTGAGTGTTTCCATGGTATTTAAGCGCATAACCTAAATGCATTGAAGATCTTTATCCATTGATAATATTTTCATATTAATTTCAGTGAAAGCAAACATCTCATTATTTTACCCGTATTGAAGTTCTTTAAAAAAGTCATAACTCTAGAAATTGGTGAAAATTGATATTTAGAATATTAAAATATTGAATAAATTGTATAGGGTACACAGCCTTGGAATATCTGGAAAAGAGCTAGAAGGTCAGACTGCCCACTTCATGAGGACCATGGTGGTGATGTCTATCTTGTCACCTAGGGATGACCCCACAACCTGGTACAGCCAGTGGGCCAGAGTAGGCACTCCATTATTTGTTTATTTATGACATGATAAAGTTAGAGAGAGAAATGATATTCAGCAGAATGTCAGAAACTGAAGTGTTTTGAAGATATAAAGGTGTACGAAGAAAGGACAGGAGATAGTAAGAAATTCTGGGACTATAAGAAAAGGAATGTAGGGCATGAAATTGACATCACCGGGAGACAAAAAGGAAACCCTGTTGGTGTAGTGGTTAAGAGCTTTGGCTGCTAACCAAAAGGTCGGCAGTTTGAAGCCACCAGGCACTCCTTGGAAACTCTATGGGGCAGTTCTACTCTGTCCAACAGGGTCACTATGAGTTGGAATTGACTCAATGGCAATGGGTTTTTGGTTTGGAGGAAAAAAAAAGTAAAAAAACATTCCGTCACGGGGTATCTCTTCCTTCTGCATCACTAACTTTCACAGACGTTAAAAATATTTAGATGATACTGTTCCTAAAGTATTTCAAAGTGTACGGTTTAAGGAGACCGTTGTATAATGAAACAGCAACATGGCCTTTAGAGTCTGACAAATGACAAATTTGACTCAAATCCTGTCCTGTCTACTAGCTGTCTCAGCATCTCAAGTTAGGTAATTTTGTTGAAAAAATGTCTCTTTGGGTATAAGAATTTTGAGAATTTAATGAGGTGATGCATAACATGCAATGATTAGTCAATTTTGTTGCTTCCCTTTATACACAATTCATTGTGTGCTCATGCTCAACAAATTACTGTGTTCAGTTTAAACTTTTTACTATGGAATTTTTTTTTATTTATACGAAAGTAAAGATTATGGAGCCCTGATGGCATAGTGGTTAAGAGCTCAACTGCTAACCTGAAGGTGGACAGTTTGAAAGTTCAAATCCACCAGCTACTCCTTGGAAACCCTATGGGGCAGTTCTACTCTGTCCTGTAGGGTCACTATAAGTCGGAATTGACTCAACAGCAATGTTTTTTTTTTTTTTTCTTTTGGTTTAAAGATATAGTTTTAATGAGCCCCTATAACTTAACATCAAAAATTATCAGTATTTGGCTGATTTTCTTTCATTTTAAAGCAAATCTGAGAAATCAGCTCATTACAGCAAATAATTCTTTATGCATTTCTGATTGATAAAAACTTCCTTTTTTTTATAACTTCTATGTCATTGTCATATAACTACCATGTATTAATGTCTAGCAAAATTAACAATAATTCCTTAACATAGGCTAATACCTAATCTATGTTTGTATTTTCCCAATTGTCTCAAACATTTCTTTTCACACTTAATTTCTTTGAATCAAGACTCAAACAAAGCTCATATATAGCATTTGATTGTTAGATATTTAAGTCTTCTTTATATTATCTTGGAGCCCTGGTGGCGTAGTAGTTAAGAGCTATGGCTGCTAACCAAAAAGTCAACAATTCAAATTCACCAGCTGCTCCTTAGAAACCCTATGGGGCAATTCTACTCTGTTCTGTAGGGTCACTATGAGTTAGAATCTACTTGATGGCAACGGGTTTGATTTTTTTTTTATACACCCAGAATAAATTTATGATACATTTTTATTCTGTTTTAACATGCTTCTGGATTATATTTGTTACTATTTTCTTTGTTTTAAATGTTGTGTAATTTTTCCCTTTTAAGTGACTTGATGTTTTTTCCTGAAAATTTAAAGAATCTTGTCCTTTATTGTTCAGACCCAGTAGTTCTACTAGCATATATCTTTTTGTTGACTGTTGTGAGTAGATTTTACGAGGTGCATCATTTTTTTGCATTACTATGGTGTACTTCTTCAGGACACTTTAATATTCCAGTTGAACCCGGGTCTATCTCTTGTTTCCTTCATTTTCTTTAAATGTATTTTCTTTCTTCCTCTCTTTCTTCCTCCCTCCTTCCCTCCCTTTCTTTCACTTTTTGTCTCTTGTATATCCTGTCTCCCTTACTGCACTCCCTATGAGTTCCAGTCCATCTTGTGTTCCTTCTCGTTTCCACTTCTTTCTTAAAAAGATTTTTTAATTTCTTTCTAATTACCTTCTGAGCTCTTTCCTCTCTTTTTTTTTTTTTCTGCATGTTTATTATTTAGACATCATTTCTGTGCTTTCCTATTTCTAATTTTGTGATGTTGTTATGGTTTTTTCTTACTGTTTAAATGTTCTTTTGGCTCATTTTGTAATATTACACTACCATTTTCTCTGCGTTTCTTTCTTACATGTTTGCACATTTATTTAGTTTATTTTTATGCATAGGATATTTATAAGAGTTTGATCATAATCTGTTCTGTTGTTCCGGTTGCTTGTATGAAATGGGATTTTTTCCTGCAGAATGGGTAGAGTACCCTTCACATATTATCAGCTTGAAGGTTCTCTGTTGTTACCAGCAAATATTAAAAATATCATTTCTCTGTGTGACTACCTTCACCATTCTCAGCTCTGGCTCTCTCTGGACCATTGCTTCCCTGTTATCTAACTCTTCTTGTTCTTTACCCCTGTTATTCCTGCCCTACTCAATTTGTATTTTACATGTTGAAGGAGTTTTTCTTTAACATAGATCTATTCTGGAACAGAATTTTTGTTAGGTATTAGGGTATTCCAATACCTCTGATCTGTAGTTCCTTGATGGACATTTTTGTTGTTTTTGTTTTGAATTTGCCTACTATTTATAGTGTATTGGGTCTTCTAGAAATTATCCAGTTATTCTCAGATTTGCTTTCTGGTTTCCACTCAATATTCCACTGAGTACTTGATGGTAATTTTTGTGTCCTGGAACTCTTGGATCAATCAGAACTCCCCTACCCATCTTCCCTCCACATCTACCCACAGCTGTGGTCTTGAGTGATCCCTGATATAGTCAATTATTTGGTCTTTTTTTCAGAACAACTTGTGCTTTGTTTTATTCAGTATGATATCCATAAATAGTTTTTCATTTGCTATCTCATTTGCAGTCTGTTTTCTCAGGAGATTTGAAGAACTTTAGAAACTACCATCATGATATTATCTAAATTGAAATCAGCTACTTAACTTTATAGTAGTTTACATGGCCATATACATTACGAGTGCTAGACGCACTGCTTTATTGTATGGACACTGCTTAAAATCAGCTAAATCAGGTGAAGATAAGTTCATAATGTTAATAGTGTTCAATGTTTTCAGTCATTCAGATAAATAAACAAATTCTGGCACCCTTTTTTTAAAAGAGTTTTTGGAAGGCTTTCTGGGCTCACTGAATGAATGAGTGCAGTGTAATGAATTACTTAATATGGCCCTTCTAGCCATGGTCTTTGTGACTCACACACAGTGACTGAGTGGGGCTATGCAGATAAGGTATATATGGAACCTGTGATGGTTGGGGTAATGTATCAACTTGGCTAGGCCATGATTCCCAATATTGCATGGCTGTCTTCCATTGTAAGTGTTGTGGATACTGACCTCTACATGTTGATGAGGCAGGATCAGTTGTAGGGTGTGTCTTGGGTCAAAACCTTGCAGGAGGGTGTGACTCAAGTCTTAGCTTTACTCAAGTTGCGCCCTTCCTTGGGGTGTGGCCTGCATCTAAGATATATGTGTGTGTCCTGGTAGGGCTGTCTCTCTCTGCATCTGGATCCCACATCCAGTTCATGATAAATTGACCTCCAGTTCTTGGGACTTGAGCTAGAGGCTTGCTGTCTGACCTGCCAATTCTGGAATTCACTGGCCTCCACAGCCCTGTGGACCGATGGGCTATCGTCTGACCTGATTCACCAGCTTCCACAGCCTTGTGAGCCAGAAGCCTGTGGTCTGAACTGCTGGTTTGGATTTGTCAGCCCCTGCAGCCACATGAGTCAGGAGAAGTCTATGCCTGAACCACAGATTTGAGACTTTCCAGCCTTCACAACCACGTGAGCCATTTCCTTTATACAGTTTGTGAGTTTTGTGAGACATTGCAGCGAATTAGGGAACCCAAAGATGAGAGGGAGAGTACAGAGGGCAGGAGGAGTAGTTGATGTTAGAGATGAGGGAGTGGTATAGCAGTTTGGAGAAGTTGGAGATTCGGGACATCTTTAGCCTCATAGGAACCAGCTCATAGGAACCAGATTTGTGCTGATCCTTATAAAAGAAATTATTCGTTTAATGAGAGACTGGAAGATTAAGCTTAAAAAAATACGTATCAGTGAGCTCTGTACTCTAGAAAGCAATAACTGCAGCACAGGTCATACTTAGGAACAGTGTGGTCCATGCAGCAGCACTGCTGGTACTGTGAACCCGCGCCCCAAGTTCTCCAAAATGCTGGGAGTGACTATCTGATTGACCAAGGTACATGAAGAGACAGATGTATGTGGAGGACACAATTTGATGAGTTAGAGCAGTAAAGAGATGAAGGAATAAGGCTGGAAGTGTGCTCTACAGATGTACGCATGGATCAGCCCAGCACGACTCTCAAAGAGTTGGTTTGTTACTGCCTGGTTCCTCTGCTTTCGTTGGGTTGCCATAGTGACCATTAAAGAAATGAACTTGAAAGAGCCAATAAGCCTTTTGGATTTAGCTATAGCTAGCCACTTTGACCGGCCAGATACTTGCTACTATCAGATATAAATAAGTAGCTTTGAAAAAGCCTTTCTGAGTTTGTAAGATAACCCACTTAAAATGGGGTAGAAAGACAAAGGGAGAAATTCAGTTCAGACTAGGAATTGAACCTCAGAAGACCTCTCAAAGCCATAGCCATCCTGATGCACTTCCTGAAGAGCCTGTGAACGCTGAGATTCACCAGACACCTGTCTTGAGTACAGCAAGTGTGGGTCCCAGGAAAGTGCAGCTTGATTCTAAGACGTGCTTCGCAGCCCACTGGGAAAACCATTTATTGGTTCATGGGTGATGTGGATACCTATATGACGTCAACATTTGGATTTTAGGATAATTCCAGAATACTCTGGGTCTGACAAAAAGTTGCTAGGCCACTTTATCTTATGCGCTTGGTTTGGATAAGCCTAGGTTCAGGAAACTGGTAGCTATCCCAGAAAGTCAACATGAGGGAAAATTGGCCTGTGGTAATTCTAGAGATGTTTTTTAGGGCAACTGTAACTACTCCTCCGGGCGTAGCCTAACCCTATTTTGCATTCTGTGACGTTACCAGAGGGCCTTGCATGACCCTGTCACTTGTATATATTGATTGATCATCCAGATTATGGCAATCTCTGCCCATGCATTGGAAGATCTGACTGTTCTGGGTGGAGCCCTTTTGATTGAAATCACCATGTGTTGACTTTGTTAAGGTTCCAACTTGAGTAGAACAAATGCATGACATTTTCCAAGAATAAAAACTTGCATTTCTTAAGTTGTTTAATAAATGAATACTTGGATTTCACATCGTAAAAATGACAGTAAGCACTGTTTTAATGGTGACAGTCTAATGAGGAAAAGAACAGAGGCGGACTTGTTGCATAAATTATATATTCATTCCAAGTGAATAGAATACTGAATGAACAGAGAATTCAATAGTTTAAATATTAGAAGTTGAAGCAATCATTTAAAAAAAAAGAAAAAGACTTTGATTTATGGCTGGCCACGTTTTCAGAATGCTGGAAATGACTCATTCCCAGTATTTTCTGATTTCCAACAACATGTGGATGCTGGAAACCGGAGATGTTTTTCATATTTTCAGTCTGCAAAAATTGAAAATTGAAAATGAACGTCAGATAAGATTTTCATATTTTTCATTTAGAAATAATTAGATTGGATACAAATGTAATGCAGATTGTAGTAACAATCCGTTCCTGAGTAGAACTGTCCCATAGGGTTTCCAAGGAGTGGCTGTTGAAGCAGCAGTTCCAAAGAACTGCTGACCTTTTAGTTAGCTGCCAAGCTCTTAACTACTGAGCCACCAGGCCTCCGAGATATACATGTAATACAGACTATAGTAACAATCCAT
Source organism: Dugong dugon (assembly GCA_030035585.1). NCBI lineage: Eukaryota > Metazoa > Chordata > Mammalia > Sirenia > Dugongidae > Dugong > Dugong dugon. The sequence goes on from CM057479.1 coordinate 13,689,564, forward strand.
TCCTAACATCCTGAAGTCATCAACACAGCTTCATATCTCATTAAAATTGGTATTCAGGGTTTAAATGCTGACTTTATTTTTCAAAATGAAAGTGCAGGATCTGTGGCTTTCTAGTATCTCCCAGTAATTTTATTGACTTAATTATTTGCCAGTCCTTGGGTGGCACAAATGGTCAAGCTCTGGACTACTAACTGAAAGGTTGGCAGTTCAAACCCACCCAGAGTCACCTTGGGGGATAGGCCTGGCAGTCTGCTTCCTTGAAGACCGTATGGAGGGCAGTTCTACTATGCACACATGGGAAATCCCTGAGTCAGAATCAACTCAATGGCAACTAACAACAACAACAATATTGATTTGCCAGATATATTAAAATATGTTTAAAGAGAGAGTTATATTCTTAAACCCATGTTCAGTTCCCAAATTTCCCTTTAATCACTCAGCAAAAACTTATTGAACCCTTGTAGTATGCTAATTACTGCCCCATCTATTCCTGAGAACATGTTGGATGACATATTTTTGGAGAACAGGAGTCTATATTGCATTAGATAATGCATTATGACCATTTTCCAGAAACTCCGACCAGTTTCTCCAAACATCACTAATACACTCTAATACTTATGTAACAATCCACCCAGGATTTCTGCATAATAAAAAGCATTTAATACACCCATTGCTCAGTTATTTGCACTTAATGAACTCAGTTAATGGATTTGTATGCAGTACACAAAAACTAGAACATGTTCTTGTACATAAATAAGCAAATAAATGATATGTTAAAGATGTTATCTACCATATTTTATTGAATCTAAGAGGCCATCAGTTGTCAGATGCATCATTATGCTACAAAACATTAAGAAAGAAAAAATTTGCTGCTGATTGCACGGACTGTAGGATGTAAGATTGTAACTGATTTCATCCATTGCAAGATGCATCTTAAATTCAGGAAGGTTAAACTGTGGTAAAGTATATTCCAGAGTAGACGAGATATGATAAAATTGACCTGAGTTAGTAGACTCAAGTACTGGGTCCCATCAAAGGCTAACCTTCAGGGAAAAGATAAGAAAGTGGAAGGTAGTAACATACAATATAGTTAATGTAAACAACACCAGTGCAAGATTTAGCCAAAAGAACAGAGTTATAGCTGCAATACACATTACACTTTCTTGCCAGGATCCATGCACTACTTAGATGTTTCTACTAGTATACGTACAGATTCATTATAGTAGTGCTTACAGTTATATACTGATTTGTAGGTAGATGTTTTTGCAAATATAAATCGTGAATACTCATACAGTTAGAGTACAGATAGTCAGAGATAGACCTTCAATGTTTTATGAAAGTGCTGTAATAGTGGTCTGAAAAAGCTACCAAAACCAAAAACCCACTGCCCCATGGGGTTTCCAAGGCCGTAGTCTTTATGGAAGCAGATTGCCACATCTTTCTCCTGTGGAGCGGCTGATGGGTTCAAACCTTTGACCTTTAGGTTAGCAGCTGAGCTCTTTAAACACTGTGCCACAAGGGTTCCTGTAAAAGCTACAGTGGGACACAAAAAAGAGGGGGAAAGTCTGCTTGGGGTTATCAGAGAAGTCTTAAAGAATGAGGAACGCAAGAGTTATGTCTGGAAAATGAGTAAGTGTGGTCTGTGGCATGGGTGAAAAGTATTTCACAAGGAGGGAAAAGGAATGCTTTAAGGCACAAAGGCGAGGAATGGCTTAGTGCTTTGGAGAGCTCCAAGTAGTCAGTCTTCCACCAGTCTGTCAGTGTATAATACTGTGGTGGCTTGCATGTTGCTACAGTGCTAGAAGCTATGCCATTGGTCTTTCGAATACTAACAGGGTTATCCATGGTGGACAGGTTTCAGGGGAGCTTCCAAACTAAGACAGAGTAGGCAGAAAGACCTGGTGATCTACTTCCTAAAATCAGCCAGTGAAAACCCTGTGGATCTCAATAGAATATCGTGTAGTGCTGGAAGATGAGCCTCCAGGTTGGAAGCCACTCAAAATACACAGTGGCTGCAATAGTGCATAGCAGTGATGGTGAAGATGCTGCAGGACCGGGCGACCTTTCACTCTGTTGTACATGGGGTCACCATGAGGTGGAGCTGACTTAATGGCAACTAGCAACAACAACAGTAGTCAGTAGATGTGGCAGATGGGACGTGGCCAGGGAGTAGCAGGGGAGGATGCTGTGAAGGCAAGCCCGGCCACATCATGGAGGGCCTTGCATGCCCCCAAGAGGAGTTCAGACTTCATCCTGTAGTCAGTAGGGATGCCTGGAGGATTTTAATCTGAGAGTGAAACAGTATGATTTGTGTTTGAGAAGCTCACTATGGAGGTAAGGTGCTTGTTGTCCTGCAGGGGAGAGGAATTGAAACAGAAAGTCTTTCAGGCATGAAATGTCTTTAGACCTTTTTTTGTAAGAAGAATATGTTTGTCTTAAGGATTTCAGATCTCTTATAATATTCCCCAAAGTTGGGGGTGTCTGCCAATTAATTCCTGCTCCCCAATAATTTGTTTCTACTTGCCTCCCTGCTAATTTCTGTCCCAAGAAGCATTGTAGGTCACCAAGTCCCTAGAGAAAAAACAAACCATTTGGATGATGTACGTTTGTGTTGTTGACAAGCATCCCTTGTACTGCAGACTGAATTCTTCAGACTGTTCTCAGTTGTCTTCCCCCACCTCAATCTGGCAATAGACCTAGGTAAAAGTAACATATATCCTTTGAGTTCAAGTAATCAATAAGAATGCTAAGACACAGTGACAGATGGGTCCTGGAAACTCATGACAATAAATCATGTGCTCCTGAAACTAAACCATTGCGTGCCATTTTAGAACTGAAAAATATATCCACATAAATGCTTTCAGGTAAATGTGTTTGGCTGCTCTGCGTGTTAAATATTTGCATGGCAATTTAAGTTACTCTCTTACACTGTGTAATTGATTGGCAGCCCCTGGATGTTTACCTTTCATAAAAATTGACAGACAGCTCTTGAATAACTCATCTCCTCCGCCACCGCCAAGCTGATTTCTACCTATAGCTCAAGTACTCTCTGCCCTCTATTTCTTATTGATGCAACAAATTAACTTTTTCTTTCATATTTGAGGCATTAATATTTCACAAGCACCACTGGTCACTGATGTGTGTTTGGGTCTGGTTACATATTTTGGATGCAAAGGAAAGGGATAACTTATTATTCACAAGTAGCATAACGGGCATTAATACAGTAGAATTTTAAAAGGATCTGGATGTACTTATAAACTGAAACATAACAACTATTAAACAATCATGGTTAACAGTCTTTGATAAAAAATTTGAAAGAGATATGATTTAACAAGTATGTCAGATGTATAACGTTAATATGAAGTTATGAGTCAAAGTGCCAGGTTTCAAAGCCTGCATTCTCTTTATTGAAAGGTATTTTAAGCTCATTGAGCTTAGTGATTGATGGTAGAGATTAAATTGGTAGCAATTTCAGTTGATATTTGCAATGCATTGTAATGTACAAATTATGTAAACCTTGACCCTGTTCCCATTTGCTTAGCATGTTAATCTGCTTATTCAAGCTATCCTAATCCTGGACATATTCAAAAGTCATCTCATGTGCTGCATTTTTACACGGATAATAGGCACCCTCTGTGTGTTTGCCAATAGGGTCTTTCCACTGCGAGGTATTTCTGTAAGTGCCGCTATGCCAAACTTTTTTACACGTTGCTGTAAAAAATTAGCATAGTGTGTGTCTTACTCATCTAGTGCTGCCATAACAGAAATACCACAAGTGGATGGTTTTAACAAAGAGAAATTTATTTCTTCACAGTAAAGTAGGCTAAAAGTCCAAATCCAGGGTGTCAGCTCCAGGGGAAGTCTTTCTCTCTCTCGGCCTTCTCATCAGTGTTCCCCTGGACTAGGAGCTTCTCGGCACAGGGACCCCGGTCCAAAGGACGTGCTCTGCTCCCAGCACTGCTTTCTTGATGGTATGAGGTCCCCCTGTCTCACTGCTCACTTCTGTCTTTTATATCTCAAGAGATTGCCTCAGGACACAATCCAGTCTTGTAGATCAGGCCCTGCCTTACTAACACTACTGCCATACATCCTCCCTCATTAACATCATAGAGGCAGGTTTATAACATACAGGAAAGTCACACAGAACCAGGAATCATGGCCTAGCCAAATTGATACACACATTTTTTGGGGGACATAATTCAAACCATGACAGTGTGCTTATGAAAATACCCCAAGAAACAAGGGTGTGGTTTGCAAACAAACGTAGAAAGCACGCGTTATTTGTGTAAAAATATGATACTCGTCATTGCATTGGTCTTTCATGATCACACAGAAAAAGAGTCTTAACTTTAACATGCTAACTTTGAAAGGCGTTACACTTTTTTGTTTGCTAGAAGGGAGTCATGACTTTTAAGAACCAGCTGTAGTAGTTTTGGCGAATACATGAATGAAGGGATGCATTCATTAAACATATTAATTGACTCCTTACTGTATGTATTGTAATCTGCAGAAGTTCTCTGTCTAAAGCATGAATCATATGCTTATCTAATCAGTCACTTCATATCTGCTATATGTCATACATTGTGCTAGGTACTGAAGATACCACCCTAAATTATCTACTTTAAAGTTTTGAGGTGTTACTAAACTTAAAGACACACTCAAATATTTACCTTTTATTGTAACACCAGAAAATATATTCAGAGGAGAATTACATAGGAAACCCAAATTCCACAATTAGAGTTGATATATTGGAGAGACTAAAATATAAATGCACGAAACAACCAGGTAGGAATTGCAAAGGAATATTCTGTAAGCAACACAATACTGAACATTAGATATATGCAACAGCTGAGTTGTCAGCTGTTGCATCATGTATGAGTTATGGCAATGATTAGAGAGGGCTGTGGTGAGTGAATGTGGTAAGCAGATTGGAGTCTGCAAGAAAAAGTCAGCACAGAATTGGGAGAATTTTTCAGGAATACAGAACAGCATGAAGAAAAATGAGCTATCAACAGCAAGAGGTTAACAATAAAAAAGATAAGGAGGCAAGGCCAAGATGGCAGGGTAGTCAGACACTTCCTGTGGTCCCTCTTACAACAAAGACCCAAAAAAAACAAGTGAATCGATTATATATGACAATCTAGGAGCCCTAAACATCAAAGGCAAAGTTGAGGAATCAGACTGAGTGGCAGGGGGAGGGAGAGATGGTTCAGAAGCAGCAAGGAGTTGCTACACCTGGCTCGGTAGGAACCAGCACCCTGCAGGCTAAATCGGTTGACGTGCATGGTAAGGTAAGAAGTGGCACCTGGGACATGTTTTCCACATTGGGAGAGACCGAGTGGTGGAGAGTCTACTCAGTCCTCCAGAACGAGTGAAAAGTAGTGCTCAGTCAGCAAAAGATAAGTACAAGCGTCTAACATACTGCACAGATCAAAAAACACCACCTTTGGGAAGAATCTCTCTCCTATTTACGTGCCCCCTCCCTTCTGTGCATCGGGTCCTGGGCCAGCTTCAGCAACTGCCAAGTACCCTGGGCCGGAAGTAGGACCCCTCCTGTGCCCTGAGCCATTATCCTGGCTTTGGAGAGGGAACAAATTAACAAACAGGAAAAAATAATCTGCCAGTTCCCCTAAGCTGTGAACTCAAGGGCAGGCACGGCCCCTTTGCCTAGGTATAGGCATAAGGGTTCCACAGACTTCGAATGCCTTTCACTCCTGTGTGTACCTGTGTCGGCCCATTTCAACTGTGTAGGCCCTCATTAGCACAGTAGAACAGGGTATATACCTGAAGCCTATTTTCAACTGTATCAGCTATAAGGTGGAGTGGCAGATTCATGACATTTGATACCACTCTGCCCATTAAGCGGGGTCCTCACCTACACACATCAGGGGCCTGAGGACTTGTGGCTCCACCCATGCCACTTAGCCGCCTGTGATAGAGGTTCAAGAATAAGTGGTGCCTCCCAATCCTTACAGCCAACAGCACTAGGCACCCATAGTAAGCTGCAAAACCAACTCACCTATGTGCTGTAGGGAACAGGGACACTCAGGGGCAGCTGTCAGCCCCCTGCCTTGCTCAGCACCTGACCCCCTACTGCAGCCAGATACCTGTGCCTAGTCCAATCACCCCCTGCCCATCTAGGACTGTAGGTGACCAACCACCTGGACACCTGAGCTAAATCCATAGAGTAAAAGTAAACAGACTCCTGGGGCTCACATACCTAGTAACAGATCTGACCACGTGGTGACAAGACATGAAAGCTTTAAAGGTGCCAATAATCAAACTAGCTCACATGAGCAGCCTACTTGGGCATATTAAAATAAAGCAAAACAAGAAGCTAGCACACAGTAAGTAAACATAAAATAAATAAATATAATAACTTACCGATGGCTTGGAATCAACAGTCAATACCAAATTGACCACAATGGCTTCAGCAAGCTCCCAAAACAAAGAATCAAAAAATCTTCTGGAGGAACAGAACTTCTTGGAATTACTGGAGGTAGAATACTAAAGATTAATATACAGAACCCTTCAAGATATCAGGAAGGAGATCATGCAAAATGCAGAACAAGCCAAGGAACACACAGACAAAGCAATAGAGAAACTTAAGAAGATTAGAGAAGAGCATAATGACAAATTTAACAGGCTGCAAGGATCCAAAGAGAGACAGCAAACAGAAATCCAGAAGGTTAACGATAGCATTTCGGAATTAGACAACTCAATAGAAAGTCGTAGGAGCAGAATTGAGGCAATGGAAGTCAGAATTAGTGCGATTAAGATAAAACACTTGACACTGACTTATCTGAGGAAAAATCAGATAAAAGAATTTTAAAAAATGAAGAAACCCTAAGAATTATGTGGAACTCTATCAAGAGAAATAACCTATCAGAGATTGGAGTACTAGAAGAGGGGGAGGATAATAGAAAATACAGAGAGAATTGTTGAAGATTCGTTGGCAGAAAACTTCCCTGATATTAATGAAAGATGAAAAGATATCTATCCAAGATGCTCATCAAACCCCACGTAAGATCACAAAAGAAATGGCTTATTATAATCACACTTGCCAAAGAAACTCAAGACCCACACACAAGACACACACACAAGACATATAATCACACTTGCCAAAACCAAAGATTAAGAGAATTTTAAAAGCAGCTAGGAATAAATGAAAAGTAATCTACAAAGAAGAGTCAATAAGACTGAGCTCAGATGACTCAGCAGAGACCATACAGGCAAGAAGGCAATGGGATGACATATATAAAGACTTGAAGAAAGAAAATTACCGTCCAAGAATCATATATCCAGCAAAACTGTCTCTGAAATATGATGGCAAAATTAGTGCATAGAAGATTTCAGCAAAGTATCAGGCTACAAGATGAACGTACAAAAATCAGTTGAATTCCTCTACACCAACAAAGAGAACTTGAAAGAGGAAATCACCAAATCAATACCATTTACAATAGCCCCCAAGAAGATAAAATATTTAGGAATAAATCTAATCAGAGACATAAAAGACCTAAAAGACTTATACAACGAAAACTACAAGACACTACTGCAAGAAATCAAAAAACGTAAGTGGAAAAAAATACCTTGCTCATGGATAGGAAGACTCAACCTTAATGTCAGTTCTACCCAAAGCGATCTACAGATACAGTGCGATCCCATTCCAAATTCCAACGGCATTTTTTAAGGAGATGGAGAAGCAAATCACCAACTTCATATGGAAAGGGAAGAGGTCCTGGATAGGTAAAGCATTACTGAAGAAGAAGAACAAAGTTGGAGGCCTCACACTACCTGATTTTAGAACCTATTATACAGCCACAGTAGTCAAAACAGCCTGGTACTGGTGCAACAACAGATACATAGACCAATGGAACAGAAGCGAGAATCCAGATGTAAATTCATTCACTTATGAGCAGTTGATATTTGACAAAGGCCCAAAGTCCATTAATTGGGGAAAAGATAGTCTCTTTAACAAATGGCGCTGGCATTAACTGGATATCTGCAAAAAAATGAAAGAAGACCCATACTCCACACCATGCACAAAAACTAACTCAAAATGGATCAAAGACCTAAATATAAAATCTAAAAAGATAAAGATCATGGAAGAGAAAATAGGGACAATTGTAGGAGCCCTAATACATGGCATAAACACAATATGAACCATAAGTAACAATGCACAAGCACCAGAAGACAGACTAGATAACTGGGAGCTCCTAAAAATCAAACACTTACGCTCATCAGAAGACTTCACCAAAAGAGTGAAAAAACAACCTACAGATTGGGAAAAAAAATTTGGCTACGACATATCCAATCAGGGTCTAATCTCTAAAATCTACAAGATACAGCAAAACTTCAACAACAAAAAGGCAAATAACCCAACTGAAAAATGGGCAAAGGATATGAACAGGCACTTCACCAAAGAAGACATTCAGGTGGCTGCGAGATACACGAGGACATACAATCATTAGCCGTTAGAGAAATGCAAATCAAAACTACAGTGAGATACCATCTCACCCCAGCAAGGCTAGCATTAATCCAAAAAACACGAAGTAATAAATGTTGGAGAGGTTGTGGAGAGACTGGAACACTTATACACTGTTGGTGGGAATGTAAAATGGTACAACCACTTTGGAAATTGATTTGGTTCTTCCTTAAAAAGCTAGAAATAGAAGTACCATACAACCCAGCAATCCCACTCTTTGGAATATATCCTAGAGAAATAAGAGCCATCACACGAATAGAGATATGCACATTCATGTTCTTTGCAGCACTGTTCCCAATAGCAAAAAGATGGGAACAACCTAGGTGCCCACCAACAGATGCATGGATAAACAAAAAATGGTATATTCACACAATGGAACACTATGCAACAATAAAGTGCAACAGTGAATCTGAGAAACATCTCATAACATGGGTGAATCTGGAAGGCATTATGCTGAGTGAAAGTAGTCAGTGGCAAATGGACAAATATTGTATGAGACCACTATAATAAGAATTCAGGAAAAGGTTTAAACACAGAAGAAAATATTCTTTGATGGTTACGAGAGTGGGGATGGGGGAGAGGGGTATTCAACTAGATAGTAGATAAGCATTATCTTAGGTGAAGGGAAGGACAACACGCAATACGGGGAAAGTCAGCACAACTAGACAAAACCAAAAGCTAAGAAGTTTCCTGAATACAGCCAAACACTTTGAAGGACAGAGTAGCAGGGGTGGGTGTTTGGGGACCATACTTTCAGGGGACGTCTAGGTCAGTTGGCATAACAAAGTTTATTAAGAAAATGTTCTGCATTTGGTGAATGGTGTCTGGGGTCTTAAAAGCTAATGAGCAGCCATCTAAGATATATCAATTGGTCCCAACCCTCCTGGAGCAAAGGAGAATGAAGAACACCAAAGACACAGGGAAAATTTCAGCCCAAAAAACAGAAAGGGCCACATAAAACAGAGACTCCATCAGCCTGAGATCAGGAGAACTAGACGGTGCCCAGCTACCAACAGTTACCGCCCTGATAGGGAACACAACAGAGAGTCCCTGATGGAGCAGGAGAAAAGTGGGGAGCAAAACTCAAATTCTAGTAAAAAGACCAGGCTTAATGGTTTGACAGAGACTGGAGGAATCCCAGAAGACATGGCCTCTGGATGCTTTGTTAACCCAGAACTGAAATCATTCCCGAAGCCAACTCTTCAGACAAAGATTAGACTGGACTATAAGACATAAAATGATACTCGTGAAGAGTATGCTTCTTAGTTCAAGTAGATACAGGAGACAAAATGGGCAGCTCCGGTCAGAAGGCGAGATGATAAGGCGGTAAGGGACAGGAGCTGGTTGAATGGACAAGGGAAATCTGGGGGGGGGGGGGGGGGGAAGGAGGAGTATGCTATCACACTATAGAGAGAGTAATGGGTCGCATGACAACGTGTGTATAAATTTTTGTATGAGACACTAAAAAAAAAAAAAGATGGAAGAAAAAAACATAAAATAAAAGGTTCATTTTATATAAAATTTAAAAAAGATGAGAAAATGCAGTGTGTGTATCCCGAGTTACTGGATTTTCTAGTTTTTAGTTTTAAATGCAAAAGTTAACGTTTTTTTCAAATATTTCTATTTTATTGAAATACGTATCCTAATGTCAGATTAGATTCTCTATAAAAAATGAAAACACTACATCTTCTTTATCTTGCTTTTACATATAATCCCAAATAAAGTTAAAATCAGTATGTATTTTTGTTTTATTTCTCAATTAAAACAAGCTTCGTCTTCAACTTTTATGAAGCTTGAGATGAGCTACTGGTTAATGTCCCTATGAATGGTGATTGATAGGACAGTGTTAAAGGCCTCCGTGTTGACCTTTGTGTGCCCTTGGTGCATTTAGGAAGAAAACTGTTTCAAGGCCTAAACCCATTGCTGTGGAGTTGAGTCCGACTCATAGCGACCCTATAGCCAGAGTAGAACTGCCCTATAGGGCTTCCAAGGAGTGGCTGGTGGATTTGAACTGCCAACCTTTTGGTTAGCAGCCAAGCTCTTAACCACTGTGCCACTAGGGCTGCAAAATGCCTATTTGATAGAATGGCCTCTGGCTTCTTAACTGGTGGGATGTGTGTGGTGAACAGAAAAAATAGGGATGTCTTCCCTTTGCATGAATTTAAAATTTCACAGCAAAGTTCTGCAACTCCTCGTGTTTCATAAATTGTTTTCCTAATAAGTAACACCATTTATGATGCTGAAAGTTTTGCTTTTGAAAGTCTCCTTTATTATGATACAAAGATTGTGGCTAACTTTGATTGAAATGACACTTGACTATTTCCTCCATGATGTTCTTTAAAAATATTCATTTTTCCTGATAATGCCATGTGACATTTATTTTTAGGGGGATAGTTCCTATGTGAAAGATCGCTGGTGTGTTTTTGATGGCTTTATGGTCTTTTGCCTTTGGGTTTCGTTGGTGTTACAGGTAAATACTTTTAAATTACAGAGGGGTGGGGTATTTTCTGAATGGGCATGATTTTGCATTGAAGGTTTAAATAGAAATATTGAAGAATATATGTCAAATATAATTGTGTAAGTTCCTGTAACATTGGATTTATTTTGATTTTTTTTGAGACAAGGCCTAAATTCAACATTTTAATCATCGTAGATCATGTTTGCAAATTATTTTACAATCGGAAGTGAGAATCAATACTACAGGAAGTTATTGATTATTTAACAAATATAAAAATTATATTCATTGAAATAAAGGAAAGAATGTAGTAGGGATTTCTGTATTTGGAGAATTAAATATTTAATTAAAAATAAGAAATTCAGTTTTCATATGGCTGAATTCTCACTAAAAAGCAGATGAAAAGAAATATATTTGGATATATACTAGTCAACATAAAATACTATATTACAAGTTTAAATATCTTATTGTGAGACTAGATGGAGCCTTGGTGGTGCAGTAGTTAAGAGCTTAGCTGTAAGCAAAAGGTCAGAGTTCAAATCCGCCAACCGCTCCTTGGAAACCCTCTGGGGCAGTTCTGCTCTGGCTATAGGGTTACTATGAGTTGGAATTGAATCGACAGTAATGGGTTTTGTGGTTTGGTTATGAGAATTGGGGAACATATATTAAAAAGTATTAAAGGAAAGATTTTATTAGAAAATAATTCGCATGCATTTGTTCTGGCACAATTTGCCGTTTAATTGAACTAAAGTGATGAGTGATTATCTATCTTCTGCATTAAGAAATTGAAAATAGAATAATTCATAATGCATTCTGCCAGCTCATCGTAGCGTTTATTGATAAACTGTCCTTCGTTAGTTTTATGAACTTTCCCTCTCCAAAAGTCTAATTTCATCCTGCATGTTGATATTCTTTTCCATTCAATAACTATTGGGCAATTGAAAACCGTTTTCTAATCACAGTGTGCCCTCTGCCAGTAGTGTAAATGGTATAATACTTCTTTGTATTTTTTAATAATATTTTAGCCCTTTCTCCATTACTTTATTTTCTAGATACTAAAAAGATATTACTAGTAAGGAAGATTTAGCAAACTTATTTTATATTCTTAGTTGTAACTTGTTTTTGTAATAAAAAACTGTGCCTCAATGAATTATTCAAGAAATGAACAAAAATGGTGATTTTATTAGTATATATGTATTTTTGTTTCTCTTAAGATAACATTATCTTCAAAATTTACTCAAAAGAAAATGGATTTCAGTGAAAAATAAATAATATAGGAATAAGTGCAAGGTGCACCCACTGATAGGTTGTCAGTGTATTCCATGACTATGAGCAATACTAAAGAGAACACTAAACATTTTTATTTACCCCGAATTTATAGGTATTTGAAATTGCCGATATAGTTGATCAGATGTCACCATGGGGCATGTTGCGGATCCCACGACCACTAATTATGATCCGGGCATTCCGGATTTATTTCCGATTTGAACTACCAAGGACAAGAATCACAAATATTTTAAAGTAAGCATTGCTTTTTGTATAAATGATTGGAAAAAAATTATGACACTTTTTCTTAAGTTTTACCTTTTTGTTTTTCCTAGGCGATCAGGAGAACAAATATGGAGTGTTTCAATTTTCCTGCTTTTCTTTCTACTTCTTTACGGAATTTTAGGTGTTCAAATGTTTGGAACATTCACCTATCACTGTGTTGTAAACGACACTAAACCAGGGTGAGTTCATCTTTTAACTCCGTCTTCATCTAGGTAATTATTATGCTATTTCTAGGGTTCTCATGGGAAAAACTTCAGTGTCTTAGTTTTTTAATAAGTGTTTGTGTACTCTCTGTTCTATATTCCTTGCTCCCTCCATAATGCTTTGTTAATTTTACAGGAAAAGTGGTCAAGGTAAGCCAATTCGAGAGATGAAACCTGGTAGAAAAGTAGATGAAGCAACTTCAAAGTGTACATTTAGAAATCTTCCTCAGTGTGGCAAAATCAGGAGTGTGTTAACACAGTTCTGAGGAAGCTTCCGTGGCATTAGAGTAGGCTACATATTAAAAAAAAAACAAAACCCATTTTTACAATTTTTAATTCTGATCCTCTTTCCCTAAAACAGTTTTCTAAACAGTTATTTTATAGCATCATTTCTAGATGTAACACAAGTATCTTGCGTTAAAGTGTCAGGATGTGAGGGATAAGGAATAATATATGTACTTTATTATTTATTGTATATTGTGCTGGTAGGGTCCTTGCCTTGTCTCCTTGGCCAATCATTGTTAAAATACCGCACAGGGAGTGGAGGACGGGAAGAGAGAGCATAGTAGGATGACAGTCCCTGAACATACATGACCTAGAAGCATCCCATTAGGTGTTTACTGCAAATCAGAATTTGAGATCCAGAGTACCCAGAGATGCATCCCATACAGCTCTGCCATATTTCAGGGCAGTGGGAATTGGGGATAGTACAATTGGTTTTACACCTTATGTTGTTAAGACCTTGGGCAGAAATGGGTCTATTGACAAATGATAAATTCATCTACATCTTGTAGGAAGAAAAAACAATCTTGATTCAGATCATAGAAAGTAAATTTAAAACATTTTTTTTTAAATTCAAAAGATCAGAAACAACCATTCATTTTCAAAGTATTTTTAGTGTAGACATACCCGTTTACAAATCAATGGTCTATATAAAAATCACTGAGTTTAAAAATGTTGAAACTGTCACTTTGTGTTATCTGCATTTGGAGAGTTTTTTTCATAAAGCATATATGTACATGAATATATATAAAGTAGATAAACAACAAATACATCATGATAAACTTTGGTTCAATTCCAAAGCTGCCACTTACTTTGCAACCTTGAGAAAATTATTTAGCTTGTTCCATCTGTAGTGGATTTAATAACAGAACCTACTTCCAAGAGTTGAAAGATTAAATGAGAAAATGGATGCAAAAATTGCAGGTGACTAACACGTGATAAAAGCACTTACTACATGTTGGTTTGCATTTCTTTGTTGGCAAAAGCATACAGTGAAACCTGTGAGAGACAGAGCTAGACCAGACTGCCTTGTTCTTCCAGGTCTTGCACATTTTCTGCCTTTGACAGGGTGCCCCTTTTCTCTTTCCATCTCTTACTACTTTTCTAGCACTCTCTATTAGTGGAAAATATTTGAGTTTTCCTTCTCCAATAGGTTCCCGCCTTACACAGTTTCCAATTTTTGCAGGTTATACTGTATACAATACACTCATGTCCTGAGGTGAGATATATTAGTCTGCCTTATTATATCTTTCAAATGAGAGATAAAACAGTGAAAAAAGGGGCAAAGATCAATAAAATAGACTAAATTTTAAACTTATAAGAATGTAAAGGGAAAACATCTATGAATAATTATTGAGTGCGTTATTTTACTAAAGTAAATTAATTCGGAGTTTATTTCAAATTTATGATGGCCATTTTATTAGTCTCTCCCAATAAGGAATTATTTACTAAGAATTTTATTGCTAATTTATACATATACAGTAAAATATCTTTTATAATAATCAGACCAAAATTGCCAAAATGATTAAACCTAACAAAACCGATAATAGACCAAAGGTATATTCTAAAATACTTGCCTTTAAGTCAGACAGTTTGATAGTACTATGTATCTTGCTTTTAAGAAGCTGATCATTCCATGTACAAATGGTAGTTCATACTAACAGTGTCAAGTTAACTGAATGTGAAGCTGTTAGGACATTTGTCAAGATAATCCTCTATTGTCATAGCTCTAGCCAATGAGGATTCATACGTAAATAGCTGGGAAAAGAAAATACAAAAACTAAACATTGGGCATATGTGCATATAGACACTGTGGCCCAAGTGGTTACAGAAAAACTGTCAACAATGGAACCTGGATTCCCAGTTAGGAATTTCCCTCTAAATGTTGAGAACTCAGAAGACAGTGATGTAATATAAAGTAAAAGTACAAGTAATCTTCTTCTCTGATATCCTTTATTACTACTCCCTCCCTTCCTGATTACCATCCACACAGCACTCTTTCCTGTACCTTGAATTTACCAGCCTTGCCTCAGGGCCAGGAACTGGAAGAAGCTTCCTTTGTTAGAAGATTTTTCTTTAGGAATTCAATTTCTTTAATATATGTAGAGATACTAAAATTTTCTCTTTCTTGTTCTGTCAGATTTGGTAAGTTTTATTTTTCAAAGAGTTTATTAACTTCTTATAAATTGTCAATTTATTGGCATCATATTGTTAATAATACTCTTTGATTATCTTTTAATATCTGTAGGATCTGTGGTTATAAGCCATTTCTTTTTATTCCTGATATTAGTAATTTGTGTGTTTTTCTCTCTTTTTGTATACAAGCAGTCCCCAGGTTATGAGCATCCAATTTACAGACAACTCATACTTAAGAACAGACTGCCATAAAGCCTATTATATTAAAAATTTGAGTTAAATACATACAGTGGTTCATAATAATGAACATATGCACTGTTTATTATGTTCGTGAAAACATTGTGCCATTTGGAAGTGTTTCTTAAGTGTTCCATGTGCATAGAAAGGTAAAATATATTCTGTATGCTAAGACATACATTTGACTAACTGATGCTAAATAAGAACTGTATGTACCTGTTCTGACTTACCTACAAATTCAGCTTAAAAGATCACACTTAGGAACAAATCTCATTCATAACTGCCTGTAATTCTTGCTGGTTCATTGTATTCCTTTTTTCATGCCATTTTTTTTGTTGTTTATTTAATTTTCTCTGTTAGTCTATTTTTTATTATATTTACTTCTGTTCTTTATTATTTTTTTCTTTCTACTTTTTGTTTTATTTCATCCTGTCTTAGTTGTGTCTTATATCAAAGTCTTTAAATATTTTCTTTTTCTAATACAAGAATTTGAAGCTAAAATCTTCCTTCTAAGCCCCATTTTAGCAGCATCCCCCAAATTTTGACACATTGTACTTACATTATTAAATTAAAAAATATATATATTTAATTTTCCCTGTGATTTTAACTTTGATGCATAAAGTATTTAGAAATATATCTTTTTAAAATACGTTCTAAAAATAGTATCATTTTTAATATGTAATGCAGTGGTCAGACAAAAGTCCCTGTAAGAGTTCCTGTAAGATTTCAATATCTAGAAATTTATTAAGAATCATTTTAAGGATCAGTATATGGTCTAAAAGGGGCCCTGGTGGTGTAATGGTAGAAGTGCTTGGCTGCTAACCTAAAGGTCAGCAGTTTGAACCCACCAGCCACTCCATGGGAGAAAAGACCTTGTGATCAGCTCCTGTAAAGATTATAGCCGAGGAAACCCTATGGGGCAGTTCTACCCTGTCCTATAGCGTTGCTGTGAGTCAGAAATCAACTTGATGGCACATAACAACAACAACATATGGTCTAAATTGGTGAACATTCCAAATGAATTTGAAACAAATTTGTATTCTGCAGTTTTTTAGTGTAATTTCTGTGAATATTATCTAAGTCAAGATAATATTTTAAGTATTTCTATCCACCCTGGTTTTCTGTCTAGTTGATCTATCAACTACTGAGAGAGTGGTATTAAATTTTCCGCAAATGACAAAAATATATCAATTTCTCCTTTTTTCCTTTAGTTCTATCAGTTTTTGCTTTGTATTAATTAAAGCTCTGTAATTAGGTGCATAAACATAAAGTGTCATAGTGCCTGTCTGATGAACTGAAAATTTATTATTTATTATTATAAAAAATCCTTTTTTATGCTTGATAATAAGTATTTCCGTCTGAAAGTCTGCAGTGTCTAATATTGAAGTTTTCACTGTAGCTCTGTTATGCTTTTCTGTTTGCACAATACATGTTTTCCATCCTTTCCCTTTTTATCTGCCTCTGTATGCTTAATTTATGTGTCTTTGCATTTAAGATACATCTCTTTTAGACAGCATATAGTGGGTGTTCCTTTTTCAAATCCAGTCTGAAAATCTCTGCCTTTCATATGGAGTGTTTAGTTCATTTATACTTAATGTAATTTTTGATAAGGTTGAGTTTAATTAGACATTTTACTATTTGGTTACTATTTGTAGCATTTTATTATGTTACTCTGCTGCTTTTCTATATTCCTTTGGGTTAACCAAATTTTTTTAATATTTCATTTTATTTCTTTTTTATTGATTTTTTTAGCTACATTACTCTGTGTATTTTTTTAGTGGTTGCTCTAAATATTACAACATTCATCTTTTCCTTACTTCAGACTACTAAGAATTATTAATATACCACTTCATGTAAATGTAAAAACCTTACAGCAATAGTGTTTTTTTTTTTTGCTTCATCATCCTTTGTACTATTAGAGATATATCTTACCTCTACATGTATTATAAACCCCATAAAACAAGGTTTATTTTTTTTCCTTTTGGTTTGTTTCTTTTGTTTTTTGCTTTAGGCAGCCAGTTAGCTTTTTAAAAGAAGATAATCTTTTATAATTACCTATATATTGTGGTTACCCAAGAACAAATTACCAGTCTAAATATAGTCTTTAGCAGTTATTCTTTTTTTATCATTTTATTGTTTAATTTCATTTGTAACTTTTTAAAATCACATTTACATAAGTTATAATTTTATATTTATCATTGTGCTCATGAAAGCTGATTATTTGGTGTGAACAAAATTAGAGATGGCTGGGAAATAGTATTTTAATATGATTGGTTTGCTATACAAAATATTTTGTTAAAATTACAGAAGTAACTAAAAAATGAAATGGAAACAAACATTTATAGCTGAGATAATAGAAATAATTATTCTCATTCTTAAAAAAAGGTTAATACTTTGTCAGAAATTTTATTCTAAAACAGATTGTTGTTGTTGGTTGTCTTAGAGTCCATTTCAACTCTTAGCAACAGCATGTGTTGCAGAGTTGAACTGCTCCATAGGTTTTCCAAGGTTATGACCTTTCTGAAGCAGATTGCCACATGGGTTTGAACTGCCATCTTTATGGCTGGTAATCAAGTGCTTAACCATTTGCACCACCCAGAAGTCCTAATATGAATTTATAGCATCTAAACTTGTTTAAAAGTTAAAAATATGTTTGAAATATAAAACTAACTTTAATTTATACTTTTGTAAACAAAATTAAAAAATGCAAAAGGTATTGTAGAAAAGCAAAGGAAATGGCTTTCTATTCTCAGAAGCGATAGAAAGTAATTTATAATCTATCAAAAGTCATTATTACTTTTAGTGAAATATAACATTAGGAAAATTTTGCTGAAGATCATTCAAAAGTGGCTGCGGCAGTATATCAACAGAGAACTGCCAGAAATTCAGGCCAGATTCAGAAGAGGACGTGGAACCAGGGATATCATTGATGATGTCAGATGGATCCTGGCTGAAAGCGGAGAATACCAGAAAGATGTTTACCTGTGTTTTATTGACTATGCAAAGGCATTCAATTGTGTGGATCAAAACAAATTATGGATAACATTGTGAAGAATGGGAATTCCAGAACACTTAATTGTGCTATGAGGAACCTGTACATAGATCAAGAGGCAGTTGTTGAAATAGAACAAGGGGATATTGCATGGTTTAAAGTCAGGAAAGGTGTGCGTCAGGGTTGTATTCTTTCACCATACCTATTCAATCTGTATGCTGAGCAAATAATCCTAGAAGCTGGACTACATGAAGCAGAACGGGGCATCAGGATTGGAGAAGACTCATGAACAACCTGCATTATGCAGATGACACAACTTTGCTTGCTGAAAGTGAAGAGGACTTGAAACACTACTGGTGAAGAACAGCCTTTAGTATGCATTACACCTCAACATAAAGAAAACAAAAATCCTCACGACTGGACCAATAAGCAACATTATGATAAACAGAGAAAAGACTGAAGTTGTCAAGGATCTCATTTTACTTGGATCCACAATCAACACCCACGGAAGCAGCAGTTAGGAAATCAAAAGACTTATTGCATTGGGCAAATCTGCTGCAAAGGACCTCTAAAGTGCTAAAGAGCAAAGATGTCACTTCGAAGACTAAGGTGCGCCTGACCCAAACCATGATATTTTCAGTTGCGTCATATGCGTGCGAAAGCTGGACAATGAATAAGGAAAACTGAAGAAATGACACTTTGAATTGTGGTGTTGGTGAAGAATATTGAATATACCACGGACTGCCAAAAGAACGAACAAATCTGTCTTGGAAGAAGTACAACCAGAATGCTCCTTAGAAGAAAGGATGGCGAGACTACGACTTACCTACTTTGGAGGTGTTGTCAGTAGGGATCAGTCCCTGGAGAAGGACATCATGCTTGGTACAGCACAGGGTCAGCGAAAAAGAGGAAGACCCTCAACGAGATGGACTGACACAGTAGCTGCAACAAAGGGCTCAAGCATAACAACCGTTGTGAGAATGGCGCAGGACGGGACAGTGTTTAGTTCTGTAGTACCTAGGGTAGCTATGAGTCGGAACGGACTTGACAGCACTGAACAACAACATTGGGAAAACTTTTCCTGTGACTCTTATACTACTTTTTCTACTTTGCATCTCACTTTTCTGTGAGCTTGTGATGCTTTCTCCCACTTATTTTGAACTTCCATAGTTCACTTCACAGTTCAGATTCACTTTTCCTCTCAAATATCAAGTGGATCCGTATGTGGTTTTATTCATATTGGTGCTTGTATATTCTAGTGAATATTTTCGACTATTCATGAATTCACTCAAGGTCATACTTTTATATTCTTAAAATACAGATCAACTAATTCCAAGGAATGATAATTAATTTTAAAAAGCAATTTACAAAATTGATATATTTACATCCACTGCTTCTCACCCATCTTGTGCACAATCTTGTCTTTTGGTAGAGGGAGGTTGCAGAAACAAAAAAGACAGACGCTATATATGTCTGTATGGGCTCACAAATCTCTCCAAATTATAAATGCATAAGGGTTTATCACATAAGTACATGAGTCAAAATTTGGATACATTAGTAAATAGTTCATGTACTTACTATGTTCATGGGAGCCCTGGTGGTGCAGTGCTTAAGCGGTCAGCTGCTAACTGAAAGGTCAGCGGTTCGAACCCATCAGCCACTCTGTGATCGAAAGATCTGACACTCTGCTCCCATAAAGATTTGCAGCCTTGGAAACCCTATGGGGCAGTTCCAGTTTGCTCTATAGGGTTGCTATGAATCGAAATCAAATAGACAGCAATGGGACTTACTATGTTTTGGAAGTTGTAAAGAGAGAAATGCTATGCTTACAGGACACATTCTCCATAATCCTAGTTTACAGTTTGAAGAGAAACGTTATACATACACATAAATAGTTCAAGGACTATAAAAAACCTGACATCTATTTTAAATTATGTGTCCATGTAAGTTATAGAATTTATGTCTGAGAGATTATTTAACTGTTTAGATAAAATAGTACTTCAATAAATTTTAGAGTTATTTTCTTGATCTTCTGGGTTTTATTTCCAGATAAAGACAGCTCAAATGTTCCTGACCCAAGCATTTAATATATGGTTAATGTTTGGACATCTTATTTTTTTCTGACAAAAAATGCAATCTATCCAGACCTCAGTAGTTGGAAATATAACCTTACAGTTAATATATCCAATGTATACATTTATCTATTTGCACATATATTATTGATCTCTGTTCAACTTTAAAAGGAGCCCTAATGGTGCAGTGGTTAAGTGCTTGGCTGCTAACCAAAAGGTTGGCAGTTGGAGCCCACCAGCTGCTCCGAGGGGGAAAGATGTGGCAGTGTGCTTCTGTAAAGGTTACAGCCTTGGAAACCCTATAGGGCAATTCTACCCTGTCCTATAGGGTCACTATGAATCAGAACTCGATGGCAGTAGGTTTGGTTTGGTTTTATTCAACTTTAAATATACAAGACTTGATAAGTATGTATGTTTTCAGATGCTAACTTGGTGAAGAGATGTAACCTAGTTTAAATGTGAAAATTGATTGAATTAGCTTTTGTGTAGTCAGTGTATGTGAGGGAATATAAATATGATTTTTAAAATTTTTCTTTAAAAATAACAATTAGATTTTATAGCTTCAAAATAATGAAACTATTTAATCAGCTTTTATCAAATCTAATTGATCTTTTCCGTAAGTACTTAAAATTTAGTACACTTTACTTAATTCCTGAGCTGATAATAAAAGAAATCATGTGAAAAATTCTTACTGATTTTTAAGGCATAAACCATATAACTCTAAGCCCAGCCTGGTGGTGATGGAATTAAACTCAGTGACAGAAGCTAAAATGAAGTGGAAACTTAGTAGTAATGGAGTCTGAAACAATTGATCAGTTGCCCTAATCAGCAGCTCCCCCTCCACGGCTAACATCTTGGAGCTTTTATGTTTTGTGTTAACATAAAGAATATGAACCCATCTATATAACCATCCAAACCAACCATATTTGTTTTTCCTCTCTAGTAGTGTCTGGCGTACAGTACTAAGGATGAGGAGCAAATTAAACTCTCACACACTGCTGGTAGGAGTGTAAAATTGTACTACTACTTTGATAAACACTTTGGCAGTTTCTTTAAAAATATATTAGATACCTACCATATGTCCCATTTATTCCACTCCCAGGTATTTTGCCAAGAGAAGTGAAAACATATGTCCATGCAAAGATTCCCACATAAATGTTCGTACCAACTTTATTTTTAATAGACCCAAACCAGTAGTTGTTGTGTGTCGTCAAGTCAATTCTGACTCATAGTGACCCTATAGGACAAAGAGGAACTGCCCCATAGGGTTTTCTAGACTGTAATCTTAACGAGAGCAGATATCCAGGTCTTTTCTCCCATAGAGCTGCTGGTGGGTTCAAATCACTGAACTTTTGGTTGGTAGCCAAGCGCTTTAATCACTGCACTGCCAGGACTCCTTAACCAAACCGGTAACAACCTAAATATCCATCAGGGTAAATGGACCAACATATTGTGGTATATCCATAGAATGAAATACGATTCAGTAATAAAAAGGATTGAAAATATTGATACACAGAACAACATGGATAAACTTTGAAATAATTATGTTGAGTGAATGAAGCCAGACTAAAAATATATATATGATCTATAATTCCATTTATGTAAAATTCCAGAAAAAACAAATCAGTCACAGAAGGCAAATAAGTAGTTGCCTGGGGGTAAGTTTTAGTACAGGAGGAAAGGATTACAAAGGGATGTTAGGAAACTTTTGGCTTGGATGGTTATACTCATCATATTGATTGTGGTAATATTATTGTCAGTTGGTTTCGATTTGATTCTGGTGATATATATATGTCAAACTTATCAAACTTTAATAAGTGCAGTTATTGTATGTCAGTTACCCTGGTGGTGTAGTGGTTAAGAGCTACATCTACTAACCAAAAGGTCAGCGGTTTGAATCTACCAGGTGCTCCTGGTAAACTCTATGGGGCAGTTCTACTCTGTCCTAGATGGTAGTTATGAGTCGGAATTGACTTGACAGCAGTGGGTATGGTATGGTATATAGTGCTTTTAAAAAATGTTTTAGTGTGAAGTGGAAATGTAAATTCATTCATAAGTTAGGCAATTGTTCCAGCACTATTTATTGTGCTCTAGTACCCACTGAGTTTAAAGGCTGTCTTTCTCATTTACTAAACCCTGTATATATTTGGGTCTCTTTCTATGGTTACCATTGTGCTTGACTGATCTATTTCACTATCTCCTCACCAATATTACACTGGTATATCGACTCAACAGCAACTAACAACACTAATGTAACCATTACTTTGAAGTAAGTAAGTCAGTCTATATCTGGTAGGGAGCCCTGGTGGTGCAATGGTTAAGAGCTACGGTGACCTATGGCTGCTAACCAAAAGGTCAGTAGTTCAAATCCACCAGCCGCTCCTTGGAAACCATATGGGGCAGTTCTACTCTGTCCTATAGGGTCGCTATGAGTCAGAATCAACTCAACAGCAACGGGTTTGGTTTTTTTTTGTATCTGGTAGAGATGATAGAGAAGCTCAATATCATTAGTCAAGACAAAGCCAGGGGTGGACTGTGAAACAGACCATCAATTGCTCATATGCAAGTTTAAGTTGAAGCTGAAGAAAATTAAAGCAAGTTCACAAGGGCCAAAGTACTACTTGAATACATCCCACCTGAATTTAGAGACTATCTCAGGAATAGATTTGACACACTCAATGCTAATGACTGAAAACCAGAAGAATTGTGGGAAGAGATCAAGAACATCGTGAATGAATACAGTAAAAGGACATTAAAAATACAGGAAAGGAGGATAAAACCCAAAATGAGTATCAGAAGAGAACCTGAAAATTGCTCTTAAGTACAGAGTAGAACAAGCAAACAGAAGAAATCATAAAGTAATAGAGCTAAACAGATTTCAAAGGGCAGCTTGAGAAGACAAAGTAAAGTATATGATAAAACATGCAAAGATATGGAGTTAGGAAACCTAAAGGGAAGAACATGTTCAGCATGTCTCAAGCTGAAAGAACTGAAGAAAAAATTCAAGCGTAGAGTCGCTATGCTGAAGGATTCTATGGGTAAAAAACTGAATGACGCAGGAAACATCAAAAGAAGATGGAAGAAATATACGGAGCCACTGTACCAAAAAGAACTGGTTGATGTTCGTCTGTTTCAGGTGGTAGCATGTGATCAAAAACTGCTGGTATTGAGTGAAGAAGTTCAAGTTGCACTGAAGACATTGGCAAAAAACAAGGCTCCAGGAATTGACAGAATACCAACTGAGATGCTTAAAAAACAGATGCAATGCTGAAAGTGCTTACTCATTGTGTCAAGAAATTTGGAAGACAACTACCTGGCCAACCAACTAAAAGAGATGCATATTCATGCCCATTCCAAAGAAAGGTAATCAGATGGAATGCATAAATTATCAAACAATATCATTATTATCATTACCAGCAAAATTCTGGTGAAGATCATTCAACAATGACTGCAGCTATACATTGACATGGAACTGTCAGAAGTTCAGTGTGGACTCAGAAGGGAATATGGAATGAGGGATATCTTTGTTCTTGTCAGATGGATCTTGGCCGAAAACAGAATACCAGAAAGATGTTTATATGTGTTTTGTTGACTATGAAAGGCATTTTACTGTGTGGATCTTAACAAATTATGAACAATATCAAGAAGAACAGGAATTCCAGAGCACTTAATTGTGCTCATACAGAAACTGTACATGGACCAAGAGGCAGTGGTTCAAACAGAACAAGGGATACTGCATGGTTCAGAATTGGAAGAGGTGTGCGACAGGGCTGTGCCCTTCGCTTTACTTATTCAACCTGTTTGCTGAACAAATAATCCAAGAAGCCAGACCATATGAAGAAGAATGCGACATCAGACTCATTAACAACCTGTGATACACAGATGACACAACCTTGCTTGCTGAAAGTGAAGAGGACTTGGAGTATTTACTGATGAAGGTCAAAGACTATACAGCCTTTTGTATGGATTACGCCTGAACATGAAGAAAATGAAAATCTTCACAACTAGACCGATAAACAATATCATGGTAAATGGAGAAGAAATTGAAGTTGTCAACAATTTCATTCTGCTTGAATCAATAATAAACGTCCGTGAAAACAGCAGTCAAAAAATCCAGTGACATATTGCATTGGGCAAATCTGCTACAAACGACCTTTTTAAGGTTTTAAAAAGGAAAGAGGACTTGATGACTAGGGTGCCTCTGACTCAAGCTGTGGTCTTTTCAGTCACTTCATATGCATGCAAAAGTTGGATTGTGACAAAAAAAGAAAGAAGAAGAACTGATGTGTTCAACTGTGGTGTTGGTGAAGAATATTGAATATACTGTGGTCTGCCAAAAATACAAGACCAAATCAATGTTAGATGAAATACAGCCAGAATGTTCCTTAGAAGTGAGGATGGCAAGACACCGATTCCCTTACTTTGGACATGTCATCGGGAAATATAAATCTTTAGAAAAGGATGTCATGGTTTTTGAAATAGTGAGTCAGCAAAAACTAGGAAAACCCTCAGTCAGATGGATTGGTGCAGTAGCCATGTCAGTGGACTCAAACATACCAATGATCATGAAGATGGTGCGGGACCAACAGTGTTTCATTCTTTTATGAGTAGGGTCACCATGAGTCAAAGCCAACTCAGTGGCCACTAACAACAACCACATATGTGGTAGGACAAACATATCCTTTTTCTACTTCTCCTGATGCTTCTCCCTCCACTCTACAGCATATCTTTTCACTTTGTCTTCTCTGTCTTCAGTCCCCCCACTTCTTCCTCTTCTCATCTTCTTCCTCTTCTTTTCTACGGAGAATTTTCTTGACCATTCTTAGCCCATTTTCTTCCATTTGTATTTTAAAATCTGCTTGCTAACATTCATTTAAAATCTAGTTAGGATTTAAAATCTAGTTATCCATAATTTGTTATGATCCACACAGATGGATTTAAGGAGGATTCTTATTTTTATGATATTTAGTTTTTCATGTAACTTTTATTTATTTTGTTGTTGTTGAGAATATATACAGCAAAACCTATACCAGTTCAACAGTTTCTACATATACAATTCAGTGACATTGATTACATTCTTTGAGTTGTGCAGCCATTCTCACCATCTTTTTCTGAGTTGTTCCTCCACCATTGACATAAACTCACTACCCCCTGAAGTTTCTATCTGATCTTTCCAGTTGCTGATATTACATCATTAGGTAGATTTTTGGTAGTTTGGGGCCATGCTGTGTAGCCTAATACATGTTTCTTGAAAAGAATGTGTATTTTTCAGTTTGTAAGTCCAGGGTTTATATCTAGCCCCAAGATCAAGCTTATCTATTTGTTGCTAAAATCTATTTTTATCTTTTATCTATCAGTTTCAGACAGAGAAATGTTAAAATTTTCAACATTGATTGTGGATTTATTAATTTGTCATTTTAATTGTGTTAAGTTTTGATTCACCATCTTTCTTAGTGGGTTATTTCCTTTATTATTATGTAATTAGTCTTTGTCTCCTTATAATGCTTTTTTTTGTTATTACATCCTCTTTATAAGATCTGTTTTTTAATAAAACCTATATAGTCTTATGGTTAAGATTTGTACATATATATTTTTTCATTCTTTTACTTTCAATCTTAAATGTCATTATTTACAAGGTAAATCTATTTTAATTGATATATCTGTGTCTTTTATTTTAATACAAGCCAAGTTTCTGTTTTTAGCTGGCAAGGATGTTCCATATGTATTTATTGTGATAAATGATAAGCTTATATTTATTGCTACAAACTTGCTTTGTAGTTACGAATTTTCTTTGCAATGCCCCCTCCTGCCTTTTTCTGATTTATATTGACTCTATCTGGTTGCTTTCTTTTGTCTCCATTTTATCACTTCTACTAGTTTATTTATATTCTGTCAGTGAGATTCTGCGAATCATTAAATTTTTGAATTTTTGAAAAATACCTTGTTTTCCCTTAATTCTTGGACAATAATTTAGGTGAGGATAGATTTCTAGATTGTCAGCTAGTTTCCCTCAGAACTTGGAAGAGATTTTTCCGTTATCTTCTGACTTCTCTTGTTACTGCTAAGAAGCCTGAGTTCCTTTGCTGGTAACTTGTGTTTTTGTTGCTTTTAAGATCTTTTCTTTACTTTCATGTTCTGAGGGCTTACCATGATGTTTCTAGTTGTGGCTTTATTTTGATTTAGTCTTCCTAGGATTTACTGTTATTCTTAAATAGGAGAATTCAAGTTTTTCTTTAATTCCAGAAAGTTATAATTGTTGACCTCTTCAAATACTGTTTGGTCCTCCTTCTTTATCTTATTCCCTCTGGAACTCTTTAATTATAATAGGCCTTTATGCATGGGGTCCCATTTCCAGTTCTCAGCCTTACGCAGGCTCAAGACCTTGCCTTCTGCGCCATGTGGGCATTACAACTCACGCTCTTAGATCCTGGGTACACAGCCCCGGTCAGACTCCCATTGTTTCAGCTTATGTTCTCTCACTAATTTTTGGTCCTTTTTATGTTTTGGACATTTTAGAATTTGTTTTTCTTTCTTATAAGCCCAGATAAACATTTTTAAATGTTATCTTTATTCAACAGATCTAGTTATTTATAGTGGGAGGAGCTGAATTTAGTAGTCCACCATCTTGCCAGAAATAGCACTCTGGCACTCACAGCCATTTTTTCCTATTTACCTCACTATACTGTTAGTTCTCTGAAGGAAGTATGGGAAAGGGGAAAGAGCTTATTGTGTTATATTCATCTCTTTATGCCCAGTACCTAATATCCTAGCACATAATAACCACACTACTTGTTGTCAAGTCAATTTTGATTCATGGTTACCTGATGCATGTGTTCCATAGGCTTTCCAATGGTTGATTTTTTGGAAGTAGATCACCAGGCCTTTCTTCTGAGGCACTCTGGGTGAACTCCAGCCTCCAAGAGCATTAACCATTTGCACCCATCTAGCACATAATAAGTGCTTAGTAACTATTTATTGAAGGCATGGTTGATAATACATTATACTTTTGGCAGTTAATAATAGCATCATGATAAATTGATAGAGAATAGTAAACAAAAAGAGACAGAGAAAGAAAAGCAAATTGATAAATGGGAAGAAAAAATGGTTAAAAAATATAAAAGCAATGTTAAAACCAAAGGAAATCAGTGAATTAGTACAGATACAGCAGAGGAGAAAAATAAGAAGGAAGCAGTGAGGAAAGGATCTGACAGTGTGGGCGAGAGAAGAGACAAGTGCATGAAAGAAGACCGGTAGGCTGTTTTTTTTCTTTTTTTTGAAAATATATGTAGGCTGAAAAATATCTCTAGATTGTTCTGTGAATGAACATGAAGATGGAAAAACATACTGGGTGGGTGGGAGACAATGGTTATGGAGATTTAGAACAGAGCTTCTGGATAAAACAGCAGCGGCGTTATAACTTCAGTGACTACAGAAGGTTGCTGTAAGGTTACAGTCTTAATAAAAACCAAGTCAGAGTGTGAGAATTATAAAACGTGTTAATACAACTAGAGTATCAGGCACCATGCTGGAAAATTACATTTAACTTTGATTCATTAAATATAACACAGATTAGAAAGGAGTGCATAATACCTTTGGAACTCATGGCCCTTAAATTACTTCAGTTAGTACTCTCCACTAGCTCCATACTATACTCAGTACTAAGAAATAGATGTCACTGAAAAAATGCTGAAAGACCACTTGTATTCTGAATATTACTCTCAGCACATTATGTTGGCAGAATTTTCATTTACTGAAAACATAGCAGTTATGGAGGAATGTCTGCATTTTCTCTTTCTTTTATTTGTAAATTTTGTCAAATAGTGTTACGTATACAACTTACCTGCCTTCTTTTTATGTAACTCTTAATTTACTACTTGAAAAGAAAGTGCATTAACTAGCCACATGGAATTCACATGGCTTAGAATAACAATTATCAGGCATTTGATGAGTCATTTCTAGGACCAATTGTTTATATCATTTTTCTTTTAATTTTCATTTCAGTGTTACTAAGTTTAAAAGTCCCACACATAAGCAAAAAAAACTGTCAACACCATTTTACCATTAGTTCAGCCCAGACATCTATTTGTTTTATTTTTAGAGACTCAAAAATGTCCAAACTCAAACATACAAATCCTAACTAAAAAATCCAACTTTTTTGTTTCCTTTTGTTGCTTCTCAACTAGAAATGTCTCATAAACATCTATAAGTCAGATGATAAACCATGGTATGGTATGATTGTGTTTCCAGCAATCTGTGTCACCAGTTACTATCATGATCCTATTTTTCTTAATCATTGTCCTTTAACAATTATTGCAATTTCTGCTTAACTGATTTGAAAACACTGTCATCTAATAATGGCAGAGCTCCAGGCAGAGGTCTGTCTATTCAGAGACTTGTGTTTTCTCAAGTTCGTGGCCTACCTCAGGAACTGATTGTGTTTAATCTGTAAGGCAAACAAGATAAATAAGGAATCAACTCAGTACATTCAGTTTTGCTTTTAAATGGAACTGATTTCTTTTAAAGCACAGTGAAGAGACTCTTAGCCATGCCATCAATAGAAATGCTAGAAAAGGTTTTGACTCCTTTGATAATGAATGGTGACCTAAGGCAATTATGGAACAAGTAATGAGATTTGACTAAGCAAAGCAGTTCATGTCCTAAGGAAAGTTGAGAAGAGCAATGGCCTGTGGCAGAAACAAGTGTTCCAAAATGCCAAATGTGATGGCCGAAATCTCCCTGAAGCTAAAATAGGAACATGTGAAAATGAGCTGGAAGGTGAACTAGAAAAGATGAAGACTTCGCACCTTATTATCATTCTTGAGAAAGGAGGGAAATTTATTCAGAGCTTATTATCAAATGATAAAATCTTATTCCCAAAGAGTAAGATAATTAGAAAAACTTTAAGGTAAGAAAATGTAAATTTTGAAAGTGTAGAAGTCTAATATGTAGCCTACGATACCACCAGGAGTTCAGGTAAATATATGTGATGACAAGACCATTAGTTTAAAGACCTGGAGGTAGGGTAACCAAATGTCACATATTCTCACAATAGTCCTGATTTCCTCTTGTTGTTTCCGAGTAATCACTAATTAACTTCCTTATTCAGTCTCAAAAGAATCCCAATAGGGACCACAAATTATATGCTCAGCCTGTCCAGGGACAGCTTCTAGAACTTGGTGGTATTGTGTAATATATTAGTAAGAGTTGGATTAGAGAAAATATAGAATTGGATTTTTGACACTTTTCCTATTGCTGGTCCAAATAGTATTTAAGTTTACTCTTTAGGGTGCTCGGCAAATGAATGAATTATAGTCTTATAAATTCTGTTCACAAATAACAATATTTTTAAAAAATGGAAAAGTCAGAAGAAGCAAAAGTAGAGAAGAAGCATTATGAAACTTAGAATTATTAATATTTAATTGCTATGCATTTATCAAGAGAGACTTTTATAGAATACATAAAAATTCTTAAGTGCTTCAAACTCATGCAGAGGCCTATGGAGTCATCTTGATCCTAATGTGAACTTCTTTTGGTGAAAAGATGAAGAACAACTGCTACATTTAACTTATAGGGTTTATCCAGAGACATTAGCTAAGTGGAAGATATAAGAACAAGTTTTGAGAATTGCATATTGGTAATATATTTTTAAAAAATATTTAAACAAGAAATGAAGAAACTCTGATGGTGAGTGTTTATGTTAATGGCATCATTTTTGAGCACCTATTATATACAAGGCATTTTACTTTTATAATTAATTTAAAAAACAGTCTGAAAGATAGGAATTGTTTCCCTCATTCTGCAGATGAAGAAAGGCTTAGAGAAGTTAAATGATGCATCCAGCTAGTAAGTCAGAGAAACAGGATTTGAACTCAAGTCTAACTTCAGAGCCCATGCTTTTTCCACTATTTGAGCAACTTCTACACTATTTCAATTCCACATTTGTGAACCTATATACGTGTGGATATCTATATACATATACATAAACTCTTTGTAATATATAAATCATGTAGCACACCATGTCCATATAGAGAAAATTAAAGTCCAATTACATCTGATTGCTGTCCTTATGTTGATGTTATGTTCTCAGGAATTCAGTATCACCTGAATCTATAAAATACTCCAGTGCTGTTGAGTCGATTCCGACTCATAGTGACCCTATAGGGTGAGTAGAACTGCCCCACAGGGTTTCAAAGGAGTGGCTAGTGGATTCGAACTGCCGGCCTTATGGTTGGCAGCTGAGCTCCTAACCACTGTGCCACCAGGGCTCCGAATCTATAAAATAGTGATATGTAAGTGTAAAAATGTCGTGGGGGCATCGTCCAAACCCCATGTCTAACTTCATGAGAGGGAGAGAAGAGAATCACATCAGCATCAGCCCAAGGCTG
This sequence comes from Dugong dugon, assembly GCA_030035585.1. Lineage (NCBI taxonomy): Eukaryota > Metazoa > Chordata > Mammalia > Sirenia > Dugongidae > Dugong > Dugong dugon. The sequence continues at coordinate 13,720,362 of CM057479.1, forward strand.
ATCCCTATGAGGTGGAGGTCAGACATACCTCCAACCTTTTTACCAGTTCTGACACCAGCCTTCCCACCCACAGCACTCTCTACTTCTCTACTGGGTTTGACAATGCATTGCAGTGGCCACACAGAATTCATAGACCATACTCACAGTTACGGAATTTATTAGAGAAGTAACAGGTTACCATTCAGAATCAGGAACAACTCTGGATACAGTTCTTCGATCAGGACAGCTTCTTCTCAGCCTTACCTGCAGGCAGGTCTCTCTGGCCCTTGGCCCCTTGGCCATTTGGCCTGGCCTCTGCCCTGCTTGGGCAAGTGTTACAAAGCTCATTAATTCCACCAAAAATTGCTGAGGGACACCCCAATCCACCAGTAATCCCAAAGGTGCTCAGCTGTCTCGCTCAGCAGGCCAGCAAGCCTAGCTCCATCAACAAGTGCCGGGATGCACCACACTTTCCAGCAAGCCTCCTGCCTGAAGGCACTTAGCTCTCTCTTTCCATGGGTGGGCGTGCCCACTGTAGCCAATTTGCTCTGTGGGCTGGGAAAACCACTGTGCTGTCTCACGCTGGCGTCCTGGTTCTGCTGCTGCCATTTCTCTGCAGCTGTTTCTCATGATCTTGTGCCATCTCCAGTGTTATTGCTCTATGTTTCCTGGATCTAGGCAGTTTTCAGCACAGGCACCCAGGTCCATAGGATGCACTCCACTTCCATGTCTTGGTGGTAGCAAGCTCCCCCCTCTGCTCTGGGACTGGCTCTCTTTTAAGCCTAGAAGGATGGCAAAATTGACCATTCCCCTTGTTAGGGTTCCATACACCTTATTTGCATGGTCCCACCCCCACAGGTTTTTTTTGTGCTGCATTTGCATAATTAGCAAGCTATCCAATATCCTTGGTGAGCCACAAGCACCTTATTTGCATAGTCCAACGCAGTCATTTTGTAGGAGTCACAAGACCATGGTGAGAAAGGCCATATAAAAGCAAATTCATCACACAGCAGTAATATATTTTATTACTCTGTATAGCTCTCTTAAAATTTTTTCTCACATCTATCTCAAAGATTGATCCACTTGAGCCATTGGTAAAATCAGCCTTTCATATTATAATGGCTTTTAAAAATTAAACATAAGAAAATAGTTTTGAATACACAGAACCTCCATATGAAAATTAACACTAGTTCAGTTCCCATCAGAATAATAAAACATCTGGGAGAGCCTTTAGTATAAAAAAAGAAAATCTTACAGTTTGAAAGGAGTCTAAAAGAAATAATTTCTTTTGATTAGTTTCAATATAGTACTTCTTTTGATCTTATGTTTACTTTTCAAAAAGAGGGAAATTTAATAACATGGATAATAAGACTTATTTATTATTAACAGCAAATAATGTTTTTGAACAGTTGATATGTGTAATTTCTCATTTAATCCTCATAGGAATCCAATAAACTATGTTCTATTTTTACCACTCCTTATAGAGTCAGGAGTCCTGGTGGTGCAGTGGTTAAGAGCTTGGCTGCTAACCAAAAAGTTGGCAGTTAGAATCCACCAAACCCAACGGATTTGGGTTTTGGTTTATGTAGAGTCAAGGAAACTGAAGCTCAGTAAGGTTAACTAAGATGTCCAAGATTAAACTGCTTATAAGTGGCAGTAACCCATTGCCGCTGAGTGGATTCCAACTCCTAGTCACTCTATAGGACAGAGTGGAACTGAACCATAGGGTTTCCAAGGAGCGGCTGGTGGATTCGAACTGCTGACCTTTTGATTCGCAGCCGAGCTCTTAACCACTGCGCCACCAGTGGCAGTAGCAGAACTTAAACTAGTTCTCCTTGACACAGATGTCTATGCTTTTAAATATTCAGTTGTAATCTTTTCATTGTATGAAATGATCTTCAACACATGTGGATCCAAAATTTTTGAATAAAATGTTTAGTTTCTCTTTGGTTACCAGGAGCACATACTGCGGAGACAGGTTCTAAATGGGCGTATGAGTAAGTGGCGATTAAGATTGCTTATTTTAGGACTGAATTCTGAAATGATGTACTGGAACTTCTGAAAATACTTCGAGATGTGAAATGAGGCTCGCCAAACCAGTCTCTCACAAATAGTGTTTGCTGTATTTACCTCCACAGAAATCATATGCAGTAACATTTTGATATCTCAGGTTCAACTTGAGCAGCCTGTTTTCTTCCATGATAGAAACCATAAGAACATGCAATGCCTATAGCAGGACTAGCAGTAAATTTTGGAAATTCAATTCTATGCTGTCTCTCTGGTAGAGAAAAATCACCTGGAGAACTTTGTAGAAATACTGTTTCCCAGCCACGTCCCTGGATTCTCATTTATAGGCAAGAATTTCTTGCAATCAGCCAGGTTAGAAACCAATGATTTAAAACTTTAGTTTTACATTAAAACTCCCAAAGATATGTTATAGAACAGAACACACAATCTGCATGGCTTTTTAAAAGATGACTCTTGGGTCTCCAAAGATGTGCTTTTAGCTAGCTGCTTAAGGCTCTGCCTGAGGGTAACCTGAGTTTCCTCTTTCCTCAAGGATATTTTCCTAGAAATACCTAAGAAGCACCAGAGGTAATTAGAGCCTCTTGTCATTCTCCTTGCAAAGAAGCAGGGTTGTCCATGAACTTTGGGAACTGCAGCACAATCATCCTAATTTTATTCATTCAATGATTCTCATGTGTTTTTACGGGTTTTGTATGTGTTAAGGATAGCAATTAAATTGAGCAGGTGCACTTTGTGGTTGAGGGAGGCCCAGGATAGAACTTTGGCGCTCCCTTAATTTTTTCCCTGGCCAGTGCACCTTATGCGCAGCCACCACCCATCTGTTAGTGAAAGCTTGCAGGTTGCTGTGATGTTGAACAGGTTTCAGCAGAGCTTCCAGACCTAGATGGACTGGGAAGAAATGCCTGGCAGTTTACTTCCAAAAATCAGCCAGTGAAAATCCTATGGATCACAACTGTGCAATCCACAGCCAATCATGGGGCTCATCCAGGACTGGGCAGAGTTTTGTTCCATTGAGCCTGGGGTCACCATAAGTTGGGGGTGACTCCATGGCAGTTCACAACGACAAGTTCTTCCCTGACCTTCACAATTCAGGTAGCGATATTTTCTTATGATTGTGGTGCCTTTGGCATTTGGTAGCCATTCCAAAAGAATGGAAGCCTTTGGGATGGGAAAAATTGCTGCTCTCCATCCACACAACTCAGTCAAACCACATCCAATAAACGTAAATGTATGTAGAGCTTCTAATATGTATGAGGTCCTTTGTAGCCATAATTCCTAATGCAGTCTCATAGAGTAGATATTATGATCCCCATCAGAGAGAGAAGGAACTAGCTTCTTGGCATGCATTAATTCATTGATGGAATCACCAGCTGACATCCTGTATGCCTGACTCCAAATTCTGGTGTCCTCCTTCTACCATGCCATACTGACAGACACCTTCTTTCTCTGGATCTTTTAGTTCTTAAAGCCAAGGGAGAAGTATTGCTACCTAAGGAGCTGTTGGCCCAGATTCGAAACTTCAAGGGTAGTAGACTTTGTCTTCTAATGTCAGTACAGTTCTCACATTTCCCGGTTGCAGCTGAACGGTGCATCTTCTGTGTCCTGATATTATTCTTTTCTGGTATTCTTTTTGAACACATTCTCTCCTTGCCTAATCCTGACATGCCAGTCTCCTCAGCTTCTGTCATGCACACTGTCCTTATCTGTATTGACAAAGTAGTGAGTGGTATAGTTAATGGCATAAACTTTGAGAAGTTACTCAGTTAAAAAGCTATGCAGATATTGCAAAGTAAAATGACTATTTAAATTATTCCTCTAAAACAAAATCAAGGATTGGCTGTTAAATGTTGAAGTCACAATATTTGATCAGATTATTTAGTTTTACCATTTTTGTATACAGTGTCTATGGTTTTTACTGCCTTGCCATTCATTCAGCAATGGATGGTGGAGTGAAAAATTCATATTAAAGTGTTGTTTAACAATAAAGAGAAATTCGTTTCCTAATTTCATAGAAAATGTGCCAGATTAGCTTGTTTGTAAAATGATGTGTGGTGTCAATATTATTTTCTGCTTCCGACTATTTATCGTGTTTCCCAGTCCCTCTAGAAGACCAGGCAACGCAGTTAAAAGCTTTCAAAAATCAATAAATAATTTCATCTCTGCAAATAAAGCCCTTCTTGCTAGGTTGGGATTAGTTTTCCAAAGCATCCAGCGTTAAGATTAGCCAGGCCAATTCATAGGCATTTTTAATTAACCCTGACAAGACAAGGCTAAATAGGGGTGAAAAAGAAGCCAGATGATTGGAATGAACGTGCAAAAGGCAGGCAACAGCCAGAGAAGCTTCTCTGTAAGCACGTGTGGAGACAGAGACATCCTCTGAAGTGCAGGTAAGCTTTGAGCAAGAAAATGAACCTTGTTTTCATGCCTGACACTAAGCACAAGACAGTTATCACGTGAAGTATCAAAGATCATAGTCACTGTTTTCTTAGGGGCAAAAGATTGTGTGATAGTGTGTGTGTGTGAGTGTGGGCGTGTTTGTGTGTATAATTCAGTCCATAAATTCAACTAGAAATATATTCTTCTAGCGAATGATTTCTACCTAAAACAAAACAAAACAAAAAAAATTGCCTTCGAGTCGATTCCAACCCACAGCGACCCTATAGGGCAGAGTAGAACTGTCCCATAGGGTTTCCAAGGAGCTGCTGCTAGATTCAAACTGCCAACCTTTTGGTTAGCAGCTAAGCTCTTAACCACTGTGCCCCCAGGGCTCCGATTTCTACCTAGACCTGAAAATATAAATACAAAAGAACTCTTACTGATGCCGTAATGACAAACAGCTTATTGTGGATAGTATTATCTGTTGCATATGGATTTGTCTTGTTATGTGCTTCCTTCTTTGCGTCATTGACAGTTTGTTATGGATTGCAGACTTCAGAAATAGTTGTACCTTGGCCTCGGTGAATATCTTTTAGGACAAATGAATGAAATTTGACTATTGAGAAGTCAACATTATCCTGCTTTTATCTTCAATTCTTCAAGGAAAAAATGGCTATCTATCAATTGCTGTCATATTTTTGAACAAATATGTAAACAAAATTGCTGCCTTTAAATTTCCATCATAGATGCGCGTGTGGGACAGAGAACTTGGCTTGGCCATTGTCTCTGTTTTCTGCAAATTGCCCTGGGAATAGCCTGAGCAATTAGGGTTTTCTTTGTTTTCCTAAATAGCCAGGCAAGTAGCATACATAGTCCCCACACCTGGCAGATTAACTTCAGGAACCCAGGGGGCATGATGCAGTCATGCATATTCATTGACTGGATCAGTCATAATTATACATTGAGGCCCCAGTCATGCATATGCACTGAGGTCCCAGTGACAAGGAACCCTGGGCCTCAGAGCTCTGCCCTTCTGGGCTTCCTGGAGTGATGAGAATGTCCACGTATGGGAAAGGGTGTGGCATGTCCCTGGGGATGGTGGAAGCCTCCTGCCTCTGGGACCTCTCTCTCCCAGACCTTGCTTGTGGAAGGTTGCACTCTTGTGCTCTCTTGCTTGCTCTCACATGCACTCTGTCTCTCTTAGTTTCTCTCAGGTGCTTTGCTGTTTCCACTCCCTAGAAGACTATGCTGCATATTCCATCCCTAGACTAGTGCCCGCTGGCCCTTTAATAATCACTACAAGCATCACTCCTACTGGAACGTTTTCCCAGTACTTGCCATCTGCCTGCCATAGTCATATGTGGTGTTTCTACTTTGTGCTGCTGTAACACCATGAGCATATAGATAGCTCTTAAAGCCTTTCTCGTACGTTCCTGCAGCCATTACTTTTCTATCCTCTCTCCCACTAGACAGTAAAGTCCCTGAGTTGGCAATATCTTCAGAGTCATTTCCATTCCTAGCATGTCGTGTGATGTACAGTAGGCCTGCCAAAAGTGATTCTTCTGAATGAATGGACACACAAATTCAATAAGGTGGCCCTGCTAAATATGTGGGAAAAACAATTTCCAAAAAGACACTAAGTAATAATAAATACAATTATTTCTATTAGTGACATTAATGACGAAAAACAACACTAAATGCATAGCAAGAAGTAGTGATAGTTGTTCGATACCAGTAGAGAAGGCCGATGTCGTGACTAACCATGGCAAGAATTTGAGCATAAAAGCTTTTGCTATTACATCGGGCGTTGGAGAGACTGGTGAATAGATCCGAGTAGTACACAATGATGCACACTTTGGATGTTGGGGCACGTGGTTTCACTCTAATTGTTTACACATCCCTTTATATAAAATACAGTGATGTCATTCAGAGAATCGTTAGCTTAAATAGCTGGAAAGTTTGTCATTTTGCAGATGGGGAAACTGAGGCTCAAATGGTTAATGTGAATTGCCCAAGGTAATTAAGTTAGTTAATTGCTGAATCGAGATGATAATTCTTGTGTTCCAATGTACAAATCAAAGCTCTCTGCCATCAGTAGTAATGATTAACTTAAAACTATAAAACTCTAAAGTACGCAAACATTGTTTGGAGGTCTTACTATAAACAATTTTAGTCTCAAAATGCATTTTCTTGGATCTCAAACTCCTACAAAATGTTATTTGTAAATAGGATATTTTGCTAATAATTGATAAATGTATGTATATATTTAGCAGGTAGATAACTAAATCCCTTTAAAAAAACAATTACAGGCAGTCCCCAGGTTACCAACGTCCAACTTACAGACAACTTGTACTTAAGAACGGACTGCCATAAAGCCTATTATATTAAAAATTTGAGTAAAATACATACAGTGGTTCATAATAATCAATGCATGCACTACTTTGTGACGCTTGTGGAAACATTGTGTGGTTTGGAAGTGTTAAGTGTTTTGTCTGCATAGAAAGGTATAATGTATACTGTATACTAAGCTGAACATTTGACTAACTGACACTGAATAACCATACATGTCTGTTCCATCTTAGCTATGATGTGGAGACCCTAAAACTATATGAAATGCTTGGCTGGCGTAAGGTCTGGAATCCATTTTGTGTAGAAAACCTGTGGAACCAGAAAACTGAACTGGTTAATAATTATAGAGATTAAGGGCAGTTCTGCTGGTTATCTGGTACCTAAGGAAACGTTTTCTTTGTAACCAAGCCAAGAACGAATCTTGTCAGTTTGTCCCCAGGCAGCCTTTAGGTAACCTCTACATTTCCAGAAATGAATGTCTGGCAAATGTTCTGTAAACTCCCCCTCCTATAAGCCCCCTCTAGTCATTAAGCAGTAACTAATCAACAAAGCCAGAGCCCGTGGCACAGTGGTTAAGAGCTCAGGTGCTAACCAAAAGGTCAGCAGTTCAAATCCACCAGTCTCCTTGGAAACCCTGTGGGGCATTTCTACTCTGCCCTATAAGGGTCGCTATGAGTCAGAACCAACTCAACAGCGCCTGACAACAACGACAACAGTCAACAAAGCACATTATCACCAAGTGGTCACTAGTCAACAAAAACTCTTTAAGCCAATCACTTTTGTTACCCTGCCTTTGACAATGATGTATCAGCGAACAACCAATCAGAATTTTTCTTAACTTTACGTCCTTCTGTAATAATATATGAGAGACTCCAGGACTATGATTCAATAGATCCTTTAGTCGCTTGTGCCCAGTGCACGCTGACGGCTCCCTCATTCGAATGATTTTCTTTGCCTTAGCTTAATAAAGATCTACTTTGAATTAGTCTAGGGTCTTTTCCCCCTACCACACCTACAAATTCAACTTAAAGACAGACTTAGGAATGGATCTTGTTTGTAACTCAGGGACTGCCTGGAACTACTCAGAGGGCTTCCAGTACTCATTTAAAACATGGAGACTACTAAACCAGAAATGTAAAAAAGCTGAAAATCCAAGCCAATTTGTAGATGTCTCACTGAAAAAAATGCACAAAAACAACAGGATCTGCTTGTTAAAGAGTTTGTAGATTCATTCCAAATAAATCAATAGTAAATTGCCATCAATGTGTATAGTGGTGGAGAGCAAGACACATTCATTCATTATTCAGAAAATAATTATTAAATGTCTACTACATGTCAGAAATTATATGGGCATGTTGGTTACACTAGAGGACATGGCAAAGTCCTTTCCTAAATTAGGCTTAGAGTTGAGTCTGCAAGACCTCCAATGAACAGATGACCACACAGCATGAATGACACTTGTCTCGAGTGCCAGAAATGAAGAGTGAGGGTACTTTGAGAAGTTGTGGCAGGGAAACCTAACCAGTCTGAGGGACTCAGGATGGCTGCTGTAAGAAAGTGACATTCAGGCTGGGGCCTGAAGGCTTAAAAAAAGTGTTCACCAAGGGAAGATGGAAGAAGAGATTTCAAGGCAGAGGAAAAGCTCTGAAGTAGGAAGGAACAAAACAGGAGCTGGGAGTAGGCCAACACAGTAAGACATTAGGGGGAAGGTGTGTAAAAGGATGTTTGAAGCGTAGCGGGGAGTCGGATACTTCAGGACCTTTGAGATCATATTAAGGATTTAGGACTTTCTTAAGATGCCGCAGATGTTACAGTTTCGTGGGACTTCTGTAACAAATTTCGGCCAAAGGGGTAGCTTAAGATAACAGAAATGTATTCTCTCAGTTCTGTAGGCTGAGAGTCCAAATTTAGGGCATCGGCAGGGCTGTGCTCTCTCCAGAGGCTCTCGGGGAAGCTCCCTCATTTCTCTCCCAGCTTCTGGTAGGTAGCCCCAGGTGTTCCTTGGCTTGTGGCAGTGTAACTCCAATCTCTGCCTCCATCATCACCTGGCTGTCTCCCCTCTGTTTTGTGCCTCTTCTTCTAAGAATATCAGTCATATTGGACTGTGGCCTGCCCTACTCCAGTATGAGCTCATGTTAATTGATTACATCTGCAAAGACCCTATTTGCAAATAAGATCCTATTCACGGATACCAGCCCTTAGGACTTCAACATCTCTTCTGGGGCACATAGTTTAACGCAACACAAATGTATCATCTTACATTTCTACAAGTGTATTATCTTACATTTCTGTAGGTCATAAGTGCAAGATGGATTTGCACTGAGCTAAAATCAAGGTGTCAGCAGGGCTACATTCCTTAGGCTCTGGGGTTTCCCCCAGAATCTGCTTTCTTGCTTTTCCATCTTCTAGAGGCCACCTGCATTTCTTGGCTCATGGCCCCCTTCTTCTGTCTTCAAAGCTGGCAATCTTTCATCCCTCTGTGCCTTTCTTCCACAGTCACATCTCTCTAATCATAGCTGGGAAAGGTTCTCTCCTTAGGATGTATTTGATTAGATTGAGCACATCTGAAGAATCCAGGCTAATCTCTGCATCTCAAGATCATTAACCTTAATCACACCTGTAACCTTAATTTTCTTTTACCAAGTAACATAATATATTCACAGGTTCCAGAGAATACAACATGAACATCTTTACACCTGTTGTCATCGAGTCAATTCCAACTCATAACAAACCTATGGGACAGAGTAGAACTTCTCCATAGGGTTTCCATGGAGAAGACTGCTACATCTTTCTTCTCTGGAGGCACTGGTGTGTTCGAACTGCCCACATTTCGTTAGCTTTAACCACTGCACCACCAGGGCACCTTTGAACAACTTTGGGAGGCCATTGTTCTGCCTACTACAAAAAACAACTATGTAGAACATTGGAGCCCTGGTGGTACAGTGGTTAAGAGCTCGGCTGCTAACCAAAAGATCAGCAGTTTGAATCCACCAGCCGCTCCTTGGAAACCCTGTGGGGCAATTCTACTCTGTTGGATCTCTATGAGTTCGAATCGACTCAACAGCAATGGGTTTGGTTTTTTTGGTTTATGTAGAACATTGATGAGAGGTCATGGAAGGTAAAAACTAAAAATTTTTCCAATTTCCAGTTTTTCCACATGGGTGGTAAGCAAGAGCAATCCCAGTGGGTTGGAGATCATGAAAATGGACTGAGAAGTTAATTAGGCAGATTATAAGTAGATACTTTTTAAAAAAGAAATCTGACTGTGAGAAAGATAAAAATACAGGTCTTGAAATCTACCTAAGCATGAGCGAGTATTTATTATGATTGGACGAATCATTGTCTATGTCTAGTATCCACCTGGTTGGAGCAAGAATTCTGTTCTTAAATTCCAGAGAGCCATTTTTTGAAGTCTTAAGCCCTGAGTGGAAACATTGAGGAAATAATAGGAACCAATCACAATAAAATCTAGAAGATCCTTGTTAAATGAGAAAATAAAACTAAGATAAATAGCAAATATATATTCAGAAACTCTTGACGTTCGTCTCAATTTTTCAAAAAATGGTAATTACCATGTGGTTTTAGATACATGTGTTCCAGAACAATTAATCATCTCATAAATGTGTCTCTAGTAAGCATTTGCTAATAGCTTGATGTTGGCAAAAATAATGTATTTCAAATCTGCTGCCTCTGAAGCCAAAAGACTTCAAATTAATATGTGTGCTGGTGAGGGTTGTGCTTAAAATGAGGATCAGTGCTAATATGAAAGAAAAAAAAAAGAAATCAAAATGGAAAGAATACTCTAATATTTATAAATTAATGAAAACATCATCATCATAATAGTTAACAATTATTAAGTGATTCATTATCTTCTTCTTGGTGCTATTCTGAGTGTTGTACATTAGTTCATTATACATTAGCTCATTTCATTATTCAAATGCCTCTATGAAATAGATGTGATTACTATCACCATTTTAAAAATTAGGAAACTGAGGTGGACATACAAGTTCCACTCTAGGCGTATGTAGATCTCAAACTGTCAGTAATGATAGGTAACACCCACCTAGCACTTCTTGTGTGCCCGGTTCTAAGTACCTTACAGATGGGAATCATTAAATCTCCCTGTAGTAAGTGCTTGAGCCCTGGAGCCCTGTTGGCGCAGTGGTTAAGAGCTTGGCTGCTAACAAAAAAGCTCGGCTGTTAGAATCCATTAGCCGCTCCTTGGAAACCCTATGGGACAGTTCTACTCTGTCCTATAGGGTCGCTATGAGTCAGAATCAACTTGATGGCAACAGGTTTGGAAGTGCTTGAGCCAGAATTCACACCCAAGCACACTGACTTCAGAGTCCAATTTCTCTATCCAAATAACTGAAAAATGATGTGTTTTGAAACCTATCCATGTAGACAGAGTATTTTCTCAGGCATTGCTGGTATTGTTTTTTTAAAACAAGGTTAATGGGTGTTTTTTTCTTAAAAAAAATCAATTTTGTTGGGTTGGCAAACTTACCTCTTGAAACTTTACTGTACCCTACTCATCTATAAACGAATAACTGACTAACCTTTCTTTCAGCTGCAAATCTGTGAACAAAACGTTCTCATTATCACGTGCCAAAATTTATTCTATTCTTTTGACAGTCCTCTTTTATTATGTTTTTACATGCTAGAATTTATGCTACATTTTATTATTTTAATGATTATTGCTCATTTATTGAATACTTGCTATATCCTAGTGCTATGCTAAAGCATTGCTTAGTTTATTTGACTTCATAGCTACACAAGCTTTGCTTTTAATTATGATAACTTCCTTAGAGATGAGGAAACAGAGTTTATAGAAACTTAGAATGTTATTAAAGTCACACAACCAGTAAATGGCAGAGCTGTGTTCGAACCAGAGAGCAGAGGTGGATTATTCAATAAGCAAGGTAACCACAGTGCTTACCTTGCTTGCCAGATCATCTGTAGTGAACGATTTCACTACAGATTAGTAAGTAAGCACAAGTAAGCCCAGGTTTACCCTGCTTACTGGGTCATCCATCCCTGTCAGGGATTATAAATTTGAACAAAGGCTTTGATTCTGTAGGAAGGTGCTGTGGGGTTGGGAGAGAGACAGAGGCCAGCCATACCTAGAAGCAGAATCTTTGATGTGGTGAAAAAATGTGAAATTGTTCACTACAGATGATCTGGTAAGCAAGGTAAGAGGTGTGTTTGTTTTCCTTGCCTATTGGATAATCCACCCCTGCCAGAAAGCCTCAGTCTGAAACTCTGAAGCCCAGTCTCCTTACCACTTTGATCTAATTTTGTGGTTACCAGATTAGAAACATAGAGTCAGATTAGATTTAAATGAAGCTGGATCATTTGGAGGTGCCCCGGTGGTGCACTGGTTAAGCACCTGGATGCTAACCCAAAAGCTGGCAGTTCAAACCCACCAGCCACTCCATGAGAGAAAGATGTGACAGTCTGCTTCCCTAAAGATCACAGCCTTTGAAAACCCTATGGGGCAGTTCTACTCTGTCCTTTAGGGTTGCTGTGAGTCGGAATCGACTTGATGGCAGTGGGTTTGGTTTGGTTGGACTTTTGACCTATCCATAAGAGTACAAAATGAGGATAAATAAGTGGCATGTTTGCCTAAAGACGTATCTTTCTGACCAACCTAAGTGATGTTGTTGTTATTAGGTGCCATCAAGTTGGTTCTGACTCATAGCAACCCTATGCCCTACAGAACAAAACACTGCCCAGTCCTGCGCCATGCTCACAATCGTTGTTATGCTTCAGCCCATTGTTGAAGCCACCTGTGTCAGTCCATCTTGTTGAGGGTCTTCCTCTTTTTCGCTGACCCTCTACTTTACCAAGCATGATGTCCTTCTTCAGGGACTGATCCCTCCTGATAACATGTCCAGAATATGTAAGACGTAATCTCGCCATCCTTCCTTCTAAGGAGCATTCTGGTTGTACTTCTTCCGAGACAGATTTGTTCGTTCTTTTGGCAGTCCACGGTGTATTCAATATTCTTTGCCAGCACCACGATTTGAAGGTGTCGATTCTTCTTCGGTCTTCCTTATTCATTGTCCAGCTTTCACATGCATATGATGCAACTGAAAATAACCATGGCTTGGGTCAAGCACACCTTAGTCTTCAAGGTGAACATCTTTGCTTTTCAGCACTTCAAAGAGGTCTTTTGCAGCAAATTTGCCCAATGCAATGTGTCTTTTGATTTCCTGACTGCTGCTTCCATGGATGTTGATTGTGGATCCAAGTAAAATGAAATCCTTGACAACTTCAAACTTTTCTCCGTTTATCATGATGTTGCTTATTGGTCCAGTTGTGAGGATTTTTGTTTTCTTTATGTTGAGGTGTAAGCCATACTGAAGGCTGTGGTCTTTGATCTTCACCAGTAAGTGCTTCAAGTCTTCCTCACTTTCAGCAAGCAAGGTCATGTCGTCTGCATGTCGCAGGTTGTTAATGAGTCTTCCTCCAGTTCTGATGCCCCATTCTTCTTCATATAGTCCAGTTTCTAGGCTTATTTGCTCAGCATACAGACTGAATAGGTATGGTGAAAGAATGCAACCCTGACGCACACCTTTCCTGACTTTAAACCACACAGTATCCTCTTGTTCTGTCCAAACAATTGCCTCTTGATCTGTGTACAGGTTCCTCATGAGTACAATTAAGTGTTCCGGAATTCCCATCCTTCACAATGTTATCCATAATTTTTTATGATCCACACAATCAAATGCCTTTGCATAGTCAATAAAACACATGTAAACATCTTTCTGGTATTCTCTGCTTTCAGCCAGGATCCATCTGACATCAGCAAAGATATCCCTGGTTCCACGTCTTCTTCTGAATCTGGCCTGAATTTCTGGCAGTTCCCTGTGCACATACTGCTGCAGCCGCTTTGAATGATCTTTAGCAAAATTTTACTTGCAAGTGATATTAATGATATTGTTTGATAATTTTCACATTCAGGGATCACCTTTCTTGGGAATAGGCATAAATATGGATCTCTTCCAGTCAGTTGGCGAGGTAGCTGTCTTCCAAATTTCTTGGCATAGACAAGTGAGCACTTCCAGAGCTGCACCCATTTGTTGAAACATTGCAGTTGATATTCTGTCAATTCCTGGAGCTTTGTTTTTCGGCAATGCCTTCAGTGCAGCTTGGACTTCTTCCTTCGGTACCATCGGTTCCCGATCATATGCTACCTGCTGAGAAATGGCTGAACGTCGACCAGTTCTTTTTGGAATAATGACTCTGTGTATTCCTTTCATCTTCTTCTGATGCTTCCTGCATTTTTTAGTATTTTCCCCTTAGAATCCTTCACTATTGCAACTCGAGGCTTGAATTTTTTCTTCAGTTCTTTCAGCTTGAGGAATGCTGAGCGTGTTCTTACCTTTTGATTTTCTATCTCCAGCTCTTTGCTCATGTCATTATAATACTTTACTTTGTCTTCTCAAGCCACCTGTTGAAATCTTCTGTTCAGGTCTTTTACTTCATCATTTCTCCCTTTTGTTTTAGCTAGTTGACATTCAAGAGCAAGTTTCAGAGTCTCTTCTGACACCCATTTTGTTCTTTTCTTTCTTTCCTGTCTTTTTAATGACCTCTTGCTTTCTTCATGTATGATGTCCTTGATATCATTCCACAATTCGTCTGGTCTTCAGTCATTAGTGTTCAATGTGTCAAATCTATTCTTGACATGGTCTGTAAATGCAGGTGGGATATACTCAAGGTCATACTTTGGCTCTCGTGGACTTGTTCTAATTTTCTTCAATTTCAACTTGAACTTGCATATGAGCAATTGATGGTCTATTCCGCAGTCAGCCCCTGGCCTTGTTCTGACTGATGATATTGAGCTTTTCCATTGTCTCTTTCCACAGGTGTAGTTGATTTGATTCCTGTATATTCCATCTGGAAAGATCCATGTGTATAGTCGCCGTTTATGTTGGCAAAAAAAGGTATTTGCAATGGAGAAGTCATTGGTCTTGCAAAATTCTATCATGCAATCTCTGGCATCATTTCTGTCACCAAAGCCTTATTTTCCAACTACCGATCCTTCTTTGTTTCCAACTTTCACATTCCAATCACTAGTAATTATCAATGTATCCTGATTGCATGTTCGATCAATTTCAAACTAAAGAAGTTGGTAAAAATCTTCAGTTTCTTCATCTTTGACCTTAGTGATTGGTGTGTAAATTTGAGTAATAGTCGTATTAACTGGTGTTCCGTGTAGGCATATGGATATAATCCTATCACTGACAGTGTTGCACTTCAGGATAGATCTTGAAATATTCTTTTTGGCGATGAATGCAACAGCATTGCTCTTCAAATTGTCATTCCTGGCACAGTAGACCATATGGTTGTCCAATTCAAAATGGCCAGTACCGGTCCACTTCACCTCACTAATGCCTAGAATATTGATGTTTATGTGTTCCATTTCATTTTTGATGATTTCCGATTTTCCTAGATTCATACTTTGTACATTCCACATGCCAATTATTAATGGATGTTTGCCGCTGTTTCTTCTCATTTTGAGTCGTGGCACATCAGCAAATGAAGGTCCCAAAAGCTTGACTCCATCCATGTCATTAAGGTCGTCTCTACTCTGAGGAGGCAGCTCTTCCCAAGTTGTCTTTTGAATGCCTTCCAACCTGAGGGTCTCATCTTCTGGCACTATATCAGACAAAGTTCTGCTGCTATTCCTAAGGGTTTCACTGGCTAATTCTTTTCAGAAGTAGATTTCCTAGTCTGTCTTAGTCTGGAAGCTCAGCTGAAATCTGTCCACCATGGGTGACCCTGCTGGTATCTGAGTACCGGTGGCATAGCTTCCAGCATCACAGCAACACGCAAGCCCCCACAGTACGACAAACTGAAAGACACATGGGAGACCAAGTGATAATTTCCACAATTAGAGCCTTTCTCTTTGGTTTTCCATATGCTGTCCAAAGGATGAATTTAAAATGTGACTAGAGGGAGCAATTACTTAATGATTTATTCCTCAAGAACTGTAGACAAATTAGCACCCTTTCAGCTAATGGAGGAACCCTGAAGGAGTAAACACAGGGAATTTGAATTATAGGTAAGGCTTTAGAACTCTGTTAATGAATGAGAAAGAACTAGGCAAGGGATCACTGGGCATGGTGTATGTGTGTGTTGGCGTTGAGAAGCTAAGAGATTGCAGGGAGTTTGGCATCAGACTTTAGAAAAAGCATATTATGTATGGAGAAGGAAGCAGCCAAATTGAATGCCAGAAGCTACTTAAGACAATGTGACCCAACAATTCTACCTCAATTTGGCCATAAGTTGATGGGACTGGGCTTGTCCTAGGGTTGCTCCCCATTTAGGAAATGCGTAGAAACATTGACATAGTGAGAAATGATTACTATAAAATTATGGTTTTAGAAGTCTTGTGAAATCACCTAACCTAACCTTTGGCCTTTGCACAATCCATATGAATTGCCTCAAATAGCAGCCATTTTGGGCCCATTTTTAGGTCATCCCAGAATGAGATTCCACAACCACCATTGCAATGATAGGTAACCTCTGTTCACTATCAAGGAAGCTATTACATGTTTAAATCCTTCTACATCAACTTAATGCCCAGTCTGTCCTGACGAAACATGAAAAGGAGTTATGTCACCATCCACCTAAATGACCTTAATAATTCTGGAGCTATCATTAAATCACCCCATAATCTCTCTTTCTGATGGAATGCCTTTAGTTCCTTTAAACTCTTTTGATATGTCTGGTTTTCTTCCTAAGCTGCAATTCTGCAATATAGCAGAAATCTAAGTATAATTTATGAGACTCATAGTATGTGTATCATACAGAAAATGACCGTCGTCATTTAACATTGCTTAGAAATGAAGAAGTAAAAGGCTGTGTCCACAGTAGGAGATGTCTTGCAAATATCACGGAATCCCTAGACAAGTTAACATTCCTTGCAAATTTATAGAAAAATATTTTCCTTCACGTATCTGGGTCTTAGTCTTTAAGAACATAAAGTGGTAGTACCATTCTGATAAAGAGCTATTGTGAGGATGTATCAGGCATCAACTGAAAATGTTTAATATGTCATTAATGTTATGAATGCCATTTATGAATCCTGAATCTTAAATCCGTGCCCACATACAGCCGTTATTAACCCTTTCGTGGACCGAGGGATATATATGCCCATGTTAGATTTTTCCACCCCTGGAAGTTTATTGTCCGGCATTGAGTCATTTTAGTACATTATGGTGTCGTGGTGGATACTGGAGCAACTGTCTAAAAAACAAGGAGATTGGTCTGTGCCACATTTGAGTGTTGAGAGCCATTTGTACGAGAGAATGCTGCCAGGAGGAGTGATTGTGTGTAACTTTTGTGTCTGCTGGCTTCTCACAGTGAGATAGGGCTTACAAGTATGTTTACTTTGTCCTTTGTGGTACTGGGAAGGTACAGTTACTGGCATTCAGAAATATTCAAGTAAATGAATTATTTGGAGGTGAAAACAGTTTGTGATGCACTTCTTGGGCCATGGGACCGATATGTGTGATGTGCTTTATGGAACATGGTACCGATATGGCCCACTTTAAATCAAACTGATGACAATTACGTGCAGCAAATGCAATGTTTATTTAGTATTTCATGTGTCTTTTTGGAAAGTTGAGAAAGATATTTTATGACTCAAGTGTAACCAGGAATTGTGATGCACCGTGGGACCGATATGTCCCGCCTGTGTGATATGCTTCATGGAACTTGGGACTGATATATCCCGCTTGCAACTGGCACACCATTTTTTCAAAAAATAAAAAACTACCAACAAACAATGATTCAGCATCCCTTCCATTAGTGAAAAAACATAGCATCACCCAAAAATTCCCTCCCCCCAAAAATAATGAAGAGTGATCACATTATTCATTTGAATCAGTGTTTACAATTGTTGAAATTGTCTAACCCTTTCTTACGTTTTTCACAGAAATGTAACCTGGAATAGTTTAGCTATTCCTGATACACACTGCTCACCAGAATTAGAAGAAGGCTACCAATGCCCACCAGGATTTAAGTGCATGGACCTTGAAGATCTGGGACTTAGCAGGCAAGAGCTGGGCTACAGTGGCTTTAATGAGATAGGTCTGTCTTACTGGTAAAACACATTTTCAGTTTCTATTTTAAAATGTTTATGAAATGGAGAAAATAGTTGTATAATTGATACTTCATGTTAAGACTGGACATCATATTTAAGGAGCACAAATGCAAATTTTAATTCTGTGTCTATACTGTAATATAGTCTACTTTACCCTATAGTCTGTAACATACAGACTGTGTCTGCATATATTCAGCAATGCCCATATAGAGTTAAATATCTCTAATTTTAGACTTTTTAAATTCTTAATTAAAGTATTTAAAAATATGCATTTGTTGCAGAGGGTTTAGTGATTGGCGATTCACAAATAAATAAGACTTGGTGTCTTTCCACACTAACTCTATCCTAATGAGCAAGGTAAGTCTTCAGTAATTGTAATGCTAGGCCATGATGAGTTCATGGGAGTTGAAAAGTGCTCCTGGAACAAAAGATAGCTAATGAGATACTTATTGAACATGCATCAAACTATATAAGAGATGTGTGGCAAACGCTTCTACCTGAATATGATGTGCTAAGATGTGTACATTTCTTCTTGGCATGTCCTGTTAAGTCCTGAAATGTGCCATTGCACACAGTAATGAATGAACTTAGCATTTGCCATTTAGTTAATATGATTTTATGTATTGCAATTGCATGCAAGTTGCATGTATTTCATTATTAAAGCAAAAAAATCACTGAATTCTAAAAAATATTATTTTATGTTTTGAGAATAGTTATTAGAGTCATTTAAAAAAACAACAACAATAACAATTAAATTTTCCCTAAAGCTTCAAGGCCCAGATAAATTTAGGAACATTCCAGACACCTTTACCCAGGGCCTGAGGAAAATATCTTTCAATGTATAACAGGAGGGTGGTTGTCCTCTTTTGGAAGCCAAGTCTGTTTCCTGACGTTTGGTGTGGTTTCACATTTCACTGGACCAGCTGTACAATGGAGGCTTTCATTGCCAGGGAAGTGACATCAGCCTCTGTCCCCTCTGGATGGCAACTGTTGTGAGCCCAGCCATTAGACTTTCCAGCATCAGAAACAGACCCTGCTGAATCCTTATTCCCACTTTGGCTCAGTTGGTAGCAGCTCCAGGATGATGTTATACAGAATGGTATAATAGACGCTGGGCTAAGTATTGGAATTGCAAAAAGAATAAGTGAAGGTCTTGAACTGATTGAGGAATACTCCCCTGATGTATGAACTAAACTACAAGGTTAGAGCCTGTATACTGAAAATAGTACTGAAATTTGACTGAAAAGCACAAATAATTTATTATTTTAAAAAAAGTGAGTTTTGCAAATACCATCTGTAAATTTTTATTCGTGTATTTTAACATGCTCGCGTGCTGGAAACAAAGTGAATTTTTAGCACAGTAGTTAGCTGGTATTCTCTCATCTCTTTTAGTCAATGATACTCTTTCCTACTTCACAAAGAAACTAGAAGCTATCAGGTGTGAAGCATTTCAATTTGCTGTACTCTCTTAAATATATCTGCCTTTGTAATCAATCTTACATCCTTCCCTGTCTCAAAAGCAGAGGTCTATTATGGATTGTACCAGTGTCTTTCAAGGATGAGCAGGAAATCACAGGTGTGGCATGGGAGATGAGATATACTGTTGATTCGGTAGGCTGTGTTAAACAAGCGCCAGCAAGTCTAACAGCTGGGTAGGACTAGTCATAGCATGCAGCCCTTTCTTTTAGAGGCTGACTGGGTGTACCCATGTCTCCTATGCAGTGTGACCAGCATTCAGGGGCTGATCACAAGAACCCTCTATCCTTCTAAGTCATATCGCTAAAGCAAATCACGCCACGATCATGTAAATGAAGTCATTGTGCCTCAGTTCAAAAAGCTGCATGATATTCAAGTTACATCATCTTTCTTCACTGTGATCTGTAATGGCTACAACTAACTTAGGGTGCAAGCTCTCTTTCGGAGAGAAAGTCTCCCTACAAAGGGTTTTGGCTTGAGAGGAGCGGGTCTAGGAGGGAATTGTCTTGGGAGCAGTGGGCGCCCACTAAGGCCGTTATCCTACTGTAACGGTGCTGTTTATTTACACATTTATCTCCCAAGGATTTAGGCTCCTTGACAACTGGAAGGGTGTCTTTTCATCTTCACGTCTCCAGGGCCTAGCGTAGGCCTGGGTCACAGGCTGCCCTCTGTAAATGTTTACTAATGGACTGACCAAAGTTTATGTCCTTCTGAATTCATTGGCAACTTGTCAGGCTTGTGTTAGGAGGTAGAGGCGTAATAGAAAACTAAGTTGTGTCCCTGCTCTTTTCCCTGATTTTGTCTGTTTTTGTTGGCGGTATCCACTGGGCCTCACGGCTTCCCTTTCTCTACAAGCGTAATGTGGTCTGCCTGCTGCTTTTTTTCAAATGATGACTGAATTCATTATCATTGTATGACTAATGATTAGATAATGAACTGTTGACTTTGTACTATAATCCAAAACTTTTAAAGTGATCACTATAGTTTATATTGAAATCAATAGCTGCTGCCTAATGTTATGTATCTCTGTAGATACACAAACTGTAGTTTTTTAAGAGATTGTTTTTATGAAGATCTAATGGAAACAAGAGACAATGTTTCCTCTCAAAATGAGGAAAAGAAATGATTTTATTAGACATCTGTGGTCATCTCTTTCAGCATGCAGTTGAATCTAAAACATAATTAGGTGACTAATTATGCACGTAAATTTGGCCGATATCCTTGTATATGTATGTAAACCAAAAAAAACCAAAGCCATTGATTCCAACTCATAGCGACCCTATAGGACAGAGTAGAACTGCCCCATAGGGTTTCCAAGGAGCAGCTGGTGGATTCGAACTGCTGACCTTTTGATTAGCAGCCAAGCTTTTAACCACTGTGCCACCAGGGCTCCATATGTAAATAATTGTGACTAATTAAAAAGGGGTACATTT
This sequence comes from Dugong dugon, assembly GCA_030035585.1. Taxonomy (NCBI): domain Eukaryota; kingdom Metazoa; phylum Chordata; class Mammalia; order Sirenia; family Dugongidae; genus Dugong; species Dugong dugon. The sequence continues at coordinate 13,741,119 of CM057479.1, forward strand.
CTTTTTCTTACTAATCAAATTACCTGGTAATATATTGAATTTCACATCACTTACGAAATTTAATTATAAGTAGTTTTATGTCTCAATTTTTTAAAATAATTTATTTTGTTTCTGTTGTTGAGAATATACACAGCAGAACATACACCAATTCAACAGTTTCTACACATACAATTCAGTGACATTGATTACATTCTTGAGTTGTGCAACTATTCTCACCCTCTTTTCTGAGTTGTTCCTCCCCCATTAACATAAACTCACTATCCCCTAAGCTTCCTGTCTAATATTTCAAGTTGCAATTGTCAGTTTGATCCCATATAAAAGAAAAAAAACAAACCCATTGCCGTTGAGTCTATTCCGACTCATAGTGACCCTGTGGGACAGAGTAGAACTACCCCAATGAGTTTCCAAGGAGTGCGTGGTGAGTTTGAACTGCCAACCTTTTGGTTAGCAGCTGAGCTCTTAACCACTGTGCCACAAGGGCTCCTGATCCCATACAGATAGATCTTAAAAGAGCGCAATGCTCAAGGCAGACAATTTTTAGTAGTTAAGCTAAACTATTGTCTGGTTTTAATAAGACTTCAGCAAATATTTTTTATTTTATTTTTCAGGTTTAAAGATTGTCCCAGGGCAATAGTTTTAAGAGTTCAGCTAGCCTCCATTGGCTCCAGAAGGTCTGGATTCCACGAGAATTCGAAATTTTATTCTGCATTTCTCCCCTTTCTCTATAAAATCTTTGATCAAAATGTTCAGTGACAGTAGCCAGGCCCCATCCAGTTCTTCTGGTCTCATGGCAAAGGAGGCAGCTGTTCATACAGGCAATTAGCCACACGTTCCATTTCCTCCTTCTATCCCTGACTCTCCTTCTTCCTCTGTTGCTTTAGGTGAATAGAGACCAGTTGTACCTCATTAAAACTGAATATCAATGATGTTGGAAAACTCAATTTTAAAAATATACTAAAAGCCAAAGTCATTAAGGAGAAAAAATTGCAGAGTCTGTTGTACGATTGCAGACTAAAGACATCTTTGCCTCTTTGCTTCTTTAAATCATCCAAGTCTCAAGGAGATTGATACACTGGAATGGAAATTCCATCTTCAAGGAAACTCAGAAAACCCTTCAACCATAAATGACAACATCAGAGGGCCAGGTGTTTGATACATGAGGGAACATATATTTTCAACTAACTTAGGGTACAATCTCTCTTTCACAGAGAAAGCCTCCCTACAAAGGGCATTGGCTAGAGACGACCAGGTCTAGGAGTGAATTTTCCTGGGTGCAGTGGGTTCCCACTAAAGCAATTATCCTACTGTAACTGTACTGTTTATTTACACATTTATCTCCCAAGGATTTAGGCTCCTTGACAACTTCTGAAAGGATTCGTGCTCCTGTGCATTTCAGATGGAGTCGGCAGAATATGGATATTCTAAAAGAGCTGATGCCTCTGCGGGATCAGAACGGTCCATCACGTGAGAGAGAATCTCAGTTGTAGGCTGGCCATGCCATAGGAGCTTTCTGGGCCTCCGCTGGTATCACAGAGTAGAGACCCTCATTCGTGCAAGCAGTTGGTAGGAGAGAAAGGGTGACATTTAAAGAAAAAAAAAAAAAAAAGGTTGCCGTTGAGTCAATTCCAACTCATGGTGACCCCATGTGTGCAGAGTAGAACTGCTCCACAAGGTTTTCAAGGCTGTGACCTTTCGGAAGTAGATCACCAGGCCTTTCTTTCAAGGTTCCTGTGGGTGGATTTGAGCACCAACCTTTTGTGTACTGGTTGTGTGCTTTACTGGTTGTGGGAACTCCTATAATAGAATAGACACCCAGTTCTGAGGGACCCCAATACTGCTGATCTGTGTTGGCTAGAAAGAGGTGAAGGCTGAGCTGAAGGTTTTCAAGATTCATTACACCTTAGGATGACTTGGAGAGCTTTTTAAAACATAAATTCCCAAGCTCCATTCCCAGGCCAATTAAATCTATATTTTACAGTGGTACGAGGCATAGGTGGTTTTTAAAAGTTCTCCAGAGGATTCTAATGTGCATCAGAGGTTTAAACCACTGAACTAAAGCAACACACACACACACACATCCCTATTTATAAACAGCTTTATTTCCTTTTTTCAGAAGTATTTTATTGTGCTTTAGGTAAAAGTTTACAGAGCAACATAGTTTCCCATTCAAGAATTTGTACACAGAATGTTCCAAGACATTGGTCGCAGTCCCCTCAATGTGTCAGCACTCTCCCCATTGCTGCCCTGGGTTCCCCATTACCTTTTTCAGTTTTCCTACCCCTTCCTGCTCTCATCTTTGCTTTTGGGCATATTTTGCCCTTTTGGTCTAAACAGCTTTATTTCTATCCCATAATACTGCCCTTCTCTTCCCCCACATGAAACAGCTACGAACAGCTGGTCCAATAAAACCTGAAATCAAAAATGAATAGTAATAATCGAAAAGAATCAGACAATATCAGTAAACATATAATTTTAGGTATATTTACAACAACAACAACAACAAAATTCAACACATATAATTCAAAAAAACCTGCAGAAAATAAAAAAGACCAGAATATACAGATTAAAAAGCTATAACTTGCCTCAGTAAATAGACATAAGCAATCAACAATGAGCCATCTCTTAGTAAGTTTACTGGAACTCAAAGCTAAAGAAGATGTCTTCTGAGAAACCAGAAAAAATTATCAAGTAAACTCCAAGTGGAGACATCAGACAAGCCTTGCAGGTTATTGCATCAAACCAAACCTGTTGCCGTCCAGTTGATTCCGACTCATAGTCGGAATGGGTTTCACTTTGACGTGAAGTGATGAAAACTCATGTGAAATTGTTCACTACAGATTAGTAAGCAAACACAAGTAAGCCCATGCTTACCTTGCTCACTGAGCCATTCGCCCTATCAGGGACTGTAAATTTGAAAACAGGCTTTGATTCTATAGGAAGGTGCCATGGGGTTGGGAGAGAGACAGATGCCAGCCATATCTAGATGCAGAATCTTTGATGTAAAAAATGTGAAATTGTTCACTACAGATTAGTAAGTAGAAGTAAGCTTGTGTTTACCTTGCTTATTGGATAATCTGCCCCTGATGACACCAAAAGATCACTGTAAAGGTAGCTACCAACTTACCCTATTTGGAAAACTTGTCCTACTTCCATTTTCTGAGTAATTACCCCATTTTCACTTTCACTTCCTCTATATTATCCCATGCTTACAAACTTGTGGAACATATGACTTGAGAAATAAAAGAGAAATCATAGAAATAACAGGAATTTAGAGCTGGAGAAGACCACACAGCTGAGTGGTTGATTCTCCCAGTTTTTCAGACGGGGAACCCAAGCATCAGAACGAGCACGGTTAGAGTCACAGAGAGCCCCTGGCAGAGGCAGGGCTCAACTCAGCTCTCACAACTCACAGGTTCTCACTGTCATTTGCTGTCTCCACAAACCTTTTTAAATTTCAGAGCAGTTGTTACTTAAGAAGAAAATTCAAGAAAGAATTTACAAAGCTTAGTTTTGTTGTGAAATGTGAGCATTGTTCAGGTTTGATGAGACGCTAATGGAGACGACAATTTCTCCAAACAGACGTAATGTGCCAGTTACAAAAGTACAACAAATCTGGCGTACCTGGGAAAGGACTCACGGAAAACACCATTAAACTGGTAATTTACTCGTCATGATGTTTCATAAGAAATTTGGTACAGAAGATGCGTACAAAGCTATTCAGGTAGTGGTTTGAACTACCCGTTAATTGTACAGTCAAGCAAAAAACAAAACATGTTCAGTTTTGATTGAACAACCCAATAAATGTCATTCAGTGATAAAACTAACCTTGGAAATCACTTAGGAATTAAACAGACATCAGGTTTTTTTTTGTTATTAGTCACTAAAATCTTAAAACTAAAAGTCAAAAGCCCAATTTTTAAAAAAATCTAGAATAAATTAAACCTGACTGAAACAACTTTTATCAGATAAACACCCATGCAAGATAAAATTATAAAATAATTCTAAAAATAACGATAGAAGAGCCGTTTAATAATATATGCTTTCAGTATTATATGGGCCATATGCAATGGATAATTTTCCCTATTATTTATGTACAGTAATCAAAGGGAAAGCCTGGAATTAGGCAAATCTGTTGCAAAAGACTTCTTTAAAGTGTTAAAAAGCAAAGACGTCACCTTGAAGACTAAGGTGTGCCTGACTCAAGCCATGATGTTTTCAATCACCTCAGATGCATGAGAAAACTGGACGATGAATAGGGAAGACTGAAGAAGAATTGACGCCCTTGAGTTATGGTGTTGGCAAAGATACTGAATATACCATGGACTGCCAGAAGAACGAACCAATCTATCTTGGAAGAAATACAGCCAGAATGCTCCTTAGAAGCAAAGTCTCACATACTTTGGACATGTTATCAGGTGGGATCAGTCCCTGGAGAAGGACATCGTGGTTGGTTACGTTGAGGGTCAGTGAAAAAGAGGAACACCCTCAACGAGATGGATTGACAACTAGCTGCAACAATGGGCTCAAGCATAACAATGATTGTGAGGATGGCACAAGACCGGGTGGTGTTTCTTTCTGTTGTACACAGGGTCACTGTGAGTCGGAATCGACTTGGCGGCACCTAACAACAACAACAACAAGAAAGCCAGAAAAGAACAAGCGCTCTGTTCTTACGGTGACTAATTGTCCAACAGCTAGTCTTTATTATTGCAGTTCCTACCGTTACTCATAACTACGGGTACTATCATTTACTGATTGCTCATTTATCTGGCACCAGACAAAAGGCTTTCCATCCATTATGCTTTTAATCTTTAAAATAAGCCTGTAAGATATCATTATCCCCAGGTGATAAGTGCAGAGAATAAGATGAGAAAGAGCTGCCCCGTGTGCAGAGCCAGAGCCTATGCTCTAACTACAAGCACTACATGATCTATGAAGTCAGCTTCGAGAAACTTGCACTCCCGCGGCTTCTCAACACAGCTGGTCCATCATAGACTCTCATTATTAGGGAAGAGATACGTCCTCCAGCATAATAATCCACCAGACATCTTTGCCTTCTCCTCTTTTCCTGAAGTCTTAAGAAAGGAAGGATGAATCGGAAGGAGTGATTCCCATTGCAAACAAAGGGCCACTCTGGCTTGGTCTCTGGCTGTGCTTCTGATCTTTTGCATACCATGTGACAGAGAGAAATAAATAACAAAGAACAATCATAAAAACAAACATAATAATTGTTAGTTGAATGTATGAATCTAAATATAAAGAATACTATACCTAGAAGGCAAAAAAGTCCAAGATGCTGTGGAGTAAAAATGAGGAAACATTGCTTTAATACAAAATGAGATGATACTCATATAGGCTAGAGATGTGGACAAGAACATTGACAGAAAAAATATGTTATGTGGAATATTGCAAACAGATTTACACCTATTTAAACGAGATTCAAAATTCAATTATAAGATACATGTTTACTATAGGTAATTTTCAGCTACATCCATTAATTTCTCCTGTGTATTGAACTTACTTTCTCTGTCACTTTGAGATATGAATATTTTTTTTTGCTCTTCAAATACTATGCTTAACCAACAATTTTATGTGAGCTGATTGTGAGAATGCATAAATTAATATAATTAATAAACTAATTAAAGTTTGTTTACTAGAGATGTGACATAAAGAGAATTTACCCTTTTAGCCCTCTTTATGAATAAAAATCACAATGCTCTCCTTATATGTCCTGCTTAAAATATTAGGTAGAAAAGCAGCTTCACATAAGTGAAAGTGTAGATTTTGGATGCTTTCACAAATGTAAAATGACAACTTGTAATCTTTGTAAATTTTTTTATGAAGACTATAAATTAATTGGACCTTTCAAGAAAATGGGAAAATTATAGTAGTCTGTAGCCTGCCAGATTCTTATATGCTACCAAGTTACTTCCGAAAAAGGCTATTATGGGTATTGAAATTTGGGATTGGCACTTCTTTTCTCCAAGGGGCATATAGTTTGACTGTTACTTACTCCTGTGGTATTTTTTTCCTTTGATTTTAGGTAGTATTGGCTGCAAGATATCGACTCAGCTCTCTTTGTGGGTTATAAATCAGCTTAATTAAATATTGATGAGAAATAACATCAATGATCATTTTCATCACTGTGTGTGTTCTGTGCTTGCAACTACCCTGTATCTCGCTGAAATAGAAATGGCACGCCAACACGCATCTGTTTTTTCCGTATTAATCTAGGATTTGCTTCACTTAAAAATCCCTCCTATGTTGTTTTCTCTTTAGATTCTATTATTTTTATAACGTGTCTCTCATTACATCTGGTATTAAACATGGTCATAAAATATGATGAGGCTTAATTACATCATCCAAATAATAATAGAATATAAATGGCACTTTGTTATGCTGCTCTTAAAATTGATCCATCATATTTAAATGATGTTAAACCATATTTCATGCTGTTGCATGTGATATCAGATGAAAACTTTACAAATGAATAAAAAATAGAAAATTACTGTATATCTATAACTGTGATTTACTGTAGAATGTACATTTTTATTATAGTTGCAAAACAGCCCCAGTAAAGACGAATTCATAAAATACGTAATTGAGATTGATAATACTTTGTGAAAAAGCACCGAGGGCTGTATTAATGTTTATGTTTAGCACGGCCACCGGAATTACTTACTGACTGTTAGGAAAACACATTTGAAAGAGAGAACTGGGGCAATAGAATGCAGCCAAAGGTGCTTGCTTTAATCTATGATAATCCTATATGTGCTCTCTGAAAGGTAGATTTTTGTTAATTAGAGGACAAGATCATGAAATGTCACAAGATGAAAACTTGTGAGGACCCTTGGTCAAATACACAGGTTTTACTCCTCTGTCTAGGAATCAGTGAATGCCCTCATGTTGTATAGACAAGTGTGTGTGGGGGCGTTTTTAAAAGGACTAAGTATTTGGCTTTCATTAGATTCTCAAACAGAGCTACAGACTTACACTGAAATTAGAAACGTAAATATTATTTAGAATATTAGAAGAAAGCGGGTTTAAAGGTAGAAATTGAAGACATAATTAAAAAAAAAAAAAAAAGCTATCCACTGCCCTGCCTAGAGTCTATCAGGTCAGTTTTGTTGAATGAATTAGAAAAGACAGCTGCTAGAGCGAGTTTTCATCAGACAATGCAAGAAGGAGATTTTAAACGTGGATTTCTGATTGGTTTTCAGATTATGCATAGAAAACAATATTCACTGGAAATAGCTAGTGATTTCCAAGAAATTAGCGTGTTCATAGTTGCATTTTAAATATCTGCATGTTAGGAAAGTACTACATCAAATTACTTCAAAAGTGAACGTTGAAAAGAAGTAAATTCTACCATATATTATCCCCTCCCTCCCTTGCTCATTTGCTTTCTTCCTTCTTTTTTCTTTATCAGTTACATGGTATTTATAAAACGCTTTTAACTGTTGCCGTATTGATAGACATTTAAATGTTTTTCGGTTTCTTACTACAGTCAATAATGCAGTGTTGAACACATACAGATACACACACACACACACACACACACACACACACACACACACACACACATATGTCCTGTGCATATGTGTGACTATTTCTTTAGAATACATTCCTAGAAACAGAATATCTGGGTAAAGGGGTATGCACACTTTTAATAGATAACTGGTGGTTTATTTATTTATGTATTAAGACTGTAGGAATCCATAACTCTTCCCTTATTGCATGAGAGTGAATTTTTAAAAATCTGAGGTATCTTTTCTCAGTATGATTAAATACTGAGGTAAAAAATATCACAGGCTGTATGAATTCTGTGTTTTTCTGAACACTCAGCAGGTCACTCTATGCTTCTTGAATTTGTTCACACTATTCTTCATGGAATGCCTCCCTCCTGCTCCAGGCTTATCAGCATAGGACTTACCTTTCACATCGTGCACCCTTCACATTGTCCCACTATCCCAGGAGGCATTTGCCTCCTTCTATTTGAACTGACAAAGTGTGTGTGTGAAAGTTAACATTGCATTGTATTTATTTCCCACTGTTGATTTATTTCCACTGTGTTGTGAGGGTGTATGTGTTGTGTTTGTTTTACCCTTATAGTCCCGATTAGCTCATTAGATCCTAAACCAAAAAACCAACTAGTTGCCGTCAATTCTCACTCATAGTGACCCCATGTGTTGCAGGATAGAACTGCGCTCCATAGGGTTTCCTACTTTAAGAAGTAGATCATCAGGCCTTTGTCTCAAGGCACCTCTGGGTGGATTTGAACCTCCAACCTTTCAGTTAGTAGTAGTCCTCTTAACTGTTTGTACACCCAGCACTCCCGTTAGATCCTAAAAAAAACAAAACAAAACGAAACCCATTGCGGTGGAGTCGATTCTGACTCATAGAGACCCTATAGGATAGAGTAGAACTGCCTGGTAGGGTTTCCAAGGAGCAGCTGCTGGATTCAACATTTTGGTTAGCAGCCAAGCTCTTAACCGCTGTGCCACCAGGGCTCCCATTAGATCCTAGATGCCTTAAATAGGAATGAAAACTTTGTATACTTCATTTGATGTCTTTTCTAACTCTGAGCGAGTTCAATATATACTTGAGGACTGGTTGATTGAGTTTAGGAGAATTTTATATTAAATATATTGACTTTTTAAAGGGGAGTCTCGTGATTGAAAATTTAAACAAAATTTAAATACAACCCTAGCATTTAAATTCACTGTTCATTTGAAATTAGGTGGATTCCACGTTAAGTCAGATAGATATTCAAGTGAAACAAATGTGAATGGATGAGCACAGCTGTCTTGCCTGATAGTCAAAGAAACTTTCACTGCTAGTAATGGCAGTCAGTGTGACAGAATACCCTTGACCCTCTGAAATTAATTCAATTTCACCAACTAATCAAGTGGAGCGCACTTCAGTTGGCATAGCTCTAGGGGTCAGGTTTTTCTGAGGGGACTCTTTTGCCCCTCATGGATCTGTACAGAAGACAAGCAACCTTTTGCTTTTCTGAACTACAGAGTGGAGTCCCTTTAGTCTCCATTTCAAATGCAGGGCAGCCTTCATACTCCCGACTTTGCAGAGACACCTCAGCACCTGCCTCCTGTCCAGCGTTAGTGGGCAACCCAACTCCTCTCCCTGCTGTCAGCAGACTCCCTTCACGCTTGTATTGACTTCTGATCCGTTTGGGAGCCACCTTGCCTTTACCTGCTGCTCACAGGTCTGATTATATGTTCTCTGAAACTTTCTGACAGCTGGATATTTGGCTGACTTAGTTTTGAGCTCATTTATATATTCAAAAACTATTCTTTTTGTTTAAGTCCTTGGTTGGGCATGGGGTGGGGAAAGTGGAGGAAGTTTCTAAGCAAGTATAGTCCAGAAAATTGACGAATTCTGTACGTTTTTAAATATTTTTGGAATTTCTATATAACAGTGCAGTTTTCCTTTCTTTGATATGATTGCACGCCTATGATTTTAAATTCAAAATATACATTTTATACATTTTCGGCATTAATTCTTGAAATCTGGGAGTGAGTAAATACTTACAGGAAATTTTCATATTTCATTTTTACAAAGATTCTGCAACAATATATATATTTTTTCTGAATTATTATCCCAGCCTCTGTGCAGCCTGGTAAGATTATACATCAGCAGTTACTTTGTGTAAAGACAAAAACAGTTACAGTTGGAGGATGAGACTAGACCTCAAATAAGCAATAGCAATTACTGAGCACTAAGAACATCTCCAGTGGATTAAGATTTTGGGTTTGTAATCTTTATATTAATTGTAGCAAATATTCAAATACTTTATCCCTCCCTATAAGTCCTTTAACAAATAAGCAATACTAATGATAATAATTAAAAACTCTAATCAGGAATTACAAAAAACATAAACAGTAAATTATCTGAGGCAATTCTTACTCTCGTATATTTAATAGAAAATAACCTATCTTTGTGCATGGAGATATATTATTTTCTATAAAAACTAGTAATGACTACAGACATGAACAACAAATTGAAGTTGAACTGAAGGAGATGTTCTAGGAAAGAATAATTGGGGGCCAGCAATGTATGTAACGAATGTCACCTCACCCTCACAGCAACCCCATGAGCTACCATATTAACTCCATTCTGATGGTACAGAATGTAGAGAAAGGAAATAGCTATTTGGAGGAGGGGAGGGCAGGTATTAGTGATTATTGTATTCACAGTGTCTTGGCAGTAGAGCTACAGGGTAGAAAAGGACTCTCACAGAACACAGCCTGCATCTGGTAGGGTATGTGATATTGGACAAGTTATTTACTTAATATTTCTGTGCCTGTAAAACACGAATAAAAATATTTCATATCTCAGAGGGTAGTAGAAAAATTGTATTAGATTATTCTCATCCTCACACCTAATGAGTCCTTAATAATTTTTAACTATAATTATAATGATCATTTTTATTATATTATAATTCTTAGCTGAATGAGAATGAATTATAGGGCAAAAAATTCCACAGTTGTCTGAAATCTTTTATAATCCTTCTATTCATCACTTCCCTGTATCCCTGCACTGAGGAGGCTCAGAGACCCCAGTATGTCTCTAATTCTGTGTATATTAATCAGAATCCAAAGCATCTCCATCAACCTCCTTTGCTGGATCAAAGCTCCTTGAAACTCTTAACATAAAATTTGAAAACAAAGGTTATACTGGATGCAAACACTCCCTTCTCCTAAAAATCACCTCCTTTCTGCTATTTTTCACAAATATACAGGCTATGTTCCTTAAGTCTGTCATTCACTTTAAGTAAGGAGTTTCTGAAGAATGAAATATAGGCTAGGCCTAGAATCCAATGCCTCTTGACTAGATTTAATCAAGTGGGTATTCTTTAATATGGAAGAGCCTCTGTGGTTAAAGAAATTGCTCAGAAATCAGAATCAAAATACTAAACATTATCCCTACTCCCTTCTTTTAGCCAGAAAATATTAGTGGAAGTCATGAGAGAAGGGAGAAAGAGCACTGCCCTATGATGACCACATAAAAAGCCCAGTCTAGGCTACAGATAGGAGAGTGTATGGAGGAGAACAGAGGCTCCCACCTGACAGCCAACCCCAACTGTTAGACATGTGAGTGGAGCCACCGTACACTGTACAGTTCCAGATATCTGCAGCCATCTGAGTGACACCAGGTGAGAGCAGCAGAAAAATCACCCTCTAACCCCAGCCCAAATTGCTACCCAGAAAATCACGAGCCAATGTTGTTATCAGGTGCCATTGAGTCGGTTCCAATTTAGCAACCTTATGAACAATGAAATGAAACACTGCCCAGTCCTTCACTATCCTCCAAATAATTGCTATGTTTGAGCCTGTTGCTGCAGCACTATGTCAATCCAGCTCATCCAGGGTCTTCCTCTTTTTCGCTGACCCTCTACCTTACCAAGCATCCTTCTCTAGGGATGAGTCTCTTCTGATAACATGTTCAAAGTACTTGAGAAGAAGTCTCGCCATCCTTGCTTCTAAGGGGCATTCTGGCTGTACTTCTTCCAAGACAGATTTATTCTTTATTCTGGCAGTCCATGGTATATTCAATATCCTTCACCAACACCATAACAAAGGCATCAGTTCTTTTTTCTTGTTCCTCGTCTTTGGTCTCCCTTATTCCTTGTCCAGCTTTCACATGCATATGAGGCTATTGAAAATACCATGGCTTGGGTCAGGTGCACCTTAGTCCTAAAGGTGACATCTTTGCTTTTCAACACTTTAAAGATGTCTTTTGCAGCAGATTTGCCCAATGCAATATGTTGTTTGATTTCTTGACAGCTGTTTCCATGGGTGTTGATTGTGGATCCAAGTAAAATGAAATTCTGACAATTTCAATATTTTCTCCATTTATCATGATGTTGCTTTTTGGTCCAGTTGTGAGGATTTTTGTTTTACGTTGAGGTATAACCCAGAGTGAAAACTGTAGTCTTTGATCTACAATAAATGGTCACTATTTTAAGCCAGTAAGCTTTGGGATGTTTTTCAGACAGCATCATATAGTTGAAAAACTCTCACTTTACCAAAGAAGAAGCTGAGGGTCATGATACTGAGCAAAATACCTAAGCCCACATAGTAAATAGCAAGCCAGGGATTTAGAATCAAATAAACCCAACTAAAACACTCATACTCTAAACCACTCCTTTCTATGTATTCTATATATTTCAAAAACTAACCAGATTGTATAATCAGAGCATTTCTGAAGAGAGACATCATTGAGAAAGATGTATTTCACTTGCCACAGTGCTGTACATATCAGAACTTTTGTAATCAGGCATGCCCTGGGAACCCTGAGATGTACAGTCACCATCTCAAAGCACTATTTCAAGTGAAGATTGTTGACAGTGTCTGTAGTCTGTTCATTCATTCAGTCCTGGGTGTTGCAAGCACTTCACGTGCTCCGCTGGTAACTGAAAGGTTGAGGATCAAGTTCATCCAGGGGTTCTTTGTAAGAAGAACCTGGCAATCTACTTTCAAAAAATCAGCCATTGAAAAACGCTATGGAGCACAGTTCTACTCTGACACACATGGGGCCACTATGAGACAAAGCCAACTCAATGGCAACGGTTGGTTTAACTATACGTTAGACACTATGCTTAGCACTGGAAGGCACTAGATAAATGCTAATATAGAAGCAGTGGTGGATGGCATTGCATTTTTCATTTTATTAAAAAATCGTTCTTGTTGTGCAACCATCACCACTATCCATATTTTTACATCACACTTAACAGAAACTCAGTGCCCCCTGGATGTAATTAATGTCATGAATTGTACACGTAAAAAATGCTGCAATGGCAAATATTTTGTTATATATATTTTAACACAATAGGAAATTGTACTTAAAAAAATAGTAGATAAAGGCGGGGCCCAGATGGTGGAGTAGTTAGACACTTTGTGTAGTCCCTCTGACAACAAAGACCCAAAAAAACAAATGAATCAATTATACATGACATTCTGGGAGCTCTGAACATGAAAGGCAAAATTGAGGAATCAGACTGAGCGGCAGGAGGAGGGAGACACGGTTTGGAAGCAGCGATGAGTTGCCAGACCTGACCCAGTGGGAGCTGGCAACCTGTAGGCCGGATCACCTGGCATACGCAGTGAGGCAAGCAGTGGCGTTCAGGATGTGTTTTCCACATCAGCAGAGACTAATTGGCGGAGAGTATACTCAAGCCTCCAGAACCAGTGAAAAGTGGCACTCAATTGGCAAAAGATAAGTACATGCATCTAACCCATCACGTGGATCAAAAAACACCCCGTTTGGGAAGAACCTCTCTCCAATTTACCTGCCTCCTCCTTGCTCTGCACCAGGGTCCCAGGCCAGCTTCAGTTATTGCCAAGTCCCTTGGGCTGGAAGTAGGACCCGTCACACACTCTGAGCCATTCATTTGGCCTTGGGGAGGGAACAAATTCACAAAGAGAAAAAAATAATCTGCCAGTCCCCTAAGCCAGCAACTCAGGACAGGCACAGCTCCTTTTTGCCTAGGGACAGGCATAAGGGATTCACGGACTTTGAATGCCTTTCACCCCTGCGTAGACCTGCATGGGTCCATTTCAACAGTGTAGGCCCTCATTAGCACAATATCACAGGGTATATGCCTAAAGCCTAACTTCAGCTGTATCAGCTATATGGTGGAATGGCAGGTCCATGAAATTTGACACCGCTCTGCCCATTAAGCAGGGTCCTCACCTATCCGTATCAGGGGCCTGAGGACTGGTGGCTGTACACATGCCATCTAGCCATCTGCAATAGGAGTCCAAGAATAAGTGGTATCTCCCAGTCCTTACAGCCAACAGCGCTGAGTGCTCATAGTCCAGCTGCAAAACCCACCCACCTACACACTCTAGGGAACAGGGACACACTTTCCTCCCAGACACTCAGGGGAAGCAGTCAGCACCCTGCCTTGCTCAGCGTGTGACCCCCTACTGCAGCCAGATACCTGTGCCTACTCCAGTCACCCCAGCCTGTCTGGGACTGTAGGTGGGAGACTGCACTACACATTTGGTGACCAACTACCTGGACACCAGAGCTGAATCCATACAAGGAAAGTAAATGGACTCTAAGCCTCACATACCTACTAACAGATCTAACCACCTGGCAACAGGACATTAGAGCTTCAAAGGCACCAATAATCAAACTAGCTCACATGACCAGCCTATTTGGGCATATCAAAACAAAACAAAACAAGAAGCAAGGACACAGTAAGCAAACGTAAAATAAACGAATGTAATAACTTATTGATGGTTCAGAGACAAGAGTCAATATCAAATCACATAAAGTGGCAGAGCATGATGGCTTCAGCAAGCTCCCAAAATAAAGAATCAAGAAATCTGGAGGAAGAGAACTTGGAATTACCAGAAGTAGAATACAAAAGATTAATATACAGAACTCTTTAAGAGATCAGGAAGGAGATCAGTCAAAATGCAGAACAAGCCAAGGAACATATAGACAAAGCAAAAGAGGAAGTTAAGAAGGTTATTCAAGAGCATAATGACAAGTTTAATAGGCTACAATCAGAAATCCAGAAGATTAACAATGTAATTTCAGAATTATACAACTCAACAGAAATTCATAGGAGCAGAACTGAGGCAATGGAAGTCAGAATTAGTGAGATTGAAGATAAAGCACTTGACACTAACTTATTTGAGGAAAAATCAGATAAAAGAATTTAAAAAATGAAGAAACACTAAGAATCATGTGGGACTGTATCAGAGGAATAACCTGTGAGTGATTGGAGTACCGGAACAGGGGCGATAACAGAAAATACAGAGAGAATTGTTGAAGGTTTGTTGGCAGAAAACTTCCCTGATATCCTGAAAGATGAGAAGATATCTATCCAAGAAGCTCATAGAACAAGGTAGATCCCAAAAGAAAGTCACCAAGACACATTATAATCAAACTTGCCAAAACCAAAAATAAAGAGAGAATTTTAACAGCAGCTAGGGATAAACAAAAAATCATCTACAAAGGAGAGCCAATAAAACTAAGCTTAGACTACTCAACAGAAACCATGCAGGCAAGAAGGCAGTGGGATGACATATATAAAGCCTTGAAGGAAGGAAATTGCCAGCCAAAATTATATATCCCGCAAAACAGTCTCTCAAATATGATGGCAAAATTAGGGCATTTCAGGATAAATAGAAGTTTAGGGAATTTGTAAAAACCAAATGAAAATTACAAGAAATACTCAAGGGAGTCTGCCAGTTAGAAAATCAATAACATCAGATAACAATCCAAGACTAGAACACAGGACAGAGCAACTAGATATTAGCCCAGATAGGGAAGTCTCAAAAATAAACCAAAGCTAACACACTGAAAATAGGGAAACAGAGATGTCAATATGTAAAAGGTGACAACACTAAAACAAAAAAGAGGGACTAAAAGAAAGTAGTCATAGGTCTTTCATATGGAGAGGAAGTCAAGGTGATATAAAGAAATGAAAGATTGGTTTAAACTTAGAAAAACAGGGACAAATATTAAGATAACCACAAAGGAAACTAACAATCCTACACATCAAAATAAAAAACAAGAAAAATACAAAGACTCAGCAAATACAAAATCAACAACAATGAAAAAGGAAAAGAAATACATAAAAATAAATAACTCAGCACAGAAAATTAAGCGGAACAAAGAAACTGTCAACACACACACAAAAAAAAATCAAAATAACAGCACTAAACTCATACTTAATCAATAATTACGCTGAATGTAAACGGACTAAATGCACCAATAAAGAGACAGAGAGAGGCAGATTGGATAAAAAAACACGATCCATCTATATGCTGCCTACAAGAGACAGACCTTAGACTTAAAGACACAAACAAATAAAACTCAAAGGATTGAAACAATATGTATCAAGCAAACAACACTCAAAAAAGAGCAGGAGTGGCAATAGTAATCTCTAACAAAATAGACTTTAAAGTAAAATCCACCACAAAGGATAAGGAAGGACACTATATAATGATTAAAGGGTCAATACACCAGGAGGACATAACTATAATAAATATTTATGCACCCAACGACAGGGCTCCAAAATACATAAAACAAACTCTAACGGCACTGAAAAGAGAGACAGACAGCTCCACAATAGGAGTAGGAGACCTGAACACACTATTTTCAGTGAAGGATAGAATATCCAGAAAAAGCTCAACAAAGACACAGAAGAGCTAAATGCTACAATCAGCCATCTTGGTCTCATAGAGCTATACAGAACACTCCACCCAACAGCAGCCAAGTATACTTTCTTTTCCAATGCACAGGAAACATTCTCGAGAACAGACCACATATTAGGCCATAAAGCAAGCTTTAACAAAATCCAAAGGATGAAAATATTACAAAGCATCTTTTCTGACCATAAAGCCATAAAAGCAGACATCAACAACAGAAAAAGCAAGGGAAAAAAATCAAACACATGGAAACTGAACAACACCTTCCTCATAAACTACTGGGTTATAGAAGAAATTAAGGATGGAATAAAGAAATTCATAGAATCAAATGAGAATGAAAACACATCCTACCAGAACCTTTGGAACACAGCAAAAGCAGTGCTCAGAGGTCAATTTATAGCAATAAATGCACACATTCTAAAAGAAGAAAGGGCCAAAATCAAAACATTAACTCTACAACTCAAATAGAAAGAGAGCACCAAAAGAAGACCTCAGGCACCAGAACAAAACAAATAATAAATATTAGAGGTGAATTAAATGAAATAGAAAATAGAAAAACAATTGAAAAAGTTAACAAGACCAAAAGCTTGTTCTTTGAAAAGATCAACAAAATTGATAAACCACTGGCCACAGTAACAAAAGAAAAACAGGAGAGGAAGCAAATAACCTGAATAAGAAATGCAGTGGGTGATATCACAACAGACCCAACTGAAATTAAAATAATCTTAAGAAAATACTATGAAAAACTGTACTTTAACAAATTTGAAAACCTAGAGGAAATGGACAAATTTCTAGAAACACACTACCTACCTAAACTAATACAAATGGAGGTAGAAAAACTAAATAAACCTATAAGAAAAGAAGAGATTGAAAAGGTAATTTAAAAACTCCCAACAACAAAAAAAAAAGCTCTGGCGCTAGCACAACTTGTACAAGGAAAGGTCATGGAAGCCCCATAGACACATCCAAAATCCCTCAGGGACTGAATTGCTGGGAGGAGGGCTGTGGGGACCATGGTCTCGGGGAACATCTAGCTCAACTGGCATGACACAGCTTATAAAGACAGTGCTTTACATTCTACCTTGGTGAGTAGTGTCTGGGGTTTTAAAAGCCTGTGAGCGGCCATCTAAGATACTCCACTGGTCTCATCCCTTCGGGAGCAAGGGAGAATGAAGAGAACAGGATACAAGGAAAAGATTAGTCCGAAGGACTAATTGTCCACAGCTACCAAGGCCTCCACTAGACTGAGCCCAGTACAGCTAGATGGTGCCCGGCTACCACCACTGACTGCTCTGACCAGGATCACAACAGAGGGTTCTGGACAGAGCTGGAGAAGGATGTAGAGCATAATTCTAACTCACAAAAAAAAAAGACCAGATTTACTGGCCTAAAGGAGACGGGAGAAACCTCGAGAGTATGGCCCCCAGGCACCCTTTTAGCTCAGTGGTGAAGTTACCTCCGAGGTTCACTGTTCAGCCTGGGAGTGGACAGCCCCATAAAACCAAATGAGACTAATGAGGTACAGGAGTCAGTGACAATGACCAGAAGGCAGAAGGGGACAAGGAAGCTGGTGATAGGGAACCCAAGGTTGAATAAGGACATTGTTGATGTGTTGTGAGATTGTTAACCATTGTCATAGGGCAACATTTGTAGTAACTGTTAAATGAGAAACTATTTTGTTCTGTAAGCCTTTATCTTAAGTGAGAATAACAGCACAATTGGAAGAGCATAGTCAATGTCACTGAACTGTGCATGTAGAAATTTTTGAAATGGTGTATCATTGGCTATGTGTATATTCACCAAAAAAAAAAGGTTGAGAAGTTAGAGGGTTGATATGTTGTGGGGTTGTTAACCAGTGTCATAAAACAACATGTGTACTACTGTTTCATGAGAAACTATTTGTTCTGTAAGCCTTCACCTGAAGTACAATAAAAAAAAAAAAAAAAAGAATTCAGGATCAGGAAAAAAAAAAAAAGCTCTGGCCCTGATGGTTTCACTGGAGAATTCTACCAAACTTTCAGAGAGAGTTAACATCACAACTACAAAAAGTATTTCAGAGCATAGAAAAGGATGGGATACTTCCAAACTCATTCTTTGAAGCCGGCATAACCCTGACAGCAAAACCAGGTAAAGACAGTACAAAAAAAGAAAATTACAGACCAATGTCCCTCATGAACATAGATGCAAAAATCCTCAACAAAATTCTAACCAATAGAATTCAACAACATATCAAAAAAATAATTCACTTCGACGAAGTGGGATTAATAACAGGTATGCAGGGATGGTTCAACATTAGAAAAACAATCAATGTAATCTAACACATAAATAAAACAAAAGACGAGAACCACATGATCTTATCAATTGATGCAGAAAAGGCATTTGACAAAGTCCAATAGCGTTCATGATAAAACTCTCAGCAAAATAGGAATGGAAGGGAAATTCCTCAAAATAATTAAGGGCATTTATACAAAGCCAACAGTCAACATCATCCTAAATGGAGAGACTTTGAAAGCATTCCCCTTGAGAACAGAAACCAGAGAAGGATGCCCTTTATTACCACTCTGATACAACATTTTGCTGGAGGTCCTAGCCAGAGCAATTAGGCTAGAAAAAGAAATAAAGGGCATCCAAATTGGTAAGGAAGAAGTAAAAGTATCTCTATTTGCAGGTAATATGATCTTATACACAGAAAACCTAAAAAGAATCCACAAGAAAACTACTGGAACTGATAGAAGATTTCAGCAAAGTATCAGGATACAAGATAAACGTACAAAAATCAGTCGGATTCTCCTACGCCAACAAAGAGAACTTCAAAGAAGAAATCACCAAATCACTATCATTTATGATAGTCCCCAAGAAGATAGAATGGTTATGAATAAATCTAACCAGAGATGTAAAAGACCAATACAAAGAAAACTACAAGACACTACTGCAAGAAACCAAAAGAGACCTACATAAGTGGAAAAACATAACTTGCTCATAGATAGGAAAAGTCAACATTGTGAAAATGTCTGTTCTACCCAATGCGATCTACAGATATAATGCAATCCTGATCCAAATTCCAATGGCATATTTTAATGAGAGGGAGAAACAAATCACCAACTTCATATGGAAAGGGAGGAGGCCCCAGATAAGTAAAGCATTACTGAAGAAGAAGAACAAAGTAGGAGTCCTCACACTACCTGATTTCAGAACCTATTATACTGCCTCGGTAGTCAAAACAGCCTGGTACTGGTACAACAACAGAAACACAGACCAATGGAACAGAATTGAGAATCCAGACATAAATTCATCCACCTGTGAGCAGCTGATATTTGACAAAGACCTAAAGTCTGTTCATTGGGGAAAAGACAGTCTGTTTAACAAATGGTGCTGGCATAACTGGATATCCATCTGCAAAAAACTGAAACAAGACCCGTAGCTCACACCATTCACAAAAAGTAACTCAAAATGGATCAAGACCTAAATATAAAATATAAAATGATAAAGATCATGGAAGAAAAAATAGCAACAATGCTAGGGTCCCTAATATATATTGTAAACAGATACAAAATATTACTAACAATGCACAAACACCAGGACTGAAGCTAGATAACTGAGAGCTCCTAAAAAATCAAACACTTTTGCTCATCAAAAGACTTCACCAAAAGAGTAAAAAGACAGCCTACCAACTTGGAAAAATAATCGGCTATGACCAATCTGACCAGCATCTCATCTCCAAAATCTAGAAGATACTGCAAAACCTCAACAATAAAAAGACAGAAATCCCAATTAAAAATGGGCAAAGGATATGAACAGGCACTTCACCAAAGAAGACATTCAGGCGGCTAATAGATACATGAGGAAATGCTCACTATCATTAGCCATTAGAGAAATGCAAATCAAAACCACAATGAGATGACATCTAACCCCAACAAGGCTAGCATTAATCCAAAAAAAAACACAAAATAATAAATGTTGGAGTGATTGTGGAGAGACTGGAACACTTATACACTGTTGGTGGGAATGTAAAATGGTACAACCACTTTGGAAATCGATTTGGCGCTTCCTTAAATAGCTAGAAATAGAAGTGCCATAGATCCAGCAATCCCACTCCTTGGAATATATCCTAGGGAAATAAGAGCCGTCACATGAATAGATATATGCACACTCATGTTCATTGCAGCACAGTTCACAATAGAAAAAAGATGGAAACAACCTAGGTGCCCATCAATGGACGAATGGATAAACAAATTATGGTATATTTACACAATGGAATACTATGCAACGATAAAGAACAACGATGAATCCACAGAACATCTCCTAACATGGATGAATCTTGAAGGCATTATGCGGAGTAAAAGTCGTCAGTTGCAAAAGGACAAATATTGTATGAGACCACTATTATAAGAACTCAAGAAAAGGTTGAAACACGGAAGAAAACATTCTTTGATGGTTACAAGGGTGGGGAGGGAGATGGAGGGGTACTCACTAACTAGATGGTAGATTATCTTAGGCGAAGGGAAGGAAACACACAATACAGGGGAAGTCAGCACAACTTGACTAAACCAAAAGCTAAGAGGTTTCCTGAATACAACCAAATACTTTGAGGGACAGAGTAGCAGGGGCGGGGGTCTGGGGACCATGCTTTCAGAGGACATCTAGGTCAATTGGCATAACAAAGTTTATTAAGAAAATATTCTGCCTCCTACTTTGTTGAGTGGCATCTGGGGTCTTAAAAGGTAGTGAGTGGCCATCTAAGATGCATCAATTCGTCCCAACTCACATGGAGCAAAGGAAAATGAACACCAAACATCCAAGGAAAACATTAGCCCAAAAGACAGAAAAGTCTGCATAAACCAGAGACTTCATCAGCCTGAGACCAGAAGAACTAGACGGTGCGCAGCTACCACCAATGACTGCCCTGACGGAATACAACAGAGTGCCCCTGACAGAGCAGGAGAAAGGTGGGGTGCAGAACTCAAATTCTGGTAAAAAGACCAGACTTAATGGTCTGACGGAGGGACCCCAGAAGACGTGGCTGTCAGACTCTCTGTTAGCCCAGAACTGAAACCATTCCCGAAGCCAACTCTTCAGACATAGATTAGGCTGGATTATAAGACATAAAAATGATCCTGGTGAAGAGTGTGCTTCTTAGTTCAAGTAGACACTCTGGTCTAAAATGGGCACCTCCTGTCCAGAGGTGAGATAAGAAGGCAAAAAGGGATGGGAGCTGGTTGAATGGACACGGGTATCTTAGTCCCATGTGTCATGAGGTTCCCATGTGTCTCTGCTTGCTTCTCTCTTTTATATCTCAAAAGAGAGTAGCTTAAAACACTATCCAATCTTGTATTCCTCATCAGTATTACTGCCGCTAATCCATCTTATTAGATCATAGTGATTGAATTTACAACTCATAAGGAAATCACATCAAATTACACAATCATACAAGATTGGGAATCATGACCTATCCAAGCAGACAGATATTTGGGGGGACATGATTCAATCCATGACACTCCACCCTTTGGCCCCCAAAAATTCATGTCCTTGCAACATGCAAAACATATTCATCTCATCATACCACAGCAAGTCCAAAATCCAAAAATTCCTCTTCATGTGTGAAATCTAGAATACAAGTTATCTGCTTCCAGAAGTACAGTGGCAGAACAGGCACAAGCTAGACATTTCCATTACAAATGCGAGAAACTGGAGGAGAAGAAGGGATAACAGGCACCAAGCAAGTCAGCAGAACACATTACACTAGCCCTCAAAGCTTGAAAAGAGTCCTCTGTTTTCTGAGACCATTTACACAATAGCCCTGCCCTCCAGACTCTAGGTATTGGCCACGCTCTCAGATTCAGAGTGGAGGCCCCTCGGCCCTGGGCTTCAGCTCCGCCTTCCAGGCCCACTGGGACAGCAACTCTGCTCCCTCAGCTTTAGGTGCACCATTCTCTTAGTCCATCTGAGTGACAACTCCACCGTTAGGAACACCAGAGGCCATGGCTCCACCCTTTGAAACTCCTGAGTTCCTGGCCATGCCTTTTGAGACTGAGGCAGCTTGGCTTCTTGTGTTCCTTGTCTCTTCAGCTTCTGCTTCCTATGGACTCTCGGTCCTCAGGCTTCATGCCCACACCTGCCCTGCTGGGGCAAGTGTAAGCTTGGTAGCTCCACTGGTAAGTGCCCAGAGGCACCCCACTCTGCCAGGAAGCCTTTGGTGCACAGGCACTCAGCTGTCTCACTCCGTGGGTGGGCTCCAGCGCTGTCTCACGCTGGTCTCTGGTTCTGCTGCTGCTGGTACCAAATTCTGCCTCAGTCATCTAGTTCTGCTATAACAGAAATACCACAAGTGGATGGCTTTAACAAAGAGAAGTTTATTCTTTCACAGTCTGGTAGGGTACAAGTCCAAATTCAAGGCATCAACTCTGGGGGAAGGTTTTCTGTCTCTGTTGGCTCCAGAGGAAGGTCCTTGTCATCAGCCTTCCCTTGGTCTGGGAGCTTCTCTCCGCAGGAACCTCAGGTCCAAAGGACGTGCTCTACCCCCGGCACTGCTTTCTCGGTGGTATGAGGTTTCCATGTGTCTCTGCTCACTTCTTTTATATTTCAAAAGAGATTGGCTTAAGACACCATCCAGTCTTGTATACCTAATCAGTATGACTGCCGCTAATTGATCTTATTAGATCATAGTGATCAAATTTACAGTACATAAGGAAATCACATCAGATAAAGCAATCATACAATACTGGGAATCATGACCTAGACAAGCTTACAGATATTTTTGGAAGACAGTTCAATCCATGACAAGGGGAAATCCAGGGTGGAAAGGAGGAATGTTCTGTCACATTATAGGGAGAGCAACTAGGGTCACATAACAATGTGTGTATAAATTTTTGTATGAGAAAGTAACTTGAACTATAAACTTTCACTTAAAGCACAATTAAAAAAAACAATAAATAAATTAAAATGGAATTCTATAAAATATTTCAATGAACTGTTGGAAATATTTTTGCTTCCCCTGGGGGGGAAAAAAGCCTTCTTGCTTGTAAATTGATTTCCTTATGAAGGGCTGACCTGATGACTTAATTCAGACCTTGGAGCTCCGGTTGTATGCTTAATTTTTCTACTCGTCTAAAACATGTTACTAGATTTTGAAAAATAAATTGCCAAACACAATTTTCCCATTAGGTTTTTTAAAAGGAAAGTGGTAGGCAAAAAGAAAACAAAAATAAAATCGAAACTATGTGAATTAATAAGAAAAAGATGTTAGTCATCAACAAACTTTGTAAAATGTGTTTTGTTTTTGTCTTTGATCAAACTCTCAAGGCTCAAGCAAGTTTCTAAAACTAAGCTGTTTTCTTCTCTTAAATCAGCTTAGAAGGAATGCCTTTTACTCATTTTTGTTGTTGATGGTAAACTGATTTTTATGAAGTTCTGCAAAACACGGCCAGAAGGCACAGAAATGGAGTCAAAATAACGGATGACACATCTTACATGTCCTTGCCGTCTTGTGTCCTGGCCATGCTACATTTTAACCTAAGGGGAGACACCTGGAGGGGTTAATTAGCTTGCAGCTGTCTGTGATTAGTCTGTGAAGGCTGAAAAGAAAATCAGATTCAAGAGAACAGCTAGTGCTGGCCTGGATGATGAACACAGGAAAGGAGCAGCTGGTGGGGAAAAGCACATTTTGCTGAGACCTTTACAGATGGGGTAAGAGGGCCCCCGGCCAATGAAAGTGGAACCTGGGAGGAGAGTCTTGAGGGCAGACAGTATGCAATAAAGTGACAGCAGCTGGCTGTTTTGTGTAGGAAGCAGAATTCAAGAGGATTTAGGAGTTGTGTTGTACAGTGACCGTTAACCATTTTAGTAAGGAGAGAGAAATTAACCTTCAATCAGTGTCCACATTATGCCCAGACTGCAAGAAGCACTTTCACCTACGTTAGGTAATTTAATATTCAAGGCAATCCTTTAATGTGTTAGCTCCTACAGGTAAGAAAACGGAGGCTGGAGAAATGTCTCCTTCACTATTATTAATTTTTTAATGACCCAAACAAAAAAGCCAGACCAGTTGCTGTTGAGTCCACTCAGACACATGGCGACCCCATGTGTGTCAGAGTAGAACTGTGCCTCATAGAGTTTTCAGTGGCTGATTTTTGGAGGTAGTTTGCCGGGCTTTTCTTCTAAGTTGCCTCTAGGTGGACTTGAACCTTGATACTTTTGGTTTTCAGCCAAGCATTTAACCATTTGCTCAGACCGCAATTAAAGCCCAGGTCTGTCTGATGCCAAGGATAAGCCTTTCCCTATTACAGTGTCTTTCCTATTTTGAAGCATCCATCCAAGGCACAGTTTTAGAAATAATGTCATAATTTAACCTTTACAGAGGAAAAGTATCTTTGCCTTCCATAATGTATGCTCAATAATGAGGAATTAAGTGTGGCTAATGTAAGCTTCTTTGGTCATCTCTGTTTATATATGTGTTTGAGATATTTCATAAAATTAATCTACTTATTAATCTCTTATCTGTGCTAATTACCTCTTCATGTGGAAGATCCATGCCTTTTTATAACATTCCAAATTAATCTATCCTGTAAAGCTTTAAGCCATCATGAAGTTATGGACAGACAGTGGGGCCAAGAATAATCCTCTTGTTCAGAAAGTTTAATTCTTTGAGGAAGGGGATAGCATGCATGATGACCATTGTCCAAAAATAAAAATAAAATTTAAAAAGGGCCACTGGACGACAATTTATTTACTAAATAACCTGATGGAATATTTTAAATTCTGATGTTTTTAAATTTTAACGGTTCTTTGTTATTTTTAGGGAAGGAAAGCCCACTAAAATATTACTCATTGAAATTATTTTTATTTATTTAATCAGAGTTGGGAAACCCTGGTGGTATAGTGGTTAAGAGCTATGGCTGCTAACCAAGAGGTCAGCAGTTCGAATCCACCAAGTGCTCCTTGGAAACTCTATGGGGAAGTTCTACTCTGTCCTATAGGTTGCTATGAGTCAGAATCGACTCGATGGCAACGAGTTTGGTTTGGTAATCAGAGTTGAATACTTGCTGCACAACGGTATGAGTTCTGCATTTATCATTTTGTTGTTGTTGGTGTTAGGTGCCATTGAATCAGTTCCAACTCATAGCAGCCCTATGTACAACATAACGAAACACTGCCTGGTCCTGGGCCCTGCTCCATCCTCACAGTCATTGCTATGTTTGAGCCCATTGTTGTAGCCACTGTGTTAATCCATCTCATCCAGGGTCTTCCTCTTTTTGTTGACCCTCTATCTTACCAAGCATGATGTTCTCCTCCAGGGACTGGTCCCTCCTGATAACATGTCCAAAGTATGTGAGATAAAGTCTCGACATCTTCTCTTTCAAGGAGTACTCTGGCTGTATTTCTTCCAAGACAGACTTGTTCATTCTTCTGGAAGTCCATGGTATATTCAGTAATCTTCACCAACATCATAATTCAAAGGCATCAATTCTTCTTTGGTCTTCCTTATTCATTGTCCAGCTTTCTCATGCGTATGAGGCAGTTGAAAATATCATGGCTTGGGTCAGGTTCACCTTAGTCCTCAAGGTGACATCTTTGCTCTTGAATACTTTTAAGAAGTCTTTTGCAGTAGATTTGCCCAATGCAATATGCCATTTGATTTCTTGACTGCTGCTTCGATTTACACCTCTATAAGTCAGTAGAGATGTGTTGTAAGTACTCAAATTACTTGAATTGACGGTGACCAAATATTATAGAACTGTAAATTTTGTAAGTGATTTTTATCCTTGATAATAAAATTATTACTCTCTGGTTGCATAATTAAATCAAATAGAATTATATTGATAATGCATGTTTCCCAAATGCTAATACCATTTGAAATTATTAACAGGTTAAGTTTTACTTACTGTGGTTTGCTGGGCGATGGCACATTTTGATGAACTCAAAGTTACACCATGTATTAAGTACAGATATGGACCTCTGTATGATAACGTGGTCCGTCTCAGCAGCTCATTTAGCAGTCTACAACAAAATGGCAGAACACAAAGTGTAGGATTTGGGGAATGTCATATTCCTCCAAACACATCTTCAACACAATATAGACCATCTACAATGTCAGCATTCTAGGAAAGAGATCACATGATAATACATAGATACAGTATTTGATTTTACTATATATCAAATATGTGGTCCATCTAAGCTCATTGAGAGTCATGAGACCTATTTTTTCCTCCTGATAGATTAGATTATGAAAGCTCTATTTTTATAGACTCGACAGCACACAACAACATTTTTATAGAATATGAATTCTAATAATGATTGAGCAGACTATTTTGAGATTGTGGATTAGAGGATAAAATTTATGTGTGAGATCTTCTGTTCTGCTCTTTGGATTGGGTTAACTCATTTTGTTAAATTATAGTCAAAATATGTATAATAAAACATTTGCCAATTGAACTATTTTTCCTTGTTGAATTCTGTAATATTGATTTTGTTCATCATGCTGTGCAATTATTATGGTTAAGTTTTTTAGGGTCTTATTTTTTAAGTGTTGACTTTAAAAAAAATCATACACTAAGGCAATATAACACTACAAATTAAATTTTGAAAAAGATTAAGAACAGAGAGCCTATGGAAATATAATCCAAAAACATATTGTATGTTTGCTGAATTAGCAAAGTTGCATTGCATTGTTCACGTCAATGGCTGAATATAGAGTGGTTGGTAATGTCAACAGATTATTCTACTAAATTTTTAATTTGTTTGGCTAATCTTGACAACAAAAAGACATTTATTCTACTTAAGACAAATGGCTGAGCTGTGTAATTATGAGTTATTTAAGCCTTGTCATCTGCTGAAAAATTTGGCAAGTTCATTATTTATAAGTCTTCATGTGACTGCTTACTATACCAAATCAATTATTAGTTGACTGTTTACAATATTGATACAACTAACGGATCTGTTTATGTTGAGTAAGCATATATGAAATCAAATCACAATTATATTTCAATTACTAGAAATTGTTATTGAAGATGGTGAGTCATGATTGTATTGTTGGAATACATCTATAATTTTTTTAAGATTTATTTTTAAAACTAGACTTATCTTACTTAAATATATACACTTAGAGATTCTTAAGTAAATTATTTTAATAATTTTATAGCAGTTTAATGGAATGGTTTCTACATAAATCATAAATGATAGAAATTAGGAATGAAGCTAAATATATATAGATCATCAATTTCATCCTTCTGCTAAAGCATATTAGACTTCAAATAAAAGACACATCAAACATTAAACATGATTTATTTGATAGTCTATTTAAAGACACTGAATTAATGAATTTAAATATTTTTTAAATTACTGTTCTTTCAGGATTGGTATAAAAACATCTACTTTAAAGATTTCTTAAATACTGATGCTGTCAAAGATATATACTGTTCACCCTATCATTTGTAAGTATGTTGCATACTTACAAATGTAAGTTGTGCACTGTAGAATGATTAGCTTACTATCATTTATATATTTGTATCCTTGTACATTGCAGAATGTATACTTTGCATTTTCAATTGATTGTCACATTAAGGAGAACCAGTCACATAATTATAAATCTATTTGTGTGAATTCCCTATATTCCACACGCATGTATTCATTTACATATTCATACACAAACATACTCCATGAAACTCTTTCCAATTAATGTATACAAAGGTAATGTCATTTAAAAGATAAATCAATTAGGACAATTAGGCATCTGCTGTGTGGTTGTTCAAGTTGACTCCAAGTCATGGTGTCTTTATGTGTAACAGAATACAACATTGCCTGGTCTTACACCATCTTCATGGTTGTTGGTATGTTTGAGTCCACTGGTGCAGCTGTCGTGGCAATCCATCTCATTGAGGGTTTCCCTCATTTTCGTTGGCCCTCTGCTTTATCAAATATGATGTCCTTTTCTAGCGATTGGTCTTTCCTGACCAATTAATTTTCCCTACTAGGGAATTATAATCTGAGAATTGAAGTTGAAGTTGTGAAGGATTTCATTTTACTTGAATCCACAATCAATGTCCATGGAAGCAGCAGTCAAGAAACCAAATGACGTATTGCATTGGGCAAATCTGCTGCAAAATACCTCTTTAAAGTGTTAAAAAGCAAATATGTCACTTTGAGGACTAAGGTGCACCTGACCCAAGCAATGGTCTTTTCACTTGCTTCATATGTATGAGAAAGCTGGACAATGAATAAGGAAGAGCAAAGAAAAATTGATGTTTTTGAATTATGGTGTTGGCGAAGAATATTGAATATACCGTGGACTTCCAGAAGAATGAACAAATCTGTCTTGGTGGAAGTACAGCCAGAATGTTCCTTAGAAGGGAGGATGGTGATATTTCGTCTCACGTACTTTGGACATGTTATCAGAAGGGACCAGTCCCTGGAGAAGGACATCATGCTTGGTAAAGTAGAGGGTCAGTGAAAGAGAGGAAGACCTTCAGTGAGATGGACTGACACAGTGGCTGCAACAGTGAGCTCAAACATAGCAACAATTGTGAGGATGGTGCGGGACTGGGCAGAGTTTCGTTCTGTTGTACATAGGATCGCTATGAGTCGGAACCAACTCAGCTGTGCTGCCTAACAACAATAACAACAATTTGAGAATGGATATTATATTCTTTGTATGTGCTTGACTTGTAAAATGAAGAGTTTCTGTAAACTTCAGCAATAAAGAGTATCTACCCTACAATTCACATGTTTCTTGAATTACAGAAGAAAAAACTTCAATTACATAAGGAATAATTCCATTCTCTTCTTAAAAATATTAAAACAACAAACAGAGTCTTTTTTGATTTCTACCTCTAATGTTAGTCTCCTCTCCAGTTTCTCCAAGGCAACATTATTATGAGTTTGATATGGATCTTTCCAGACTTTTAAACTCATTTGCAGATGGGTATGCAAGGAGCCCTAGTGAACTAACTTTGAGGAGACTTAGGCACTTATGGGCTGGTGAGTGGGTTTTAATATTTATCCAAAAATTATAATATTTGCCTGAAGAAAGAATGCTACAGATTCCATGCCATATAAGTCACTGAAAATTCAATTTAAGAGTTGATGTTCTTTTTATGAAATTTGGAAGTGTTTCAGTAAACATCAGTGTGTAGATTTAGCCTCACCTAGACCTCCAACAGAGGGGCCCTGGTGGCACAGTGGTTAAAGTGCTCCACTGCTAAATGAAAGGTCTGCGATTTGAACCCACCAGCAGCTCTGCAGGAGAAAGATGTGGCAGACTGCTTCCGTAAAGACTTACAGCCTTGGAAACCCTATGGGGCAGTTCTATTCCATCCTCTAGGGTCACTATGAGTCAGAATCAACTTGCTGGCAAATGGCAGGCATATGGATGTTATTATAGAATATATAAAGTGTTGTTTTGCATACTTTTCATAAGGATAAATATTTAGTTTAGCTGTTATATAATATTTTATTCTATGATTATGACACATTTTATTCAGTTGTTCGGTAATTGGTGGGCATCATTTTCACTTGTGTGTGTTATTACTAATGTTGGAATACTGAAGATTCTTGTGTGAGTCTTCTTGTGCATGGTGTGAATGTTTCTCTTTTGCAGATATCTGGAGATAAAAGTGCTGAGTATGCACACTTTTGTTTTTACTGGATTCTTCCAAATTGCTCCCGTATACTTCCACCAACAGTGCATGAGAATATGTTTTACTTTCAGCATGTCAGTATTTAATATTGTCAAACTTTTAAAATTTAGACAATTGAATGGGTGTAAAATAGTATCTCTATACTTTTGTAGTAAGTAAAACCTGAAACCAAATGCATTGCCGTCAGTTCTGACTCATGATGACCGCATGTGTGACAGAGTAGAACTGCTCCAAGGGTTTTCTTAGCTGTAATATTTACGGAAGCAGATCACCACACCTTTCTTTCACAGCACTGCTGGAAGGGTTCAAACCAACAACCTTTAGGTTAGTAGCTAAGAGGAAACCGTTTGAGCCACCCAGGAACCTTACATTTCTAGTAACTAGTAAAGTTATAATGAAGCTAAGCATCTTTTCATATGTTTTTGGTAAATCAGGTTTTCTCTTTAGTGAATTGCCAGTTCATGTGCTTTGCCCATTTTTCTCTTGGATTGTTTGTCTTATTTACGTAAATATCCCAGACACTAGACTTTGCTTGATATTTGTTCTAAGGTCGTGGTATTTTAGAGTTAATGAAAAGATAAAATGTTAGAAGCCTAGGAATCAGAAGTGTCCATGGGATTCTAGGCAGAAGACAAGTTCTAAATAAGGAATTAGCTTGTGAAAAAGAAGAGAGTATGGAGTGTTATGGAGAAAGCTTAGCACATAAGGTCAATGAAGAATCAAGAATGACTTTGTCATAACATGGGCATCTTAGAATGATACTGTCAACTCATATCATGATGAAGAAATTAACAGTATTGCTGTGTAGACTTGCAAATCTCCTTACCTTTGCTTCTAACTCGGGGAAAAATATTAGCAGAATGGAAAAAAGATAACTGTCGAGGGATTGTTTTAGAGGGTGTTAGAATCAAATAAAAGGAGAAATAGATGTAGCAAGAGAGGGGGATTTGATAGCTGTCTGTATTCCAAGAATAAAAAATAAAAGTAATAATGCACGAGTTCATCTTGGGCATCTGTCAGGAACAAGGTGACAGCTCTGAAAGCTGATTCCAGTCAATAACAAAAAAAGCTGTGGGGCAGATTCCAAGTACCTGGAGGACTAGTAATGGTCCATTTCTTAATGTCA
Source organism: Dugong dugon (assembly GCA_030035585.1). Classification (NCBI taxonomy): domain Eukaryota; kingdom Metazoa; phylum Chordata; class Mammalia; order Sirenia; family Dugongidae; genus Dugong; species Dugong dugon. Next base: position 13,772,063 of record CM057479.1, read on the forward strand.
GTCTCTTCAAAGGCAGTAAGCCATCTAATGGGATACAAAAATAGAGCCTTTTTTCTGCCACCCTAACATTCTCTTATAAAAAAAACTAACTTTATATGGCACTGGAAAATAATAGCACACAGCAAGAATCATACTTTGTGGCATTATTGAGCATCTCAAGTGTCAGAAAGGTACAAAGCTGAAAACCAAATGACTCTATCATGGAAAACGTCCCAAAATTTGTGATTTTACTTTTAAAAGAGAAATGGAATTTAAAAAACTCAACTTTAATGTAAAATCAAGTCTAGAATGACAACCGGGAGGTTTCTAGTTTAGATTTTATTTTATAATGCTGAGAACTCCTCACATTTTAAGTTTCATGTTAGTGAATTATAATTTGAGAGAACTAGGAACATTTTGGAAAATCTTTTATTGCTGAGAAGTTGTTACACATAGGTGTATTCTTGCTTTTTTGTTTTGGTTTGTGTGTGTGTGAGTGTGTGTGCGTGTGTGTTTGGTAAGTTGAATATGTGCAGATAGATTTAAGTAAGCTAAATAACCTTAGTATGTAGTCAATACTAACAGCAGAGATAGAAGGCAAGTAGGATTTATTGGATGCCGAGAGAGTTCTTGCCACAAAGGAGTGAGAAACGAGATGGGCAGAAAGACCAGGAGCCAGTGGCCATCATGGGAAACATAAAAGGAATTTGGATTTAGAGATTAAAGAAAAATACCTGTTTCCAAGCCTACAGATGCTTAGGACTATATTACCTATTTTTTTCAAAAATCATGCATTTTATGTAGATAAATTGGCAGAGCAGTGGATTATCTAATTCATTCTGAAGTAAAACTTTAATTAGATATATTTTCTTATATTATTAGGGTGCACAATTTAAGAGACATCTAAAATTCAGCCTTGCTTGTGTGTTGTGTTTACAAGAAAATCCATTTTTGCATACAAGTGTTGGAAATGGGTATTTTTTACCTAAATGAATGCTAATGCGTATACAAAATATACACATCTTCTTGATTTGAATGTCGTTTCTGATTATAAAAGTAAAGCACATGCATTCTAAGAATGATTGAAAATATAAGAGTTATGTAGCAAAAAAGAAAACTACAGATGGCTTTGACATCATGGTTTATATATTTTCCAAAAATGAAATTAAACATAGCAAAATGTATTTCAGGCCAGTATTTTGAGTATGATTAAATCTCTTTGCTTCAGGACATAATATATTTTCAGAGCATTTCATTACTTCGAGCAGAATGTGCCATCTTCCCGAAGTGTAACTCTAGTCTGCAGGGTCTCTATGATGGACTCCGATCAGCACTAAGGCCGTCGCTGGCTCTGGCCAAGGTGAAGCAAAGACATCAGATCAGAGAGGGGCCAAGGACTCCAGACAGGAGATGTTGAAGTAACTCAGAGGTCCTGTTGACGAGGTCCGCTGAATATAGCAGGTTAACACTGAAAAAGCCCCATTGCCAATAGAGAAAAGAATTTCTGAGCATTTTATGTATCTGGCTGCAACCTCAGGAGTTTCTTCTGCTTAATCTAGGTTTATTATTAGCACGTGTCTGCTAAGAGATACTCCTGACAGCACTGTATTCACATTCAGCTTAGGGTGCATTTGATCCGCAGGTTCTCTTCCCTCTAATTGTACCCATCTTATTATTCCCAATATGCAACTCAGCACTTAATCCAGAGTTGGGTGGTCATGAAGATCTTACTGAATTGAATTCCCTTTTGCCTTAGAAGAAAGGCCTGGTGATTGACTTCCAAAAATCAACCATTGACAAGTCTATGGAACACAGTTCCACCCTGATGCACATGGGGTCTTCATGAGTCAGGGTCCACATGACAGCAACAGGTACAGGCTTCTTGGTCCCGGTTTATTGATTTTGAAGGGCAGGCAGATATTTCTGTTTTTATAGGTCCTTTTTCAACTTTGATGAGATCCTCTCCGGGTGAGAACATTCTTTCCCAGTATCATAGTCATTTCACAAATGTGTTATGTTTAATTGTACCCACAGAGCTTTTTAAAATTTAAACAGTTTTGAGTTTTAAGGGTAACTTATTCGTTAGCTCTTGAAAACAGTGGTGCTTTCCTGAAGAGTATCTAGTCTAGATTTTCTTACTTGGATATAATTATTTTCTTTTTATCTTACTAAGAATAAAAGGGGCATCAAGTATACACTTCTTGGGTTTAATTACACATTTCTGCTCAAGAGCCAAGTCATTTAAGAAAATCAGTGTCAAATAGATCTCTCATAGCTAAGAGTGTTAGATGCTTCTTCATACACTGAGATTTTCCCTAATCAGAAGCATTATTTTCTGATGACAATAGAAAATGCCAAATGTACCAGCTTCACTGTGTTCTAACAATGTCTATGCTTAAGGATCCTTAACTTTTTCAGAAAAAGCAATAATAGGATAACCACTTTCTATAGTGACGCCAACATAATCCCATCCTGCTCTTCATACAGGAAGCTGTCTGGGGATACGATCTGTCATCATTGACATTCGTCAAGCATATACTGAGCACTGCATGCAAGACAGCATCTTAGGGATGGGAATACAGGTGGGGATAGGGTAGAGCAGATTAAGAAATTTACAGTTTAGTTGAGCAAGTATATTTGTAAATAATGTACTTCTGTATACTACAAAGGAGCCCTGATGGGTCAGTGGTTAAGAGCTCAGGCTGCTTAACCGAAAAGATCGACAGTTCGAATCCACCAGCGGTTCCTTGGAAACGCTATGTGACAGTTCTACTCTGCCCTATAGGGTTTCTGTGATTCAGAATCGACTCGACGGCAGTGGGATATAGTACAAAAGCACTGAAAAAATGGAACTTATTTTCTCCCTCAATGATCACGGAGTTTACACAGAAGAATTGGTGTCACAGTGAGGGGTAAAAAATGAATAGGTTTTTTTTTAGCTTTTTTTAAAAAAAAATAATGGGATAATTCATACAGATAATAAGACTAGACATATATAACATATATATGAGTTATGTAAGCAGATATAAGCATAATAATAAAACAAGCACTAGTAAACTCATCACCCAACTTAAAAGACAATGTACTGAAACCCTGAAGCCCCCAGGGTGTCCCCGTCCCCTGTAGAGATAATTGCTCTAGGAAAGTTTGTGAAAGGTGGACAATGGAAGAAAGTGTTTCAGGAACCACACACCACAGAATTAAAATGCAGGAGTCTCTAACTGATTAGTTTGATCAGTTGTATTAAAGGGTATCTTGAGTGACACCTGAGAAGGTAAGGCTCAGTAGATTAGCTCAGGCAAAGCAAGGAAGGTGCTGGTACTAATACCTGGATTCTGAGTACTAGGAGAGTGAATGAATCAGGGAGTTCCTGCTAATGACTAGAGCTAGCCAGTCCGTATCACATGGGTTTAAATCAATGATGCTCACCTAGGGTAAGTCAGCTTTTCTGGACAATGGGCCTGGTACTTATTTTTCACATGTAGATTTGTGAGCCAATGGCTAAAATCAGTCAGATCAAAACTCTTAACTTCAGTGATTCTGTAGCATCTCCAGAGGATATTTAGCTTATTAATTATAAAATTATAAGTGGATTTTAAATTTTCTTGCCTTTGTCTAATAAAATTATCCTAGTGCATTCTTACTTACAGACATTTCTCATGTCAAACTATTATTTATATCAATAATTATCTATTCTTAAAAGGACTGGATTTTTATAAAACAAAAAGTGGAAAAAGTAAAAAGTTCTAGAGCAACCTTTTAAAATATTTAACTGAACAATTCACCATTTAACTTTTCCAAAATTGAATTTAACTTTGATTAATTTTTAAAAAGCTATTAAGTGAGACTATTAGTAGGAAAGAATATTGAATACTGTGCCTTTCTATAGAGTTTTTACAGAACTACTTAAAAAAAATTAAGGTTAATTATGTAAGGTAGTTGTTGTTGCTATTAGTTGCCATCAAGTTCATTCTGACTCCTGGAGATCTTATGTGTGCAGAGTAGAACTGCTCTGTAGGGTTTTCAAGGCTGTGATCTTTCTTATAGTTTAATTTATTAAAAATGAAAAGATGTTAAACAGTATAAAAATTGCATCAAATATTTTACATTTACTGTTATAAAACTCCTTATTTATCTACATCTATCAGTGAAGCATTTTTTCTTATTAGTCTATTTTATGATAAGCTATAAAATGACATAATTTTAAAATTAGTAAGGGCTATAGCCTTACTAATGGGTGGAAGGAATACACAGAGTCACTGTACCAAAAAGAATTGGTTGACATTCAACCATTTCAGGAGGTAGCCTATGCTCAAGAACCAATGGTATTGAAGGAGGAAATCCAAGTGCACTGAAGGCATTGGCAAAAAACAAGACTCCAGGAATTGATGGAATACCAATTGAAATGTTTCAACAAACAAATGCAGTGCTGGAGGTGCTCACTTGTCCATGCCAAGAAATTTGGAAGACAGCTACTTGACCAACCAGTTGGAGGAGATCCATATTTGTGCCTATTCCAGATAAAGGTGATCCAAAAGAATGCAGAAACTATTGAACAGTATCATTAATATCATACAAAAGTAAAATTTTGCTGAAACCATTCAAAAATGGTTACAGCAGTACATCAACAGGGAACTGCCAGAAATTCAAGCCAGATTAAGAAGATGAGGAATGAGGGATATTATTGTTGATGTCAGAAGGATCTTGGCTGAAAGCAGAGAATACCAGAAAGTTGTTTACCTGTGTTTTATTGACTTTTCAATAAATCATCTTATGAGCCATACTGGACTGTGTGGATCATAACAAATTATGGATAACATTACAAAAAATGGGAATTCCAGAACACTTAATTGTGCTCATGCAGAACCTGTACGTAGAGCAAGAGACAGTTGTCCCAGCAGAACAAGGGGACTTTGCATGGTTTAAAATCAGGAAGGTGTGTGTCAGGGTTGTATTCTTTCACCATACTTATTCAATCTGTATGCTGAGCAAATAATAGAAGAAGCTGGACTATATGAAGAAGAACTCAGCATCAAAATTGGAGGAAGACTCATTAACAACCTGTATGCAGATGACATGCAGATGACACAACCTTCCTTGCTGAAAGTGAAGAGTACTTGAAGTACTTACTGATGAAGAACAGCCTTTAGTATGGATTACACCTCAACATAAAGAAAACAAAAATCCTCACAACTGGACCGATAAGTGACATCATGATAAACAGAGAAAAGATTGAAGTTGTCAAGGATTTCGTTCTACTTAGATCCACAATCAATGCCCATGGAAGCAGCACTCAAGAAATCAAATGATGCATTGCATTGGGCAAATCTGCTGCAAAAGACCTCTTTAAAGTGTTAAAAAAACAAAGATGTCACTTTGAGGACTAAGGTGTGCCTGACCCAAGCCATGGTATTTTCAGTCACCTCATATGCATGTAAAAGCTGGACAGTAAATGAGGAAGACAGAAGAATTGATGACTTTGAATTATGGTGCTGGGGAAGAATACTGAATATACCATGGACTTCCAGAAGAACAAACATATCTGTCTTGGGAGAAGTACAGCCAGAATGCTCATTAGAAGCAAGGATGGCGAGACTTCATCTTATGTACTTTGGACCTGTTATCAAGAGGGAGTAGTCCCTGGAGGAAGACTTCATGCTTGGTAAACTAGAGGGTCAGCGAAAAAGAGGAAGACCCTCAACGAGATGGATTGACACAGTTGCTGCAACAGTGGGCTCAAACATAGCAACAATTGTGAAGATGGCACAGAACTGGGCCGTGTTTCTGTTGTACATAGGGTCACTATGAGTTAGAACTGACTTGATGGCACTTAACATCAACAACAGAGCGCTGGTGGCGCAATGGTTAAGAGCTCGGCTGTTAACCAGATGGTAGGCAGTCCAAATCCACCAGCTACTCCTTGGGAACCCTATGGGGCAGTTCTACTCTGTCCTTTGGTGTCACTATAAGTTGGAATCGACTCTATGACAACGCTTCTTTTTTTTTTTTTTAACATCAACAACAGTAGCATTCACCTGGTCCCAAACTTTGAGATCTTTAGAGGGAACATATAAACTGATTTTTTTTTTCCCCTCTTACAATGTGTGCAAGAAGTTAGACCAATAATTTTCTAGGGTACAGGTATGAAAAGTATATTCTTTTTCAAGAAAGCATATTCCTGACAGATGGCTCAAAGGTCCATCCAAGAAAAAAATCTGCTGTTTGAATTTAAGAGTCTCATGTATGGAAAATTTCTTTGCTGGACCTCACATAGTATTTTTAGTTTTGATTGAAAGTTAGGAAAGGTGAATGTAGAAGTTAGATTTCTTGAAAACATGGTATGAATGGATAGTTTTGAGAAGTCACCAAGATGTATTTGTCCAGTTACATAAGGTAAGCAGTGCCAGTCTTGTGTGTAAGTGGAAAAGGAATCTAGAATCCTGGGAGGTTCTGTAATCAGAGTGTCTCCCTCACTGGTTAACATAAAATGCCCAGGAACTTCTTTGAGTGCTCTGCTAGGCATTATGTAGCTTAATTAGTTTAAGGGTCATCTGAGTTTATAAAGCTAGTATATAAATTGATCTACTACCTAATTAGTATGATACATTATACTATTACCATCTATTGCTGTGAAGCAGAGGAAAAGACTGGACCATATAAGCTTTGATAAGAATAGCATTTTATACTGTGTAGAGTGCCCTTCCATACATGATATAATTATTCTCACTCTATAGACCACACAAAGACTAATTTGTTGCTTTAATTAATGGCAAAGCTGTGGGTGCAACTTGATCTTCGGGTGTGTTGGGTTTTCTTCAAATTCAAACACACTACATGAGATGGAAAGAGGACAAGGAAGAAGGTAATGAACCCCTGTCCCATCCATGGGTTATTGCAGCAGAGATGCTGGGCCTCTGAATAAATCAGGAGAGTATTAGGTGAGAACGAAAAAACACAGTACATGGCTTTAAAGGAGGGGTCAAGTCTTGCCAACTCTGAACACCCACCTCAGTAACAATTGTTAACTTTTTTCCCGTTCTTATAAAGAATTTGCACCTGGCATTTTTAAGTATATGCTTTCTAGTTTCTGGGCTTATTATATTTAAGAATATAATTAAATTAATTGAGATTTCTAATTGCTAATTAATCATCATCATTAGATCAGTTTTAAAAAGTAAATTAATTAATTTTAATGATGGTTTTTTTTTTTTGAGAGATGGTATGTTTATACAGTGGTGAAGCAAATTCTTATAAGGACAGTTTTCCTGGGTTATCTCTTAGATTGATGTAGAATTTCTTCTTTAATTCTACATAAAAACATAGCATAGATAAGACTGTTCAGTCAGCAGTATATTCCTCTAACCCTGTATTTTTAGGACAGTTTTTCCATCTTTTTTGTTGGATAAAATAATAAATTTTTTTGAAATGTCTTGTTGAAATTAAGTGCTATGGATGTTTTCTTCTAGTAATTCTTTCAACAATCAGTCAATAAAAAGGAAAGTAAACTAGGTTGGCAACAACGCCTTCCAAGTGAGCCTTTGTTGGATCCTACCAGTTTCCTTTCTTTTCTAAGGATCTTTAGAGCATCTAGAAGACCCTGGGTAGTGCAAATGGTTAAGCACTCAGCTACTAAACAAAAGGTTGGTGGTTTGAATCCCCTCAGAGATGCCTTAGAAGAAAGGTCTAGCAATCTACTTCTAACAAATCAGCCATTGAATACCGTACGGAACACACCATGAGTCGGGATCAACTTGAAGACGACTGGTTCATTTTGTTGTTGTTGTTCTATTGAAACAAAACTAAAGTTTTCAGAGTATCTAGACTCTCTCTAGGGTTAATAACAGTTTTATAATTTTGACAATTTTTCTTTGTTCAAACCAAGGCCACATTGACTTCTTGCTGGTTTACTGATATATTTCATTTTTAACAATGTTTCTCAAGGATTTCCAAGAATGATGCTAGTATTTCTTGGTAAGAATTTGATGCCTATTGTGCAGTCCCTTGGAGTCACGCAATGTGGACACTTTACCCACCTCTTTTTTCCAGTACGTCCCTTAGTCTGCCACTCCCTGTTCGGCCTCTTCATTGTGAGCGTCCCAATCTTCTTCAAGTCATTGCATCAGTCACTTTCTTGTTTATCCTCACGCTATGCTTTTCCAAAAATCATTATTTGTTCAAAATTTTGCAAATTTCAAGCTCATTTTAAACCTGACCTTCTTGACACATTACATACAATGACAGCACAGTACATTTATTTTTTTTATTATATACTCATTATTTTTACCTTGTACATGTTATTTATGAAGTCTGATCTCATCAGAGAGTTTCTGGGTAGTCCGCTGGTATGATGGTTAAGATTGTGTGTCAGCTTGGCTGGGCCATGATTCTCAGTGTTTATGTGTGATCACTCCCATGATGGAGTCTGCTGTAAATAGCCAATCAGTTGGAAGGGCGTTTCCTTGGGGGTATGGCCTGCATCCAAATATAAGCAGACATTCTGGCTTTTTTGCTCACTCTGGATCCTGCAGCTGCCTCCTGTTCGTCTGACCTCCAGTTCTTGGGAGTTGAGCTATCAGCTTATCTGCCAGTCTTGGGATTCATCAATCTTCATAGCCATGAGCAAGAGCCCTGCTCTCTGACCTGCCGATCTTGAATTCACCAGCACCTGTGGCTATGTGAATCGAGAGAAGCCTCTATCTTGATCCGCAGACTTGGGACATTCCAGCCTCTACAATCGTGTGAGCCATTTCCTTGATATAAATCTCTCTCTATATATATTTATATGCTTTATTGGTTTTGCTTCTCTAGAGAACCCAGCCTAGGACAGCTGGGTTTCTTTAGGAATTTCTTCATCTTCTTCAATGGTTTGTTTTTGTACTGCGTATGCTTTACTCCTTAAAGCCTCTTCCTGTCTTTAACCCAGTGTTTTTTTCATTTGAAAAGTTTTTCTTTCCATTTGAAAAGCTCTTCCTTAGGTTCTCATTTGAGGCAATTTCTGAGAAACTTTACTTTCACACCTACGCATTGCTGTCCTCCACCTACTAGTGGGATGTTTAAGTGACTAATAGGTATATTCTCAGATACGAACATAAGTACAGACCATCCAACAGATCTTACAGGTGTCCAAATGACATATTAAATGCAAAGCTTTCCTCACAGGGTACTGCTGATGCTGGGATTTAATGGAACTTAAACGATGGTGCCAAGCTCTGTTAGTGGGATGATCTTCGACTTAATGAAGTTCACTTTTATCAGTATAATTTCTGAGTTGTGTTCAGTTGAGAAATTGGTCTGTAAATTTGTTAGAATAGAGAGAGTATGAGAACTGAGTGATTCCTGGGTATGTGTGGGTAATGATGTAGGAATAAGATGTGCTGTTGAGTAGCTGAGGAAGCCCTGGTGGTGCAGTGGTTAAGCGCTCGGCTGCTAACCAACAGGTCAGTGATTGAAAACCGCCAGCCACTCCACAGGAGAGAGATGTGGCAGTCGGCTTCCGTAAAGATTTACAGCCTTGGAAACCCTACGGGGCAGTTCTACTCTGTCTCATAGGGTTGCTTTGAGTCCAAATCCACACGATGGCACCTTTTTTTTTTGGGGGGGGGGGTGAGGGAGTAGAGTAGCTACCCCCTGGATGTGGTTGTGTTATACTAGAGACTAGAGAACGCATGGTGATGGAACTGTACAGGCTGTGTAATATAGATACCATCTGCCATAGAGGGAACACATTAGGAAAATAACACCTGTTCCTATGTTAATCTGGCCCCTGTCCCAAAATTTTCCATGTACTAATGTGCTTTGTTTGTTCTTCTTTCACTAATTCATGCTGCTTGCTAATGACAATGAGATTTTTTACACATTCTGTGCATGGACTATCCTGGTATCTGATGCACTTAACAGTTGATTTTACTTTATTTTATTTCCAGCATATGTGTATGTGAATATGTTTCTTTACCATTTATTTCCTATCAGTTCCCTTCCTGGTCAATTATTTGGGAAAATATTTTTACTCATTAAACATTCAACAATTATTTAGTGAGGACTTACTATGTGCAGGCATTTTCTCACAGTAGTGAATAAAACAGACAAAAATCCTTGACGTTAAGGAACTTTCGAATTCTAGAGGAGAGAGAAAATAATCAAGTTAACTAAGTAAAATAAATACACTTACGTGCCCTGTAACGTCCGACTGCATATATGTTTGTGGTCCCATAAGGTTATTTTTTGTTTTTTGTTTTTGTTTTTAAGGAAAATCAGCTCTTTTTATTTATTCTATCCCCCTAATAGTTTTAAATGCCCCAAACCCCTAGGATGAACAAGAGCAGAGCTCCAGGATGCATCCCAATCCCAGCAGCACCTGCTCCTCCTCTTTCCTCTCCTCCTGGCTTCATTCACCCACCCAGCAGCCTTGCAGCCATTCAGTCCCTGCCAGGCTCCTCCACGCTTGCTGCGGTCATGAGGAGGGCAGCTCCTGGGCCTGGGGCGCCTTCAGGCTCCCGCTCTGGAGGAGAGCAGTGGTTGCACATGCACAGCCACACAGGGCCGCCGCCACCAGCCACGCTCCCGGCACAGCACACCTGCTCTCTGCCAGGTCGCCACGGCCACCTCTCTGTGTGCCCCATTCTCCTGCCCTGTGCCTGGACGTGCACAAAGTCCGGATCAGGCTGCCCCACTGCCGCAGCAGCACACCCAGCAAAGCCGACCTCCTGTATCCGGTGGATATAGTTGGGCTTTGTCTGACGGGCAGGGGGTGGCTGGGGCTGTGGGTCTGGGCTGTTCCTGCTCCAGAGGCGGGTGGAACAGTGGGCAGGGCTGGCCAACCTGGGGATTGCCTGTATATACTGTAATATGGTATTGGCACAATGTCCAAATCACATAACGTTGTGTTTCACAGAATGTTTCCTGGACATTAAGGGACCCCTGACTGTAGTATACTATGTGGTGATAAGTGTTAAGGAGAAAAGTAAACCAGACAAGGGGGAGAAGAGATGTCATGATGAAGGACTGCAATTTTAGATGGGGGACTAGGATGGAGTCCCTGCCAAAGTAATTAATATTTAAATAGAAATATAAGTGTGAGGGAGCAATCTCTGTGGCTGTCTGGGGAAAAAGTGAGCCAAGCAGAGGGAGCATCATGTTCAAAGGACCTGAGGAGGGGGCATACCTGATACAAGAGTCTAATGTGTCTTGAGTGAAGCAAGGGAGAGAGCAAAGGGAATGTGGTGAGAGAGGTGACAAGCCGACAGAACACGTAGACACTTACACTTCAGTGTAACGACTTTGACTTTTTCTCTCCAATGAGATGGGAGCCACTGGAGCTTTCTGAACCGGGAACAACATATCTATCAGAATCACTCTGCTTACTGAGTTACAATATACTGAAGGGAAGCAACAGCAGGGGAGAGAGAGCATTTAGGAGACTCTTTCCATAATCCAGGCAAGAGATGAGGGATGATGACTTGGACTAGGCTTGCACTAGTGTGGTGGAAGTGGAAGTAGGGTGGGAGATTCTGGATACTTTTTGAAAGCTGAGTTAATACAATATATGAATAGATTGTCTGGGTGTTAAAACAGAATGACCATACCAAGGTTTCTGACCTGAGGGATAGATGGAATTATTATTACCTTCCAGAAAGGCATGTTTGGAGAAAGTATGAGGGTCCCAGTTCCATAGTATGCTAAGTTTGAGGTGTTTGATAAACACCAAAATGGAGTTTTTCAGGAAGAATATGACTGGCTGTTAGCTTAAAAATGCTACAGTTGGTAGAATTTTTTTTTTTCACTTAACTTTTTATTTTAAAACAGAAAATTAATAGAATGATGAAAAATACCTGAGATTAAATTTAGAAAACTCGCTTTCTTTGGCCTACGTCAGTGAGACTTATTTAATTTTGGTCAAAAATACAAAGTCAGCAATGGCTGAAATGAGACTATTTCCTGCAAAATAAAACTATCAATTTTTTTACAGTTTGGCTACATGATGAATTTCACTTAAGCCATACTAAAGTATTCTAAAGTCTTGCTAAAAATCATGAAATGTACTGCTTTAGGAATTCTTTGTTAATAGATAAAATGAAAATAGGTTGGCTGATGCTCTGAAGTAGCTAGTAAGAATTTTTTGAGTGACAGATAAGAAAATGCATCCCTAAATTTCATCAAACTACATAGTATCAGGTTAATATCTCACAGAGGTAGCAATCATTATTACATTTTGCTGCAAGTTCAAAGTACTTGCAGTAGTTTGCCAAAATACTTTCTATTCCAGTACTGAAGAATTCTCATATTTCCTGGCCTAGAATAACAAGGTGCAGGCTTGGTAGTCATTTTAAGTAAGTGAATTTCTGTGGATGTGTTTTGATTTTACTAATGTTGGATTGTGTGTTTGTGTGTGTGTTTGTGTTATTCTTAGGATTCTGCCTATATCAACATTTTATTCAGTAAGAAATAGCACTCCTTTGGAAAGTTTTTTGGAACATTTAAATGAAGTAACTTAAAGTATAACTCTTTGTTCTTGAGAAATAATTTATCGGTTCATATTGTTGAATCATACCATTATTTATGAAACCAAAACCTATACTTAAAAAGTAACAATCTCATGTTTAAAGTGTCTCCTTTGAACATTCCAAAGAATCTTAAGCATTCTTTATGTGACATTAAATTTCAAATTTACCTTGTTATTTTAAACCTATGTGTAAAATTCACTCTTTGGGCAAAGAGTATGTGTAGAATACGAATTCCTGTGGTTTAACATGCCAGTAATTTAGGGCAAGATTAATAGAGTAGTTTTTGCAAGAAACGAAAGCTGTCTTGTGGAAAGCCTTTTTGAACTTAGCCTTGATTTCTTTCCCTGAACCATTAAATCTGCTTCATATATTTGTATTAGATCCTAAAATAGCCAGTATTAATTTTTAGAGAGCATATTTTTCCAGACTCACATTCCCCTGGCAAGCCATTTCTGAGAACTGTGTCCATAGAACATAACTTACTGTAAATATTTTTGTTGTTGTTGGTTGTTGTTGACTCCAACTCACGGTGACCTAATGTATAATAGAAAAAAGAAAAAAAAAAACATTGTCCAATCCTGTACCATGTTCATGATCGTTGGTATGTTTGAGTCCATTAGTCTAGGTATTAGTGGGAGTAAAGCCAGATTTATAACACGGAACCCAAAATGCAATAACTCAAATAAGATACAAGTTTATTTCTTTCTGAAGGCATTGTCTTGGGTAGGTGGGCAGGTGAGTGCTGCCCCATGAGGTCATCCTGAAGCACAGACACTGGGGACAGCTCTGTCATCGACACACATTTTACCGGCTTGCCCTGGGCTTCTCAATTTCTAGGGAAGGGAGGGATATGTTCTGGGAAAATGTCTTTGTAGATGGCTTGGAAATTGCATACCTCAGGAAGAACTTTATCACAGGGCCACATCTTATTGCAGGAAAGTCAAGGAACTATCTTCTCTAGCTAAGTAGCCATATGCCTAGAAAGAAAGGGAGAATGAGTCTGGAAGACAACCAGCAATATCTGACTGAGCTTTAATAAGTAAAGGACAAAATTCCTGGTCAGTTTTAAATATATTCCAAACATTCGCCATTTTGTTTGAGTCCAAATATATTTTTATAGAAATAATTTCTCTATTTTGTGTTCCACTTCTCAAATATCTGTATCATGGGACCAAAGCCATAGTTAGAATTTCAGTTAATAGTACTAAGTGACCGTATGGCATGCCCCCAAATTAAATGAGTCATCTTTGAATTTTATGTTGTTTTGATTTACCTCATAATCTCTCTACATTGGCAAAAGTAATTAAAATTTTGCTATGTTTGAAGTTAAAAATCTGGATTTTTGCCTACAGTTCTGAAAATACCTGAAACTATCTCCAGCCACTCTTGTTAAACAATAATCTGAGGAACATAGAGGAAAGTGGAGAGAGAGCAGGTCGATGTTTACACACACACAGAAATATGAAGGAACCGTGACTAATCCAAAGACACAGAGAGGCATTTTTACCTCACCTCCCTTCCCTTTTCCTGGATCAGTCTGTTTAATTTTAAAAGCAGAATTTTGCTTTCACAAAGCATACCAGAAAAGAATTTGTTCAAATTCCTCAAAACCAAGCCAAGAAAAGTTTCAGAAAGTTCAGACATACATGGCAGAGTGGAAAGAACATAGTTTTTTTGGAGGCAAGCACAGATGCAATCCTGCTCCAGCCACTCACTTCCGGTGAATTTGGAGAAGTTTCTCAGCCTCATTGAGTCACAGTCTCCTCCATTATCTATAAAAAAAAGGGTGGTAAGAATGACCTTGCACGTGTGTTGATATAGAATCAAAACATAAAATGCCCTAGTATGGAATAAGATGGTTCTCTCCCTCTGTGTAATCTGTGGTGAGTCAGTGAGAGCCCAGGGTTAGTATTCCCTTGGGTTTCTTGCCAGGAGTTGCCCATGGAGCTGTTGGTGCTGTCTAACGGAAGCCAGGTACCATTGCTCTGCCTAGAAACTATCCTGAGTATGTTTTGTGTGTGTCCATGAGAAAAGGGGGGAGCCATACACCCAAGGACTTCTAGAATAGGGGCAAGAAATTCAAGCTCAGTTCTTGCCCGTGCTGAGAAGTACATGCAGTGAAGCTCAGAACAAGCTATTCATAGCCGCTCATTGGCATTAAAGTTTCCAGCATGGACTCTAAGGCTGCCTCATACTTGGCTCTGCCAGTGACTGAGGGCATCCCTTCAAAGGCCTACTCTTTACCTCAGAAAAGGTCCCTGGGTGGCACAAATGGTTTTCTGTTGGCTAGTAACTGAAGAAGAATCGATGTCTTTGAATTATGGTGTTGGCGAAGAACATTAAATACATCATGAACTGCCGGAATAATGCACAAGTCTGTCTTGGAAGAAATATAGCCAGAGTGTTCCTTGGAAGCAAGGATGGTGAGACTTCATCTCACGTACTTTGGACACGCTATCAGGAGGAACCAATGTCTGGAGAAGGACATCATGCTTGGTAAAGTAGAGGGTCAGCGAAAAAGAGGAAGACCCTCAACAAGATGAACTGGTACAGTGGCTGCAACAGTGGGCTCAAGCATAACAATGATTGTGAGGATGGCACAGGATGAGGCAATGTTTAGTTCTGTTGTAAATAGGGTCACTATGAGTCAGAACGAACTGGACTTCACCTAACAACAACTAACTGAAAGGTTGGTAGTTAGAATCTACCCAGAAGCACCATAGAAGAAAGGCCTGACAATCCACTTCCCTAAGGTTAGAGCCACTGAAAACCCCACGAGGCACAATTCCACTCTGGAACATGTGAGGTCGCGATGAGTTGAAATCAACTCCAAGGCAATGAGTTATCTCAGAAACTGCAGGGAGGAGCGTGGATTCCCAGATGCCAAGGAGCTGCACCTGATATAGCACTCAGACTGCCCCAACACAAGGAAAGTCTGATAGGAACAGGGGATTAAAGTGTGAGTAGGGGGACAGAAGTCCATCTCACAATGCCCCATTCCTCTGTAGGAATCAGGACTTTTCCTATTGGGAAGTGCAGCCCAAAGGGCCCTCCTTTTCTTTCCCCAAGCTGGGATGATCCTCAAGGTCAGGAGATGTGCCTTTTACCTCCCCTCAGTGTGAGGGCCACAGTCTCACAGAGAGATTGCAGGGGCCAGAGAGAGACACCTGTCTCTTCAGGGGTCAGAATTCTGACCACTGCCAGAAGCCCCCTTCTCCACCGCAGCCCAGGCTACATGGGTTGCTGGAGAAGGAAGTAGCAGAGGCACATGCATGTGAGTAATCAAGGCAGTAGTCAGTTTAGTGGAACAGTGAGAATAGGATCTACAAACAATGGGTGTTCAAATCCCACCTCTGCATCTTCCTAGCCTTGTCCTTGGACAAATTACTTAACTTGCCTCAGCCCCAGTTTCTTCATCTGTAGAATTGGAATACTAACCCTAAAGTGGCTATGTGGATTAAATATGCTAAAGACTGGCCCACACAAATTTGTTACAAGGGTTAGCCACTTTCATTAATGTAGTAATATTATAATTTTTGTAATTCTGAGGCAGAGTAGGATGGTATCCTGCAGCCTGTGAAGGCCCTGTAAACACTGGCCCTAAAGACAAACCCAGCGTAAGAACCAGCATAAAGAGATTACCAAGAGAAAGCCAGGGCAGATCAGGCAGAAAAGTAGATCTGTGAGCACCTGCACTATTGGACCTAGAGGATTTATGGAAGTAGAGAGAAAAGCAATGGATATATCCACGTTGCCAAGGACCAGTATGGGAGAAGTGTCCCGTAAGGCAATAAAATGAGGACCCACCGAGGAAAAGGAAGCCAGGGGTCTGGAAGGAAGCTGATCTACTAAGACAGCAGAAACATACTATTGGGAGGTGGACGGGGAGTGGGCAGGGACTCCAGTCAGGAGGTGGCTGTGTCTAGCAGTGGTGTCCTCAGGCAGGCAAAGCAGGACTGCTGCCATGAGCATCAGGAGCTCTGGTAGCTGGCATGGGGTCACCAGTTGGCCCCAGGCACCATCTCTCCATAGAAGATAATACAAATAGTCCATGTCCGGAGCCTCTCTAAGGGTCCCCGGTGGCGCAGTGGTTAAGAGCTCAGCTGCTAACCAAAAGGTCAGCAGTTCAAATCCACCAGGTGACCCTCGGAAACCCTATGGGGCAGTTCTGCTCTGTCCTGTAGGGTCGCTATGAGTCAGAAATGATTCAAAGACAACGTTTTTTGTTTTTTGTTTGGAGCCCTCCAAGATAGCAGATGAGCAGACTGGCCAGCTTTCAAAGTCTGTGGACCTCTATAATGACTACTTTTCTCATCCAACACTCTCTTCCATCTCAGACATGTTTTCTTTTGGAATATTTCCATCAGACCCTTTCCCTGACCTGCTCTTTTGCTTTGTTACTTTCATTTGTTCACTTATCATACATTTATGTGTTTTGCCAAAATTAACATGTCTTTATATTATGTGTCAGGCATTGTCCTAGGCACTAGGAATATGACAGTGAGCAAAATAAAGTTACCACTTTGTGGAGTCTACAATCTAGAGAGAGAGAGAAAATAAGCTTTGACTTTAAAATTGGGACAAACTTTAAAAAATACTCTGTTTATCAGTAAAATAAAATGAGGAATGGTAGGTACCACACTGTGGTGGGGGATTAGTGCATCCCCCAAAATCAAAGCTTTGAGGAAAAAGAAAACCAGAGATAATTGTTGTATGTGAATTGTATAATGCAAGTAAGATTAAACCTTGGGGATCAGTCTTTTATTGTTGTTGCCATGTATTTTTTTTTAATTTTTATTTGTATTGTGCTTTAGGTGAAAGTTTACAGCTCAAGTTAGTTTCTCACACAAAAATTTATACACACATTATTATGTGACCCTAATTGCAAGGATCAATTTTTGACTGCTGACTTTTTTAAAAGTATGAGGTCGTCAAGGATTCTAGGTCAAAACATAAGGGATAAGACGGTGAAGGAATTAAGTAAGTCAAGAGAAAGAGCCTTTTCACTAAAATATCTATATTGATGATAAAAAGTCCTTGTGCCCCTTTAAACTTGAATAACTGTGCTATAAATCCAAAAAGGCAATAGCAAATGTATTTAAGTTTAAGAGAATTGCATAACACAGTTAACATGTTCTTTTTTGTTGTTAGTTGCTGTCAAATCGACTTCCACTCATGGAGACCTCCCTTACGTATAACAGAGTGAAACCTTGCCTGGTCTTGTGCCATCTTCATGATCATTGATATGTTTGAGTCTATTGCTGTGGCTGTTGTGTTAATTTAGTTCATTGAGAGTTTCCCTTGTTTTAGCTGACCCTCTACTTTACCAGACATAACGTCCTTTCCTAGCAATTGGTCTTTCCTGACGATGTGTTCAAAATAAGTGAGCCTAAACCTCACCTTCCTTGCTTCTAAGGAGCATCTGGTTGTATTTCTTCTAAAACTGATTTGTTCATTTTTCTGGCAGTCCACAGTATGTTCAGTATCTTTAGCCAACACCCCAATTTGAATGTATCAATTCTGTTTCTGTCTTCCTTTTTCATTGTCCAACTTTTGCTTGTATAACAGTTACTGTAAAAACCAAACCAAATCCATTGCCATCAAGTGGATTCCAACTCATAGTGACCCTGTAGTTACTATAAAACAAACCAAAACAAACCCATTGCTGTGGAGTCAATCCCAACTCATACTGACCCTATATTAAAAAAAAGAAAACCAAACCCATTGCCATTGAGTTGATCCTGACTCATAGAGACCCTATAGGACAGAGTAGAACTGCCCCGTAGGGTTTCCGAGGAGCACCGTATAGTGGGTACTTATTTCCAACCTACGTGTAATCACCATGGACAAAAAGGCAAAAAATGACTTGGCATTAACTAGATAAAAGACACGTTAATTTGGATGAAATGTTCAACTCCATTTCCTCAACTCTCAGAAGGCGACAACACCTGCCCTGCCTCTCATGCCTTATCCACAGGGTTGTTGAATGAATCTATTATGGAGTTTCATGAAAACCCTCTATCAGATGTATAATGCTAGGTTACATCAGCAAAAAATATATATTTTTTTCTTTAAAAACACTTCAGATTTTTCTGTATGTCTTTAAAATGAGGTTATTACAGTGAAAAAACCTGGCTTCAAAAGTTATTTCTAAGGCATACACACACACACACACACACACACACACACACACATTGCACAAAGATTTATGAATAGTATACATTGATAGCTGAGTAAGAACTAAAAGTCTAATTATATACCTGCTGAATAATGAGTTAAAGAAAAATAAAGCTTTAAATACCTACTCCATATTCCAGAGTTATTTTTTCTGTGAGAGGGACATTAAGTAGCAAGCCCAGGAATAAGTTTTCTATTGTCCTCCTGACCAGGACTAAAAGGTTAATATCACTCCACTAGCCACAGTGCAAATGTCTGATTGCTCTCTTGATGCCATTAGCCCAGATATTTGCTGGAAACATACGATTTCTGGCCAAGTGAGCCCTGGCCTGGCACAGCAGTCTTGCCAGTGTGCCTAATGAAAGCATGGAGAGATAGTTCATTGCAGGCATAAGCAGGCCAGATCACTGCCCAGAGCCAAAGGCTTTGGTTATGTTTGTTGTGTTATTATATAATGGGCATTTGAGGCGCATCTCACGAAAGGCTTTTTTTTTTTTTCCTCCTCCTCCTCCACTGTTTTATTATCACTTCATCATCTGTGTCTATTATTGCCGTACTGTTCGTTGTTAAAATCAAGCTGAAAAATGGACAGATACTAAGGTATAGGGAGAAAAATGTGTTAGTGAGGATAGTGACATATGGCATGGTAAGCATTCTGACACAGTGGCTTAGGGCCAGCCAGGAGAGCCTCCATTCACAGTTCAGCCTGACGTTGTGCTAACTGTGGCCTTGTTGTCCCTGTGCTGTTATTAGTTACATGAGCCAAATTATGAGCAGGCGGCCTAGACAATATGTGTGCAGAGAATCATACCTTTGCATACATTAAGTTAAACTTCTTGTTTTAATAAAAAGTGCTTTTTATCCATACTATTTCTGATCTGTATCTTAAATAAAAAAGTTAATTTACTAGTATTTACTCACATTTTTATGTCACTTATATAGTGTTTGGAGCCCTGGTGGCGCAGTGGTTAAGAGCTCGGCTGCTAACCAAAAGGTCAACCGTTCAAATCCACCAGCTGCTCCTTGGAAACCCTGTGGGGCAGTTCTACTCTGTCCTATAGGGTCACTATGAGTTGGAATCGACTCAATGGCAGCAGGTTTGGTCTGATTTAGTATATAATGTTCAGGATTATAAAGAAAAGGCTGTACAAGTAAGAATGCGTATGTTTTTGCTCTTTTAGTAGCATAACTTTTAATACATGAAAAAAGTTTTTTCAATTATAGTATATTACTGATAAATCTAAAACAGAATCCGAGACACATCCGAAAAATAAATCTAAACCAGTTTGAAATTTTATTTTTAAATATGATCCTAGGCTTTAGAAGCTTATAGAAGAAAGTAGCCCAAAAATACAAGAAAAATCATGTCAATTATTTTTTCATACATATATCAATGTAAAAGGTATAAGACAAAAAGATTCTCCCCATGTAGAGTTTTTAAATTTTACCAATTAATTAATATTTCCTATTCAGTTGTAATTATTAAATTTTAATATTTGTAAGAATGATGTTGGAGTGCGTCCTTACTTTTAGTTTAGTTTATTATTATATTAATTTTAAAATAATGAAGTGAAACTTTTCACTGCAAATCATGGAAATTTGATATTTATCCCCGCACAAATGAGACTTTTGTTTTTTGTTAAGTCCATGTTGCAGAAAAAGAAAACATGTTATTTGTATTTTTTATCTCGTATTTATTACAAATTTCATTTAGTCAGGAGTACTCTGGCATCTTTCTTCCTTTTCATTTAGACCGCAGTCGGAATTTAATACGGTATGCCTATGTGAACAAATGTCGATTACCGGTTATTTACAGTCTTGGCTGATCTTTTGATCCTGTGCTTATTTACTGTTTCAGTCAAACTTGCTATTAAAAATGAAACAGTAAATACTTGCTTTTCAGACATTTAACCAAAAGCTGACCAAGTCTACTTTAAAGTTAATTTTTTTATTTTCTTTGTACACATTAATGCAGAGATCTGAACTATGCATAGCCCAAAAATATGAAGAAAAGAAAATCTTAGTACTTTCTCCAAACACTTGGTTCTAATATTTTGGGCTGTTGTGAAACGATGAAGTCGTAGCTATTAGCTCCTTAAAAATTGCATGAAGTCCTGGCCCTTTTACACTGGTTTCCTTTGAATAGTTTCTAATAAATCTTTCAAAAATGAGGGATGAAACAAAAACACTCTAAGAGAAACAGTACTTCTGGCATGATTTTTTTTGCTTGCTTTTTGGGAGTAAATTTTAAAAACTATCAATGAACATTTATTTGGTGCTTTAGTGGTTGCAGTTCTCACTCCCTCCTTGCAGGCTCCCAGTGACCAGCAGGTATCATTGTTGCCATAGGGTAGGGATGGAAAGCTGAGGCCCGTTGTCCATGTAGAGAGTAAGTCCTCAACAGGGAGTCTGAATGTTATGGAAGGTAATGAACGCTAACTCCAGCTAAGTGTAGCTTTTTGAAGTCAACTAACGGAACAATGAATTTCCAAGAAACTCTTTTGATCTGAAATCACCACTCCTCAAAGCAGAAGGGTAATTGGTGTCTGGCATGACCTCCCATTTGCTACCTTTACTCCCAGGCTTCCTGGAAATTGCCCAGCACCAGGAGGCAGGCTTTGTTTTCACTGGCCTGTGAGTTCCGTGTCATTGGAACTGTTCAGCTTTAAAGCCTCAACTTTCCTGCCAGTATCAGCGTCCGGCCTGTCAACACTTCTTTTCCATTTGTGAATAGTATAGTTAAAGCTTTCGCCTCTCCTTTTCTAGAATATTTTATATTTAGAACTTGGGAGTTTAGAATTTTCCAAGTCTGAAAAAATATATTTCATCTAAACATCTTTATTATTTATTTAAAAAGTTGAGTTTAGAAAATATATGTAAATCTGTACAGGTATATATTGTTTTCCTATATGACCTTTGATCTTATTGCAAGAATTTTGTGCAGCAGGCAGTAAGGTTTAAGATAACAGTTGAAGTGGTTTCACCAATGGGTTAAAGTTGTACCAAAAGGTTGGTTAGCTGTAAAAAGAAAAAGAAAAAAATTGTTTAAGCTAAAACTCAACTCAAAAGCATGAAGTATATAAGGAAATTCCACAGCATTTAGAATAACAGAAGCCCTTTTGCGTATATTTCATGTTCTGGAACAGTAAAATAGAAGATGTTTTGTTTTGTTCCTATTGCCACATGACAATTCTCCGGGCTGAGTATGTGTGAATTATTAGTTGAGCATACAGACAAGTTGTGTTGAAGATGATAGTCAGAACGTTACATTGAAGTCTATCAGAAGTGCTTGAGCTAATTATTTTGGAAATATATTTTAGCAAAATTAGCATCATTTCAAGGAAGAGAAAACATTGTTCATAAAGATTTTGTTGATTAGAATGCTGACATCGTCCCAAGTGATTTAGTTCTAGCTGGTTTATTTTTCAAGAAACCTACAATTCAGCGTGGGCCTTTCTTGCTAATGCTGGCCTATTGGCCTTATTTGCATTTCATATGTATTGAAACATTCAATCTTAGTAACGTATGTTTGTTATGTTGAAGCCAGATGTCAGTTTTAAGAACAGGCAAATCTTACTGGTAGTTTTTATATTGTTTCCTTGCAAATAAATTTACTTTATGATAATGACCGATGGATTAAATGAATTATCAGCACAGATCCAATCATCACAATTTAAATGATCAATTCAGGCGAAAAAATAAATGTCATTGTGGTGGGGGGGCAGTTTGGTGGGAAAAACATGATACTCATGTTTCAAAGAATTTCACAACTGACGATTGACTAAAATACACTTAAATATGTGTTTGAAAATCTGTGTATATTACTAGAGAGTTAGGGAGATTTCCAGAGCATGAAAATATATGGCGCATGGTAAAGAAAAAAGAGAGCTTAAAACTTGAAAGCTGATGATGTCATTTCCATTTCCAGTTCTATCACTTTCCACCTCTGGCCAGTTCACTAAGTGGTGACCTTTGCTTTCCTTTTCTGTAAAATGTGATTGATAATATATGCCCTCCTTCCTACCTCCCCACCTACCAACCTAACAAGACAGGGATTTCCTTAGCATCTATGTATATAAAAGAGCCTTGAAGCTAAACATGTTTTAAAAATATCAGTTATTACGGCAATGACTTACTAATGCCCACAGTATGATTCTTAAAATGAGAGGCAGTACATATATGAAGTTATATTTTAGATAAAGTACTTAGCACAAACAAGTGTGTAAAAGGCCTTCACCAAATAGGAATATGCTTTTCTTCTTTCTCTAAGCTTTTATTTCAAGACTCTCTGTTTCTCACTTATTCCTTCTCGCTGCCAGCCTTCTGTGTTGTTCCTTGTCCTCTGTGCCTTACTGTTCACTGGTACTCTGATCATTTTTCCTGGACAAACAGGCTCAAAGTAGAAATCAGTCCACTTTAGTAACCCTCTTCTAAGTTTGGACAGGTGGTCATAGACATGTTCTAGTTTTAAATGT
The DNA here is from genome assembly GCA_030035585.1 of Dugong dugon. Classification (NCBI taxonomy): domain Eukaryota; kingdom Metazoa; phylum Chordata; class Mammalia; order Sirenia; family Dugongidae; genus Dugong; species Dugong dugon. Next base: position 13,795,194 of record CM057479.1, read on the forward strand.
CTGTGTGATTAGAATATAAATGAACACATATACATTATCTATTTCTAGTAATAGATAAGCTAGTAGAAGAATTTGAGTAGAAAAATATGAGTATAGCAGTATGAATAACAACATATATTTGTTTCATAAACAGCTTTTCATTTAATACTATATTTTTAATTATATCCTTTCTCACAAAAATAGTATTGGATGACTATTTCTATTTTTATAATAATTATAATGATAGCTAGCATTTATTAAGTGCTCAGCATTGGCCAATATTTTACAGAAATTAAGCTACTTAATCCAACAATATGAGATGTGTGTTATCATTTCTCATTTTAATTGAGGAAACTAAAGCAGAGAAGGGTTAAGAAACTTGTCCAAGGGCTCACAGGTAATAATGAGGGGAACTAGAATTAACCCATCAGTCTAGAACAAGATCCTACACACTTAACCACAATGATATCCTCCCTTTTATAACTTACGGTTTCACACCAATAAAATTCTTAAGTATTTTCACACAAAATATATTTTTTCCAAAATTCAGCATTTACTAGTTCGTATTTTGCATATGCTACAGATGATAGAAATAGAATGGAGACTCTTACTTCATATCCCCCAAATAAGAGGAAGTAGTATCTCCTTTTGCAGATAAGGAAAGAAGAACAATAAGAGATCTGTCTAAGATCACACAGAAATTCAGCGGTGAAGATAGTTCAGGAACTCAGAACTCAAGAGCTACAGTCTAGAGTTCTTTCCAGAATGGTACGATGAAACCATCCCAATCTTAGATGTCAGAAATTCCAATTCTAACTCTTGTTTCACCATTTACTACTCTTGGTACCTCAGGTAAATCATATGGTCCCGCTATGTTTGACTTAGCTCTCTGAATCAGTGAGGAATTATTCAAAGCACTTGTGTGTGGTTGTGGGGTTGCTGGGAGGGGAGGGTGTAAAGTGATAACGCCCCATGCTGCCTCCCTTATCTGGAACATGATCATTAACAGTGGCCACAAATTCTATTCAGAAATATGACAGTTTTAGATAGATAAAAATCAATTACCCTTTTCTTGAGTTCCTGCTCATCCATCCCTTTATCAAATACTGCTTACTGTCCTCTATCCCTGGCCATGTGTCCAATTTTCCCTGCCCCTATGACATTCAGTATGTGCTTAGCCATTGCCTAGAAAAGAGCTGAGTTGTGCTAGTTGATCATCTGATTCGAAAGTAGAACTCATATGTAGGAAAGAGTCAGCGACCAGAACCAGATGCAAACAGATGAATGAGAAGCCCTCATTTTATTTACTTCTTCTTGTTTTGTTTTGCTTTCTTTTCCTCCAGGAATCTGATGTCTAATAATTTCAGGTTTTCTCTGAACAGCATTTCAGATTCTCTTAACCACATGTACACATATCTGTCCACATATTGTTCATTTTTATTACCTTCCATTATCTGAAGTATTTAATTTCTATTAAAATGCTCTTAGAAAATGTGAAATACTATTTGATGATTTGCAACCTATATTTTGTTGTTCAGTAAACACCATGGAATCCAAAGGTAGGCTCCATCATATTCATTTTTGGAGCCTAAGATGCTTTAATCTCCCTATGAGAAAGTGATTTCAAATCACACCCAATTCTCAGATTTATTTTCATTAAAACTATAGCATAGCATACTGAAAGTGTTTAAGCCCCAAAAGGCACACTTACAAGGTGTAGAATCTTTTTTATTGTATTATACTGATATTTTCTGAAAGCTGCTTCCCTTTCCCAGATTGTTAGGTGTGTTTAACATGAAGATGTAACACAAAATTATTTTATTGCTAGAGATATTGAAATTATGCTTGCTTGAAGTCAATGTACCTTTATCAAAATCTTAAAAATAAAAATGAAATGTTTCATGTGATTTTAACTCTTTTAGAAAAGCTTTTGTCACTGAGAAAATGAGCACGGATAAATGTTAATTGTTTTTCTAAAAAATTGTGTTCTCATTTTGAAAGTCAGACATAACTCAACCTGCTCTCCACTCTCCTGTCAGGTACGAGCATCTTCACTGTCTATGAGGCTGCCTCACAAGAAGGCTGGGTGTTCCTCATGTATCGAGCGATTGACAGCTTTCCCCGGTGGCGTTCCTACTTCTATTTCATCACTTTAATTTTCTTCCTTGCCTGGCTTGTTAAGGTACTGCCAAAGTTCTTACAAATAAAGTCTACGTTTTATTACCTTTTCTGCAGATCTTTCGTTTGTTTTTGGTGGCAGACCTTCCTCCTTCCCAGTCTTTGGTAAATGTGGTTTGTTGTTTTCTTTCAGAATGTGTTTATTGCCGTCATCATTGAAACATTTGCAGAAATCAGAGTGCAATTTCAACAAATGTGGGGATCGAGAAGCAGTACTACTTCAACAGCCACCACGCAGGTACGGTGTCAGTGAGATGATTTCATAACCCTCTCAAAAACCAAGCCAAACCCATTGCCATTGAGTCTATTCCAACTCATAGCGACCCCATAGGGCAGATGAGAACTACTCCATGGCGTTTCCTAGGCTGCAATCTTTATGTGAGCGGATGGCCAGGTCTTTTCTTCAAGGAGCAGCTGGTGGGTTCCAACCACTGCCCTTTCGGTTAGCAGCCAAGAGCTTAACCACTGTGCCAGTGTACATACTCCAGTCTGACCATTGGAAGAACTTAAGGAAGCTCTTTTATACTGGCTTCTGCCATCTGACTCACTTGTGGAGCTGTTTACAAATACAGGTGTCAGGGCCCTAGCCCAGACTTTCCGGGCAGTAGAGCAAGGGCACCAGGGCTGGATTAAGGCACGTGAGGGCCCTTAACACTGATAATCTGTGGTGTCCCCTTCCCTGCTTGTTCATTCATAACAACAGGATTTCTGAGTTAGATAGACGTACATGTGTATATGTGCGTGTGTGTTTCAGCTATCCATGATGTAACTTCTTTTTAAATGTGACTATAATGTTAGGGATTGAATGCAAAAGTGGCGTATGCCGTTTTAATGGAATGAGATGAACTAGTTTATAAAATTTTTAGTGGATGCAGTTGCCAATATTTTTAATATATACCACATTTTCTACAAAAGAAATATTCTACATATTCTACCACAAAGAAAATGAGTCAGTTAACTCAGTTGTTTCAACTATCAATGTAAAATTCTGTTGATCGCCCACAACGAGAAATTGACTTTCATCAATTTTGCTTTGAACAGCTCATACTTCAGTTTTGATGCTTGTTTCATAATAAATGCTATAATTATAAATGATCAAGTTAAAAATGTTATAAAAGAAAATTTAATGATCAGAAAACAAATATTACAACAAATTACCATATTTTATTTTTAGGTAGATCTTTCATCTCTAACATGTTATAATTAAAAAGATTTCCTTCTATTCTTTGCTCTTACACATTCTTCGGTGATTTCATCACAATTAAGCTTCCCAACAATATCTACTTTCGTACATAATAGGGATAATGAATCGAGTCTTTCTTGAATTATTGTTGTGTACTTGCTTTTCCTTGTCCTGTCTGCTTGGCATCTATGAGTCTTTGCTTTGGACAACTGGTGCCCCTATTCTGTTGATTCCCTAAGCATGTGCTTACCTTTCTTACTAGGTTATTTGTCCCTGAAGGGCACCTATATTTTAACAACTCCATGAATGGTCTTGACACAAAACCAGAATTGCCAACCACATTTATTAGGCACCTTTGATTTGATGCTGCCACCACAAGTCCTCAGAGGGCTTGCAGATAACGTACAGCATATGTAAAATTTTCCATTATTTGTCAGTGTTTGTTCATGAGCCTGTGCAATGGCTCATATGTATAGGACTAGAATTTTTGGAATGGAAAATATGTTTTATTCAGAACTAACCAATCACAGTATAATGAACTTTGAAGAAGGCCCCTCTCCTTCACACGCGTGTCTGTAATTTTAAAGAATCACTACATATTCAGAAGGGTTCCTCTATGCTCCTGAGAAATTGGAAGTGCCTTGAAATTTGACTAAAACTAGCAGGGAAGTTATTACATAAAAAGGCAATTTAAATAGAGTGTCTTTGTTTTCATTTTTTGTATTTGTTTTTGGTGGATAGAAAGAAGAAGGACAGGTTTATGTATCTACTTCTAGCAGGAAGGGAGAAGCGGACATGGGACCTTTTATAAAAGGTCGAACAAAAAAATTGCAGAATCAAAAGTGAAGTAATATTTTATCACAATAATTTTTTTAATATTACATTTTAAGAGAAAATTAACATAAATCTGTACATGCTTATACAAACCTACTGTGACAAAGATATCTTTCAAAAACCCAAGGTATAAATTTTACTTTGGAAGCTTTCAAATCGAACATTTAATAATTATATGACAAAATTCCATTAAACATACTGATGTCTGGGAAAAGCCTTATGTAGAATCTTTATGATGGAACTAAAAGATGGAACTATATTAATCGATTCTTTATAGATGAAATATGATTGATATTATTCAGTTTTTACAAGAAACTAATTCAAACTTGCGTAAAAGATTTTTGTAAAATACTATCTGGGTTATGTCATAGATGACATGTAAAAAAGCCTTCAACGAATCAAAATACCTCTAGTTCTTGTTTCTTCTCTCATCTCTTTTAGCAAACTGTGAGAAATAATAAAGTTCTGAATCTGTTTTGACATGTCTTTTAAGTAGCCAATAAAACACTAGAAGGATAAGTTTTCTGTTGTAGACATTAAGACCTCAGTGGAAATATAATCCTGTGGACTCAGCACAGAATGTACATTCAATGTTTTGGAGAGATAACCTAAAATTTCTTTAAAACAATTGATTGTTCTATTATGTTTACTAAGTAACTCATACAAAATGTTTACTAAGTAAGTCTTACATGTAAAACCACAGCAGGAAAAGTAGTGTTTGGAAGCACCACCAAATCTGCCAGCAGTTAGAATAGAAAGGAAACTGTGAGGAGATTTTGAACAAAGTTGTACAAAATTATTTTGATGCAAAATTGTACTTAATCAGGAGGAATAGTTAGTAATTCAGAGGGAATGCATCTGAATATTCCACAGAGGTAATCACACAGAGAATTGTGAAAAACCTTCATTAAGAAAAACTCTGGGGCTGAGGACCTGGTTGCTACGCAACCGAAGCTCCTGCTATCAGCCTCCTGGAAAAACACCACTTAGGTAGCCTAGCAACGGTCCTCCAGGCCCCTCCCAGCACCTTACCAGCAAGTGGCTCTACTTTTTATGTGTGTAGCAAGTGAAAGACATCACTTTCTGTGATTCTGTTACATGTAAAATCTGACAGGACCTTATGCACAGGACTTCTCATTAAATGGTTTTAAAGACTAAATCTCAGGTTGTTAATTCTGATAAAACAGTAGGCTTTCAGAAAACAAAACAAAGATGACTGTTGTAAAGCACGCAGCTTTTCAGGAATGGAGTCAATGCTTGCCTTTCTCTAGCACGTGAAACGTTTGCAGGTGTTCTGTATCGGTTACTCGTCACACAAGGGCATGTTGTACTTGTTCACGTCCGTTAGTCTGTGGACTTCCCATGGGGGCCATATGGGTAGAAAGCAAATTGTACAGATGAACAGGGCGATGATGAGGTTTTCAGACATTTTAAGCAGTTCAGTAGGAATTGGTTCTGATACTGTCCGTTCAGATAAAAAGTGTATCAGTAATGAGAACTGTCCCTTTAAAATAGCAAAATGGCATTTTTTCAACCAAATGGTCACCACCAAATGCCTCAGAGTCACAGAACAGAAACAAATTACAGAAAAAAATAAATGCCAAAGGTCTTATGGAAACCATAATACGCCGTGTAAGAGAACACAAAAGGAAAGTAGACATGGGGAATTTCAGATTAGTAATCGTGAGTGTGGCTGAGCATTGATAGGAATTGTGACTTTTGCACCTTCATAACTATTAGACCTGGGTAGCCACGTGGCCGGTTATGTGTTGGGTGAACCCGCAAGAGTGTCATACATCCATAACGTAAAGACGCCTGTGTCCATCCACAATGGGACTACCCATGCCACAATTGTTTCCGAGGCTGTTGCCCACCACTGGGTGCTGGGATGTGTAGACAGGGTAGGAAATGTCCTAGGTATTTTTCTCAAGTCCACACCTTTCCTCTCAGATACCTGTTGCCTGTCTGTGGTCCTCAGTCTAGGTGATATATGGCAGGGATGAGCTTATCTCACTTTGCCTGGAGTAGAACTGAAAAAACTGCTAGACTTTAAGACCAGACAAGGGAACTTTTGTGTTTACTGGTAAGAGACACAAAGCAGGCTTCTAGCAATCAATACACATCTCACTTTTATATATGAATCATGGTACGGTAGGGTCCTTTTGAGGGGTTGGTATATAAAATCTTAAAATTTCAGCATCAATCATTATCTCTGACTGAGTGCTTTTGCTGAGCCCTAGTGGCACTGTGGTTAAGAGCTCGGCTGCTAACCAAATGGTCAGCAGCTAGAATCCACCAGCCACTCCTTGGAAGCCCTATGGGGCAGTTCTACTCTGTCTTATAGGGGCACTGTGAGTCCCAATCGACTCAACAGCAATGGGTTGTTTTTTTTTTGGTTTTTTCTTTTGGTTTTCTGAATTAGTATCCCCTAACTAAAAGAGATGACTGATGAGGGTAGGGTTGATATAGGGTAAAAAGGATTCTTTGGGGTTTCCCCCCTTTATGATTCCATCAACATTTCTAGAACATGGATTCGTAAAATACCTAAAGCATTCTTTGTATAAATATGCAACATTGAGTGAAAAAGTAGAGCACTGATGTAAAGACACATGGTCAAGAGTTCCTCTCCCCCAAAAAAATGATAAATGATTTGGCAAGAACCCAAAGAGCATATAATTTCAAAATAAAGTTTAGAATTTTCTCTGCGTTAAAAGTGTATATGTATATATGTGTGTGTATATACATATGTGTGTGTGTATATAATATGTATATACATCATATATATAGAGTATGTGTGTATCTGTGTGTGTTTCTCCCGGGCTTGCAATTTTAATTGACCTGCTGGTGGCTCCCCATTACCAAGATTATTTTTCTCACTGTCTTCCATTAGATAACCTGTTATTATTGTTATTATTTTTGTTTATGATGATGATGGTGATTTTCCTGCACTGGGACAACCCCAAAAGCATTCTCAGTTACTTTTTAAACCAATTGACGTTTTGTAAAACTCCAGCAGTTGCAAACAGATAAGCTAAAAATAACTCTCAAGACTGAAATCTCCATGGGTTCCCAAATGATTGTACAAAGAGGAAAGTACTCGTGGAAATCCATTTGTGTTGTTAATGGCAACATTACACTAATTCATGACGTCTTATTACAATAGCTAACAAGTATTGAGTGCTGGGCTAATGTCTTTACAAGTAGTCTTATTTAATCATCACAATAATATTGTGAGGTGACTACTATTATTGTCTCCATTTTGCAGATTTAAAAAATGACAAGGCTTAGGAAGTTAATTATCTTACCCGGTACTGTATAACTGGTCAGTAGAAGAACTGGGACTGAGATCAAGCTGACGTCCTTCTGCTGTAAGAGCATCCAGTTTTACTCACTATCACATCCTGTTTCCTAAAAATTTAGCCATTATAGGCCCTGCCGTCAACACGCTACCTTTGTTCTGGCCCCATGTTAACTTCTCTTTTCTTATAAAGATAGTATTTATTGTTGGCTCTAGGTGGAGAAAAAGTCCCTGGTGGTGTAGTGGTTAAGAGCTCATCTGCTAATCAAAAGGTCAGTCGTTTGAATCCACCAGCAGCTCCTTGGAAACCCTAGGGGGTTGTGCTACTCGGTCCTGTAGGGTCACTATGAGTTGGAATTGATTCAATGGCAACAGGTTTGCTTTTGGTCTCACACATTTTTACTACGAGTGTCAGTTGGAACATCTTTTCTGGAAAACGGTTTGGCAGTATGTATCAAAAGTCTTTAAAAATATGTATACTATTTGACCAAGAAATTACACTTCTAGAAATTTATCCTAAGAAACAATTTGGACAATGCTCAAAGATGTACATTCAAGGATGCTTATGGAAGCATTTTTAAAGTGGTTAAAAAAAAAAGAAGTGTAAAAATCTGAATCTTTAGCAATAAGTTATTGATTATACATTATGAAATGGGAATAAAGGCAGCCGTTAAAATCATGACTGAACTTTATATTTTTGTACATGAAACTATGTTGGCCACATAGTAGTTCAAAAACAGGATCTCATGCCGTGTATGTGTGTGTGCACACACACATACCTAAAATACCTGGAAAGCTAATTCTATAATGATAGTGATGCTTGTCTTTGGGGGATGAGTTTAAGATTTTTTTCGCCTCTTCAGTGTTTCCTAGGTGTTTAACGGTACACATATCATGAGAGGGAAAAAGCTATACCTTTACGATGAGAGACATAGTTGGACATTCAAGCTGAAACCACCTGTGTTAGTTAAGTTAGGTTCTGCTGCAAAGAACAAAACACCCTAAATAAGTGGCTTATAGGAGATACTGTTCCTTTCTGTCTTATGGAAAGTTTAATGAGGTGATTCAGGGTTGATATGGTAGTCTATGTTGCCACGGATCTAGACTCCTTCCATCTCTTTTTCTCCGTCTTGCACAGCATCCATCCCCAAAGTCACTCTGTGCTGTAAGATGGCTGCTGTAGTTCCAGCCCTCACATCTCTATTCCGGAGAACAGAGAGGAGAAAAATAGGAAGAGAGGACAAGTTTCTGCTTATATCCTGTAGACCAGTATGTAGTTACACGGTCCAACTGAGTTTCAAAAAAAGACAAAAATTAGTCTTTATTCTTGGTGGCCTAGTGTCCCCATAAAAATTCTCTAATTTTGGAGAACAGATTTGAAAGGACAACTTTCAGCCCCTGCCACACTCTCCTAATGACTTGAGCCTCTGAGAGTCCCTGGCTTCCAATAGCCCAGCGCCTAACTCACAGATCTACTGTTATATTAACCAATCTAAGCGTTGCTTTATAATTCAGAGAAGAAAAGAGAAATTGAACATGTTTGCACTTCTGCATTTTACTTCATGCAAAGGTGACCTTGACAGAACACTTTTACTGACAATTAAATTGATTCATTTGATTTTGGTCTACTGGAAAAATATAATTTAACAGAGGAAATTAGTCTGCTACTGATCAAAGCAAATACATGCCCCAGGGATCCTTTGTGCCATGATAAGAGAGTACAGGATGCCTCAACAGAAGGTTTTTCAGCCAGTGACTGACAGGATTGATTTTTGTCTTTTGTCCTTTAAAGGAGACCCCCAGAATCTTGACAGGGACTTTAAAAAGGCATTTTAGAAGGTTTGCATTTCAATCAACGTATGTATTCTCAGAATGAGCCTATTTATGTCGGATGGGCCATGCTGGATTCTACCAATATTTATGAAGAGAATACCTTTTAAAATGCATTCTAAAGGAATCAGAATTCTGTAAATTGCCAGCAGAGATAAACAATTTGTTACTGGAGTCTGTGGTCAAAGAATCTTTATGTAAATGTGAACCTCATTTTGCCATTTAAAAAAATATACATGTGGCTTGTGACATTTGGCACCTGTCTGTTTCTACCTCACATATTTCAGAGAGGCCATTTTTCTTTTGGCAAATGATGTACTACGTCTACTAAAGGGGATTTGCAATTACAATTATAAATTTTAGGTAAGGAAATCTTAGCATCATCTCATATTTCCATCAGCAATTCCCCTTTTGAACACAGGGTCAGAATAACATGAGGATTAAATAACTGTGGCAAAGAAAACGTTACGTGTATGCAACTGTGTCCTCATCCTCAGGAAGGGATAAAACCGAGGGCTTGTAGCTAGTGTCTCTGCTTAGAAAAATAAAGATCAGTAATTACATCCTATCCCACTGCCACCCCCACCCCACAAACACACATCCCTAAAGAACTGGAAAAAAAATACATTAGTAGGAAAATATTTACGAAGAGAAAATAAACCTTGCAGCCAGGTGTAACATTGACAGATGACTAATTTTTGGAGGTAGCAGAATATGCAGTAAAATAGTAAGTGAGGCATCCAATTCAGTGAATTTTAGATTTTTGGAAGTCTGTAGTATCCGACAACAATGGATTTGTTTTTTTTTTTTTTTTTGGTTTGGTAGTATCCTGAATCACATATGTCTTTTAAGCCAAGAGAAACTGCCTATTCCCTTCATAAATATGTACATAAAATTCCGGCTGAGCAAATTAATTGTGGCCTAGTTAAAATTATTTCATGAAGTCTGTTAAACACTGTGGTGGTCTCCTACCATTAAAATAACACCAGCCTCTATCCCTAAGCCACAAGCACACTTATTTTATTTATCCTGAGAATATTTTTATATTAGCTCAGTGAAGAACGTCCAGCGAATAAAGATAAAAAATCACCACCTATAGAAAAAATACACTAGACACAAGGATTTGGAATTTTAGTAAATAATTATCTATATAATGGGGATAAGAGACTTACTTTACAGTCTTGTGGAGAATAACTGAGCAATTATATGCAAAGCATATGTTAGGCAGAAGTGCCTGACGTATAGTAAGTGCTCGATAAATGCAAGCTATTATAATATTCTTGTTATTATTATTATTGATTTAAGTTTTGAGTGTGAAAAAGAACATAACTGAAATGACTCATGTTCTAAATATAAACCCGTAGGGCGAGAAAATATTTCATAACATAAAAAATACTAAAAAGCAGGAGACAAAGTTTGTAGAGTTCTCGATGTTCCATAGTTAAGTGTCTCTGACTCATCTCCCTCTTTGTCTTGAAGATGTTTCATGAAGATGCTGCTGGTGGATGGCAGCTGGTAGCTGTGGATGTCAACAAGCCCCAGGGACGCGCACCAGCCTGCCTCCAGGTACAAGTACAATGCCATCTGAACAGTCACCCAGCCAAGGCCTTTGATTTTACACAAGAAAATCCACAGCTCCCCAGACTCTAGATTTACCCACATATATGGCCCTAAAGAGGATCCTGGTATCACAGTGGGTTAAGCACTCAGCTGCTAACTGAAAGTTCAGCTGTTCAAACCTGCCAGCTCCGTGGGAGAAAGATGTGGCAGTCTGCTCCTATGAAGATTACAGCCTTGGAAACCCTAAGAGGCAGTTCTACTCTGTCCTGTAGGGTCACTATGAGTCAGAATCAACTAATGGCAATGGGTTTGGTTTGGCTTTTTTATGGGTGGTGAAGTGATTAAGTGCTATGGCTGCTAACCAAAAGGTCAGTGTTCAAATCCACCAAGCGCTCCTTAGAAACTGTATGGGGCAGTTCTACTCTGTCCTGTAGGGTTGCTATGAGTCAGAACTGGTTTGGGGTTTTTTGATTAAGTACACAGAAAGAAAAGAAGAAAATATTTGTTGATATGTAGTTGTTCATTGCTCTACATTTGCAAGCTCTCATAACAGTGTGATATAGAGGTGGTTAGTTAACAGAGCTCAACCACAGCAAATACAAGGGAATGGGCTTGCCAGTGGTGCTCCAGAGTCATGGGAAGATACTTGCAGTGATTAGAAGATGGGCATCAGGTCTCCCATCTGTGAACTTCCTCAACTTGTCACCCACCATCTTAGACATCTAGTGCTGCTCTAACAAAAATACCACAAGGGGTTGGCTTTACCAAAGAGAAGTTTATTCTCTTTGAGTTCAGTAGGCTACAAGTCCAAATTCAGGATGTCAGCTCCAAGGGAATGCTTTCTTTGTCAGCTCTGGAGGAAGGTCAGTGTCCTTAATCTTCCCTCGGTCTGGGAGCTTCTCTGCACAGGAACCTCAGGTCCAAAGGACACGCTCTGCTCCTGGCACTGCTTTCTTGGTGGTATGAGGTTCCCAACTCTCTACTTGGTTCCCTTTCCTTTTATCTCTTACAAGATAAAAGACGGTGCAGGCCACACGCCAGGGAAACTCCCCTTACATTGGATCAGGGATGTGACCTTAGTAAGGGTGTTACAGTGCCACCCTAATCCTCTTTAACATAAAATTACAATCACAAAATGGAGGACAACCACGCAATACTGGAAATCATGGCCCAACCGAATCGATAACACACATTTTTGGGGGGACGTAATTCAGTCCATGAGCTCTTCCTATGGCCCTATGAACTCCTGTATCTCTTCTTCAGTGGATCACACGGGCATCTTCTCTTACTTTGCTCCCCGTCCATGCCCCAAAATATTGGAACTTTTGTTCAAAACAACTTCAGTTTAACAAGATCAGCGTCCCTAACATGCACAGCAATGTCACTGTTTCCATTTCCCCTCCTCTTTTCAGGATGAAATATCAAGCAGCCCACTCACGGAAGGAGAACTAATTCTTCCTCCTGGAGAATTTTATATTCTACACTCTCTTTTGTTGTCAGTTACAAATCCTCTTCTCACAAGGGCCTGATTTTTACTATTCTTCATACCTGCCCCTGTGATTTAGGAAGTGTTTTGCACCTGCTTCAGGGTGAGAGCATACCTCCATTCTTTTGAATCTTTCATCAGGTGGGGGCTCATTGTGCACTTCACAGAGTGGTGCGTGAGAAGCCAAAGTATTTTATTCTGAACTATTATTGTGAGCAACATTTATATGGCCAACTTATCATATAGCTATTTGTTGAAAGGGTGGAGGGAAAAAAGAGAAACTGTTTACAATTAATATTTATAATATTATTTTCTGATTCTCTTTCTGTCCTATATATGATAGTAGAAATGCTGTTCCTAATGCAAATGCCTCTACAGCTGCTATTACTACTGTTAATAATAACAATTATTATAGTAGTAGCTGCTTTCCCAGAAAGCACTTTCACTTCGATGTTTCATTAATCCATTCCACTGATACTTACTGAATACCTACTATGTGCTGGATGCTCTGAAGGTCCTAAACAAGACAAGAAGAGCCCTACTCACATGGAGTTTACAGTGTACGAGGGGGAGGAAGGAAAAACGACAGCACTGAACTAGCAATAACATGGGTGATAGGAGCTTTGAAAGAAGCAGTGCAGGGTACTGTGAAATATCTAATTAGGAATTCGCTCTCCTAGTCTGAGAGGTCAGGGAAGGTCCTCATGAGAGAGTGATATTTAAACAGAGACTGAGAGAATAAGGGAAGGAGTAACTCAGAATGAGGTTCACCACAACCCTGTGACGTAAAAGGACCAGTGCCTTAGCCATTTACAGATGAGGAAGCAGAGGTGCAGAGGACTTCAGTCAGTTTCCTGAAGTTACACATAAACAAAATGGAGAAGCCAGGACTTGTCACTGGGTCTTCTGGCTCCTAGTCACATGCTTCACACAACTGAGAAAAAAATATGCTAAGGAAACATTTGTATGAGAAGCAAATGGCCAGGGATACTGTGACAGGCCAAATAAAAGTCTTACTGGACTCAAAGTACATTTATAAAAAATCTATTAAACGTTTGTTAATAGATGTCTCAATGTGACAATTGGGTTTAGAAGGCATGTGAACCTCCTCATCGCAAAGATTTGAGGATGACAAGGGATAAATGGCAAGGTGCACTGAGTGGAAAGCACTGAGCAGGACATATCAAAATAGTATAAAGGTGGGCACAGAAGGGGGTAGATGCTGCCATTGAGGGGTATAGATGTGGCATCTGAGAAACTTACATATTAGAGATGTGTTAGGAATACACAGCATGTGATAAACTTTATGAACTCTGTTTCATATGATTAGAAACTATAGAAAGAAGACAGGTAATTCAGTAAGCAGAAAATTCTGCTCAGCTCAGCTTCACATGTTTGATCCTAAACCAAGCATTCCAGAAGGAGTTGCTTTGAAGGCATATGGATAAAAAGTGGGATGGCCAAAGGGTAGGCTATTTCCAGTGGGAAGTGACTGTAAATAGAGAAAGAGTACATTCCATGTCTGAGAAAAGAAAAGAAAATGAAAATAAAGGCATAGTAGAAAATAATTAAAGAAAAAATATTTAAGATAAACCCTCTGCTTTCACTAACCGTTGTTGTTATTGGTACTAATCATTAATAGTACATAAAACTAGGTAACAGGAAGAACAAAAACCAAAGCTTCATCTGAAACCATCCACTCACTATTCTGGATTATAATGATAACTCATCACCAAGGACAAACAGTAGCGCATACCACTTCTTGTTTTTAAAAGATGCAAAATAGGGATATATTCTCATAGAAATTTGTAGAAATAAAATAAATAGGGAAAGATTGCCTTCACCCTTTTCTCTCTAATCCCCCATTATTCCCCTTCCCAGAGGTAACATGGCTAATGCTAAGAGCTGATTCTTCTAGACCTTTTGCTCCTGCATGTATATATACATTGTACCTCTTTCCTAAAAACAGCATTTCTGCCCCAGAAGGCACTGTGATCTCCACAGAGTGTTTCCTCTTCCTAGAGGGCCTTTTTTTCCTCACTCTTCCTTTATAACTCAGCTCAAACATCATCTCCTTAAGGAAGCTTTCTTGGTCCTCAAAGAGTAGGTGAGGTAGCAGTACCAGTTGCCATTGAGTCAACTCCGACTCATGGCAACCCGATGTGTGTCAGAGTAAAACTGTGCTCCATAAGGTTTTCAATGGGCTGATTTTTTTTAAAGTAGATCGCCAGGCCATTCTTCCAAGACACCTCCGGGTAGACTCTAACCTCCAATCTTTCAGTTAGCAGCCAAGTGTGTTAACTGTTTGCACTACCCAAGGACTTTGGATCAGGTACCTCTGTTGAATACTACTGTATACAACCCTTGTTATGTACATCCCATAGTTTCATGTGTATTCTAATTTTAATTAAATAATTAATGGTATGATTAGTTATTTAGTGTCTATTTCTACAGGCAGAGGAAGCTCGGTGACAGTAGGGATCACATGGACCATAGTCAGTACTAGACCTGTACACATGGAATATGCTCTGTGCATGTTTATCAAATAGGAGAGTAACCAAGTGAAGGAAGGGGCAGCACCTTGTTGGCTTGTGCAAGTACTTATTTGGCTTCTCACTTAGAAGCTCGTCTATTTGTCCCCTATTCTTGCCCTCCAAGGAACTAGAAGTCGAGTGGGTTGTGGCAATAACACGTATTTCTATGAAAGCGTTTATTTCTGTGTGTGTGTCATTGGATTATAAAACAAGCAGGACATCTGGAATTTACTTTTTAGAAAGTTCCCTTCACACATTTTAGAGCTTTGGGTAACTTTGGATCATTTTGCAAGCTCATCTCTTCTAAACATGGTGGCAGAATGTCCACTGGCCATAACTCCGACTTCTGTTATGTCTCACCTCTTTGAGAATTCTTTTTATCTTCTTTAGAACTGTAAATTAGTAGGCTGTGATTAGAAATATGAGTCTTAGTCAAGAATAATGTAATTGAAAGGAGCTAAAATCAATTCCATCTTAACAAAAAAGTGGGATTTATTGGAAAGAAACACTTCGGCATCTGTAATTAAATTGACTTTGTAATTTTGCCATTGTTGAAATAAATTAGAAAAATTAGATATTGACAGTCTCTGAGAGATGGCTGGCAAACTGGTAGCCGAGAGTCCCCATTTGGCTTTTAGGCGTTGTTGGTGTGATTCTAAGAGTGGAATTTTGTTTCTAAATTTGACACAAATTAAAAAAAAAAAAAAGATTTTATGTGAAAAAAATGTATTTCCTATTTCTGTTGTAAAACAGGAAGATCTAGGAACACTGGACTCACATCTCCACACGGCTGTAATTGGCTGGGGAGACTTGGTGGCACAGTGGTTAAGAGATTGGCTGCTAACCAAAGGTCGGTAGTTTGACTCCACCAGCAGCTCCTTGGAAACTCTGTGGGGCAGTTCTACTCTTCCCTATAGGGTCACCATGAGTCAGAATCAACTTGACGACAACGGATTTGGTTTTGCTTTTGGGCTTATAATTGGCTGGAACTGCGTGGTTGGTGCCCACATTAAGCTGGGCATCTATAGTCTCTCCATTTTGCCTCAGCTTCCCAGCTCTCAATATGGTCTCCACAGCACTGGAAATGAGTGTTTCCTTTATCCATGGATTCACACAATTATTTTCCTCAAAGTAGAAAAATATTTCTCTGTATCCGTGACTCCATCAATGGTAGGAAAATAAATACATAAATAAACAAACAAACAAATAAATAAAATATGAAGGTCACCCCATGTCTTCTTGTTGGTTGCCGTTGAGTCAGTTTGGACTCATGGAGACCCCATGTGTGGTTAGTAGTCAAGTGCTTAACTCTTTGCACCGCCCAGGAACTCCACCCCACATTTAAAAACAGTATATGTGAGAAATGAACCTGCTTCTTTGTGGAACTGAAGGTCATGCTGTGCATTTATATGGGACTCTGATCTGCTTTTCTCATTTGCATTACCGGCCGGGTCTCAGGAGGCATTTGTCTGGGTGACGTATGATCCAAGTTATAGTAATGTGATTTTAAATCACAAAGATGGTGTAAGTAGTCATACATATTAATTATTCCAATAGTCTTTCCATACTTTTTATATTGTCCGAATTTCAAAATCATAACTTAACATAAATGGACACTAACCCAAATTTCCTTATAGATGAGTGGCATTTAAAAATCATCTCTAGTCCTTGTTTCAGGCTGAATTGCTATGGATTCTCTGTCTTCAGTGATACTATGTTGTCCTAGTTATCTAGTGCTGCTATAACAGAACTACCACAAGTGGATGGCTTTAACAAACAGAAATTTATTTTCTCAGAATTTACGAGGCTAGAAGTCCGACTTCAGGGCACTGGCTCTAGGGGAAGGCTTTCTCTCTCTGTTGGCTCTGGGGGAAGGTCCCTGTCTCTTCTCAGCTTCTGTTTCTTGGTTCCTTGGTGATCTTCATGTGGTATGGCATCTATCTTCCTCCATCTCTGCTTGCTAGCTTCATTGCTTACTCAGTCTGCTCTCTTGACATCTCCAAAGAGAATGATTTAAGAGACACCCTACACTAATACTGCCTCATAAACATAACAAAGAAAAACCATTACCAAATGGGATTATAACCACAGGTATAGGGGTTAGGATTTACAACACATATTTTGGGGGGACACTATCCAATCTATAACATATGTCTTATAATTTTCATTGTCTTTATTGTTTACTTTTGTAGAATGAACATCTCTTTTCCCCATTAACTATGGATAATTAGGTAATTTAATAAAATAAAATTGATGGATAGGGTTTATTTAATCTCCCCCACAACTGCTAACTCAATACATGATGTGCCTGATGCTTGGCAATATTGTGGTGTTTCATGTGTAATAATTTATTATTTCTGTTTCAATGTATTATTTTAAATAATAGATATAAAGCACATTGTAGGAATAAATCTATTAGGATTTTCTATATTCCAGTGAGCAGCTTTTGAGTCTGAATCACAATAGGAAATATTTTTTATTGTTTCCCTACATTTCTACATGTACACATACATTACCCTGTTTCAGATGTTTCAGTGATTGTGGCTTTTCTGCTCCCCCCTGACATATATGAGTTATGGAGACATGTGAATGAATTAGGACCCATAGAGATCTTTTCTTACCCTTCTACAGAATCATAGGCCTTATAGAGCTGTTCATAGAGGAAAAAAGGCATCTTTGGTCTGACATTGGAAACTCTGCAGATTTCATTCTGTGTCTGAGACAAACGCAGGCATGCAAGGAAAGTATTCAGTTCAGTGCTTTTGGGTGGTCTTTTCTGTTTTGATAAAAATGAAAGTTCATATGCTCTTAAATTTAATTACAAAGCCCTAAGTTCAGAACAGGAGGACAAGCAGAATGGTATTTTTGGCCTGGAAGGTCATGCATGGCAAAATTTCTCTGGTACCACTTGTTGAATTTTTTAATCAATTAACTTAATGGTAATTAAGTTAATTTTGCTAGCGCATTTTTCACATTGATCCAATTATTAATGAAATTCATACTATGTTTAATATGGCTAAGTTTAATAATACATTTAGTTATGGTAAATATATGGAAACCCTGGTGACGTAGTGGTTAAGAACTATGGCTACTAATCAAAAGGTCGGCAGTTCAAATCCACCAGGCACTCCTTGGAAACCCTATGGGGCAGTTCTACTCTGTCCTATAGGATTGCTATGGGTCAGAATCAACTCGATGGGCATGGGCAATGGGTTTAAACATATGCAATTCCTAATAAATGAATTGCTAAGTTAAAAAAAATAAAATAAGTGACTGTCTTAGCTAACAGGAGCCTTGGTGGCACAGTGGTTAAAGCAATTGACTGCACCAAAAGGCCGACGGTAGGAAACCACCAGCAACTACTTGGGAGCAAAATGTGGCAGTCTGCTTCTGTAGAGATTTACAGCCTTGGAAACCCTACAGGGTCGCTATGAGTTGGAATTGACTCAGCGGCACTGGGTTTGGATTTGAGGGGCTCCTAGCTAAGTAGCCCCTGAAACATCCTCTCCCTCTGTCTGTCCTGTTTGGGAAGTCTGTCTACTTCTTTCTCCAAGTCACTGGCACTGCTGATGTGGTCATTACCTAGGCTCCCATCCCTTCTTGATTCTTATCCCGCCTTTAATTCGTACTAAAGGGCAAAATCGTTGGTGGTAAAAAAGGAAAAGTCCGGGGAATATGACCAAGCCAAGTCCCACAGGTAGTTTCTTTCTTTCTATGCTACAACTGCCTCCAGTACGTTTCTGAACATGATCTCCTTGCCTCCCAGTCCCGCCTCCGCACCCAAAGATCTCTCTGTCTCCACTCTGTGAAGAAATTCCCATTACAGCATCTCTGGAGATAGAGATGTCTCAGCTATGCTACTTCACAGGAGTATGATCTTGGGCATAGTTCTGTGAGATGTACATAATAATATCCCTTCATAGGTTTGTGAGAATTAAGTGAGTGTTTTTGTCCTGGTCAGGAACTATTTGACTGCAAACAACAGACCATATGTTCAAAGGGGGTATTTATTACAATTGTAATCATGCCTCCCAGACAACTACGCTTTCTTTGTCCTTGTCTTGCTCTCGTTTGGGTCACATGATCTCTCATTTTTTGTTTCTATCCATGCATCTGCCTCTATTTTTGCTTCTTGAAGACTAGCTTTTTTTTCTGGTTATTGCATATTGCCCAAATACAGCTGAGTTTGGTGACCTCCTACTCCAGGGTCTTAAAGAAACTCACTAGAAAACGTTCACAGGTGAAAATGAAATTGGGAGAAAATACAGTTTCATATTAGGTCGCCAACAATGAGAGAATTAGCCAGAAGCAGTAGGCCATGACCATTGAAATGGAGGCCGCAGATCTGTTTAAGCAAAATATTTACTGGATTTTCCTACAGCAGTAACCAAAAGTGATTTGAAACACTAGGTGCCTCCCTTCTTAACCTCTACTGGAAACCATGCCACAGTCCCTGTCTGCTGAAGCCACTGCTCAACCACCCTCATCAGTTTCATGAATGAGCAGAGAACATAATTATTTTATCATATTGAGTAGTGGAAAGTTATATACATTGTTGTTGTTGTTGTTGTTAGTTGCCACTGAGTTGGCTCCGACTCACTGGGATTCCAGGTACAACATAACGAAACGTTGCCTGGTCCTGCACCATCTTCCTTGTCATCAGTATGCTGCATTGTTGTGGCCACTGTGTGTTATGGAGCTCCAGTGGTGTAGTGCATGAGAACTCGGTAGTTAACCAAAAGGTCAGCAGTTCAAATCCAGCAGCCGCTGCTTGGAAACTCTATGGGACAGTTCTGTCTGTCCTATAGGGTTGCTATGAGTTGCAGTTGACTCAACGACAATGGATTTGGCTTAATCTTCCAACCTAGATGGCTCTTCTGCAAGCACTATATTGGATAATATTCTGCTGTCACCCGTAGGATTTTTACCAGGTCTTTCTTCATAGTCTGTCTTAGCCTGGAAACTCCACTGAAACGATCCACCATAAGTGACCCTGCTGATAATTTGAAATATCAGCGGCATAGCTTCCAGCGTCACAGCAACAGGCAAGCCACCACAGTAAGACAAACTGACAGACCGGTGGTGGTCTATATTTTATCTCAGTAGTTACAATGCATGAAAAGTTTTTTCTATTAATTTTTTTAAGTCTTACAAAACTTGAGAAGTATATTGTGGACTAAACAGGGTATTACAGTCTGACCTGATGTGCAAATCACCCTGCATAAAAATAATTTCTTTGGGGAAACACCACATAGTTTTCACATGTTTACAAATGAACATTAGTAAATTAGGGTCATTTGACAACATAAATGTTCAACTATTTTCTTACATTCTTCTTTCAAAGAAATTTTGAAATAATTTAGAAATGCAGAAAGATATAAAGAATACTAATGTGCCCACCATTAGAAATAATAACAGTAAATATTTATTGACCACTTACTATATATCAGGCACAATGTAATTTGTATGTATTAAATTGTTTAATGCTCGCAACAGCACTATGAATGCAGGTACTATTACGATCTCTGTTATGCAAATGAGAGGCACAGAGAGGTTAAGTAACTTGATGAAGGTCACATAGCCAGTTACTGACTGGGAATTCCATTCAGGTAAGTCTACCTCATATTTTTAACCACTTCATTTTCATCACTGTATTCATTCCACAGTACACACTATATTCATTCGTCTGTACGAATATACCACAATGTATTTATTTTATTTGTTTATATATGTATACATGTATGTATGCATCTATGTAGTCTGTAGATGGACATTTAGGTTGTTTCTAAATGTTCTGCCATTGCCAACAGTTCTACTCAGAGCCTTCTTATACATTCCTTTATGTGCACATGTGTGAGAATTATGTATTAGCTAGGAGAACAATTGCTGCTTTAAAGGCTATGAACATCTTTCATTCTGTGAGATCTTGTCTAATGTCTCCCCAAATGATACGCCATTTTTTACTCCTACTAGCAACTCTACAAGTTCGCGTTGTTTCACATCATTGCCCACAGCTGACATTATCAGATACTTACCTGTTTAACACTTGATGGGCATGGAATGGCATCTGTAATGTTGAATTTGCATCTCCCTGATAACAGCCTATGGGTGTTGAACTTTGTTTTTCATATATTCATTGGCCTTTCATATTGTCTCTTCTGTAGATTGTTTATCCTTGTCTTTGTCCATTTTTCTGTTTATTTTTCTTAATGATTTTCAGAAGTTCTGTGTCTTTCCAATAGGCGTATTGTGGCAATCTAATTCAAAAGGCAGTAAAATATTAGATATATAGATAAATCCAAAATATGAATACTTGATACATGGACATACAGTTTATGCCTCTGCCATCTTTGGGTAATGATATAATTCCATTATGTGGTATTACTGGACCCATTTAGAAAGTTTCCTCCATGTGTCCTCTGAAATATGAGTGTAAGGAAAGTGAAAAGTTGTAATTGACTCTTTTTGCTTCAAACCAACCAGTTACTTAGCTGTTTAAATTGTTTTAGCATAAACCACAGCTGTGTGAAGGGGTCACCCTAATGCATGATAAATAGCATTCCATTAAATTGGAACCTTGGTCCTCAGCTGCCGCTGTGACAGGTTGTTTGTCTCCTGCCTCTCAGGTAGGAGTTTTCATCTCTTCACTATTTGACAGATGTCGCTGCACAGTTTGCAGCCATCATCCAGCACATGCCCAGTGATCTGTTATCTGGGAGAAAGTCACTGACAAGAAAATGAAAGCAGGCATGAGACCTGACACACTCAAGCTCAATTTCTGTCTGGTAACAGCCCATAGTGTGCCTCCTTCTTTAAGGAAGGGAGGTAATAGTCTCTTACCATAAGTAGGGCAAATTGTTCCAAAATTATTACTGGAGTGTTTTAAGGCTCTTTGAGAAAATTCCCATTAAAGGCAAAGATTGAGGAGAGGTGGACTATCTGATATGTGTAATTCAGTGAGGAAGTAACATCTTAGTCACTTCTTAAAACGCCTATCTTCTTAATAAGCTTGTACACAAAATTGAAGATAATTTCAAGGATTGATTCAGCACATGAGAATTTAGGGTCCATCTGCAAGCTAATTTCCTCTATACTTACACACCAGTTTGAGAAGTCAGTGTGGTACAGCTAAGAAACTGGCAGAGCAGAACCTGGGTAATTTGCTTAATCTCTCTGACCCTCAGTTTCCTTATCTGAAAAATTGGGATATTAATATCTGTAAGAGTTTTGTAAGCATTAGAAATAATGTACATAAAATAGCACAGTGTGTGAGATGGTGGATCACTCAGTTCGTGGAAATGATTGTTGTTGCTATTAGCAAACTCTTCTAATCCGATTCACTGTCCTGGGATATTTTATTCACCTCTAACACTTCAGCTGTCATGCATGCCCAAAGCCCAGTGACTTCCCAGCCTTTAGCTCTAGCCCTGGTTTCTGAGTCTCAGAGATACAGTTCTTACTGCCAAGTGGATCTATTTCCCAGGCATTCTCACTGAAACATTGCCTGCAGAAAAACAAAGATACAAGGAAAATATTAGTCCAAAGGACTAATGGACCTCCAGCCTGAGCCCAGAAGAACGAGATGGTGCCTGGCTACCACCACTGACTGCTCTGACAGGGATCACAATAGAGGGTCCCGAGCAGAGTGGGAGAAAAATGTAGGACAAAATCAAATTCACAAAAACACCGGACTTACTGGTCTCACAGAGACTGGAGGAACCCCAGAGAGTATGGCCCCTGGACACCCTGATAACTCAGAAAGGAAGTCCACCTTTCAGTCATAGATTAGACAGGCCTATAAAATGAAGAATAACAAATGTGGGGAATGTGTTTCTTAGTTCAGTCAAGTATACAAGACCGAATGGGCAACACCTGCCCAAAAGCAAAGACGAGAAGGCAGGAAGGGACAGGAAAACTGAATGAATGAATGGACACTGAAAACCCAGGGTGGAAAGGGAACGGGGGAGAGTGCTGACACATTGTGAGGATTGCAACTAATGTCACAAAACAATATGTGTATCAAATTTTTGAATGAAAAACCAATTTGCACTGTAAACTTTAACCTACAACACAATAAAATTAAAAAACAAAACAACAACCAAACGCATTTCTCTCCCCACCCATTCCCACAAAGAAACCAGGCTCCTCTGGCATTTCCAGAAACCTGTAAACCAGCCTAGAATCTATCCCTCTTTGCCCTCTCCAAATCTGATCACTCTCCAATTCTGTCATTCATTCTGTTTTTTAAACTTCTTTTGGATGGTCCTTTCCACTCCAACCCACTATCCCTACCTTCAAAATCAGGTCCAACAAATCTTCCTCGATAAAGTCATCTCTGACTCTTTGACTCAGTTTGGTCACTTTCTTCTCTGCTTCCAGTTACCTCTGTTATAGTTTGCACGTGGTAGGTGCCTGGCAAATATTTGCTGGGTTATGTGTGAACGTACACATATACACACTTCCATGTACACAACCTCACACACAGCAAACACAAATTCTTACTTTTCCCTTTATGTAGGTGCCAAATGAGCCCTAGCCCAAACACACACACACTCATTTTCAGTTACTAACAGCAGGACATAACAAAATAATCTGGTTTAAAGTTTTGAGGAAAATTGAATATGGAAACAATTATTCTACAATAATCTGAAATAAGAATTAAAAACAGGAAAAAGAAAATAGCTAGAGAGAAAATATTGAGGTTGTCAAAGATTTCAGTTTACTTGGATCCACAATCAAAGCCCATGAAAGTAGCAGTCAAGAAATCAAATGACATATTGCATTGGGCAAATCTGCTGCAAAAGACCTCTTTAAAGTGTTAAAAAGCAAAGATGTCACTTTGAGGACTAAGGTGTGCCTGACCCAAGCCATGGTGTTTTCAATCGCTTCATATGCATGTGAAAGAAAGCTGGACAATGAATAATGAAGAAAGAAGAAGAATTGATGCCTTTGAATTATGGTGTTGGCCAAGAATATTGAATATCCCAGAGACTGCCAGAAGAACTAACAAATCTATCTTGAAAGAAGTACAGCCAGAATACTCCTTAGAAGCAAGGATGGTAAGATTTTCTCTCACTTACTTCGGGCATGTTATCAGGAAGGGACCAGTCACTGGAGAAGGACATTACGCTTGGTAAAATAGAGGGTCAGTGAAATAGAGGAAGACCCTCAACGACATAGATTGACACAGTGGTTGCAATAATGGGCTCAAACAGTTTCTATTGTGAGGGTGGTACAGGACCGAGCAGAATTTCGTTCTGTTGTGCATAAGGTCGCTATGAGTCAGAACCAACTCAAGACACCTAACAACAACAACAAAGATGTAACAGCACAAAAAAGATGTAAAAAAGTTAGCCTAAAAGGCTATTGAGAAAGTCCTATTGTAGTCTTTAAGCCAGTTAAGGCCAGATCAACTAAAGAGTGGGGTCAATTCATTTCCATTATACTATCATTAATGTGTTTAAAGAAAATACAATCCATTCTTCTGAGATATATAGTTATAGATACATAGGTATGTATATATCTACACGTACTTTTATAAGGCCTGATGATCTGCTTCTGAAAGGGCACAGCCTTGAAAACCCTATGGAGAAATTCTACTCTGTACATATGGAGTCACCATGAGTTGCAATTGACTAGACAGCAACTAACAACAACAATGTATATATTATATTCTTTTATATTATTTTTTCCAAATAGTAATTATATTCAGAATAGATACTAGAAGACCTAGCATATAGTATAAAAATAATATGTAATTATTAGTGATTTTTTTAATTTATCTTACTGGTAATTAAATGGTTTTTTTTTTTTTTTATATATGAACCTTATTGGAAGAAAGAAATACTCAGGACATCTTCAAATTATTTTTATTTCAGATGATCCTTAACTAGATTCCTTTATCATTTTATGATTTCATTTTCCAGTTCGAGTAAGTCCTATGACTCTTTAGTGTTTACAACCATATTAATAAGAAGACATTTGCTAGCTTACACCAGACATTCATAATATAATCTTTGCAGACACATTTCCATCAAAGATGTGTTACATTGCCACCTTTGGAAAAAATTAAGGGTAAGTTGTTTTTCTTGAAATTTTTTATTTCAAAGGTTAAATATACAACCTTCTTTAAAACCTTAAGCTAGGGTTTGAAATTACTGTGTGTTTTCTCAGTGTTCAAAACAATTACTGCAACAGAAGGACTTAGAAGAACAGCATGACTCCTTCCATGCCTCAAGGCTGATGACGGGTTTGGGCATAGTAAAAACTTCAGTTGCCTGGTGTATTTCTAGCAGTTCAATCCTTAAAATGTGTTTTCTCTCTTGCTTAAGTACTTCAAATATATCAAAATGAGTTCCCCATTTAAAGATACTATATAGCTCAAAAAATTATTTTATGTATTTATGCATTGTCTCAGTCATCTAGTGCTGCTCTAACAGGAATACCACAAGTGGATGGATTTAGCAAAGAGAAGGTTATTCTCTCACAGTCCAGTAGGCTACAAGTCCAAATTCAGGGCATCAGCTCCAGGGGAATGCTTTCTTCATCGACTCTGGAGGAAAGTCCATGTCATCAGTCTTCCTTTGGTCCGGGAGCTTCTCTGTGCAGAAACCTCAGGTCCAAAGGACGCCCTCTGCTCCCGGCATTGCTTTCTTGGTGGTATGAGGTTCCCATGTGTCTCTGCTCGCTTCTCTCTTTTATATCTCAAAAGAGATTGCATTAAGACACTAATCTTGTCAACCTCATCGGTATAACCTCATCACAGTGATAGAATTTATAACACATGAGGAGATCACATATAATCTCATCATAGTGGTAGAGTTTACAACACACAAGGAAATTACATCAGATAACACAATCATACAATACTGGGAATCATGACCCAGCCAAGCTGCTACCCACATTTTTGGGGGGACACGATTCAATCCATGACATGCATTCACTAAATAATCACAAGTGAGATCCTTCATTGCATTAGATACACAGTGCGTTTTAAAAGGACAGTTATTTAATTTCATTTTTGAATTTGTAATTTTCCTCTTGAATTTAAAGCAAAAATGTTGTGTTCACCGGCCCACCCTTTAAAAATCAATATATAAAAGTAAGTCTCACATGATTCTAGATACAGAAATTCTTATTAGCAACAGGAAAGTCAGTTTAAGTGCCCTCAAAGATCATAAAGCCATCATGATGTTAAGTGTGAATTGTCTAGCAGCCCTGCTGTAGCCCCTTCTAACTTCTCACTAAAATACTCATGATCCAAAGAAAAACTCACAGCACTGATAACGAAGACTAAGAAAGCACCTTTTGTCATAATCTGGGGAGACTATCCAGTAACAATATGGTCAGTGGAGCTCTAGTGAGAAAATTATAAACTTTTGGTGCCTATACTCTGACATTTCACTTACACTTGACAGAAAATCAGAATACACAGGGTCACAAGGGAAGGACAACTTGGGTGACCTTCACTGGCAGAGGCTTATTGCTAGAAGGCATGTAGTGAGACCTCCTCAGTTGACCATCACACTAGTCTTTTTGGGATATGCATAAAGGAGATTAATATTACTTGAAACAACAACATGAACTTAGGTGTCCTACTTTGTTTTACCCACCTAACATCAATGCATCCTAAAGGTGGGGTTGGGGGTGAGAGAGTCCTGGGCCATCATCCAGTTTGGAGCATTCCTCTTACCAGAGTCCTTGCCGGCATACCTCAGGGAAGGCTACCTTTCTGGAAGTTGAGCTCTGGTCCAGTCACCTGTGTTCAGAGTACCAACGTTGCTTTCATTTAATACAAGAGATTGAGGGACATACAGATAAGGTCCCCTTGAGGCTACTTTCCTTAGAAGAAGGCAGAAAGTGGCTTCATGACCCATTCAATATATGGGAGAAACCAAGTCTTGTCAAAAACTGTTGTTGAATCTACTGTGTGTCCAGCATTGTAGGATTGCAGGACTGAAGTCTACAGGAATACTGGGCTGAAAATCATACTGGTGTGCTTTGATTTCCCTCTTACACTTCTCTTCTTCCAGGAACATGAGAAAAATTATTTTTATCATTATTATCCATGATGAGCAAAGAAAGCAAAGTCAACACTTTATTTGTAAAAAGCCAAGTTTTAGCATTTTCACTTCTGATTTTTTTTCCAATGTTAATAATGAAGTCATGTAGGGGCATTGAGTTCTTAATCCTTAAATTATAGTTTAGCTAATTGAAAAGTTTTGTACATGTTTTCATTTACTTCTCCTTTCTCCCAGTAATCCATAAACGTATAGCCGCAAAAACAAGGAGATATTAAGTATTTTTGGTAGGACACTTTAAATTGTGAATATTCATCATGTGGTACTCTGGAAAATGCATGTTGTCCTTAAGAGAAGCTTTTATAAATAAAATACACTATGGTTTAAATCCATTCAAGACAGACAGTTTTATTGGACAAAACCCAAGGCCAAACCCGTTGCCATCGAGTCGATTCTGACTCATGACAGGTCATAGGTAAAACTCCATTTTGAACATTCCTTACTTCAGCTGATGTATCCAGGTCCTTGTGGTCTTAATGATGGTCTTCCAATGCACAGAAATGGCTTCTGTGTGCCTTAGAGCACTTAGATAATATCTGCGTGAGTGCCATGGCACCATGCATCATGATGAGTTCCTAAATAGCGTAATGGGGCAGGGGGGAATATATATATATATATAAAATGACAAAGATGAGCACCTTAGAATGGCCCATTAAGTAGTCTGATTTTCTCACAGGGTCATTATTTATGTTAAAAGCAGGAGTTTTCAAATAGCCCACAGTAGACTACTGCTCCAAGGAGGTGCCACAGAGCCTTGGGAAGCTGGGTGGGGTGCAGTGGTATAAATGTTTAGCAACTGACTTGAAGTGGAGGAGCCCTGATTGGCAGCATTTGCCAATTTCCATGGTGTAAATGTTCCCACCGTGACCAATTTTAAGAAGTTGAGGAGAGATGCATACAATTGCAGCTGGAAGCACGCCATAGATTGGGGACAAGCTGTGTCTGTCACACCTTAAATCAGAATATACACACATATATTTGAACTCAGTTTAGACAGTCTACAAACTTGTCAGTCTTTCCATCACACTATTATGATCTTACACCCTCTGTAAAGAAATGATCATCTTTAGCTTTCAAATATAGGGTTTGCGTATTACCTTATATCCTCTATTCAAGTAAAAAAATATATAAATTAGGTGCCATTGAATCAGTTTTCCACTCAGTGACCCCATGTAACAGAGTAGAACTGCCCTGTAGAGTTTTCTAGGCTGTAATCTTTATGGGAGTAGATCACCAAATCTTTCTCCCACAAATCCACTGCTGGGTGGGTTCGAACTACCAACCTTTCAGTTAGCAGCTGAGTGCTTAACCATTGCACCACCAGGGCTCCTATATTATATAAGAGGTTTAAATTAAATTATATATATATATATATATATCTCCATATATATGTATATGTATACATATATATAACATATATATATATATACATGTGTATATATGTGTGTGTGTGTGTGTGTATATATATATATATATAAATTTTTCTTGAAAGTTTTCTTTTGTTAACTTCATTTTCCACACATAGTTTCCAAGGTCACTGCAGAATGGAAGAAAGAGTTTGGAGAAGGCACACCCTTTCTTAACTGTCGCTTCCAGAAAGACACATCACTTCCATTTCCATTTCAGTGGCTCTAATTAGATGTTAGTGGGCTGAGTACTGTGCTTTAGCTATATGCCCTAGAAGAAGAACTAGGCTTGTTGGGTACATTAGTTTGCTTTTTGCTAAATGACAAGCCACCCTAAAACTTAGCGGTTTATAACAACGAACATTTATTTTTGCTCAGGAACTTGTGGATCAGCTGCACAGCCCTCCTGGTCTGACATGATCTCAGCAGATCACAGCCAGGATCGTTCATGCGGTCAGCCACTCATCCAGATCTCTGCTGCTGGGGCCTGGCTGGCTATTGGTTGGGTGAAGGGGATGATGGGGCCCATGGCCACCATTCAACAAGCTAGTCTGGTGTGTTCTTGTAGTTGTTCAGGATTCCAAGTGCAGCAAGAGAGTAAGCCCCAATGCACAAGCACTTTCCAGATTTCTACTTTCATCATCTTTGCTTCTGTCTCAATAAACTAAAGAAGTTACCTGGCTAAGTTCAGAGTGGGCGTGGGAAGGCACTGCCAAGGGTATGAATGCAGGAATGCAGATCAGTATGGGCCCCAGGCTCTGCCACACAGGCTTAAAAAAAAAAAAAAAGGTCAAATCTGTGGCTTAGTATAATCATCAGTGTTGCTTAGCAGTGTTTCTTTTCCACTGGTTATGTAATCCTTCTTGTTAAAATCTAGTGTGTTTTGTAGAGTCAGAAGCTGGTGATGAAAAAATATTAATAACAGTAATAAATATGTGTTGGGCGATCTATGATTTAACATCTAACCTTACTCTTGCAGAGTAGAGTGAAAGTTACAATCACACTTGCCAAGAGAATAAGGATAAGAGGATACTAAACCCTTCTTCCTGTGCCCTAGAACTTGGCTTCCACAGTAGACAGGGTTCTCCTACCCAGCTTCCTGTTCCAAGAAAGAGAGCAAACCACTCTAGGACTTGGCATCACAGGGACCGTGGACTTCCAGTGCCTTTAGAGGAGTTATTTATGGATTCCCTTCTATCCTTCTTGCTCTCCAAGGACATGTCAGGGGCAAGCAGATATGGGAAGGCAACATCTGTACAGACATCCATTGGTTCTGTTGTCAGCACTGATAGAAACATACTTCTTTTTTAACATAAATTCCTCATATTGGATAGAATGATTTTGTATATAGATTATAAAAGTAATGAATATCCAGATGTCTTTTAAGTAAGGGAAGTGAAAGATGCATCACTTGCAAATGGGAGATTTATTTTAGTTTTTATGCAGTTGGTCTTTTACATTATGTTGTTGTTCTTCTGCTCATGGTTCATATACAAGATGGGTTCTGAGAATTTCATCTTGTAATTGCATTGTTCTGCAAATTTGCTTATTTTGAAACCAGTTAAAACACTGCTTTTCATACAGGCCCTATACAGTGTTCACTGGATGAAATTTTCTTACCATGGAAGGTTATTTTATTTGATTAAGCAGCAATTTAAAGAAATATTTGATTTTCGAGCTATACTATTCATTATCTTAATTTATCTTTATTGTGGCCTCCAAGACCACATTTTTTGGTTTATTTTATGTTTGCCTACAGAGTCTTCAGAATCTTTAATGCACTAAGCTTTTGTATTTTTTAGGAAAAAATATTGGATAAATGTAATGGAAAGAGCTCCTGTGAAATACTTAAACATTTCACTAAAAATGAGATTGTTTATGACCTACATTTGTTTTGAAATTCTGTACATTTTCAGGGCCAATATCAAGATTTTATCACTTCCATTTTATTCCTCATGTTATACCTTCCCCATAACCAACTGATTCCAAGTATCTCTATCTTTAAGTGCTTAGACTGCATTCAAATACAGTAATAATAGTAAGAGTTATAGAGTGCAAGATGTCTGCTATGGGCCAGACTCTACACTAAGTAGTCTTATTTAATTCATATTACAACCTAGAGACGTACATGTTATCACATTCATTTTCCATATGAAAAAATTGAGTTGCAGAGAGGTTAAATCATGTGTAGAGCCAAGACTTGAACTCAGCCAGTCTACAAAATTGATATTCTTTTCATTGCACCATGGTCATCTTATACTCTTCTGTAAAGAAACGCTAATCTTCAGCTTTCAGATATAGGCTTTGTGTAGTATCTTATACCAGCTATTCAACTGCAAACGCTTGGGGAAGGGATTTGCTTCTCATTCTATACTGTGTAGAGAAAGACAGATGCATTTTGACTCTGTGATAGACGTCAATAGATCACCTCCCTTGAACTCAAAAAATCTGAGCTTGGAAATTCACGTAGCTTTTCTAAGTCTGGTTCACCATATTTAAAATGGGATGGTGAAAGTATCTATCTCTCAGGGTTGTTGACAATTAAATAAAGTTACTACATCATCATGCAACATGCTTGGCACAAAGTTTGACACAAATGAAGCACTCACAAAAGCATTAGCTCTTATTTTTGAAATGCATTTTGTTAGTCACAGTCTGAATTGAGTGAGGTGCCCTATCCATGTTCGGCTTCACAGTCTCGAGCTCTTTCCTCTCATAGAAGGACTCAAAACTGATAGAAAGAAAAGTGACCCTTCCTTTCCTTCCACTTGAGGTTGGACTCACGGTACTGTGGCTCCAGGCCCATTGGCTCATCACACTTTCTGAAACAAAGCAAGACTCATGTTCCTTCGTTGGTATCATGAGTTTTATATTTATAATAATAAATCTTAAGCTAGTGTATATTAAAATCGCTACCAATGCTGTGTTCGTTTCCTGTTGCTGTTATAACAAATTAATGTAAAATGGGTTCAAACAACACAACTTCATTATCTTAATAGTTCTGGAGATCAGAAGTCCCAAGTAGGTATACCCACCATCCCCACCAACACACAAAAAAAAAACCCATTGCCTTGAATCGATTCTGACTCATAGCGACCTTATAGGACAGAGTAGAACTGCCCCCTAGGTTTTCCAAGGAGCGGCTGGTGGATTCAAACTGCTGAACTTTTGATTAGCAGCTGAGCTCTTAACCACTGTGCCACCAGGGCTCTGCAACTTGGTATAACTGGGCTAAAATCAAGGTGTTAGCAGGTCTGCATTACTTCGGGAAGCTCTAGGGGAGAAGCCATTTCCTTGATTTTTAAGCTCCTCGAGGCTGCCATGTTCCCTGACTCATGACTGCTTCCTCCACCGTCAAATCCAAATCCAGCAGCTTAGCATCCCCCCTCCTCCTTCCCTCATCACATCACCTTCTCTGACTCTGATCCTTCTGCTTCCCTCTTAGAAGCACCCCTCTGATTAGATTGGACTCATCCAGTTAATCCAGGATAATCTCCCCATCTCAAAATTTTTAACTTAATCACATCTGCAAAGTCCATTTTTCCAATAAGTTAACATATTCACAGGTTCTAGAGATTCGGATGTGGATATCTTGGGGGAAGGGGCATCATTCTACTTACCACAAATGCAAGTGTATTTGTTACTGATGCTTATGCTTGTATGCATGGGAGGCAGTGTATGTTGTGGTCAAGAGCATTCACTCTAAAGTCTCTACCATTTACTGTCTGTGACTTTGGGCAAATTACGTGACTTCTCTGCACTTCTGTTTCCTGAACTGTAAAATGGAGATGGCAATAATATTACTTGCCCTACAAGGGGCAAGTTATAAGGTTTCTTGTTATAAGGTTGAATTAGCTAAATGATGTAAAATGTTTAAAATACTGCTTAGTTCATACTAAGTGCCCAAAAAACATTAGTTATTAATAGCATTGTAGTAGTAGTAGTACGTTCATTGTCATTTCTCTCAGTTTAACAGATCTTTGTTGAGTATCTTCTATGCGCTGTGGCTTCAAGGCTAGAATTAGATCATTGTGTATTGCAGACAGCTTAATAATTTGGTACCCCTTCAAAGAGATAGCTTTTAAATATTTGCTCACCATGTATTTGAAGGCAACGCGGAGGTATACCAGAAGGAAAATTATAAAGCATCCCTGGTGGCAGTGCTAGAACAACTCACCTCTGGCCCAAAACCGGCATGCCCATCCTCCAAACTGGAAACATAGAACTTGACCAGTGTAGTGGATCAAATGGTATTTTCCCCAATATGTATGTCTACCTGGAACTTCGGAATATGACCTTATTTGGAATAAGGGTCTTTGCAGATGTAACTAAGGCAAGGATCTTGAAATGAGATCATCTTGGATTAGAGTGGGTCCTAAATCTAATGCGGAGTGACACTATAAGAGACAGAAAAGGAGAAGACACACAGAGACACGGAGGAGAGGCACCCAGTGACACAAGGAAGCAGACCCTATGAAGATGGAGGAGAGTTGGGAGTTATGTTGCCACCAACCAAGGGATACCAAGGAGCCACCAGAAGTTGACAGAGTCAAGGAAGGATTCTCCCTTAGAGCCTCCAGAGGGGGTGCAGCCCTGATGACACCTTAATTTTCAACTTCTAGCCTCCATTAAGTTAGAGAATACCTTTCTTTTGTTGTAAGCCATCCAGTTGGTGGTAATTTGTTATGGCAGCTCTAAGAAATGAATACAACCAGAATGCTTGTTTGGTGTTGGATACCTCTTAGTGGGAGCCTTTCCTAGTCCCCATGTGGCTAATCAAGCTCTTCTTTCCAACTTCATTTGGTACTTTCCCTGAGACGCAATTTGGTGAATGCATTTCTGTCCATCTCATTTCATATCTGAAGTTGTTTTAGAGACCTTTATTGGTGCCCAAGGCACCTACCTACTGGTCTTGCTATAATTTGGCTTTGTTGCAGGTACAAAGATAATTAAGGCACAATCTGTGCCCTTTTCAAACTTGTAAGAGTCACAACATATATACAAATCATTTAATCATCAGGATCCAGGAGGAAGAGCACCAAGAGGGAGGTACGCATTAGAGGATGAGGAGTTTACCAATAAAATGAAGGAAGGGGGAAGTGTTCCAAGTAGAGCTCGCAGAGATGCCACAGCCACAAAGTCATCAAATGCTTGCTGTGTTCTGGTAGCCACACACAGGTCACTGAAAATGCAAAGTGTGTGGCTGAGAGAGAAGGGAGATGGCTGGAGCCAATGTGCTAGGTAGAGGCCAGGCCATGCGGGGCCAGCTTAAATGATGGAGCATTGAGGCCAAATGTCACACAGGAATGCCCCAACTCACTGATTCAGATGGAATTGCTTTTAATTTTTAGAACAGTGTTTTCTTCTCACAGGAATACTATGTTTTATCACCAAAAAATGCAGAAACGAAAAAAAAAAAAATACTAGAGAAAAAATTTGTAATCGTCATTCAGAGATACCACTAAGATTCTCTTGATGCGTATTCTTCCAGAACCTTTTCTATGCTTTCTACCCTGTGGTACAAATTGGAGCACAGTGGCTGGAAGGAATTTGATATTCAAGATTCAGGCTGGACCCCAGAGTGGCTGGAGCCACTGGGTACAGAATGAAGGGGAGAGTGGTACTGGATAAGGTTGGTGAAGTAGGTGGGGACCAGGTTAAGGGGATCCTCATTAGCTGGGGTCATGAGGCTTGAATTTTATCGTGATTTTAATGGGAAAACACTGGGGAGTTTTAAGCAAGAAGTTACAAAATGTGATTCATGCTTCAAAAAAAGTCAGAGTGTCTTTTGTGTGATGACTGAAAAAAGAAAGAGGAAAAAGGTAGCCAAGAGACTAACTAGTTAGCGGGCTCGTCACTGTATATACTCAGAAAAACTCACACTGTTTCTTAAATAATAACTGTAGGTTCGTAGTAAATAACAGTGTTTTCTGTAACATACTTATTTGTTCCCACATGTTGCTCATGAAAACATCTGTGATGGTGTCTACATAATGCACCCCAAATGGAAAACCAACACATACTTTTTGTCTTCATGAAGCGAAGCTGCCTTAGCTGATTTTCTTGTCTTGAGGTGTAGTGGGAAAGAAGGTAGATATCCATTTTTGCATACAAACTGTGTTGGTGTATTCTAACCTATCACCTAAATATCCCCAGCCAGTACTTGTTATAGTTCAATGATAGCAGAGTTTTAGAAGCATGCAAGTGTGAAATTGTAAGAGATGTAATAGGTCACCCATACTTCTCAAAGACTGTCCTCTACAGCAGTACATCTCAAACATTAACGTGCTCATGAATTACCTGGGGACCTTGTTGAAGATGCAGATACTGATTCAATAGTTCCGGGGTGGAGCCTGAGATCCTGAATTTCTAATGAGCTTCCAGATGGTGCCCATGTTCCTGGTCCAGGAAGCACACTTTGAGTAGTAAGCTCTAGAGCATTCCTGATAGATGTTGTGGAAGGATTCTGTTATAGTTTTTTCTTTGTATGTTGGTAATTCCAATTGTCATATATATACACAAGTCAGTAGTTCTTGCATCAAAGCCAAACTAAAAATATTCAAACTTGTGTGATTTTTTAAAAAATATAAACCAAAATAACATTACAATTTAAAAAACCATTAGCAAATTGTATGTGTGTATACGGTCTGAAGAGTCTTATATTAAATATATGGACTACACATTAAAAAAAACAAACCCATCGCAATCGAGTCCATTTGGACTCATAGCGACCCTATAGGACAAAGTAGAATTGCCCCATAGAATATCCAAGGCTGTAATCTTTACAGAAGCAGACTGCCACAGCTTTCTCCCTCGAAGCTGCTGGTGGGTTTGAACTGTTTGGCAGCTGAGTGCTTAAACACCACTCCACCAGGATTCCTTGGAACACATATACACACATACATTCTACACTCATATTAAATAATACAATTGTGCAGACTTCAAGTTATATAATATTTTGTGGCACTGACTGAACTTCAAAGCATTTTCCTTTACATTAATTTTTATAAGAAAATAAAACATTGAAAAGTGAAAATCCGGGCTGCCCTACAGATATAAACTTCAGTCTAATATAATGCTGCCAGTCGTTTTACATGAAAGAAATTGATAGCAAGTTTTAAGCATTGACTGAGTTGAATTATGCTGAAGTGGTCTCTGTCACTATCTTTAAAACTGGAGTTACTGACTTTAATATTTAAATTTAGCCCATACTAATTTATCACTTCAACTCTTATTTAATACACAAAGGTTATTACTTTAGAGAAATCCAGCTAAGCAATGGTGATTATAGTATATCAAAACCCACTATAAGTGATTATTTTAATGACTCTGTGCCAACTGGAGTACATAGACATTCAAACAAAAAACAACCTAATTATAATGACAGTACCAAAGTGAAGCCGTGACAGTTACAAAACCAGTTTAAAAGTTTTTTGACAGCTATGGCTAAAAGCTTTGTTTGGACCTTTTAGTAATAATAGTTTACTTAAGACATAAATCCACAGAGAAGGAAAAGAGAAAGAGAAAGTTGTGGCTTTTCTGTCGTACAGAAAAAATGGAAATCAGCTGAAATGTTTTTAACAGAACTTTATGTTGAAAATGACTATAGAAGAGGAATAATAGTTACGGAATTTAACTCCCAATGCAAGAAAGATGAAATACCAATAAAAATGTTAATGAGAATAAAACCTTGCTGACTGATTTGCTTATCCATGTTATGAAAGTCAGCAGTTCCTGCAAGTGAATTGATGGGCATTTTAACACGTTGACTGGCAGTTCTGGAATTTGGTTTTGTGTTACCTATAAAATAAAGTTCACGGCATATAAGAATGCGTGAATAGCCATGGTGTTGCGAAGCCTCCATAAATATCTCCTTTTCCAATGGCTCTGATATCTCTCCAATTGTTAGCCTCTCTCACTTTTATTTATATCACTTGGCTCTGTACTCAGGCAGATATGTAACTGATTCTTTGACCTTGGGCAATTAACTCTTCATTCCAGAACACAAGCATACCTGAATCACAGAGTTGCATTTATTTTTACTGCCAACCTATAGAAACTTAGAATGTGGCGTGCACTGTTCTGAGCGCTTTTCAAATATTGACTCATTTGATACTGATGCCAACACTTTGGAGGAGGTACTATTATCACCATTTTACTGAGGAGAAAACTGAGGCATGGAGAGGTAAAGTAACTTACTTGCCCAGGGCCACAGAACTGCTAAGTGGTGAAATGGAGTTTCAACTCCAGACAATCTGGCCAAGAGCCCATGCTGTTCTCACGACTGCATACTAATGAAGCCCGCAGCATAGGTAGATGCGTATAGACGGTGGTAGTGCTCTGAGGAGGCAGTCTGTTTTCTCTTAGCCTATACTCAGGTTCCGCTGTAGTTTGGTTCTTTTAGTTGCAAAGACTGAAGGATACTCAGGTCAGATCAAATTGTACGGATACTTGTCCCTAAGTACTGAGAAAAGCCGAACAACGAGCCCTCAGGAAGAGATTGTTGTAGCTGCAGGTGAGTCACCTCCGACTCATGGGGACCCCGTGTACAACTGAACAGAAACATTGCCCGGTCCTGCCCAGTCTTCACCATTGTTGGTACGCTCAAGTGCATTGTGCGGCCACTGTGCATTTTGAGTGCCTTCCAGCCTAGGAGGCTAATCTTCCAGCATTATGTCGGACAATATTCTGTTGTGATCCACAGGGTTTTCACTGACTAATTTTTGAAAGTATGTCAATTACCAGGCCTTTCTTCCTACTCTGTCTTAGTCTAGAAGCTCCACTGAAACCTGTCTACCATGGGTGACCCTGCTGACATTTGAAATACTGGTGGCATAGCTTCCAACATAATAGCAACACGCAAGCCACCATAGTACAACAAATGACAGACAGGTGGTGGCAATACATGATAGCTGTTGTAATAATATTAATTATTTCTGAATGCCTAATTATCACCCATAACTGTAGGCAGTGGACTTGAATCACTTGAGTAGAAATAATGGTTCCATCTTCAATACTTGTGTGACAGTGGGGAAGTTATTTAACTTCTATGAGCCTCAGTTCCCTCATTTATAATATTAGAATAATTTTCTTGGGCTATTATGAATATTAAATGAGTTAATTTACGTAAATCATCTAGAACCGCTTCAGGCATATAGTAAGAACCATATAAATATTAGTTACTATGGTTGTTGTGTGCCGTCCAGTTGTTTCTGACTCACAGCGACCCTACAGGACAGAGTAGAACTACCCCTAGGATTTCCAAGGCTGTAATCTTTAGGGAAGCAGACTGCCACATCTTTCTCCCAAGGAGCTGCTGGTGGGTTAGAACTGCTGACCTTTCAGTTAGTAGATGGGCGTTTAACCACTGTGCCACCAGGGCTCCTTTAGTTATTCCTAGTCGTAGTACAATTTTCAATAAATATTGGTGAGAGTGATAACCAATAAGTAGATCTTAGGTCTCTTCCACTTTTCTAGAAGCTTTAAAACCATCTGTAAAATGTTTTCATCCACAGTAGCATCCTCTTCTAGCACAGAATAAAACATTACTTGTTTCTTGGTATTCGTTTTTTTGAAGTAATTTCTTCCAACAGTGAGAATTAAGGATAAAAATTGCCTAACCAGCCAGTGAAAATTATGATGCAAGCTATACACAAGTCGGATGAATTATATTTTCCATTTTTAACCGAAAGTCTCTGAAACTGCCTTCCCAATAATTTTTTAGCTGCCTGAAGAAAAGGAGGCCTTTGCTTGCACTATTCAGCAGTAAGTGACGTTCATCAAGTTACCTCAGATCACTGTTTTGCACATCAGCATATCACAAAAATGTTGTAGATCAGGGCCTAGGCACACTGATTATATTCAATCACAGGATTTATTTTTTTGTTAGGAGTTTATCTGTTTTTCCTTCTCAGAAAATGATGCGATCATCAGTTTTCCACATGTTTATCTTGAGCGTGGTGACTGTGGATGTGATTGTGGCTGCTAGCAACTATTACAAGGGAGAGAATTTCAGAAGGCAGTATGATGAGTTCTATCTTGCAGAGGTAAGTAATCTCCAAGTTAAAGGTGAACCTCAGACAGTGCCTTTTATACACGTGAAAATTGATTTCTATTCCTTAATTACTTGACTGAAACCAAAGCTGATTCATTGTCTGCTTTTTAAGTGATTCCTCTGTCACTCTGTTGCCCGATTCATTTCCTGTCACCAGGGGCTTGAGTAATCTTCCCCACAGTAGGTCATGTTACCAAGGTAACCCTTTTTCCCTGGGTCTTACTCCTGTAATCTTGTTTATTTCCTCTCCACCTCTCCTTTCCTCTTCCTTTCTCATGTTGCCTACGCCTGTTGCTCATAAAGTGTGAGCAAGCACAGATTCAGCAGATTGTAAATAAACAGATGAGCTCAACAATACCAAGGAGAGGGTTGGGGGAAAATTTTAAAGAGTTAATACAGTAATTACTGTACTGAAAACTGAAGTGTCACAACCAGCACTAAAGGTATCAAGTCAATAGCAGGTTGTTGTTGTTAGATGCCGTGGAGTCAGTTCCGACTCACAGCGACTCTGTGTACAACAGAACAAAACACTGCCCGGTCCTGCACTATCCTCACAATTGAGCCCATCATTGCAGCTACTGTGTCAGTTCATCTCATTGAGATTCTTCCTCTTTTTCGCTGACTCTCTCCTTTACCAAGCATAATGTCCTTCTCCAGGGACTGATCCCTTCTAATAACATGACTCATAGCCACCCTATAGGACAGGGTAGAACCGCCCCCTAGGGTTTCCAAGGAGCAGCTAGTGGAATTGAACTGCCGATCTTTTGGTTAGCAGCTGAGCTCTTAACCACTGCACCAGCAGGGCTCTAATAACAACTAGGTTTAGTAATAAAGTGAGCATCTCTCTAGCCTCTTCCAGACTATATTAGAGTTTTGGAAAAATACTTCTTGTTGATTCACTTTGTTAATATTTTATTCTTAAATATTTTTAATGATTTCCAGAGACCAGTTTTTCATTGTGAAAAAAAATCTGTAAAATACATTTCAGAATTCAAAAATATGTTTATATATTTATGGAAAAAATTGATTGACATATAACTCTTTAGAAATCCATTCATCACTTAAGTGAAGTAAACATATCCAGCTTTGCTGCACTTCGAGAAATTCAATATATGAAAAAAAAAATTTAAAAACAAAGCAGAAAAATTGCAACTTGATTATTTTTTTGCAAAAGGTTTTTTCATGTAAAAAATCAATTTGCCATATAGTTGATACCCAGAATTTTCCCAGTGCATTTAAAAAATGGATTTGGTTAATAAAAATTCAATCCATTCACACACAGACTATTTAGAAAAGAATTGATTGCATATACCTATAGAATATAAACATCTGTGTGTGTATGAGGAAACTTTTAGGGAGTCATTTATGAATTCCGCTCATCATGGAGGTTTATTTCCTGAACAGAACTATTAGTGCTAAACTTTTAGTTGAGTAGCCTTTGTGATGTGATGCTGCCTAATTGCTACCTGTTATATGAAGCTTGGAGTCCCTGGGTGGTGCAAACAGTTAAGTGCTCAGTTACTAACCTAAAGGTTGGAGGTTGAAGTCCACCCAGAAGTGCCAGGGAAGAAATGCCTGGTGATCTACTTCTGAAAAATCAGCCATTGAAAACCCTATGGAACACAGTTCTCTGACACACATTGGCCGTCAAGAGTCAGAATTGACTCCAAGGCAACTAATAACATGGAACTTACAGTCTAGCAAGAAACATAGATAGTAAACAATAACATGTCTTTTATGCTGTGGAGAACTTATGAAAGGGCTTATGGAAAAAATTATATCTGACCCAACACATTAAAAATGAGTATAATTTTGCTATAATCCCATGACACGAAGAATGGAAACCTCTGCCATTAAAAGCAGACAAATGAGGGTTATTCACTAACTAGATAGTAGCTAAGAATTATGTTAGGTGAAGGGAAGGACAGCACACACTACAGGGGAAGTCAGCACACTGGGACTAAACCAAAGCTAAATAGTTTCCTGAATACAGTCAAACACTTCGAGGGACAGAGTAGCAGGGGCAGGGGTCTGGGGACCATGGTTTCAGGGGACATCTAGGTCAGTTGGCATAACAAAGTTTATTAAGAAAATATTCTGCATCTTACTTTGGTGAGTGGCGTCTGGGGTCTTAAAAGCTTGCAAGCAGCCATCTAAGCTGCATCAATTGGTCCCAACCACCTGAAGTAAAGGAGAATGAAGAACACCAAACACACAAGGAAAGTATTAGCCCAAGAGACAGAAAGGGTCACATAGACTGGAGACTTCATCAGCCTGAGACCAGAAGAACTGGATGGTGCCCAGCTACCACCAATAACCACCCTGACAGGGAACACATCAGAGAGTCCCTGATGGAGTGGGGGAAGGGTGGGATGCAGAACTCAAATTCTAGTAAAAAGACTAGACTTAATGGTCTGACTGAGACTGGAGGAACCCCAGAAAGCCTGGACCCAGGACTCTCTGTCAACCCAGAACTGAAACAATCCTCGAGGCCAACTCTTCAGACAAAGATTGGACTGGACTGTGGGACATAAAGTGATGTTCATGAAGAGTGTACTTCTTAGCTTAAGCAGATACATGAGGCTAAATGGGCAGCTTTTGTCCGGAGGTGAGATGGGAAGGCAGAGAGGGTTAGGAGCTGGTTGAATGGACATGGAGAATCAGGGGTGGAAAGGAAGAGTGTGCTGTCACAGTACGGGGAGAGCAATTAGGGCCACATAACAATGTATGTATAAATTTTTGTATGAGGAACTAACTTGAATTGTAAACTTTCACTTAAACTACAACAATAATAAAAAGAAAAAAACGAATATAATAAAATAATAATAATGAAAGCAGAGGGAAACGTGGACAAATGTAATATTCACAGATAAATTTCTGAAACAGGATTACGAAGTTGAAAGAACCTCACCAGTGGTTTCTGTGTTGTTTGTGTAGTAGAAAGTGAGGTTTACATGCAACCTGATGAAGATCGGAGGAGGAAGCTTGAGGGGAAAAGGGATAGGAAATGGTTACCGTGGAGAATGCAAAAAAATTCATTAAAGATGCATCAAATGCAAAGCAAGGATCCAGCTGAATTTGGAAACTATAAATTTATACTGATACCTATTTAGACAGCTCTGTGACTTTTTTAGCTCCTGTATAAAAATTGAGAAAGGCAAGTTTTAGCTTGATACAGCTTTAGCATTTTGTCAGGAGGTGGAGCTGAGGGACAAGGGAATCAGTGAACATAGGTGACTGGCAAAGGAGTTGAAATGATGATCCCATGGTCTGTGTTGGATAGGGAAAGAAGTGAGAGTACGCGGAGACTGACAGAGCTAAAATGAAGGGATCAAGAGACTTAGTATGGTCAAAGAACAGATATGAAAGTGACAGAATAACTGATCATGATCAGAAGCGGGATCTGGAATTTTACAATTCCGGAGTAATTTTGAAATGTTACAATTCCAAAATACAAAATCTAGGGCGTCCTATGAATGTGGGTGGCTTACACATAATGACAGCATGAAGGAAATCATGACAAGGAACAGTCAAGCTAGGGTGTTGACAGAATCTTCACATGGACATCAAAGTCACTCAGAGTAAGTAAGGCCAGTTGTTAGGAAAGGGAGTGTTGTCCAGGGGCCAGTGTAAAGTGTCATGTGAGAGGTCATAAGTGAGAGATGAATAGAGAGCAGCTACAGGGACAGTGATGTAAGAGGATGTTTATCCTGATGGACTACATCTCCAAGGAGGGGGGCAGTGAATTGTACTTCAGCACTGAGGAGTAACGGATGGAGCATCTCTTCCCCCTCCATAGATTATACTACCTGGGACATATGGGACATTAACACACTGACATCCTGTTCTGGAAAGAAAGGGCTGTAAGAGAAGCCATGCATTTGGGAGAGAGTTGATAGACATTAGAAGCAGAGACTGAGAATGTAGGGGAAATTGTTTTAACATGGAACGAGAGCCCCAAAAGCTAGTTAAAAGATTCTCGATGGGAAGATGGGTCAGGCAGAAGAATCAGCACACAGTATTAGAATTCAAAGTTAAAGGACTGATGACAAAAATGCTTGGGAATAAGAACAGAAATGGCCACGCGCAACTGGGATTACCCCAGCCTCTCTGGGAGGCACAATCTGTGTTTTTTGTCCTGAGGGAATCTTGGATATTAGAGATTATACTAACATTTCTTTTCTAGCCCAGCTCATGGTGGTCACTTGGTCTGTACTAAACTGATTCTGTAGAGTATCCACTGAGAAAGGAAAAACAGGAATGGAATCCTCCAGTTACGTTTTACCTAATTTTTTCACATACAAAACTGATTAGTTTCCTACTTTGCTTATGTATGTCAGCAGATTTAACATCTTACTTTAAGAAATTCTAACAAAATATCAAACAATTTAATGTTGCAGAGTTCACTAATGTTTGTTTAAATACATGGGTAGCGTCCAGGGGTAATGGATAAATGCTTGTCATGTTCTCTTTCTTGTTATTGTTGTTAGGTGCCATCGAGTCAGTTCTGACTCATAGTGACCCTATGTACAACAGAACAAAACACTGACTGGTCCTCCACCATCCTCACAATTTTTGCTATATCTGAGCCCATTGTTGCAGCCACTGTGTCAATCCATCTTGTTGAGGGTCTTCCTCTTTTTTGCTGACCCTCTACCAAGTATGGTGTCCTTCTCCAGGGATTGGTCCCTCCTGACAACTTGTCCAAAGTATGAGAGATGACATCTTGCCATCCTCACTTCTAAGGAGCATTCTGGCTGTACTTCCTCCAAGACAGATTTGTTTGTTCTTCTGACAGTCCATGGTATATTCAATATTTATCGCCAACACCATAATTCAAAGGCATTAATTCTTCTTCCGTCTTCCTTATTCCTTGTCCGGCTTTTGCATGAGAATGGGGCTACTGAGAGCATCATGGCTTGGGTCGGGCACACCTTAGTCCTTAAAGTGACATCTTTGATTTTTAGCACTTTAAAGAGATCTTTTGCACCAGATTTGCCCAGTACAATGTATCATTTGATTTCCTGACTGCTGCTTCCATGGACGTTGATTGTGGATCCAAGTAAAATGAAAGCCTTGACAATGTCGATATTTTCTCCATTTGTCATGATGTTGCTTATTGGTCCATTTGTGTACATAATAGTTAAAAAAGAGTTCTTGTATATAGTATTTAAAAAAGAGAGAGAGAAGATTGTAAAGAAGAATGTAGTGTACACTATGTGTCCAAAAATTGTTGCCCCCTTCACAAACCATTACCAGTAAATTTAATTTTAATAAACTAAGTAGTGGTTATTTAATTCACTTAAACAACCATGTAAACATCAGCTTATTCTCAAACTACTTAAGCATTCATAATTTTTTTCACTTCTATCGACTTGTTTTTGGAGTTTGCATCTCCAAAGTATGTTTAGACTTTATTCAAATTACATTATCACTTTTCTTGGTTTCAGGAATTTGTACATGACTCAGAGTAATTTGAAAAAGTTTATAAAGATGGTTTGACTTTAAATCAAGAGTCAGCAAATAGTCTTCTGTAACAGCCAGTTAACATATATTTTTAGGCTTTGCAAGCCATCCACTTTCTGTCTCAACTACTCAATTCTGTCGTTGTATGAAAGGAGCCATACACATTTTTTTAAAGTAGTTGTGTTCCAATAAAACTTTATTTGCAAAATAGGTTGCTGGCTGTATATTGGTTTAAGCTATAGAAATAGAGATCA
Source organism: Dugong dugon (assembly GCA_030035585.1). NCBI lineage: Eukaryota > Metazoa > Chordata > Mammalia > Sirenia > Dugongidae > Dugong > Dugong dugon. Next base: position 13,839,336 of record CM057479.1, read on the forward strand.
TGTCAACTGACATCATCATAGGTCAAATTCAAATATGTTAATATTAACAACAATAATAGCTACCGTTTTTTGAAAGCCTACCATGTGGTAAGTGCTTTAAAGGCATTCATTAACTCATTTAATCCTCAAAACATCTAAAATAACAGCAATTAATGTATATGGACTTTAATAATTCAGTGTATAAGGTTATGTAATGTTTTAGAAAGTTTTATTTTTAAATAGATCACAAAAGACCATGAGCTTTTAGAGAATTCGTTACTTTCAACATATTCCAGAATAAATAATTTAGAAAATCCAAAGTAAACCACTTGCAGTCTTAAAAAAGATAAAAAAGAACTTTACGCATAAATTATACCACTTAGTTTTTGTTTTGAAGGTGGAACTTGTTTTGTTACTTTGGATTAATTAATCTAAATTTAGAATTAGTTAATATACAGGAAATTTTTTCTTTATTTTCTAGGCCATCCATAACATAAAAAGTTAAAGATTGATTTTCTTTTATTAGAATTTTCATTTTGAGCTAAGAGAATATATTATTATTAATATTATACATAAAATCATATCCTTATAACAGACATAATTACATTGTGAAATATATATTCTCCATTTTTTAATAATGAATAATAAAGCTTGAATAAAATCTTATTTTTTATAGTTATATAAAAGTATATGAATATATATATAAAATCCATCACTTTGTGCGTTAAAAAAAAATTTATCAGCAATAAATACACACATCCAAAAAGAAGAAAGGGCCATAATCAAAACATTAACCCTACAACTGGAACAAGTAGAAAGAGAGCAGCAAAAGAAGCCCACACATGCCAGAAGGAAGGAAATAATAAGAATTAGAGCAGAATTAAATGAAATAAAGAATAGAAAAACAATTGAAAGAGTTAACAAGTCCAAAAGCTGGTTCTTTGAAAAGATTAACAAAACCAATAAACCACTGGCCAAACTGACAAAAGAAAAACAGGAGAGAAAGCAGATAACCCGTATAAGAAATGAGACGGGTGATATCACAAGAGACCCAACTGAAATAAAAAGAATCATAACAGATTACTATGAAAAATTGTACTCTGACAAAGTTGAAAACCTAGAGGAAATGGACAAATTTCTGGAAACTCACTACCTACCTAAATTAGCACAAACAGAGGTAGAACAACTAAATAAATCCATAACAAAAGAAGAGATTGAAAAGGTTATTTAAAAACTCCCAACAAAAAAAAGCCCTGGCCCAGATGGCTTCACTGGAGAATTCTACCAAACTTTCAGAGAAGAGATAACACCACTTCTACTAAAGGTATTTCAGGGCATAGAAAAGGATGGAATACTGCCAAACTCATTCTATGAAGCCAGAATAATCCTGATACCAAAACCAGGTAAAGACACCACAAAAAAGAAAATTACAGACCGATATCCCTCATGAACACTGATGCAAAAATGCTCAACAAAATTCTAGCCAATAGAATTCAGCATCATATCAAAGAAATAATTCACCATTACCAAGTGGGATTTATACCAAATATGCAGGGATGGTTCAACATTAGAAAAACAATCAATGTAATCCATCACATAAATAAAACAAAAGACAAGAACCACATGATCTTATCAATTGATGCCGAAAAGGCATTTGACAAAGTCCAACACCCATTCATTATAAAAACTCTTAATAAAAAAGGAATAGAAGGGAAATTCCTCAATATAATTAACAGCATTTATACAAAACCAACAACCAACATCGTCCTAAATGGAGAGGCTTTGAAAGCATTCTCCTTGAAAACAGGAACCAGACAAGAATGCCCTCTATCACCACTATTATTCAACATTGTGCTGGAGGTCCTAGCCAGAGCAGTTAGGCTTGAAAAAGAAATAAAGGGCATTCAGATCGGTAAGGAAGAAGTCAAAGTATCTCTATTTGCAGATGATATGATCTTATACACAGAAAACCCCAAAGAATCCACAAGAAAACTACTGGAACTAATAAAAGATTTCAGCAAAGTTTCAGGATACAAAATAAACATACAAAAATCAGTTGGATTCCTTTACACCGACAAAGAGGACCTTGAAGAGGAAGTCACCAAATCAATACCACTTACAATAGCCCCCAAGAAGCTAAAATACTTAGGAATAAATCTAACCAGAGACGTAAGAGATCTATACAGAGAAAACTACAAGACACTACTGCAAGAAATGAAAAGAGACCTGCATAAGTGGAAAAATATAGCTTGCTCATGGATAGGTAGACACAACATAGTGAATATGTCAGTTCGACCCAAAGCGATCTACAGATACAATGCAATCCCGATCCAAATTCCACCAGCGTTTTTTAATGAGATGGAGAAACAAATCACCAACTTCATATGGAAAGGGAAGAGGCCCCAAATAAATAAAGCATTACTCAAGAAGAAGAACAAAGTGGGAGGCCTTATGCTACCTGATTTTAGGACCTATTATACTGCCACGGTAGTCAAAACAGCCTGGTACTGGTACAACAACAGATACATAGACCGATGGAACAGAGTTGAGAATCCAGATATAAGCTTATCCACCTATGAGCAGCTAATATTTGACAAAGGCCCAAAGTCCATTAACTGGGGAAAAGACAGTCTGTTTAACAAATGGTGCTGGCATAACTGGATATTCATCTGCAAAAAACTAAAACAAGACCCATACCTCATACCACGTACAAAAACTAACTCAAAATGGATCAAAGACTTAAATATAAAATGGAAAACAATAAAGGTCATGGAAGAAAAAATAGGGACAATGCTAGGAGCCCTAATACATGGCATAAACACAATACGAACCATAATTAAGCACCAGAAGAGAGACTAGATAAATGGGGGCTCCTAAAAATCCAACCCTTATGTCTATCAAAAGACTTCACCAAAAGAGTAAAAAGACAACCTACAGACTGGGAAACAATTTTTGGCTACGACAAATCCGATCAGCGTCTGATCTCTAAAATCTATAAGATACTACAAAACCTCAACAACAAAAAGACAAATAACCCAGTTAAAAAATGGGCAAAGGATATGACCATGCATTTCACCAAAGAAGATATTCAGGCAGCTAAGAGACACATGAAGAAATGCTCGTGATCGTTAGCCATTAGGGAAATGCAGATCAAAACTACAATGAGATATCATCTCACCCCAACAAGGCTAGCATTAATCCAAAAAACACAAAATAATAAATGCTGGAGAGGTTGTGGAGAGACTGGAACACTTATACACTATTGATGGGAATGTAAAATGTTACAACCACTTTGGAAATCGATTTGGTGCTTCCTTAAAAAGCTAGAAATAGAAGTACCATACGATCCAGCTATCCCGCTCCTTGGAATATATCCTAGAGAAATAAGAGCCATCACACAAATAGATATATGCACACCCATGTTCATTGCAGCACTGTTCACAATAGCAAAAAGGTGGAAGCAACCTAGGTGCCCATCAGTGGAAGAATGGATAAACAACTTATGGTATATCCACACAATGGAATATTAGACAAGGATAAAGAACAACGAGGAAGCTGTGAAACTACGTATAATATGGTGGAAGCTAGAACTGATTGCTGAGTGAATTTAGTCAGTCACAGAAGGACAAATACTGTATAAGACCACTATTATAAGAACTCAAGAAAAGGTTTCAACACAGAATAAAACATTCTTTGATGGTTACAGGGGTGGGGAGGGAGGATGAGGGTTATTCACTAACTAGATAGTAGATTAGGTGAAGGGAAGGACAGCACACACTACAGGGGAAGTCAGCACAACTGGACTAAGTCAAAGCTAAGAAGTTTCCTGAATACAATCAAATACTTTGAGAGACAGAGTAGCAGGGGTAGGGGTCTGGGGACCATGCTTTCAGGGAACATCTAGGTCAACTGGCATAACAAAACTTATTAAGAAAATATTCTGCATCCTACTTTGGTGAGTGGCGTCTGGGGTCTTAAAAGCTTGCAAGCAGCCATCTAAGCTGCTTCAATTGGTCCCAGCCACTTGGAGTAAAGGAGAATGAAGAACACCAAAGACACAAGGAAAGTGTTAGCCCAAGAGACAGAAACGGCCACATAAACCAGAGATTTCATCAGCCTGAGACCAGAAGAACTAGATGGTGCCCAGCTACCACCAGTGAACGTCCTGGCAGGGAACACCACAGAGCGTCCCTGATGGAGCAGTAGAAGGATGGGGTGCAGAACTCAAATTCTAATAAGAAGACCAGACTTAATGGTCTGACTGAGACTGGAGGTGCCCCAGAAGGCGTGGCCCCTGGACTCTCTATCAGCCCAGAACTAGAACTATTTCTGAGGCCAACTCTTCAGACAGGGATCGGACTGGACTGTGGGACATAAAGTGATACTCATCAAGAGTAAATACAAGTAAATACAAGAGACCAAAGGGGCAGCTTCTGTCCAGAGGTGAGATGGGAAGGCAGAGAGGGTTATGAGCTGGTTGAATGGTCATGGGGAATCGGGCAAAAAGGAGGAGTGTGCTGTCACAGAATGGGGTGAGCAATTAGGGTTTCATAACAATGTATGTATAAAAATCTTGTATGGGAGACTAACTTGAAATGTAAACTTCATTTAATTACAACAATAAAAAAAAATTATCAGCACAGTGCTATACATAGGGAATTAAAATTTTTTAAAAATTCCGATTTTAAGAAGTGCACAAATTAGTGGGAGAGACAACAATGAAGGCAGCAGCTCTAACAGAGAGGACAGCCAATTTTATGGGCCAAAGTCAGTTTTGTTTGTTCTACAGGGCGCTGTCCCCAGGTATGCTCTGTGATTTCCTGTGATCTTACCTGAATACAGAGCTCAGCCCCTCTTCCCAGTCCCTGGTGTTAAGTTTTAAAGAGCCTAGTGGCACAAACAGTTAAGCACTTGGCTGCTAACTGAAAGGTTGGTGGCACAAATGCACCCATTGGCTCTATGGGAAAAAGACGAGGCATTCTACTTCCATAAAGATTACAGACAAGAAAACCCTATAGGGCAGTTCTGCTCTGTCTCTTGGGGTCACTGTGAGTCAATATCGACTCAAGGGCACCTAAGTCCCTTTTACAGATGAAGCCAGAGAGGGAAAGAAGAGAGAATCTGTGCTACATACCCCACAGTCAATTAACTAGAACTCTCCACTAAGAAATGTCTCTTTTCCCAAGGCTGTCTCTCCTTTTCGCTCCCACCCACATCTCTCCCCAGGCAGCACCCAGGCAGGCAGCTCTTTCGCCTCCTTCATGCACAGCAATTCTACTCCGCACCCGGACCTGCATGCCGCACTTGTTCTTTGCTCGGCAAAACAAAAGGCACTGCTATTAAGAGGATCTAAACTCCTCAGCAGTAGCTTTATCATCATCCACTGTTACATGAACACTTTCATAGGGTCTCATGCTCCAAACCATTTGTTCCAAATAAGTACAGAGTCTCCTTATAAAGATGTCACATAAATATAAAACTCTTCATCTTGTCCATTATCAAGACAGAGAGAGCAGAGAAGTAGGCATACCTAATGCCCTTTTTTTATATGCCAGTTGTGCTTGGTGATGAAAAATCGGAAGTGAATAAAGTGAAAAAGGCAGGGTCATAGGTTTGTGACTCCAGGGACCTCTCTACTTCCATAAGTTGTTTAGAGCTGAAAGAGTCTTAAGACATTATCCGCTATGATATAACATTACTAGGTATTGCTAAAATGCACCTCAGAGTGCTTTTACCAATTTATATTCCTACCAGGATATGAGCACCCTATTTTATGCTAAATTATTTACATTCAGGATTTTCAATTTTTTATCAATCTGTTAGAACTGCTCGTTATCATTGAAATACATACTTTCCTGATCACCATGGAGCTGTGACTTTTTTTTTCCCCCACATTCTCCTGGTCCTGGATTCCTCTTCTGTGAATTTGCCTGTTCAAATCTAAATGCTAATTGCTTTTTTTGTTACATGGTTATATGCATTGCAAACGTCTTCTCCCAATCTAAAGCTCGTCTCAACTTCCATTTGCTATCTTTTGTTCCATAGAAATTATTCATTTTAATATTGTAAGATTTAAGTCTTTCATTTCTGGTTTGGTGCTTTTTGTCTTGTACATTCCAAGGACATTAAAGATATAATCCCCATATTAACTTCTAAGTTTTAAAGTTATGCTTTTCACATTTCAGTCCTCAAAGTATCTGAAATGAGATTAGTAGTCCAATTTCTTTTTTTTCTGTATTTAACCAATTGTCCCTCTAATATTCATTGAAAAGTCCATTTTTTCCTCACATTTGTAGTGCCACCTCTGTCATACATCATGCATATATATGCATGAGTCTGTTTCTGGACACCCCGGTTTGTGTGTCTATGTGTCTAACCTTTAGTTGATAACATAGTGTCTGAAATACTATCTTTTATAATATCCCTTAGTATCTAATGCCTTGATATTTGTTAGAACAAGTTTACTAATATTAGTATTCTTAAGATTTTTTTAAATCTATTCTTAGCTTTGCTGTTTTTGCTTTATATTATGAAAATTAATGAGTTTTACTGAGACTTAATTGATATTAAGGATATCTCTAGTTATTCAGATCTTCTTTAATGTTTTAAAATAATATTTTCAAATTTTCTATATAGGTTTTATACATCTATTGTTAAATGCATTCCTAGATATCCTACAATTTCTTTTATGAATATTTTCTATTGCATTTTAATTGGTTATTAGTAATATAGGGATGTTATTGATTTTGTTATGTTAATCTCATTCAGATTTTTTCATATTCTGATTTTTTAAAATTGTTTATCATTAGATTTTTTCATGCCTTCTAGAGTTTTGGAAACCCTGGTGGCATAGTGGTTAAGACCTATGGCTGCTGACCAAAAGGTGGGCAGTTCAAATCCACCAGATGCTCCTTGGAAACTCTATGAGGGCAGTTCTACGCTGTCCTATAGGATCGTTATGAGTTAGAATCCACTCCACAGCAATGGGTTTGGTTTTTTTTGTTTGTTTCTTCCTAGAGTTTTGGCTTGCAGACTCATTTTGCATGGAAGATTTTGTTTTTTCTCTCTCTCATCCTCTGATCACCCATAAATTCTTAGTGATATTCTAGTTGCCTCTACCCATATCAGAAACCCTAGTGGCATAGCGGTTAAGAGCTATTACTGCTAACAAAAAGGGCGGAAGTTTGAATCTACCAGGTGCTCCTTGGAAACCCTGTGGGGCAGTTCTACTCTGTCCTGTAGGGTCGCTCTCAGTCCAGATGGACTCGATGGCAACAGGTTTGGTTTTTGTTTGTTTTTTTCTACTCATATCATGAGGAGTCTTGGTGGCACTGTGGGTTAAGCTCTTGACTGCTAACTGAAGGATTGGCTGTTTGAACCTACCAGCTGCTCCACGGGAGAAAGATGTGGCAGTCAGCTTCCATAAAAATTTACAGCCTTGGAAACCCTATGAGGCCATTTTACTCTGTCCTACAGGGTCGCTCTGAGTTGGAATCGACTTGACTGCAACAGGTTTGATTTGGTTTAAGGTTTGGTTTGGTTAACCCATATCGTTGGTCCCTCACCCAGAGCTAGGTCTTTTAATGTCATATGGAAGTTGCTGGCCACCTAAGATATTGGAATATCAGATCACTTGTCACCAGTCCAGAAGGAAGCTTATTCTGATCCTTATTATGCTCTGATTATCTGTGGTCCCATCTTTCTGGGCCTGCAGCTTCCTATAGCCGTAGCCAGGCAGTAGGTTTCAGCCTTCTCTCCTGAGCAGAGGGAGAAAGCCATCCCAATCCCTGTCTTCAAACCGTGAAGGTTCTTGTCCTCACCTCACCCGGGACATTTTACATGCACCTAATCCTCCAGAAAGCACACTTGATCCAATATCACCTTCTTCCTGACCCAGCATGGATCCCTATTGCATTTCTGGTCAATGTATAGCTTTACCTTGTTTAAAACCCCATGAAGTCTTTTTGGTCTTCTGTTTTTTCTATGATGACTGTGTGTTTGGAGCAGAAAGGCTTTCATGCAGCATGAACTCATTGTGCCATCTGGACAAGAAGCTGCCTTTTCTAGAAAAGCAATTTCTGTGTTCCTCTGAAGCCATTTGGTTTTATGTTTTATAAAAATGAAATTAAGTAAAAGAGCCCTTTATTTTAGATCCAACAAAATCTGACACTGTATATGAGTTCGTTAATCACCAGAAATGACCAAATTAAGAAAGCAGTTCATCTTGATATGCAGCAGTCTTTGACGTTACCATTAAATTTTATTTCATTTTTGGGGGAACTTTAATTAAATAGATTTCTTTTGAAAATACTTCTTTGAGTTTCTAAAGGATGGGGGCAGTATCTTGTTAGGTAAAAAAAAAAAAAATAATAGAATAATGATAACTTAGACTATTTAATCATCCACCTCAAAAGTCTGCTCCTTAATCATATAGAATACTGATGGTACATTACAGAGTAAGGGTTGGTGGTTAACAGGTACATCTAGGATAATCCACATAAACATTGTTTTGGAATTACTGAATATGAGTTTTGGTTAGAGGAAGAAGGTTGCCTGAACTGAGTTTCTTGAGTTTTGTGTTGTAATCTTCTTTTGTGATAAATATGTATTAATTTCCTCATGAATGTCCAATATGCGTTTTTGAAAGTTTGAGGTAGAAACTGCAATACAAATCTTGAATAATATATTTCAAACATTTTTCTACATATGGGCAGTATCTCTACCATTTTATCTTCATACACCTGCATGGGACGATCACCTCATTTATGATTTGTCACCTGTTAGTGTTCATACATTATTCATTGAATTAAAAGGGCAGAGAAATTTCCACTGTTCCATTGACGTTAAACATGTCATTTTTCCATTCAGTTATTTTTCTCCTTAAGTTCAGACATCTTGTTGTTTTCCCTGCTAGCCTGAGAAATCCAATTACAAATTCTTTGAAAAATAAGCATTTTAAATTAATTGCTCATGCATTTCACTTAAAAAAAAAAAAAAAAGTCTTTTCTAAAAGCTATGTGCTGTCCTGAGAAAAAATCTAATAATGAATCCTTTAATTTTGAACTCTGCATTCAATTATTGATAATTTTCTTGAGGAAAGATGGTTAGTTATACTATGTAATAAATGGCATATGCATTAATATAAACTAAAAAAAATTGTAGAAGAAATAATAAAATGTAATGTTTAAAGAACTCATAGATCTCCTGATATTAGTTAAAATCTGCTATGGTGACATCAGACCAAGTATATCTGTAAAGCCTGCATTCCCAAAGTGGGGGTGGGAAGGGGGAGAGCAGTGAAAATACTTCCCGGGGGTGAAAACTGGTTCTGGGAGGGAAAAATAAATCTTACTCTTTTTGTGTATAAAGCATAGATATGCAGAGTATATAAACAAATGCACAATGTATCCCTAGTAGTAAAATTCCATATGGAGAGGAATTGGGAAAGAAATATTTTCAAAGTTCCTTAGGGAGATGATAATTTAAAAAAAAAGTCTGGGAAACACTGCTTTAGAAAAACTTAAAGAGAATGGAAATATTTTCCTTATTTGATGCATTGTTTCCAAGTTTTTCTAAGAAATGAGACAAAAATATTTATGGCGAGTTCATATACTCTTACTCTAAAAAAGTCTGGCTTTAACTCTTACAAAGATAAACTTCAATTTGTAAGTAGTCACAAATGGTGTAATGTACTGTAAGGGTATGAGACAGAGGAAGGGCCCTGGGAGACCATCCCTGATGTTGTTGTGTTGTTAGGTGCTGTTGAGTCAGTTCTTACTCATAACGACCATGTGTACAACAGAAGGAAACACTGCCCTGGCCTGCGCCCTCCTCACTATCATTGCTATGTTTGAGCCCATTGTTGCAGCTACTGTGTCAATCCATCTCACCCAGGATCTTCCTCTTTTTTGTTGATTCTCTACTTTACCAAGCATAATGTCCTTCTCCAGGGACTGGTCCCTCGTGAAAACATGTCCAAAGTACATGAGATGAAGTCTCACCATCCTCACTTCTAAGGAGCATTCTGGCTGTACTTCTTCCAAGACAGATTTGTTCATGCTTCTGGAAGTCCATGGTATATTCAAGATTCTTCGCCAACACCATAATTCAAGGGCATCAATTCTACTTTGATCTTCCTTATTCATTGTCCAGCTTTCACTACGGTTAAGCACTCAGCTTCTAATTATAAGGTCAGCGGTTCAACCCATCAGCTGCTCCATGGGAGAAAGATGTGGCATTCTGCTTCAATAAAGATTACAGTCTTGGAAACCCTATGGGGCCGTTCTGCTCTGTCCTACAGGGACGCTATGAGTCGGAATGTACTTGACACACACAACCACAATTTTTCCTTAAAATTTTATCACTTTGGAGTTAATAGTATCTTTAGAGAACTAGAGTGTTTATTTACAAAAATTAACAAGTTATGTCAAAAGTGAGGTATGTGATCCCAGGAGAACCTGAAATCAGGAATTATAGTAGGAAAATTAATGCAAATATAGATATTATGTAATAGTTAGCTAAATCTTTTTTAGTACCTTTTAGTATCCTTGAAATGCGTGTGATTTTCCCAGAGAGCAAGTAATAATAAAAATGATTCCAGCTGTCTATTTTACTATGAAGTATGATCATTTAAACAGATCATTCCATCTGTCTTTTTTATAACAAATGCAAAGTTAGTAAAATGATTAATTGTGTTTATGTGTAATTAAATAGGAAATAATGTGTTTGAATATATACTGAAATATAGTAATACTAGTTTCCTACTTAGAAAAGAAAGGCACTTTTAACTGGGTTGTCATTCCTTGATTTAAAATGAAAGCCTTAATCTGAAAATACAGGTTAAGGGAGATGTGGGGTGTGGGTGCTCCTTGCTACTCCCTCTGCCAATACAATAGCTAGATTGGTCATGGGGGTGAAACCTTCTGGGTGGGTCTGAGTCTCAGTTTCTTCTAGGTGCCCCAAGAGCTCTAGGGTAGAAAACAAGTACTTATTTTGAGGCCTAGACTAAGAAACCAGTCATAAAAAGAAAATGTTGCTTGTTAAGACTTGGAGCAAAGACTTGGGGCCCCTGTTTCCCTGGGGCTACTTGCCTAGGAGGCAGAAATCTTTTAATCTCCTTGCAAAAGCATTGCATCTGCCAGCCTGTTGCTTGTGGTCCAGGGGGATCTGACAGAATCCTGCTGATCTCAATGAACCCGGAAGGGAACGTTACCGGAGGCTGAATTCCAGGTCCAGAGTTGGGAAAGTCTCCGCTAGCTCCTGAGGAATCCTGACCAGAGCCACTTCCTCCTGATGCTCAGCAAAGGGGCCATGTTTTTTTAGGTCATTCACCACAAGAAAACCACTATGCCCTCTAGCACCCCTCATTTGCCACTGCTAAAGAGACCATGTTGTTGTTGTCAGGTGCCATCAAGTCGGCTCTGAATCATAGCGATGCCGTATAGAACAACGAAATGTTGCCTGGTCCTATGCCATCCTCAAATAATAGGTATGTTTTAGCCCAGTGTTGCAGCCACTGTGCCAGTTCATCTCTTTGAAGGTCTTCCTCTTTACTCATCATGATATCCTCCAGGGATTGGTCCCTCCTGATAACATGTCCAAAGTAAGCAAGACGAAGTCTCAGGATCCCCACTTCTAATGAGCATTCTTGCTGTACTTCTTCCAAGACAGATTTGTTCATTCTTCTGGTAGCCCATAGTATTTTCAGTATTCTTCACCAACCAAGAAACTACAGAAGACCAGAAAACATAGAGCAATGATCAGGCAAAGAAAAATTATTATCACACAAGGAGACTCAGAAACTGAGAAGGGAAATCCAAGGTGAGCATCTTGTACAGGAGTTTCCCAAATGAGAAGAATTCATGGAGGAGACGGTAGTTTTTGTTTTGTGTTGAATGTCTCAAGGAGATTAATTATGGTGCAAAAAAATCTTCTGAAACTTTGATCTAAAATTTCAAAACGTGAGCTGGGAAAATGGGATGATCACTGTTGAGAAACTGTTACTACTGTAAGAGATGAAGTGGAAAAAATAACTTGTAGAAATTATCAAGGGAAAAACAAAGGAGACTAGCCACCCAGATAGATATAATAGGTGTCCCTGGGGGACAAGGGGGAACAGACAGAAGAAAAGTAATAAATGAGGGAAGAAAATTTCCCTGAACTTAGATTGAAAGGTCTCACTAAACCTCAGACAGATTAAAATAGACCCATTCCTGTGCATTTCCTGTGACTTCCTAGGTTGTAAGCATAAAGAAAAAACCTTGTTAAGCCTCTGAATGGGCTTAAGTAACCTACAAAGCAAGAGAAACATATGGTACATTGGACACTTCATCTGTAATATTGGAAAGCAGAAGACAGTGAACCAATATATATAAAGAGAAACCACTGAGATAAAAGGACTTTAACTCAAGAATCTTTATCCAACCAAACTATTCATCTGTGTTAGAAATGCATTTCCTGTATGAAATGATTAAGAGAGTATACAGCCCTTTGCTATTTATTTGAGAAAACTACTCCAAAGCTGGTACATCATACAAAAACTGCAATCCAGACGAGTAGATAAGAGAAAAAGAAAACCAGAGAAAATTGTTGGGTGTTGGATCTAAATGATAAAAATGTTAAACAGAGATCCTTTCAAAGAATAGAGATAATTACAGTTCAAGAGACTAGAATTAAAATTGTAAGTTATCTCAGCAAAACGAGGGTTTGAGTAGAGGCATGATATCAGTAGGGAGTAAAATTATAGAAATGTACTATAAAGTTTACAGATTGGTAGAGGTGTGAGGGATGAGTAGACAAGCAACTCTGTGTGGGAGCTTGTAAGTAGTCAGTTTTGATGTAATAATAAAAAAGTATAGGTTAGTATATGACAGGAGTTAGATTGGTAGGTTAGAAAAGCAGAGTTTTTATGTTGTTGGGTGCCATCGACTCATAGAATGTCCAAATTAATAAGGGGAGAAAAGAAATCAACAAAAATTTGACCAAACCAGAAAAGATAAGAAAAGATTAAAACATAAAATAGCAGTGGCATACAATAAGCAAGAAACATAAGACCAAGTATATCTTTCTTGTTGTTAGGTGCCTTCGAGTCAGTTCTGACTCATAGCAACCCTATGTACCACAGAACAAAACACTGCCCAGTCCTATGCCATCCTCACATTGTTATGCTTGAGCCCATCACTGCAGCCACTGTGTCAGTCCATCTCATTGAGGGTCTTCCTCTTTTTCGCTGACCCTCTGCTTTACCAAGCGTGATGTCCTTTTCCAGGGACTGGTCCCTCCTGACAACATGTCCAAAGTAAGTGAGACAAAGTGTCACCATCCTGGCTTCCAAGGAGCATTCTGGCTGTACTTCTTCCAAGACAGATTTTTTTGTTCTTCTGGCAGTCCATGGTATAGTCAATATTCTTTGCCAACACCATAATTCAAAGGCATTAATTCTCCTTCAGTCCTCCTTGTTCATTGTCCAGCTCTCCCATGCATATGAGGCGATTGAAAATACCACGGCTTGGGTCCGGCGCACTTCAGTCCTCAAAGTGACATCTTTGCTTTTTAACACTTTAAAGAGGTCTTTTGCGTCAGTCTTGCTTAATGAAATGCAAAGGTTGATTTCCTGATCTGTTGTATAATTTATATTTGTTATTTTTGAACTAGATTGAGATTTCCTCACTTGGCATAAAGGAAAATGGAATAGTTGTGAGATTTAATAAACTTTCTCTTTTGGTTTATAAACTGTTTTGAGATTAAATAATTTTAGGCCAAAGGAGACCCCTCAAAATGCATTTTTTAAACATATTACATTGACCTTGACCAAGTCTCTACTGCAACTGTGTAAGCATGAGCCTGAGCCTGCGCCTGAGCCTGAGCCTGCTCCTGAGCCTGCCCCTGAGCCTGAGCCTGCGCCTGCGCCTGAGCCTGCGCCTGCGCCTGCGCCTGCGCCTGAGCCTGCGCCTGAGCCTGAGCCTGAGCCTGAGCCTGCGCCTGAGCCTGAGCCTGAGCCTGAGCCTGCGCCTGCGCCTGAGCCTGAGCCTGAGCCTGAGCCTGAGCCTGAGCCTGAGCCTGAGCCTGCGCCTGCGCCTGCCCTCATGGGGCTTGGACTTCACAATCACATTGCTTTCCTGGTTTGAAAACTCTCAGCCAAGAAATTGACTTCAAGGGTGTCATTTTTGTAAGACACCCCCAATACCCCTGCAGATCCAAAGCAAATCCTTTCTGGGTAAAGGTACTCTAACTGAAGGTCTTGAAAATATAAAGGAAATTGATGATTTCCTGGCAAAATATAAACTACCAAATTGATGGTTGAGGTAAGAAACCTACCAAAACAAGATGGGAAACTTTTGGTTTGCCGTATGAAAGAGGATTGGGCCCATGGAGGTTTCCTGATGGAGTCTACCTATTTTTAAAGATCAGATAATTCTTATTTTATTTAAAACATTAAAAATCATACAAAAGGTAGAAAATTCTACAATATATTTGATAATGCTAGCATAAGTTTAACCAAAACCTGGTAATGATAGTACAAAAAATAAAATTATAGACTGATATCATGTATGACAATAGCTCCAAAAAGTATAATAAATATTATTAAATAATATTTGCAAGTTAGCATTATCATCCAGGGGTTATTCCAGAGATGTATAAATCATCAGCATCATGGGGTTCTTGTCATATATTTTCACTGACTCAAGAAATTGAAGGTTAAAACCCTGTATGTAGGATAGGAAGAGAATGAAAGCTTTTAAACATGGTGGAAATTATTTACCAAGGCTTACTGCAATCATTATACAGCATGTTCACTGCTGAAGAAACTCTGTCATTAAAAATAAGGAGGAAATTATGGATTGCTGTTATGAACACCTCATTATTCAATATGCTTCTTTACAACTGCACTGTTATAGCTAGTGCAGTAATACAGCTAGCTGCAAAAATAAATCTTGAAATAAATTTTATCTTCATTAGCAGATGAAATGTCTATATTGCTGTGAAAATGAGGATACTTTATTAAAACTGTTAGAAGTAATAAAAGAGTCTAGTAAGGTGGGTATAGAAGATCAATATAGAAAAATCAATAGCTTTTCTCTATTTGAACTAACTAGGTAGAAATGATAATAGCAAAAAAATTGCATTTGAATTTGTGACTGAGATATTAAGTCCTCAGAAATAGATGTTATAACTAAAGATCTATATGGGGGAATCTTATTAAAGAATATAGAATATAATCCAAATAAATAGAAAAACATAGCATGTTCTTGAATATAAAGACAGTATTAATACTTTTAAGATCTTACTTTGAATGTAAAAGTAAACAACTCATTGAGTTTAAGATAGACATATGTGACCATATAAAATTTACAATGTTACAGAGTTAACACCATCAGAGGTTAAAAAAACACAGAAAAGTATTGACAAGGGAAGAAATATTTGCAGCACATATAGCAGACAAAGATTAATGTCTTTAATATCAGCAACTCCAAAAGCTGATAAGAAAGACAAACAATACAGTAGAAAACTGGAAAGATTCTGAACAGAAAATTTATTTTTAAAAGAAATTAAATCTAAATGACCGAAGCACGTATGAACAGATGGGCAACAACCAGGAAGCCTGATTGCATCTGGTGCTGGTGCAGATTCGGGACAAGAAACACTTGCCTGCATTGCCGAAAGTCAAGTATTCATCCTAACATTTTGAAAGTAATCGCAATTCTTCTAAAATTTTAAACACTTAAAGCTGTCCTTTGCCCCAGCAATTCCAGGTTTGAGGATGTATTTATAGATATAAATGATATACCGTCTTATACAAAATCAGTATTCTCCTGATATTATATAAGGATAATAGTATATTGCAGACTTGTTTTTGAAGAGGCAAAATGAACTCAATCAGAATCCGTGGGTGAAAGGTTGAATTAAACAGTGAATACTATGGGCAACAGGTTTGGTCTGGTTTGTATCTCTTAACCTCAGAGGCGTAGCAAGGGTAATGAGCACCCTGGCGCAATCTGTAAGTAACCCCTTCGTCTGGTGCTCCCTTGGACTTGCCCCTGGGGGGCAAAATGCTCCCTCTAACAGCCCCCCGCCCCAAACACACACCCAAACATACCTCTGTGAGGATGTCCAAGATTGTTACTGAGTGTAAAAAGCAAGTAGCAGAGTGGCAGATGAAGTGCTGGTCCATTTATGTTACATATGTGTTTGGATGAGGGTAGAGGTAATTGAGGAGGGAATGCACAAAGTGTGTAACATTAAACGCCTGAGAAAAGCAGGCCAGGGATGGTATTAACAGTTTCTTTGTGTGCTTTGGACTATTTCACAGTTAAAGTGTATTAAATTCTTATTTTTTTTTTAAAAGGTTATGCCAATTAAAATTAAAAGGCAACTTGGATCTACAGAAGTGCTAGATTTGCAAAGTATTGCTGATTTCCTCTTCACATCTAAATTAACCATCTGCAATGCTTTTAATGTCCCATTCCTAAAAGTACTATTATTAAAACTCCTATTTTTCTCCATATTTTCCAAATATGAGTGCAAGAAAATCCTTTCTGATATTCCACATTGGCCTAGAAAAAGAAAAGTTACAGAAAATAGCTCTCTTTTATTTCTGTCTTCCAATAAATCATATGGTATCTTCTTAAAGGGATGTGTTATAACTAATTCTAACACTCACTCTTGTGCTCTTTAATTAACAGTTAATCTTACATTGCGCATTTTAATTTCAGTTGCAACCTTCTTTGTAAAATGAGCATTCTTGCCCTTAGGACAGGTAAAGGAAAAAACATGCTATCTTTGCACATGTATTTTGTAATATTGGTATCTGTAATAGTAAATTTATAGAATTTACATAGTAGATTAAAAGTTGATTTTGCATATAAGCCATACACAACCCACTGTCACTGAGTCAATTCCAACTCATAGCAGCCCTAAAGGACAGAGTAGAACTGCCCCATAGGGTTTCCAAGGCTGTAATCTTTATGGAAGCTGACTACCACGTCTTTCTTCTGTGGAGCAGCTGGTGGGTTCCAGCCACTGAACTTTTGGTAAGCAGATGAGAGCTTTAACCACTGCACCGCCAGGGCTCCTGCATTTATGTTTATATATATACATATATATATATGTACACACACACACATATATATATGCACTTACACACATAAAATATGTATTTATGTATACATATGTGCACATACACACAGGTTACTTGTTACTTGTTATAGAATCCTGATTTCTCTGCTTATCTCGTGACCCAAATCATGAAGGGATGAACTATATTTTAATTATGGTTACAAATATGTAAGTAGCTGTTTTATAATATATTGTGTGCATTATGAAGGTCCCTGGATGGTACAAATGTATTGCTTTCCACTACTAATCAAAAGGTTGGTGGTTCGAACCCACTCAGCAGTGCTGCATAGGAAAGGCCTGGAGATCTGCTGCCATAAAGATTTCATTCAAGAAAACTCAGTGAAGCTCAGTTCTACTTTGTCACACGTGGGGTCTCCTTGAGAAGGAATCAACTTGATGTAAAGGGTTTAGTTTTGGTTTTACGTGCTTTGTAGAAAGTTTATCTTTAGAAAATGTAAATTATACAAAAAATGTGGACTTTCTATTTATACAGCAATTTTATAAATGGAAATTTTTTTAAATAATATCAAATTTGTGGATAATAAAGAAATAATACCACTCACAAACATTAAAAATTTTGACTTTTTTTTTTCATTGCTTTAGATATAGTATGCTAGTTGGTACACTTCAAAAACTGTATTTTATAAACTATCATTCTTGACCTTTTTTGGGCCCCTGAGTTTATATGATTGTGTCTGAAATTTATGCACTAATAAATATATAAAATATTTTGAAATAAATTGTAGTTTGGATTCCAACTTCAATGCCTCTTTATTCTTCTAGGTGGCTTTTACAGTACTTTTTGATTTGGAAGCCCTTCTGAAGATCTGGTGTCTGGGATTTACTGGATATATTAGCTCATCACTGCACAAATTTGAACTACTGCTTGTAATTGGAACTACTCTTCATGTTTATCCAGACCTTTATCATTCTCAATTCACATACTTTCAGGTAATGCAAATAATGCCTCTTTGTCTTTAGAATTTTTTTTCTTTTCAGGGTAAATACCAGTCACAATATTATAATAACTATATGTAATCATTGTATGTAATAACTACAAAGGAATTGTAGGTGCTACAAATAATTAATGCACTTGAGTGCTAATGGAAAGGTTGGAGGTTTAAGTTCACCCAGGCACCTCATAAGAAAAGCCTGGTGATCTACTTCCGAAAAATCACCCCTTGAAAACCCTATGGAGCACAGATCTACTCTGTCACACATGGAATAAGTGTCCACTTTAGGGCAACTGGTACTGGTATAATAGCCACATAGTAAATATAAACCTGAGATAGGGCCAGTGGCAGCCAAGCATATAGAAACCACAGAGGGTTATCGTCGTTCATCTTTCCATACCGCCAACATCTTTGGATGTAAATCCCTCATTATTTGTTGGGTTTTATCTTTAGGCTTGGTGAATTGTAACAATTGTTTTAAAAACCCTTGAAGAGTCACAGTAATGGGGATATTTTACATACAGTTTCTAAATTTATACACAGTTTCTAAAATAGCACATTCTATAAGCATATGGATATCAGGTATCTATGGTTACAAGGAGCCCTGGTGGCACAGTAGTTAAGAACTCGGCTGCTAACCAAAAGGTTGGCAGTTAGCACATTTTAAACTTCATAAAGATGTGGGCACACATTGCAAATAGTAGGAAATATGAATTTAATTCCAAGTGAAGATGTCCCTTATCAATAAATCTAAACGTATTTGCTTACAATAGAAATAAAAAGGATTTTTTAAACTTACGTTTGTGGGTTAAAATTAGTCATTTCTGGATTTTTGAAACAAAAAATTTTTAATTATTTGTAATTACCTATTACTTTTTTGTGATGATTAAATACCTATATTATAATTCTTACTTTATAATAATTGGATATTTATGTCTTCAAATATGACATTTTTATGTCTCATTTATAATTATTCAATAAATGAAAGTAATTATTAGTTCGTTTCTTTGTAATTGTTCAATACTAGCAATGTGCTTATTGTTTCGTTAAATTTTTAGCCAAAATGATAAAGTCTCCTATTTGATATCCGAGTTAAAAACATCTCAAATACAGTCATCTTTCTGACTAAAATTGGTCACTTATATAATTTATCATGGAAATACCAGAATGTGCATTGTTTTCTCAATAGACATTAAGAAATAGGCAATAAAGTAGCAGAGGGATTATAAAGACGTAATTTCTTGATTTTATTTATTAGTGATAGCAAAGATACCGTTTTCAGAACAATATTAACTTCAGCTGGCAGGTCACAACTTGGAACTAATACCTCCGGCATCTGGAGGAGAAGGCATGAAAATATAATTCACAAGAACGAAGAATAAATACCCTACAAACACAGATGGAAAGTAATCACGGCCAAGGACATTGAAACCACAGCAGGTTATCATGGTTCAGATTTCACTGCCTCCCACGTCTTCAGATAGAAATCCCCTGTTGTTTGTTGGGTTGTATCCTGAGGCTTGGTTGTCATAGTGAGGTGGCTGGGACAAGAGATATACACGTGCTTAAAACTCATTATATATAATCTGCTTTCCAAAAGGGTTGTATTATTGTACGCTCTTGGGCACAACTGTCTAAATTCTGAAGACCAACATGAGCATTTAGTACTTATTTTAGAGAATCATTTTAAATGATTATGGGAAATATGCCTGATAGTTAAAACATCAGATATCTTTTTTTTTTTTAAATTTTTTCCCATACAAAAATTTATACATTCATTGTTATGTGACTCTAATTGCTCTCCCCATACTGTGACAGCACACTCCTCCTTTCCACCCCTGATGTTCCATGTCCATTCAACCAGCTCCTAACCCTCTCTGCCTTCCCATCTCACCTCCGGACAGAAGCTGCCCATTTAGTCCCTTATATCTTCTTGAGCTAAGAGGCACACTCCTCACAAGTATCACTTTACGTCCCACAGTCCAGTCCAATCCCTGTCTGAAGAGTTGGACTCGGAAGTGTTTTAGTTCTGGACTGATAGAGAATCCAGGGGCCATGCTTTCTGGGGTTCCTCCAGTCTCAGTCAGACCATTAAGTCTGGTCTTCTTACTAGAATTTGAGTTCTGCACCCCACATTTCTCCTGCTCCATCCAGGACTCCTGTTGTGTTCCCTGTCAGGGCAGTCATTGCGGGTAGCCAGGCACCATCTAGTTCTTCCGGTCTCAGGCAGATGAAGTCTCTGGTCACTGTGGCCCTTTCTGTCTCTTGGGCTACTACTTTCCTTGTGTCTTTGGTGTGCTTCATGCTCCTTTACTCCAGGTGGTTGGGACCAATTGATACATCTTAGATGGCCGCTTGCAAGCTTTTAAGACCCCAGCCACCACTCAACAAAGTAGGATGCAGAATATTTTCTTAATAAGCTTTGTTATGCCAGTAGACCTAGATGTCCCCCTGAAAGCATGGTCCCCAGACCCCTACCCCTGCTACTGTGTCCCTCAAAGTGTTTGATTGTATTCAGGAAGCTTCTTAGCTTTGGTTTAGTCCCAGTGTGCTGACTTCCCCTGTAGTGTGTGCTGTCCTTCTCTTCACCTAAGATAACTCTTATCTACTTTCTACTTAGTAAATAACCCTCACCCTCCCTCCCCACCCTCACAAGCATCAAAGAATGTTTTCTTCTGTGTTTAAACCTTTTCTTGAATTCTTATAATAGTGGTCTTATACAGTATTTGTCCTTCTGTGACTGACTAAATTCACTCAGCATAATGACTTCCAGCTTCCTCGATTAAAACATCAGATACCTTTTTTATGAACCTGTTAAGTTAGCGAAATTTAGAAAAATATTGATACCTCATTTAGCAAGGGTACAATATAATATATATTCAAAAACCAAACCCATAGCTATTGAATCAATTCCGTTGCATAGCAACCCTGTAGGACAGAGTAGAACTGCTCCATAGGGTTTCCAAGGCTGAACTGACTCAATGGCGATGGGTTTGGTTTTTTTTTTGGTTTAATCTTTACGGAAGCAGACCATCACATCTTTCTTCCGTGGAGCAGCTGGTGGGTCAAACTGCCCACCTTTTGGTTAGCAGCCTAGCACTTTAACCACGGCGTCACCAGGGTTCCAAAATATATTTGGGGCCTTAAAATGCCTTTATTTTCTGACAGTTAATTTTTTTTTTTGTGAAAAAGTTAGAAATAGATCAAAATTTTATACAGAAAGATATTCACTATGGAATTGTTCATGAGAAAAACTTGGGAATGGCCTAAATGAAAAACATCTGAGGAAGAGTTTAGTAAGTAATGATGCAAATAATTACGATCATGAATTGGTAATTACTTAGGAATGATTACACGTCATTTAAATGCAAAATAGTGTAAAATTATATAACAAATATAAATAGATAAGATTATCATAATTTTAACATAAAATAATATAGCATATATATGTATGTATATAAAATGCCCATAAATGGAAAAATGACTGGAAAGAAATAAAGCAAAATATTAGTAGTTACCTCAATGTTTCCCTGCTATTATGTTTTTCACAAAATATCTAAAATTGGCATGAATCTTCCTAATCATTATATATTATATTATATATATATTTACATCATAGTAAAGGTTGCAATTTTTATTTTGTCTTTGATTCTGGATTATAGTTTAAAATAGTTTAACAGTTAAGTGGTTTTCATTTGTATGGCTACATGTTTGGCCATATTTTTTTAAAAATCTCTCAAAGTGATTAGGAGTCACAAGGATTTTTGCAGCTTCACATGTGGAGAACCCATTGGACTGGATAGATGGGCTCTATATGGGCTCATTTTGATTTATTTCCCTTGTTGATTCTCACACTTCTCATCTCAATCCACCTTCTTCCTTGTGTTGGCAGCTAATGCCCCCTCAGTGAATTTCATGTTTTTCATATTGAAATAAAATAAATGGCTGCCTTTAAAATATCAGTTATCTCTGAGACTAATTATGATATTATTCATTATTTATTCAAATGACTTTTACCGAGCAATGACTATGTGCCAGGCACTGCTCCAGATACTGAGGATAGAGCAGTGAAGGAGTCAACCAAGGTTCCTACCCCACTGAGCTTAAATTCTAGAAAGCAAGACAGTTCACAAACAAGTACCCAAAGGAATATGTAATACAGGTACCAGAAATGTTATAAAGAAGAAACAAGCAGGGTAAAAGGAAAAGAATTGTGGAGTGGAGGGTGCTATTTTTGATAAGTTGCTGATGGAAGTCCTCTGAAGAGGTGACGTTTGAGCAAAGACTGAATGAAGTGACATGAGAGTGACAGACGATCTGGAGAGAGCATTCCAAAGAGAAAACCACAAATTGCACATGTCTTGGAGCCCTGGTGGTGCAGTGGTTAAGTGCTCGGCTGGTAAACAAAAGATTGGCAGTTCGAACCCACCAGCAGCTCCTTGGAAGCCCTACGGGATAATTCTTCCTATAGGGTAACTATGAATCAGAATCTTATCAATGGCAACAAGTTTGGTTTGGTTTTCAGGTGGGACAATTTAGTATGTTCACAGATTAGCACAAAGGCCAGTAGCACAAAGGCAGCGGTAGAATGAACAAGGGCAGGATGTTCCTATGGGAAGTATCAATCAAGGTCTTATAAAATGCTGTGATTCTTTTATACCAGAGTAATCACTGTACCGCCAGGGCTCCATGATAACATTGGCTGGTATTTATTGTGCATTTAGTATGTGCCAGGCACTGTTCTGTACTGTCTATTTTTTTTCTCATAATGATCCTGCGAGATAGATACTATACATGTAAACTAAGTTTCCAAGAGATTTAATAACTTGCCCAAGACCACATAGATAGCAAATAGTGGAGCTGACTCTCATTCCCACGAAGTTTAATTTCAGAGTTCACATTCTTAAATCTGCGGTTTTTACAGAATCTCACTATTAATCAACAGAATAATCTTTACGAGACAGACTTAGAAATGTGACCTGCAAGATGTGCTTTGGAAACAACCACAGAACGTTCTACAGTGTTTATCTTTGCGAGTATGATTTACTTTATTTCTTTTCTGTAAGAAGTCAAAATCAAAAAGCTTTATTGGGTAGATGGAGTGAAAAGCATAAACTATCCCCCCCTCAAAAAAATGAAAAGACATACTTGGAGTCGCTGATAAGGGTTTTGCCCTTCTACATATTCAGGTCAACCCCTGGAAACTGCTGATCAAATTACCATGCGGGAGTTAAATGTTAAGATTTGTTTCCTTGAGCTAATGAAATATTAATTTTTCAGAACTACACAGATGTGTACAGGAAGCTTTTATTAGTATTTGGGATAGGACTCAAAATTGCTTAGACAGCGTTTTAAATATGATTTTAATACAAATGGGAAAAACACACAGTACTGAAGTTTGAGCTATAAACCAGTTAAATTGCTACTGTAAACTTGCCTGGATTCAGCTGCTCACTATTAGATACTGAATCATTTATGTTTGAGAGCAGACAAATCTGATAAAAATGTGAAGGCTTTCCAGATTATTATTCAGATATTAATATCAACGGTGATGTTTTAACAGTTCTTTGGTAAAACTATTTGTTTATTATTGAAAAAGATAACCTGACTGTAAGATGTTCTGATTTGAGAAACTATGTCAAGAATTACAGCAGGAAAAACTGGTAATTTAAACATGTGGTATGACACATAATTTGAACAACATTATTTTTCACATAAATTTTCTTCTTTAAGTACTATGTTAAAGATTTTCAATTAGCATTAAAGAAATATGCATTTTCTCAACTTTTTAAAACACTTGTCCATGAGTTTACTAGACATGTTGCTACAAATCATACAATGTTTTCTGCAAATGGCAGGAATGATGAGGTTTGCCATGAATATTTCCTGTTAATTCAAAGACTAGCAGGGTTAATATGGCTTTAAAAATAAATAAATAAATAAAAACCCACTGCTGGAGTCGATTCCGACTCATAGAGACCCTATAGGACAGAGAAAACTGCACCACAGTGTTTCCAAGGAGCAGCTGGTGGATTTGAACCACAGACCTTTTGGTTAGCAGCTGAGCCCTTAACCACTGTGCCACCAGGGCTCCAACATGGCTTTAGGCATTGCTAAATTCAAAGGCTAAAATGGCGTCATTGGGAAAGAGGCTCTATTTCTACACTCACCTTTCTTCTGTGTTGACGTCATTCTTAAACTAGCTTTTTCCATGTGATGGCAGAAAAAGGGCTCCCAGAAGCTCCAGACTTACATGTTTCTTACAGTAATGCCCACTGGGGATAAAAAACAACACTTCTTATAAGTATAGCAAAGGTTCTGAGGGTGACTGATGTCATGGTGAGTACTCTAGCCAAGGTGGGTTGGGGAGTCCCTGCTGGACTTCAGGTACTAAGAATTGGAACAATCTGACAAAGGATAATGAGTAAGAGTAGGGAGCTAGGGACACTGGCTGGGTAAACTCAACATGCTACTTTATATGGGTAAAAATTAAAATCTAGTTTTATAAATGCGTTTCCTGTTCTTTATTATATTCCAGATATACTTTTCTTCTCCTAAGAAGCCTTCACAGACAACATAAAGTTCTTACTGGTATCTAGCCATGTTGGACTACTATACCACCTACCATATTTCATTGATTCCAGGACCACAATTTTCACATTTTATTTCTCAGTAATTGATATCTGTGTTACAACTGGTATTATAGTTTTTTTGGCAGCATTTTTTTATTTCTTTAAAGTACATTAAAAATTGATGACACCTTAGATGTGATGCTCTACACTATAACTTTTACGTATATACTAATTTATCGTTTTTAACCATGTAAGGATGCGTGTAAGGGCTGTGTCTGTGTATCATGCTCTTTGTAAAAGCAGCAATCCAATAGTATTTGTCTAATGCAATATTTGGCACATAGTTATCAATTAGTGTTTGTAAAATGAATGAGGAAATGACTAAATTAGTTGTGAATGGTATATATATATACACACACACACAGATATATTAGTTTGGGTAAAATAAGAAGTTTTTTTCTCTGTAATAGTTGGTGGGTGGGCCAGAGAGGAGGTGGCTCTGCTCCACGTAGTCATCCAGGAAACCAGACTGTTGGGCTGGATCAGATCTGTCATCTTCTATACAAGACTTCTATTTCTGGTCCAGGTGTTTCCATTTCCCAGACAGAGGAAAGGAGAAAAAGCACATCCAGGGCAAGCTTATTCAATGCAGTATGCCAAGAGTTGCATAAATCACTTTCTTTCACATCCCATTGGTCCAAACTTAGTTCACATGGTCACACCTAGCTGCAAGTGAGGCTGGAAAAGCAGTCTATAGCACCGGGTAGCCTTGTGCTAGGCTGAAATGCAGGAAGTTCTGTTATTTAAAGGAAGAATGAGGGAATGGATATTGGGGTAACAGTCTCAGACGCAAGTAAAGAATCCTTGATAGAAGTTTTTTAGTTGTTGTTGTTTCTTTTTCTTCCTTTTTTTTAGTTTCTTTTATGAATGTATAATATCTAGGAAGTTTTATTGTATGAGATAATGAATATAGATAATATTGAATGAAATGTTTTTCTTAGCTATTTGAACCTTAGAATAATATCATTTTTATTTCAGCTGTATGTATAGTTAATGCAACTTTGAATTATCCCATGATACGTTAAAACACTTAGAACCATTTCTTTATTAATTTGGGTTTTGAATTCTTGGTGTATGGCAGGCAGTGAGCCAGACTGACGTTTAGTTAATATATTGTTATTTTTAGTCTATAGATGCTTTAATGGAAAAATGTGATTTTATAAAACATGTAAAAAGAGCCTTGGTGGTGCACTGGTTAAGCGCTCGGCTGCTAACCGAAAGGTTGGCGGCTCGAATCCACTGGAACAATGTGGCAGTCTGCCCTCATAAATATTACAGCCTTGGAGACCCTATGGGGCTGCTCTTCTCTGTCTTACAGGGTTGCTAAGAGTTGCAATAGACTTTACGGCAACAGTGTGATTAAAAAAAAGGTCTTACTATGAACGTATTTAATATTCAGTGTAAATAAGTGATCAAACATCTATGTTTTCCTCTTCTACAACAGGTTCTTCGGGTGGTTCGGCTTATTAAGATTTCACCTGCATTAGAAGACTTTGTATACAAGATATTTGGCCCTGGAAAAAAGCTTGGGAGTTTGGTTGTATTTACTGCCAGCCTCTTGATTGTTATGTCAGCCATTAGTTTGCAGATGTTCTGCTTCGTTGAAGAACTGGACAGATTTACAACGTTTCCAAGGGTAAGATTAAAAACACAGTCATTTTACCTCATTATTGTTATTGGAGTAAGAATGATGACAAAGTAATTTTATTTTAGAGTGCTTTAAAAATATTGGCATATCTTTGATAAGTTGGAATAATTCAATGTAATTTTTAAAATG
This sequence comes from Dugong dugon, assembly GCA_030035585.1. Lineage (NCBI taxonomy): Eukaryota > Metazoa > Chordata > Mammalia > Sirenia > Dugongidae > Dugong > Dugong dugon. The sequence goes on from CM057479.1 coordinate 13,865,792, forward strand.
GTCTCTCCTGCAGCCTTAGGAGTTTGAGAACATTTTCAGCACTGTCAGGTTATACATCATTCCTAAAATTCTGGAAATTATCTAATAGAACAAGATGCTGAGTCCAGTAAGAATGGAAGCTAGGGTTCTTAGCACCTATACTATGGCAGGATATTTAAATAAAGTTTGTACTTTTTGTCTTTGTGAGAGTTAAGATATTTTTAATCTGCTTTACAGTTCATACATTTTTATGTCAAGTGTGATCTAGAGGGAAGCTTTTGACTTACAGTATAGTATGATTCTTAGACCCTTAAGACTTGAAGTATTTTTAGAAGGTCATCTAGTTCATGCCTCTGCATTCTCATTAGAATTTATTTAGGCTAAAAAAGAAGTTAAAAATCAATTGGTCCATAAGAAAAACTTATGTAAAAGATACAGTCCTTAGCTGGAAAGATCCTGAAATTTAGCTCTATTTCAATTTGTTGTTATATGTAGGTGTCGACAATTGGCTCTAACTTGTAGTGACCTTATGTATTACAGAACAAAACATTGTCTCGTTCTGTGCCATCCTCACAATTGTTGCTATATTTGAGCCCATTTTTGCAGCCACTATGCGAACTTAGAAACATGAAATAATATAATGACCAAGGCAAATAATGTATTTTCACAATGAGCTGAAATAGTAAATCCTAATTATATAGGAAGAATATTTTTGGGTAGGATCAGCATATAATATGTAAAAATTCAGCTTTGAGGGCAAAGCAGTTTTTACTCATAACCCCCCAAAAAACCAAACCCATTGCTGTCAAGTTGATTCTGACTCATAGTGACCCTATAGGACAGAGTAGAACTACCCCACAGAGTTTCCAAGGAGCACCTGGTGGATTTGAACTGCCTGCCTTTTTGGTTAGCAGCTATAGAACTTAACCATTAACCTGAAGCATGGTAAGCCTTGATAAAGGCAAGCACAAGGTGCTGTGGAAACCCAGAGATAGAATCCAAACACAAAATGGAAAAGTCCAGGAAGGCTTCTTGGAACAGGTGGTTTCTGAAGAACGGTTGGATGTAGCCAAATGAAGTATAAGAGGGCAGTGCCCCAGGCTGTGGCAATGGCATGTACAAAGGTCTGAGGTGAGCAATTTCTTATTTAGAGGAGAAAAAACAAACAGAGGCAAGAGGAGGACGTAAGGCCAAGGAAATTTTAATGCTAATGAGAGAGGGCAGGTAGAGGGTGATGTAAAGATGTATGAGATCAGAAGACGGTGGCAGAGGTTCCTGAGGAGGTGGGAGAAAGCGGCTTCCAAAACACAAAGATTGGTGCCAAGCTGTCAGGTGTTGAGATGGTCAACCGAGATATTGAGCCAAATTGAAAGGAACAGTCAAGGCTTTATTCACTTACTGGGACAGTGTAAGCAGGCAAAAATAGACACCGGCCCCCAGTGTTCCATTTTCCACACAGAACAGCACTGGGCAAGGGTCAGGTGGATCAGCATGGACACAAGGATCATTTTACTGCAGAGGAGCCCGGAACAAAAGGCTCCTGCTGTTTTGTGGATCCTGGAACAGGAAGAGGGGAAAGGGCAAGGGGTGGAAATGTACTGAGTCAGAATGTAGCAAAGTGCCTTTGCTGAAGTTCCCAATAGGGAGGCTTACTTGTGGGGGTACCTGGGCTAGGGATGCAGGTATAGGTATAAGCATGATTGGTCAGAGGGGTACTTGACTGCAGCTCCCTCCAGAGACTACAGTGCATGGGCTGTGCACCAAGTCAGGTTTGGGAGGTGGTGAGGAGGGCATTGTGGCTTCGTGAGGCCTGCCAGGCAAAGCCTTTTAATGGCGGATGGTCAGACCAGAAAGATCACAGGTAGAACAGACAGGAGGGCCAATTCTCCTCCTAGGGATGAAGAATGTCAAGCAAGAATGACTGGGACATCAGTAAGCCCACTTTCTCTTGTTCTGCCCCCTCACTGGGTAGATCTCTATCTTTCACACAGTAATACTAAGATGATGATTATTTTATCGTGGTCCATGTGTCTGCTTAGTTTAATTCACAACATATTATTGAAGGTCCACCAGGAACCATTGTTCTAAACCCTGGAAATGCTGAAAAAAGAAGAAAAAGTGAAAACACAATCTCCTGTCTTCTTTATTTACATGATCTTTTCTTAATTTCCTGTCTGTATTTCCTCTTTTACTGTTTCCTCTAATCTCACCTCACTAACTTTATTTTTTACCCAAAACCTCTTTGGACTAGATAGGTTTTGAATTACAGAATTCTCCAGATAATACCACCCCCCAGAGAAGTCTCAGTCAACCCCTTATAATCAACACATTAATGTTTCTGCAGTGAAACGTCAGCATTCTCACAAAGGACAAATAAAGACAATAAATAGGTCCTAGGTTAAACCAGAGTTTTGCCACCAAATGAGTTACCAAAAAAAAAAAAAAGTTGAAACGTCTTCAGAAATGTTTGAGTTTTAGAATTGTAAATAAGGGCTTAGGTCTGTATTTAAATTTAAAAAAAAAGTGTTGCAAGAAAGAGTATGAACTTCTGGCCATCCAGGTCTGATTCCACATTGTTACTCTATCACTTTTTAGCTATAGGACATTGGACAAAGTATTCATTAAACTTTTGTATTTTTACATATAAAATAGAGATAAAATTGTATTTTTCTCACAGCATTGTATGGTATGAATAATACATGACAACAACCCAACTCTGGGCTTAGAATGCATTTTCAAAAAGGTAGTTTATAACTGATACAGCACATTGAAGTTGGTAATATTGTCATCTGTATCAAAGACAAGGCTACTTTAGAGCTAACCCTAACTTGGATTTGCTCTACTTTCCAGCCATAATAATAATCAAACAGCATTACACTTTCAGATCTCCAATTACTCAGCTGGGGTATTCCTCCTGATTACTTTGATCATCTTCATGAAAGAAGGCGGTTTCGTGGAAGGACTGCTTGTGGGGGAAAAAAAGTAACTGATAGATTATCCAAAGTATGTGAGCAATTAGAAAATTAATATTAATAGACACTGACAGATCTGTCAAGAGTATTTGGGAAGTAATAGAAAACTAATCTAGTGAAAAATATGAACCAGTTACCAACTTTGGAAAATGAAATATTCATTTGTGTAAGAAATGAACCATAGTCCTAAACATAACTTGGCCCAGCTGTGAGCATTATGCAGTCATCAGTACATAAACATTAACTACTCTTGTGGCAAAGATGAGGAAAGCAGTTCAGAGGTGGTGATATAAAAGAGCTAAATCATCCCCTACTATACTAAGAAATCAAAACATAGGGTACAACATGGATTAATCAAGACTGATCAGATAAATCATTAACCAAGATAAATCTCCTGAGCTCCAAAAATTTATACCTACTTGGATGTCTTATAGGCATCTCAACAAGGCATATTGAAAATGGAACTCACCATTTTCCCAAAATAAGCCATTTCTCTTTATGTATCCTATCTTAAAGGACAAAAAAACAGTTGCTGTTAACTCTGACTTATGGCAACCCCATGTGTATCAGAGTAGGACTGTGCTCCACAGGGTTTTCAATGGCTGATTTTTTGGAAGCAGGTCTCCAGGTCATTCTTCCAAGGCATCTCTGGGTGGACTCAAACCTCCAATCTTTTGGCTAGTAGCCAAGTTCATTAATGACTTGCACCACCCAGGGATTCCATCATATAGGCGGATTCACCTAGATGTACCTGTCTGAAACCTAGGAATCATCCTTCCCTTCTCTTTCCTTCTCTTTCCCTGCAACCCCACATTTAGTTAATCACTGAACCTTATAATTTTGCATATAAACATTTTCCTATTATGAACACTTTCAGCTACTCTCAGGGCCACTATCCTAATATAAAACCAAACCCGTTGCCATCAAGTTGATTCTGACTTACAGCACCCCTGTAGGACAGAGTAGAATTGCCCCATAGGGTTTCCAAGGAGTGGCCGGTGGATTCGAACTGCCCACCTTTTGGTTAGCAGCCAGGCTCTTAACCACTGTGCCACCAGGGCTGACTGCGTTATCCATCACGTACATTACTGCAGAGACTCCCTAATGATTCTCCCTGCCTGAGTCTTGGCATCTTGTGGTCCTTCAGTCCATCCTCCAATTGCAGTCAAACTGATTCTTCTAAACTGCAAGTTGTCTCAACACGCTCTCCTGTCTAAAATGCTTTAAGATTCTCCTTTCTCTCAGGATAAAGAATAAACATTTTAATATGGTGTTATAGATTGAATTGTATCCCCCTAAAACGTGTGTCAACTTGGCTAAGCCACGATTCCCAGTATTGTGTGGTTGTCCAACATTTTGTGATCTGATGGTATTATCCTATGTGTTGTAAATCCTACCTCTATGATGTTAATGAGGCAGGATTAGAGGAAGTTATGTTAATGAGGCAGGACCCAATCTACAGAATTAGGTTGTATCTTGAGTCAATCTCTTTTGAGATATAAAAGAGAAAGTCAAGCAGAGAGGAGAGGGACCTCCTACCCCCAAGAAAGCAGAGCCCGGAGCAGAGCACATCTTTGTACCCGGGGTCCCTGCACTGAGATGCTCCTAGATCAGGGGAAGATTGATGACAAGGACCTTCCCCCAGAGCCAGTAAAGACAGAAAGCCTTCCCCTGGAGTGGGAGCCCTGAATTTGGACTTCTAGCCTCCTAAACTGTGAGAGAATAAATCTCTCTTTGTTAAAGGCATCCACTTGTGGTATTTCTGTTAGAGCAGCACTAGATAACTAACACATATGGTTTCAATATCTTTTCATCTCAGGCCCTATTTACCTTTGGGTCTCATATTTCTTAATCTCTCCCACTTCACCCTTCAAAGGCAGACATGATGTCTGTGTTTTTGGTGTTAGTTGCCATCAAGTTGAGTCGATTCAGACTTGTGGCAACCCCACGTGTGCAGGGAAGAACTGCCGCTCTGTAGGATTTTCAAGGCTGTGATCTCTCAAAAGCAGATCGCCAGGCCTGTCTTCCGTAGTGTCTCTAGGCGAGTTGGAACCGCCAACATTTTGGCTAGTAGTCGAGCACTTAACTGTTTGCACTGTACAGGGGCCTTTATGCTCAATCTTCAGCATCATGCCTGCCACAGAGTAGTTAGTGGGTAGATTTTGAATGAAGAACAAATAACTAAGTGCTAAGCCAAAACAAACTTCGAAGATCCTTATACGCTGTGTCTGGCTCAACACGCCACATTCTTTTTTCCATTATTGTCCATTTCTCAAGGATTCTCGTTGCTCTCCATCAGTGCCCCTACCCTTATACCATCAGACATCTATGTATAATTCTGTCAGAATGCTTTGGCTACAAGTAACAGGAAACTTGACTCCAACTGACTTGGACAATTGAAAATTGTATTGCCTCACAAAGTTTAGGAGATCAGGTAGACTTCAGGAAGTCAGGCTGGATCTTCACTGAAATTCTCTGTTGCTTTCTCCGTATGTAGGCTTCATGTGTTAGCAAAATTGATGTGGCATTTCCAGGGTTCATGATAACATCTAGAGGGATAAGGATGGGCCATCTCTGCCCAGGTCTCTTTCTTAGTAGGAAGGAAACTTTTTCCAGCATCACCACACCCAACCCTGGCTACCAGAAATCTTGATCTCATCTCTCATTGGCAGGATTGTATAACATGGTCATTCAAAAACCAATCACTGGCAAGATGATTGTAATTAAAAACGATTGGCTTCGATTAATCACATAGGAAGAAATGGATGTTGGGGAGATGACCACAGAAACCATTACAATGGTCAGACTCAATACCTAGACAAGGTTTCTCTCTCTCATGTCTAGCTCAATAGCTGCTATATCCCCTGTGCTAACAGGATGTGTAACAGACATGAGGTAGAAAGATGGCTGGTATTTATTTCCTCTCACCAGAGACGTCAGGGCCCCAGCTCATTCCTAAGATGCCCAAATAGATACTTGCCAACAGCCAGCACAGGGCCTGGCATGTGGTAGATAAGATGTAGATTCCTGCTCTCCTTCCTTTTATCACACTGGTTACTTTTCTATCACACATCACTGGCGTGTATGCCCAAACCTCACGGCCATTACTAGACTACAAGTGTCTTGAGGATGGAAGTACTGTGTTCTCATAGCTCCCAAAGCACTGACGCTGTGCCATGTGATCAGTCAGCATCACTCAACGAAGACAAGGAGGAGCACAGCGGGGAACGCTGGGGTACAGTCCCAGGAGATGGAGAAAGATTGCTTGAAACATTTTTCCATGACCAAAAAAAAAAAAAAGAATAATATGTTGATAAAATTTAATAAAGCAAGTCTGTCATCTCATTTCAACCAAACAGACGCACTGCTAACTAGAAATAACAAGCAAGATCCAGTCCTGCTGTGAGGCAACATTCAGTAGTTCCTGCTTCCTTGCGACTAATCTATTGAATTATAAAGAGCACGATTTAGATTAACTTTTCATGATGGAACAGCCCTGTACGTACAGTTCACAGGAAAGATTAACATAGGCAAGAGCAAACCACAGCTTTTCTGTAACATCTGCAAATTGCATGATTTCCCATGGTAAGCTGGCAAAAGCTTATAAGCATGGTTTCACTATAGTTTTGCCCAGTTTCTCCCTCCATTTATTATATAAAGTAACTTGCCTCTAAGTTACTAAAGTAAAGGCAACAAACATCCACTGCACCAGCTTTAACTGGCTCAATAGTTTTACTTCGTCTAATTCCCCTGTATGGAGCCCTGGTGGCTCAGTGGGTGAGCGATCAGCTGCTAACCAAGAATGTCTGCAGTTCAAATCCACTAGCCACTCCTTGGAACCCATATCAGGCAGTTCTACTCTGTCCTAGAGGGTCACTATGAGTCAGAATTGACTCAGTGGCAATGGGTTTGGTTTTCTTTTTTCCTTAATTCCCCTCTAAAATAAAATAAACAGATCTCACTTGTTTTGCAGATGAGGATAGTTTTTATTCATAATTTATATATTATCCTCCATAACACGAAGTACTTGAATTTTCATATTATTTATTTTATAATGGTTTTTAAATTTTTCATTTGCTAAATGCTAATTACTTGCTGTAGTGAATTTTCACCTACAAATCATGTCCAAAACAGTTATCATACATTATAAGCAATAAATGCTATAAAAACACTTAATTACGAACTAATTCCCCTGTTTTTTCTCATCAACCAAAAAAATTAATCATGCTTTTAACTGTGTTGGAAGAATTACTGAGAAATTCAAAGCAACAATTTGCTGCTTAATTTTTTTTCCCATTATTTGTCAAATGTAGTTAGTTTGATTACATTTTTAATAAATTCAAGGCTTATTTTGTCTTCAAAAGTGTAATTAATTCAATTAATTTTGATAAAATCTATATTAATTTTTATTCTATTGTTTTATCTTTGATATAGTTTTATCATGAAATATTTCAGACCTGTTAAAAGAATAATAAAATATATTCTTGTGTGGCTATCATACAGCTTAATAAACACATTAACAGGGAATTGAAAGTCCTTGGGCAACCCTTGTTGATCTCCTCATAGAGAACCACTTTTCCTAAATTTGATGTTTATAGTCTTAGTACATTTCTATATGTTTATAGTGCATATATAGGTATCAACTTCCATATATATATGGAGCCCTGGTGGGGCATGGTTAAAGTGATCGACTGCTAACCAAAAGATGAGCGGTTAGAAACAACCAGCAGCTCTGTGGGAGAAAGATGTGGCAGTCAGCTTCCACAGAGGTTTACAGCCTTGGAAACATGTGGGGTCGACTCAATGGCAGTGGGTGGGTTTTATATAGATATGGATATAGAGCATAATTTAAATGATGTCAAAGGAATCCTGGTGGCACAATAGTTAAGCACTAAGCTGCTAACCAAAACGTCAGTGGTTCGAATCCGCCAGCAGCTCGAACCCACCAGAGGCTCCGTGGAGAAGAGATCTGTCAATCAGTGCCCATAAAGATTACAGCCTAGGAAACCCAATGGAGAAGTTCTACTCTGTCCTATAGGGTGGTTATGAGTTGGAATTGACTTGACGGCACACAACAACAACAACAAACGGTGTCATTCTGCAGTATTTCTTCTGGTAATTGCATTTTTGCTCAACAATGTTTGTGAGATTGGCCCATGTGGGTGCATGTAGCTGTATCACATACATTTTCATTGCTGTGTGACATACAACTATATAAACACAACACAATTCATTTTTCCATTCTCCTATGTGGTATGCAGAATTCTAAGATGACCCCCAAGATTCCTTGCTCCTGGTTTACACACCTGTGTAATCCCTTCCCTTAGAGTACAGGTGGGCTTTTTAAACATGGTGGGATTTTGTTCCTGTGATTAGGTTGCAAAGTAGATAACTATGCAAAGAGATTATCCTGGTTGTCCTGACCTAATCAGGTGATTTAAGAGAGGGACTAAGTCCTTCCTGAAAAGAGATTCAGGCAAAAGAAGTTCTCCAGCTGGTTTTGAAGAAAGCTACCAAGGTCAAGACACGTAAACTCCCATGTCATTTCCCTTTGCTATTGAATTTTTTTTTTTTTTTTCTGATCGGCCTCCTCTCTGAGGGTGAAGCTTGATAAATATCCAGCTTTATTCAGGTATCTCAGTTAGAAATCTCCACCTTTCAAGGACTTTATCTATGGTCCCTGATATGGATTAAAACCAAAGTCTCACAGAGATCATAAATCCCCCCAGGGTAGTTGACTTTTCTGGAATCAAGCCACTTAGTTTTTGGTCCCTGGGTTTCCATTATTTTCTTGGGTTCTTATCTCTACTTTTAAAAGGATGTTTGTTTCATTTTATCCAGAATTTTCTGGGTTTGTTTTAATCAGATTTTTTTCAATTTTATCAGAAACTGATAATACTAATTCATTAATAAGATTTTAAGGAGGAAAAAAAAGCATTCTTTTTACAGTCTTTCAGATGGATAGATGTTTTTCTATAGGTACACGCTCAGGGCTGGGCCATCCCAACTTTTGCCTTCACGTCTGCAGCCTCACATATCTTTGCATTTGTTTGCCTTAATGACATTGTCTCCTCTTTGAGTCTTGTGTCCTCAGTTTACTCTGTTCTGATCTGCCACGCCATTAAAACCTTTCTCCACAAAGTATCTGGTACTTTCTGTTTACAATGAGACCAAATAAATCATGCACATGTTGTTGTTTGTGGTGTTGCCAGTGTCCTCTATGGGATGTGCTCCGAGGTCTAGAGACATAGACAAATATACTACCTTTTCTCTTTAACTTATAGCATAGTAGAAAATGTAAGGAAGAACTCGGGTGATGTATTAAAATTTTTTTAAAAGTTGCCATCAAGTCGATTCCAACTCATAGCGACCGTATAGGACACAGTAGAGCTGCCTCAGAGAGTTTCCTAGGCTGTAATCTTTCCAGAAGCAGGCTGCCGCATCTTTCTCCCATGGAGCAGCTGGTGGGTTTGAACTGCCGACCTTTCTGTTAGCAACCGAGCTCTTAACCACTGCACCACCAGCGCTTCTTCAAATAACGTATACCGTAATAGAAAACCTAATAAGAAAGCACTCAATTAAGCCAGAAGGCGAAATATGCTGGAGTAGGTGTACTCAGTTTTAAAGTAATATCAAAGAGGATAGAATTTTAAAATTTTGAGACCCTATGGGTGCTAAGCAGTGTGCTAGGTGCTTTCTAAATATCATCTCATATTATTAAGAGGAAAAGATTGCTTCCAGACAAAGAGGTCTGCAAAGCTTTATGGAGGAGCATGTTCTTTAAGGGGTGAATATGATTTCAATAGGTAACTGTTGGGGTAATGGCACGAAATGAGGGCATATCATAAAAGGCAAGAAGAAAGAATAAATCAGAGTTGGAAAATCACAGGACATAGAGGTAGGTAGTGAGAAAGGACCTAGAATGACGGTTTGGACCAGACCATGGAGGGTCTTCAGTGTTGTGACACTGGAGAGCCACGAAGATTGTTATCCATTCTTTCTTGACTGTTTACTCGAGAAGAGAGGAAGAGCTATTTTGGGGAGGATTACCCTTGAAGAAATGTTATTTCTCTGAGGGACATTTTCATTGAACAAAATCCATTCTTATTGACCAAAGACAAAAATTTATGATCAGCTTGAGGAATTTCAGGCATCTTCAGGACGGTAGAGGAGGTGTTTTTTATTTTTTCTGTAAGGCCGTCACGGTGTCAAATCTTTCATAGTCTCATAAGGTCCATCCTATCTGAGACTTTAGGTCAAATTGTCATCCCTTCCTGGACATGACTCTGCAGTAGAACCAGGAATTTTGTTGAAATTGTCAAGGATGCCATGATATAGCTTGATGTACTTCTCCCCCCAGAAAACTGTAAAATTAACTTTTTTTTTTCATTTCCTTTATTTCCTTTCTGCTATAACATCCGGATTTGGGGGTTTTCTTTTCTCCTACTTGAATTTATTTTTTCTAGTGACTCATTAGTGGCATAGTGATAAACTAGTATCTTGTGCACTCCTTTTTAGGGAGTGATTTTAATGCTGCATGAATCACGTATAGATGGCCATCTTTTTCTGTAGTTGTGAATTGGTATAATTGCAATTATCAGAAATTATTACTTTTCTTGATGATAGCGTCCTTATATCCCACCCCCTACCCAAGATGTGTGCTCTCTTGGGAAGGACATTTTTACCATTCCATCACATTTTGCTAGTTGTCTACCAATGATCTCATTTTCAGTTTTCCAACTATTAATTTCCATATCATATTAACATTATTTAATATTCAATCTACTCTATTCGTTGCGTCAACTTCCAAAATAGATGACAGTCATTAATGAGAAATACTTGTGTGTCATGGTTAAAATGAATTTCTGTAAGCATGTTTTTATGGATGAAAAAATGACTTTATTGTTAAATGTTTCATTGTGTCTTGCCAAGGCAAGAAAAATGAACTCTGTAGTTAGACACTTCAATTAATCTCTCATAGCTACCTACGGTTCCGCATCAATAAACTAGGATGATAATACATAATTTAGAGGATTGTTAGTAGGGTTAAAGGAGATAATAGATGCAAACTGTCAGTGCTGTGCCTACCGTGTACCAGGCGGTCAACAAGTAGTAGCAGCTAATGTTGTGGTGATTGATGCTATAACACTCTGCCTACTCCCTCACTGGAATCAACTCGACGACAGCAGGTTTGGTTTGGTTTAGTTTGGTAGTGCTTTCGAGGAGCCCTGGTGGCACAGTGGTTAAGAGCTCGGCTGCTAACGAAAAGATCTGCAGTTCAAATCCACCAGCCACTCCTTGGAAACCCTATGGGGCAGTTCTACTCTGTCCTATAGGGTTGCTACAGGTAGGAATCGACCGGACAGCAAGGGTAGTACTTTCAAAAGGAACCCTGATGGCGCAATGGTTTAGCACTTGCTTACTGTGGGAGAAAAGAACTGGCCATCTGTTTCCATAAGGATATAGCCAAGGAAACCCTATGGGGAAGTTTTACTCCGTCCTTCTGCCCTGTAGGGTTGCTATGAGGCAGAATCAACTCTACGGCATACAACAACAGCAAAGTGCTTTCAACTACCATTTATCCTAACAACTCCCAAATCTTTGTCTACACCCCCAGTGTGTCTCCTGACCTCTGCTTAAAACTGCCTAAGTAGCATCTCCACTAATACATCATTGTCTCTCACCTGGACTATTGAGTTGTTCTTTTTCATTAGTCTCTATAACCTCCAAGCTCTCTGATTTTAAATCTGTCTTTATATTACTGCCATAATTATCCTTCTAAAACACAGATTTGTTACTCCCCTCTTAAAATTCTTAAATGGCATGGAAAGCCAACTTCTTAGCATGACACAGTAACCCCATATTACCTGTCATGGCTGCTCAAGATGGTTTTCTATTCACCAAGCAAGCCATGCATTTTCACTTGTGCATAGCTTTGCTATGACTATTTCCTGTGCTTGGTATTTTGTTCCCTCTCATCTGTATCCACTTAGAAAACTCTTGTTCAGCCTTCAAGGCCTGGTCAGATGGCATTTCCTTTTTGGCTCAGGCTTGATCATTTCATCTCTCACTTGTACCACTGCAGTGTATAATAAGGGCTCAATAAATACATGTTGGGTCATATGAATACTTGTATTAAAGACAACATATCTATCGTAATCTGCTTATCTACACTGTCCTTTTTTTTACTAGTCTCTGAACTCTCTAAAGGCAGAGATCATGTTTAATTCACTGAATTCCTAGCAACAATTACGTAGATGGCCCAACATACGAGCATCCCTCAGAAAAAGAACTGGGCATTAACTGAACAGTGGTACTCAGTTTTCTGTATTACAGAAGTTTAGATTTTTTTTTAATCAGCCCCTTGATGATTTACATGAAAGAGAAAAAGGTAAAAAATAATATTGCAGAAAACTAAGACCAACTGCCCAATTGTTGTGAGAATCTGAAATGACACATCATTAACTGTTCCATATATGGAGCTGAACAGAGAATCATTTAAGGGCTGATGAGTAAATTCATCCTTTCCCTACTGCCCATCCCTTGGGTATAACATCCAAATTCTCCACACCAAAAAGAGTGAGCTACCTACCTCTGTAGAGGACTGTCTCCAGCCTTCTCTAACGTTTTCTCTATAAATCGATTTGAAAACCTTAATTACCAGGAAACAAGCTAGGGTAAAGCATCTGTGTGTGGACGCATGAGCATGCACGTAGGTAAGTACATGTGTTTGCAGACCAGGGAGTGAGTAGGAGCAAAGGTAGGAACCAATCGGTTGCATCCCTTGTTGTTGTATTCCATCAAGTCAATTCCTACTCATAGAGACCCTATAGGACAGAGTAGAACTACCCATAGGTTTTCCAAGGCTGTAATCTTTATGAAAGTAGACTGCCATATCTTCCTCCCCCAGAGCAGCTGGCGAGTTTGAACCACTGACCTTCTGGTTAACCAGCCAAGCACTTAACCACAGTGCTGCCAGGGCTCCTGGTTGCGTCTAAATCTTGTATTGTGTGTCACAAAAAGACAAACAAGCAGTACAGGTGGGGTCTGAATCTAGAAAGAACTCTGGTAGCCAGTTCAGGCTTAGGTCTGTAGAGTTGCTGCTGTTGTTTTTGTTACTGCTTGTGTTTGTTGTTATTTTAGTTTCTCATATGCCATCAATTTAGAATCCCACAGAAAAAGACAATAGATATAGGCCAAAAATCCTACCTTAATCCAACAGAAATGCACTACATAAATTTCTATATGAAAAGCTTTAGAAATTTAGCAATAAAGTACCACTGTTCAAGAGTAAAATCACCACAAAGTTATAGTAGAGCAAAAAGAAAGGTTTTATTCAGCAAATGTTCAAAGAGGCAAAAGTAGGAAACGGACAAGCATGCTGCCAGAGCCATGTCTGCCGAAATTCAAGGAATATTACAGAATAGGCAAAAGTGGGAAAACAGACAGTATGCTGCCAGAGCTATGTCTGCCCAAGTCCAGGGAATATTACAGAATAGGCAAAAGTGGGAAAACGGACAGTATGCTGCCAGAGCCATGTCTGACCAAGTCCAAGGAATATTACAGAATAGGCAAAAGTGGGAAAACGGACAGTATGCTGCCAGAGCCATGTCTGACCAAGTCCAGGGAATATTACAGAATAGGCAAAAGTGGGAAAACGGACAGTATGCTGCCAGAGCCATGTCTGACCAAGTCCAGGGAATATTACAGAATAGGCAAAAGTGGGAAAACGGGCAGTATGCTGCCAGAGCCATGTCTGCCCAAGTCCAGGGAATATTACAGAATAGGCAAAAGTGGGAAAACGGACAGTATGCTGCCAGAGCCGTGTCTGACCAAGTCCAAGGAATATTACAGAATAGGCAAAAGTGGGAAAACGGACAGTATGCTGCCAGAGCCGTGTCTGCCCAAGTCCAAGGAATATTACAGAATAGGCAAAAGTGGGAAAACGGACAGTATGCTGCCAGAGCCGTGTCTGACCATGTCCAAGGAATATTACAGAATAGGCAAAAGTGGGAAAACGGACAGTATGCTGCCAGAGCCGTGTCTGACCAAGTCCAAGGAATATTACAGAATAGGCAAAAGTGGGAAAACGGACAGTATGCTGCCAGAGCCGTGTCTGCCCAAGTCCAAGGAATATTACAGAATAGGCAAAAGTGGGAAAACGGACAGTATGCTGCCAGAGCCGTGTCTGACCAAGTCCAAGGAATATTACAGAATAGGCAAAAGTGGGAAAACGGACAGTATGCTGCCAGAGCCGTGTCTGCCCAAGTCCAAGGAATATTACAGAATAGGCAAAAGTGGGAAAACGGACAGTATGCTGCCAGAGCCGTGTCTGACCAAGTCCAAGGAATATTACAGAATAGGCAAAAGTGGGAAAACGGACAGTATGCTGCCAGAGCCATGTCTGGCCAAGTCCAAGGAATATTACAGAATAGGCAAAAGTGGGAAAACGGACAGTATGCTGCCGGAGCCATGTCTGACCAAGTCCAAGGAATATTACAGAATAGGCAAAAGTGGGAAAACGGACAGTATGCTGCCGGAGCCATGTCTGACCAAGTCCAAGGAATATTACAAAATCATCAGTGTACATTAACATTACAAATAGATAAAATCATTGAAACTTCACCTTCTCACAGATTGGCTAAAAACTGCCAAATCACTGTGATACTACTTTTTGAATTGTCTTTCTTATAATCGCTGGTACAGGTTTCAGTAATGACAGTCAGGAGGGTCTTCAGTCGTCCAACAAATCTTACTATTCACTAAATGCTAATAGAAAAAGATAAGACTGGAAAGTATGCAGGTCTTTTGTGCTCTGTTTGATTAGTTTATATGAAAGCTTCCCTAAAAGATACTAAGATTGTCCTAGCTATTGTCTTTATACCTCAAGGCCCAGTTGATGTGTCCTTTTGAGTCCTTGTGGGTCCTTCTGAGTCTAGATCTGGCTGGGTCACATTCTTTATACTCAAGGACAGGGAATAAAGCCTCCAATATTATCTTCTAAATCACTACCAAAAAGAGAATTCTGTTAACAGTGTAGATGCTACATTTCCTGTCTCTTGGGATAAACCAAGTCATTTCAGGTTGAGTAAAAAAGGAAGTAAATCCAACATGGAGATTATGAAAAAGTACTGCAAAATAAAGGAAAAACACCACATCTTGAAGAGTGTGAAAGAATGTATTTCTATATTACTCAAATGTATTTCTACATTATTCAACTAGATAAAAATTTTTGATCTTACAATTGCTGCCAATTCAACAACACACGAAAAGAAGTGTTTATTTTACCTTTTCCCAAACAGGATATAATGTGTCCAACAAGGATTATAGCAAGGTAAAATAAATTTAAACAAAATTTTTAAAAATTAATATAAGTGTAAAGTAAAATCGAAATTAAGGAAGCAAAAATGAGGCCCAAACAGTAAAAGTTCACCATGAAGAAAGTCATACCTTCTAATGTTAGAGCACCAGTGTGACTGTAGTTTTTCTAGCAGATATATGCTTATATAGAGATATAAACATGTCCATACAAGTTCTACAGTGATTATAAGGCAAAAACAGACTAGTTCCTAGAGAAGCAAGATTAGTCTTGAAAGACTAATTAGTCTAGAAAGACATTTCTCCAGCAGTCATTATTATTACAGTAACAATTACAGAATATAAGTACTTCTTCTTTCTAAGGTTCTACAATAAGAATTTTACATACATATGTATGGAGAGATACACATTCATACATGCCCACATAGCATATTTTCACGCAAATAATGTGCACCTTCTACTTTTGTCTGCAACGCACCCTCCCCCCACAAGATGTTTTTGTAAATGCACTATGCTAATTTTTTTACTGCAACATGTAAGAAAGATTGGCATAGCAGCACTTACAAAAATAACTTGCTGGAGGGGGTGCAGTTGGCAAACAAATGTAGAAGGTGTGCATTTTTGCTTAAAAATATGGTACATATAATGTAATCCTCAAAACAACTCAGTTAAGGAAGTATTTTTCCCATATTATAGATTTCATAAATGAATCAGTGAGCAACATCATCAAAAAATTGGTAAGAACCAACAAGAAAATGTATAAGGGTAAAATAATTAAAAGATAGGAGTTAGGGCTAACATATAGATGAATGGACAGACTCTGTCTTCATTAAAATAACATACCACAAAGAGATGAACAATTAAAAGATTAAATATTATTTAACAAGTAATGTTGGGAACATTAGCTCTTTCTCATACTGTATTCCAAAATATACTACTAATAAATTAGAGAAAGAATTTATAAAATATGAAAATGTGGAAAACAAGAAAATACAAACTTTAATTAATCCAAAAGACTAGTGGACCACAAGTACTACAGCCTCCACCAGACTGAGTCCAGCACAACTAGATGGTGTCTGGCTACCACCACCAAATGCTCTGACAGGGATCACAATAGAGGGTCCTGGACAGAGCTAGAAAAAAATATAGAACAAAATTCTAACTAACAAGAAAAAAAAAGAAGGACCACGCTTACTGGTCTGACAGAGACTGAAGAAACCCCTAGAGTATGGCCCCCAGACACATTTTTAGCTCAGTAATGAAGTCATTCCTGAGGTTTACCCTTCAGTCAAAGATTAGACAGGTCCATAAAATAAAGCAAGACTAAATGGGCACAGCAGACCAGGGGCAAGGACAAGAAGTCGGTAGGGGGCAGGAAAGCTGGTAATGGGGAACCCAAGGTCGAGAAGGTGAGCATATTGACATGACATAGGGTTGGCAACCAATGTCACAAAACAATATGTGTACTAATTGTTTAATGAGAAGTTCATTTGTTCTGTAAACCTTCATCTAAAGTACAATAAATATATATGTGTGTGTGTGTATATATATATACATATACATATACATATAATCTTCAATCTTGGATGGTCAAAAAGAATAGGCCTGAATGAATGGGTCTAAAAGAATGGGATGAATTATAAAGGACAATAAATTTTAATTTTAAAAATTCTACATTTCAAAACTAACCTCCATCAACAATTTTTTAAAACAAAAGAAGATATGAAGATACAACCTTAACTGAAAATGTCAAACGACCAGGTTTGTTATTTTGGTTTTGGGTTAATGGTGATGTCGCATGTGGTAGCATAAACTTTATCACTTTTCTGGGAATCGATTTTTCGTTTATATGTCAAGACACTAAAAAGTATTTTTACCATTGATTTTGTCAGTGAATTTCTAGAAATCTACCCTAGGAAGATAACCAGAGATGTGTACAAAGATTGATCTTCAAAAAAAATTGGTTTTTGTAGCATTATTTACCATTTGTGAAATTTTTGAAATAACTTCATGTTCAACTATATAGAATGTTTAAATAACTTTTTTATATATGACAGCATATATGCAGTCATTAATCTGTATTTTTGCAGAGTTATTAATGAACTTATTCATGAATTAGGTATGCAGTGATGATCAATATTAATCAAAGAAGCATAATACAAACTATATTTGCACCTGAATTTAATATTGCTCCAGAGTACATACATATGGTCTAGAAAATAAATTGGTAGAATGCTCAAATTCTAAAACAAATTCTAAAAAATATATTTAAAATTTTACCTGTTGTTGGAATTGTTAATAACTTATTTTATTCTTTATACATTTTGGCATTTTTCAAATCTCCTACGATGAATGATCTTTCAATTTAAAAAAATTGATAGGTATGTTATGTAGATACATATATGACCTTAAGGATCCCTAGTTGCATAGTGGTTAAGTGCTCAGCTGCTAACTGAAGGGTTGACAGTTGGAACCCACCAGCAGCTCCGTGGGAGAAAGATATGGCAGCCTACTTCTGTAAAGCTTTACAGCCTTGGAAACCCTATGGGGCAGTTCTGCTCTGTCCTATAGGATTTCTATAAGTTGGAATTGACCCGACAACAGTGAGTTTGGTTGGTTTGGGTACGTATGACCTTGATTTATAGATATACATCAGTTAGGAGGAAAAAGCTTTTTTTTTTTTTTTTAAGTCTAAGGACAGAAACAGGTAACATTTTTAAAGGAAGGAAAAAAATATGTGTGTCTGTATGTATTTGGAATTGACTTGATGGCAACTAACAATATATATACATTAAAAGGTATAATATGTATTTGTTATTGTTGTTATCTGCCATTGAGTCGGTCCCTGAATCATGGTGACCTCATACACAATGGGATTGGACCATTGTAATCAATAGGGTTTTAAATTGCTGATATTTTGGAAGTAGATGGCCAGGCCTTTCTTCCTAGTCTGTCTTAGTCTAGAAGCTCTGCAGCGACCTATTCAGCATCATAGCAACACACAAGCCTCTGCTAACAGATAGGTGGTGGGGAATAGAACCCGAGCATAGAAGGCAAGAATTCTACCACTGAACTACCGTTGCCCACTAATATATATATTTAGTCCTCTTATAAATACAACTTGTGTATTTTTTTAAAGAGGGAATATAAAATATATATAATACATATATATAATAAATTCCCTCTTTAAAAAGATATACAAGTTGTATTTATAGAAAGACTACATTTTAGTTTGGCTTGTAAAATCAATTTTATTAAAGTCAAACTATTTCAATTAAGTATTTGTAAAAAGCTGTCAAATTTATTGTCAAGGTATTAGAGTGCTAAATATGCACTACCAAAATAGAAGCAAGGCTTTGAAATTTATGTTTGTAATGGAAAAGAGCAGACAATATCATTTGCAATAGAGCCTTTATTTGGAAACCTCAATAACAGAGAGAAATAAGAAGTCAAATTACACAGGATACTTTTTCACATGACAAAAAAAATTTACAGGAAGGCAGAAAGAAAGAAGGTAGGAAGGGAAGGTGGGAGGGAAGTAACTGGATGACTTTTTACAAACTCTCGGATGTGATAATTGAAAAAATTGGGCACTTTTATTGTTGGGCACAGAAAAGAAGCAAGGAAAATAGTAGCCGAATTCTCCATATTTATATGAGGGAAAAAAATAAGCAGACTCCATTTCTATAATGTATCTTATTTTAATGTGCAAAAATATAAGCATTTAAGAAAAGGAGCTGCTTTCTATTAGAATCCAATAGAAAAACCCTATTCCTGAGTGTGCTTACACAAGTGGGTTGTAAGAGAAACACGGTGAAATTTCCCATGTAGACTGTGATATTTTAATTACAGAAGTCTTCCTTATACATCCTCAGTTTATTTCACAACAGGACAAACATCTGTGTTTTTAGGAGCACCGTCTACTTTGTATACGTTACTAAATCTTTATTGCAGGAAGAGGAAAATATTAACTTTCATCTGCAATTTTGTTGCACATATTTGCCAATGAAATGCATCATTTACATTATGAAAATTCAATATGACTGACATTAGCAGAATCGCTAATTAAGAAACAGAGCATAAATACTCAAACTTGACAGTCTGTTCTAGGACGAAAATTAATTCAGAAGTCCCCTGTTTGCATAAATCTCCAGGTCTCTTTTCCACAGCTGTTTGTTCTGTCAGCTCAGCTAGATGGTTGCCTTTCAAAATTATTTTAACATTATGGGTGGGAAGTATACCTTTCAACTAAAAATATCTTGCTCTGCACGAAAGATTGTTAGGGGAAAATATAAGTTCATTCGGTTCATCTTGATATTTTTTTCTCTTAAAATGAGTGTTTCTAATACAGGAACTTTAACATTTAAGTCTTATTAAAGTATTGAAGCATTTTATTATTAAAATATGTTCTGTAATTTCAGATTCACATAAAAATGAAAAGGTTATGTCTTTTTCATTTATAAAAATGTTAATGAGTAGAGCTTATTTTAGCAAAGACTGAAGAACACAGGAGATAGCTACTTTTCATTAATCAGTCCAGCACAATATGGAATTCCAGATATGTACCCAGTACTGTGCTAGAAAAAAATGATTATATGTTCATATATGTATACACAAATGCGTATATATATATGTCACTTAGACTAGGCATGTATATTGTTTGTTTTAGTAATCTAGATAATCAAGTTATCAGGAATTATTACAGCCCTGGTGGTGAACTGCTTAAGAACTCAGGCTGCTAACCAATAGGTTGGCAGTTCAAATCCACCAGCCACTCCTTAGAAACCCTAGGGGGAAGTTCTACTCGTTCTATAGGGTGGCTATGTGTTGGAATCAAGCAATGGGTCTGATGTCTCTTACTTGCAATATCCAAAAGGACAGTGGGAATTTGAAATCAGTAGATCCCAGCCTAGAGACATAGCAACACCATTTGCTACCTGCAAGCTTGGGTTTAGGATTTCACTTCTCCATCTGCAATAGAGACGATAATACCTGTGATCTTTACTTCACAGGCTTATTGCCAAATTAGTTAATTAATTTATGGACAATTAACTGCTTTGGGAGCTGCAAAACACCATGCATATGCTAGTTGTGGTTCAGTGTCCTTGCTTGTGTTAGTTTAATCTTAAGTAAAGTCATAAGAGATTGCAGAAGTCCACTATCTGGTCAACGTTGTCACTATGGTGTTATATTTTAAAAGTTAACCCAAGCCTGGTCATTTTAAAAAAAAGACACTATTTGTTTCTGCTACATACACTTTCATAAGTAGAGACAGATTCACTGTTTTTCCCAAATAAGCTTCTGTCATTTTTTTTCTTTTACTCTTGAAATTATATTTATAAGTGTAGACTCCACTTAAAGTAATTTGCTGCTGGAATAGTCATAATGTTCTGATGTCTGCTTTGCTTCTAATTATGTTCAAGCTCATTTTGACATTTAGGCCAATTATACTAGTCTAGCTCTAGTAAGACTTTTCCGTAGTGATCTAAAGTTCGACCAATAAACAGCTGTTTTCCTCTCTCTTTTTATTCATTTAAATGGAATGCTTGGCAGCAAGCATACTTTAGGAATTTTGTAAAAGCAAAATAAATAATGTGGGTTCATTTGGCAAAAAGCAAGGAACCACTTGGTCGTTCTTGCTAACGTAAGAAAGCAGTCACAGAATTAATCAAAACCACCAATTCCAACTTTCTTTATTTCTTTCTAAATAGCAAGGAATAAGTTACAGTTAGATTAATATTGTAATGTTTCACTTCTGTTAACAATAATAGTGATAGAATCCAACAGATTGCTAATTTCAAAAGGGTTCATTTGTCTAAAGAGACATAAACCAGACCAAATCCATTGCCATCAAGTCAATTCCAACTCGTAGCGACCCTATGGGACAAAGTAGAACTGCCCCCGTGGGTTTCCAAGGCTGTGATCTTTATGGAAGCAGACTGCCACCTCTTTCCCCCATGGAGCGACTGGTGGGTTCGAACTGCTGACCTTTTGGTTAGCAGCTGAGCGTGACATGGTTCCCAAAACTTTAAACACTGATAACAAAGCCCTCCCAAACAGGGCCCTACAACAAAATTCAGTCAGTGTTCCACTGTGCTAGTATATGTGACGATTTAAAGACACACAGCAAAGCACTTAGTTTGCTTAGCTCCCTATTTTCAGTCTGTTGGCTAACACTAGGATTTTTACTGTTTATTCAATAAATGACTCCAGTGATTTGACAGCACCAAAATACAATTTACGGTATCTATTAGTAACAAAGGAAACCCTGGTAGTGTAGTGGTTAAGAGCTGCGACTGCTAACCAAAAGGTCGGCAGTTCGAATCCACCAGGTGCTCTTTGGAAACTCCCTGGGGCAGTTCTCCTCTGTCCTATAGGGTCGCTAATGGGTTTTATTAATAACAGAACATTCAGGTAACCTTTTTCTATAATTTTATAGGTAAAATATGGTCTTGAAAATAGACTTGAAAGTTTATTGTATAAAAATACATTTTTCCAATAGACCCCCATCATCAATTAATGAATCATAGAATAGTAGACACCTAGAGCTAGATACTATCTTAGGAAATGATAGCTTAGATGATATCATGAAATAAAATGATACCATCAAAAACACTGCCAAATATTCAAAATAATTTCCATAAAGTTAATATTTATATTTAATATTTATACTATAAAATGTAAGTACTGTACCCTATATAGTTTTTGAGCTTTATATAAAGATAGAATCACACTACATGTGACAAAAATGTTTTAAGTCTTTAAAAAAATAGGAATTCTAAAGTTGAAACTAGTGGAATACAAGTTGGTTTCCCTTGGGATAGTATCTTTAAGACAGATTTTTTTTGTTATTATTTAGAATACAATTTGCAGAGTGCTTTAGTGTTTATAAAGTACTCACACATACTTTGTTTTGATTCTCAAAACAATTTGAAGAGAGTGATAATGTGATCCCACATTTGAGGAAGATTTGTCTCAGGATGGCTAAGTGGCTTACCCAAAGTCCTTCAACAATTCAAAGATTTCATCTCAGACTCAGGCTTTATGTACACGCCGAGCCTTGGTCATTTGCCTCAGTCTCTTCTGACTCAAAGAGTTCATGGTCTTTACACACAGCCTAGTCATTCTCTGTCTCAAACTGTGGTCCTTTAGCTGTCCCTTCTAGGAAGGTCAAGGTCACTCTTTGGTACAAGTGGATTGCCCTCAACCGCTAAACTACAGGTTGGCCGTCCAAACTCATCCAGAGGCACTGCAGAAGAAAGCCTAGCAATCTGCTGCTATAAAGATTATAGCCAAGACAGTTCTACTCTGTAACACAGGGGATCATCATGAGTTAGAATTGCTTCCACATAAACTGGTTTGGTGGTTGTTGGTTTTTTTCCTAGGAAGGTCATCTCTTGAAAATGAGGGGAGAAATAGGTGTGGTGGAACTTAGACAAGATGAAGAAGACTTGAAAAGTTCGTGGTTGATAGTGCATACACCAAAGCGAGGGAAGAGACTTGCTGAGCAGTGTTGAGGCCTCTTTGGAGGTTGTGGTGGAAGGGAGCTCATTTTCCCTGTGGTATAACTCTCTGTAGGGTGCAGCTGGGTGGCTAGGTGCAGTCATGGAGAGTTAGAGTCACCCAGAATTGGCATTTTTCCTGAGAGCCAAAAGAGACAGAGAAATGAAGGAGTTTGAGAACTGGGAAGAGTTCAACTGAAATGATACCTGTTGCTGATGAAGAGTCAATTCCGAGTCATAGCGGAATTCCATCTAACCAGATAAGGAGGGCTACTGTCAATGGCATTAGCATTGCAGTACTATATTTTTATTCCAAATTTCCAATTCACAGTATTTGTATTTATGTAAAAGTTAGTTTAGCCACAGTAGGAAAAAAAAAAAAGACAGCTGTTGCTTTCCCCCCAGCAGATCACGTGGACATGTATCTAATATCAACAGAAAAAGAGGAGAGAGATTTGTTTATACTCCATCTTTTCAATATATAGCTAGAAGGAAAGGCTCACTACTTTCTGCATATATATAATTTTCTTACTTATGAAGATAATGTATGAGAAAACCACATAATTGCATTCTGCTAAGACCTGCTAAAATGACACAATGGAAAATGCAAGTTATAAAAACGTCATATTTAAAAGCCAGTAAGAGTGGCTTTTAAAAGAAGTATAGGAGAAAAAAAAAACAAAGTACAGAATGCACCACATAAACTTGTGGGACAGTTGGCCTCAACAGACCACGGTGCTATAGCAATGTTCCCTAAACTTATGGGAAAAAAGTGAATACAGAGAAAAGTTACCCACTGGAGCTGATTTGTAACACCAAACAAACAATGATTTTGTTTTGGAAGTAGTAGCTCCTGGAACTTTTATATACAGTGGGTTTTTAAATACACTTAATGCCATTTTGTTGGTTTTTGGCAACCCCTGCGTCTCCATAAGACCTTAATTCTTTCAGTCATAATTTTGCCAACCAGTGTACTTTTCAGAAATTTGACCCTAAGATTAGTTAGGTACAACATTTACTGTATATTGATATCATTTTAAATATTGGAGCATTTGAATAGTTGACTACTTTTCATATAAAAGAAAAGGAAATATACCACAAAATATTAAGGGATCATGAGGTCAGAGGATTTTTCACAAGATAAAACTTCTCTACAAATTATAGCTGTTTGAGGGGGGAAAAGAAACAAGAAGACTGAGTAGGTGAATAATTAGGGCAATTAAAACCAAGGGACGTGTCACTTTTGCACTTCAGTGAATACCATCAAGGCAAGTCTTCTATTTTAGGACTGTCTGGTAGTAAGACACAGCAGGGACACACTCAATAAAAAGACTGAGCTACTATATAAGTTGTCAAGAGGATTTCATTTTGAAAGCAGATTCTTTGTAGAGAAAGTGTTCATGAAACCAGCTAAGGAAAATCGATTTAACTTATTATCATGGATTGAATTGTTTCTCCCAAAAATATGTGTATCAGTTTGGCTAGGCCATGATTCCCAGTATTCTGTGATTGTCCACCATTTTGTTATCTGATGTGATTTTCCTATGTGTTGTAAATCCTACCTCTATGATGTTAATGAGGTGAGATAGGCGACAGTTATGTTAACGAGGCAGGACTCAGTCTACAAGATTGGATTATGTATTGAGCCAATCTCTTTTGAGATATAAAAGAGAGAATTGAGCAGAGAGAGAGGGGGATCTCATACTACCAAAAAAGCAGTGCCAGGAGCAGAGTGTGTCCTTTGGACCTGGAATTCCTGCACAGAGAAGCTCCTAGTCCAGGGGAAGATTGATGACAAGGGCCTTCCTGCAGAGCCAGCAGAAAAAGCTTTCCCGTGGAGAAGACACCCTAAATTTGAACTTCTAGCCTACAAGACTGTGAGAGAATAAACTTCTGTTTGTTTAAGACATCAGCTTGTTGTATTTCTCTTACAGCAGCACTAGATGTCTAAAACACATTATAAAATGTAAGTTGTACGTGGATAGTGAGAGTTAAATTTTTCACCACGTTTACATTTTTAACGTGTAGATTACCAATCCATGGTATTTTCAATCTCCTTATATGCATGCAAAAACTGGACAAGGAATAAGGAAGACCAAAGAATTGATGCCTTTGAATATGGTGTTGGCAAAGAATATTGAATATACCATGGACTTTCAGAAGAACAAACAAATCTGTCTTGGAAGAAGTACAACCAGAATGCTCCTTTGAAGTGAGAATGGCAATACTTCCTCTCATGTACTTTGGACATGTTGTTAGGAGGGACCAGTCCCTGGAGGATGACACCATACTCGGTAAATAGAGGGTCAGCAAAAAAGAGGAAGATCCTTTACGAGATGGATTGGCACAGTGGCTGCAAGAATGGGCTCAAACAGAAACAACTGTGAGGATGGCGCAGGACCAAGTAGTGTTTTGTTCTGTTGTACATAGGGTTGCTATGAGTCAGAACAGACTCAGTGGCACCTAACAACAACAACATATATTTTAAAAAAAAACTAAGGTGTTTACCCACCATATTTTTTAGACAATTTAACTATTTGGTTTTTTTTAACCTAAATTGATATTTCCGTATACTAAAAACTTGAAACATACTGCTGAGCCATCAGATTATCAAAGGGCATCCACGAATGTTTTTATTTTTTTAATAAAAGACTAAGAACTACTTTGCAGGCTTCAGATAAACCTTTTCAGCCTATGTGTTAAAGCATAGGAAACTACCCTTGTTTTGCCTTTATAAGGCTCTCAGTTCTTTCAGAAAGAGTGTTGGAGTAAGAAATGGATCATTGGGCCCTTGAGGAAGAAAATAATTTCCTGCCATTGCTGGCCCTGCTTCTGTTACCAATAATATGTCATGGGCCCTCAGTGACCTCCATGGAAGCATGGTCTTGGGGACATTATCCTGCCCAGCTGCAATCTTAGTTTATGACCAGAAAGGGCAGCCTAAAATGTAGGACCACTTAGAAGGAAACTATTTAAACTGTTTTAGTGGTAATGTCAAGAAATATCAAGGATAGAGAGTCGGGGCCAAGATGATGGAGTAGTCAGACTTCCGGTGGACCCTCTTACAACAAAGACCTGGAAAAAAAAGGTGATTCAATTCTATATAGAAATCTGGGAGCCCTGAACATCAAAGGCAGAGTTGAGGAACTGGACTGAGTGACAGGGGGAGGTAGAGACAGTTTGGAAGCAGTGAGGAGTTGCCAGACCTGAGCTGGCGAGAGCCTGGGCCCTTCAGCCCTGATCAGCTGGGGGGTGAGCGGTGAGGCAGGCAAGCGGCAGTGCTCAGGGGGCTCGTTTTCTGCACCAGGAGAGACCCAGCACCAGACAGTCTACACGGCCACCCAGAACCAGTGAGAAGCAGACCTCATCAGGGAAGGTTAAGTATTTGCGTATGGCTTACATCGCGGATCAAAAACATCCCTCTTAGGGAAAAACCTCTCTCCCATTTACCACCCCACTACCTGCTATGCACTGGACAAGCTTCAGCAATTGCTGAGTCCCCTGGGCCAGAAGAAGGATCCAGACACACATGGAGCCATTCTGCCTGCCTTGGAGAGTGAACAAATGAACAAAGAGAGGGGAAAAAAAACTGCTGGCTCCCCTAAGCCAGGAAACCAGGGTAGGCATAGCTCCTTTACCTAGGCACAGGCATAAGGGATCCATGGACTTTGAGTGTCTTTCCCCCTGCATAGACTTGTGTGGGCCCATCTCAACAGTGCAGGCCCTCATTACCACAGTACAACAGGGTATATACCTGAAGTCTAACTTCTACTGTTTCAGCTGTGAAGTGGCAGGTTCAAGATATTTGACTCTGCTCAGCCCATTAAGCAGGATCTTCACCTACCCATATCAGCGGCCTGAGGACTGGTGGCTCCACCCATGCCACCTAGCCACCTGCAGTAGGGGCCCATGAATAAGAGGTGCCCCCAGTCCTAACAGCCAATAGCATTAGGTGCTCACAGTCTGGCTACAAAACTCATCCACCTACGTGCTCTAGGGAATGGACATACCTTTCTCCTAGACACTCAGGGGCAGCCGTCAGCCCCATGCCTTGCTCAGAGTGTGTCCCCTTGCTGCAGCCAGATGCCTGTGCCTACACCAATCACCCATGCCTGTCTAGGACTGTAAGTGAGAGCCTACATCACACACTTGGTGGCTATCTACCTGGGCACCTGAGCTGAATCCATACAGGAGGAGTGGACGGACTCCTGAGCTCGCGTACCTAGTAACAGGTATAACCACCTGGTGACAGGACATTAGAGCTTCAAAGGTGCCAATAATCAAACTAGCTCACATGAGCAGCCTATTTGGGCATACCAAAACAAAACAAGAAGCTATGACACAGTAAGCAAACATTAAATAAATAAATATAATAACTTATTGATGGCTCAGAGACAACAGTCAATATCAAATCACATAAAGAGGAAATCCATGATGGCTTCAGCAAGCCCCCAAAATAAAGAATCTAGAAATTTTCCAGAGGAGGAAAATTTCTTGGAATTATTGGGGGCAGAATACAAAAGATTAACATACAGTACTCTTCAAGAAATTAGGAAGGAAATTAAGCAAAACTTAAAACATGCAATAGAGGAAATTAAAAAGATTAGAAAAGAGTGTAATGACAAATTTAACAGGCTGCAAGAATCCACAGAGAGACAGCAATCAGAAATCCGGAAGATTAACAATAAAATTTCAGAATTAAACAACTCAGTAGAAAGTCATAGGAGCAGAATTGAGGCAAAGGAAGTCAGAATTAGTGAGATTAAAGATAAAGCACTTGAGACCAACTTATCTGAGGAAAAATCAGATAACAGAAAAAAAAAAAATGAAGAAACCCAAAGAAATATGTGGGACTCTATAAAGAGGAATAACCTATGAGTGATTGGAGTACCAGAATGGGGGGGCGGGGGGGACAGAAAATACAGAGAGAATCGTTGAAGATTTGTTGGCAGAAAACTTCCCTGATATTGTGAAAGATGACATGATATCTATCCGAGATGCTCACCGAACCCCACATAAGGTAGATCCCAAAAGAAAATCCCCAAGACATACTATAATGAAACTTGCCAAAACCAAAGATAAAGAGAGAATTTGAAGAGCAGCTAGGGATACATGAAAAGTCATCTACAAAGGAAAGTAAATAAGAATAAGCTTGGACTACTCAGCAGAAACCATGCAGGGAAGAAGGCAAATGGGATGACATATATAAAACATTCAAGGAAAAAAACTGCCAGCCAAGAATTATATATCCGGCAAAACTATTTCTCAAATATGATGGCGAAATTAGGGCATTTCCAAATAAACAGAAGCTTAGGGAATTTGCAAAAACCAAACCAAAATTACAAGAAATACTAAAGGGAGTCTTGCAGTTGGAAAATCAGTAACTTCAGATAACAACCCAAGACTAGAACACAGGATAAAGCAACCAGATATCGACCCAGATAGGGAAGTCACAAAAGTAAATCAAAGCTAAAATGCAGAAAATAGGGAAACAAATGTCAATATGTAAAAGATGACAACATTAAAAAAAAAAGAGGGACTGAAAAAATGTAGACATAGATTTTTCGTATGGAGAGGAAGTCAAGGAGATATAAAGAAATAAAAGACTGATACAAACTTAGAAAAATAGGGGTAAATATTAAGGTAACCATAAAGGAAAGTAACAATCCTACAAGTCAAAATAAAAAACTAGAAAAATATAAAGACTCAGCAAACACAAAATCAACAACAATGAAAAAGATGAAAAGAAAATACATAAAGAAAAACAACGCAGCACAGAAAATTAAGTGGAATTAAGAAATTGTGAACAACACACAAAGAAAGATATCAAAATAACAGCACTAAACTCATACCTATCAATAATTATGCAGAATGTAAATGGACTAAATGCACCAATAAAGAGACAGAGAGTGGCAGATTGCATAAAAAAACACATTCTGTGTATATGCTGCCTACAAGAGGCACACCTTAGACTTAAAGACACAAACAAACTAAAACTCAAAGGATGGAAAAAAATATGCTCAAAAAAGAGGAGGAGTGGCAATATTAATCTCTGACAAAATAGACTTTAAAGTAAAATCCACCGCAAAGGATAAGGAAGGACACTCTATAATGATTAAAGGGTCAATATGCCAGGAGGACATAACTATAATAAATATTTACGCACCCAACAACATTGCTCCAAAATACATAAAACACACTCTAACAGCACTGAAAAGAGAGCTAGACAGGTGCACAATAGTAGTAGGAGACTTCAACACACAACTTTTGGTGAAGGACAGAACATCCAGAAAGAAGCTTAACAAAGACATGGAAGAGCTAAATGCTACAATCAACCAACTTGATCTCATAGACATATACCGAACACTGCACCCAGCAGCAGCCAAGTATACTTTCGTTTCCAATGCACATGGAACATTCTCCAGAATAGACCACATATTAGGCCATAAAGCAAGCCTTAACAAAATCCAAAGCATTAAAATATTACAAAGCATCTTTTCAGACCATAAAGCCATAAAAGTAAAAAGTCAACTGGAGAAAAAACAAGGAAAAAAAATCAAACACATGGAAACAGAACAACACCTTGCTCAAAAACTACTGGGTTATAGAATAAATTAAGGATGGAATAAAGAAATTCGTAGAATCAAATGAGAATGAAAACACATCCTACCATAACCTTTGGGACACAGCAAAAGCAGTGCTCAGAGGTCAGTTTATAGCAATAAATGCACACATCCAAAAAGAAGAAAGGGCCATAATCAAAACATTAGCCCTACAACTGAAACAAGTAGAAAGAGAGCAGCAAAAGAAGCCCTCAGATGCCAGAAGAAAGTAAATAATAAGAATCAGAGAAGAATTAAATGAAATAGAGAATAGAAAAACAATTAAAGGAGTTAACAAGACCAAAAGCTGGTTCTTTGAAAAGATCCACAAAATTGATAAACCATTGGCCAAACTGACAAAAGAAAAACAGGAGAGGAAGCAGATAACCCGTAAAAGAAATGAGATAGTTGGTATCACAACAGACCCAACTGAAATTAAAAGAATCATAACAGAATACTATGAAAAATTGTACTCTAACAAATCTGAAAACCTAGAGGAAATGGACAAATTTCTTGAAACTCACTATATACCTAACCTAACACAAACAGAGATAGAACAACTAAATAAACACATAATAAGAGAAGAGATTAAAAAGGTAATTTAAAAACTCCCAACAAAAAAAGCCTTGGCCCGGATGGCTTCACTGGAGAATTCTACCAAACTTTCAGAGAAGAGTTAACACCACTTCTACTAAAGGTATTTCAGAGCATAGAAAAGGATGGAATACTCGCAAACTCATTCTATGAAGCCAGCATAACCCCGATACCAAAACCAGGGAAAGACACCACAGAAAAAGAAAATTACAGATCAGTATCCCTCATGAACATTGATGCAAAAATCCTCAACAAAATTCTAGCCAATAGATTTCAGCAACGTATCAAAACAGTAATTCATCTTCATCAAGTGGGATTTATGCCAGGTTTGCAGGGATGGTTCAACATTAGAAAAACAATCAACGTAATCCATCACATAAATAAAACAAAAGACAAGAACCACACGATCTTATCAATTGATGCATAAAAGGTATTTAACAAAGTCCAACACCCATTCATGATAAAAACTCTCAACAAAATAGGAATAGAAGGGAAACTCCTCAATATAATTAAGGGCATTTATATAAAGCCAATAGCCAACATCATCCTAAATGGAGAGACTTTGAAAGCATTCCCCTTGAGAACGGGAACCAGACAAGGATACCCTTTATCACCACTCTTATTCAACATTGTGCTGGAGGTCCTAGCCAGAGCAATTAGGCTAGAAAAATAAATAAATAAATACGGGGCATCCAAATTGGTAGGGAAGCAGTCAAAGTATCTCTATTTGAAGATAATATGATCTTATACATAGAAAACCCCAAATAATCCACAAGAAAACTACTGGAACTAATAGAAGATTTCAGAAAAGTTTCAGGATACAAGATAAACATACAAGAATCAGTTGGATTCCTTTACACCAACGAAGAGAACCTCAAAGAGGAAATCACCAAATCAATACCATTTACAATAGCCCCCAAGAATATAAAATACTTAGGAATAAATCTAACCAGAGACATAAAAGATCTGTACAATGAAAACTACAAGACACTACTTCAAGAAACCAAAAGAGACCTGCATAAGTGGAAAAATATGCCTTGCTCATGGATAGGAAGACTCAACATTGGGAAAATGTCAATTCTCTCCAAAGCGATCTACAGATACAATGCAATCCTGATCCAAATTCCAATGACATTTTTTAATGAGATGGAGAAACAAATCACCGACTTCATATGGAAGGGGAAGAGGCCTCGGATAAGTAAAGCATTACTCAAAAAGAAGAACAAAGTGGGAGGCCTCGCACTACCTGATTTTAGAACCTTTTATACTGCCACGGTAGTCAAAACAGCCTGTTACTGGTACAACAACATATACGTAGACCAGTGGAACAGAATTGAGAATCCAAACATAAATTCATCCACCTATGAGCAGCTAATATTTGACAAAGGCCCAAAGTCCATTAACTGGGAAAAGACAGTCTCTTTAACAAATGGTGCTGGTATAACTGGATATCCATCTGCAAAAAACTGAAATAAGACCCATACCTCACACCATGCACAAGACTAACTCAAAATGGATCAAAGACTTAAATATTAATGATAAAGATAATGGAAGAAAAAATAGGGACAATGCTAGGAGGCCTAATACATGGCATAAACACAGTATGAACCATAAATAACAATGCGCAAGCATCAGAAGAGACACTAAATAAATGGGAGTTCCTAAAAACCAGATAGTTAATGCTCATCAAAAGACTTCACCAAAAGAGTTAAAAGACAGCCTACAGACTGGGAAAAAAATTGGGGCTATGACAAATCCATCAGTGTCTAATCTCTAAAATCTACAAGATACTGCAAAGCCTCAACAACAAAAAGATAAATAACCCAGTTAAAAAATGGGCAAAGTATAGGAAAAGGCACTTCACCAAAGAAGATATTCAGGTGGCTA
This sequence comes from Dugong dugon, assembly GCA_030035585.1. Lineage (NCBI taxonomy): Eukaryota > Metazoa > Chordata > Mammalia > Sirenia > Dugongidae > Dugong > Dugong dugon. Next base: position 13,897,646 of record CM057479.1, read on the forward strand.
ACAGACACATGAAGAAATGCTCATGATCATGAGCCATTAGAGAAATGCAGATCAAAACTACAATGATATATCATTTCACCCCAACAAGGCTAGCATTAATCCAAAAAACACAAAATAATAAATGCTGGAGACATTGTGGAGAGACTGGAACACTTATACACTGTTGGTGGGAATGTAAAATGGTACACACACTTTGGAAATAGATTTAGTGCTTCCTTAGAAAGCTAGAAATAGAAGTACCATACGATCCAGCTATTCCGCTCTTTGGAATATATCCTAGAGAAATAAGAGATATGACATGAATAGATATATGCACACCCATGTTCACTGCAATACTATTCACAATAGCAAAAAGATGGAAACAACCTAGGAGCCCATCAACAGACAAATGGATAAACAAATTATGGTATAGCCACACAATGGAATACTACTCAACGATAAAGAACAATGATAAAGACGTGAAACATCTTATAATATGGAGGAAGCTGGAGGTCATTATGCTGAGTGAATTTAGTCCGTCAAAGAAGGACAAATATTGTATCAGACCACTATTATAAGAACTCAAGAAAATATTTAAACACAGAAGAAAACATTCTTTGATGGTTACAGGGGTGGGGAGGTAGGGTGAGGGTTACTTACTAACTACATAGTAGATAAGAATTATTTTAGGTGAGGGGAAGGACAGCACACACTACAGGGGACGTCAGCACAACTGGACCAAACCAAAGCTGAGAAGTTTCCTGAATACAATCAAACACTTTGAGGGACAGAGTAGCAGGGGTAGGGGTCTGGGGACCATGCTTTCAGGGGACATCTAAGTCGATTCGCATAACAAAGCTTATGAAGATAATGTTCTGCATCCTACTTTGGTGAGTGGCGTCTGGGGTCTTAAAAGTTTGCAAGTGGCCATCTAAGATGCATCAACTGGTCCCAACCACCTGGAGTAAAGGAGAACGAACAACACCAAAGACACAAGGAAAGTATTAGCCCAAGAGGCAGAAAGGGCCACATAAACCAGAGACTTCATCAGCCTGAGACCAGAAGAACTAGATGGTGCCTGGCTAACACCAATGACCACCCTGACGGGGAACACAACAGAGAGTCCCGGGTGGAGCACATTCTAGTAAGAACACCAGACTTAGTGGTCTGACTGAGACTGGAGGAACCCTGGAAAGCACGGCCCCTGGATTCTCCATCAGCCCAGAACTAAAACAATTTGTGAGTCCAACTCTTGAATAGGGATTGTATGGACTGTGGGACATAAAGTGGTACTCTTGAGGAGTATGCCTCTTTTCCAAGCAGATACAAGAGACTTAACGGACAGCTTCTGTCCAGAGGTGAGATGGGAAGGCAGAGAGGGTTAAGAGCTGGTTGAATGGACATGAGGAATCAGAGGTGGAAAGGAGGAGTGTGCTGTCACAGTATGGGGAGAGCAATTAGAGTCACATAACAATGTATGTATAAATTTTTGTATGGGAAAAAAATTTTAAAAAAAAATAGAAATATCGAGGATGATTGTGGAACTGAGACCAAGAACAAAAGTTGGATTCCACAGGATTTCCTGACAGATTGGATTTAGAATGTGAAGAAAAGAGGAGGAATAATGTTGTTGGCCTGAGTAACTTGAAGAATGGGTTTGTCATTCTCTGAGCTGAGAAGGACTGCTGGAAGAACAGGTTTGGGGAGTGGGGTATCAAGAGCTTAATTCTGGATTTATAAGGTTTGAGATTCCTGTTAGACATCCAAAGTAGAGCTGTGGAATTGCGTATTTGATTCTGGAAATACAACTGGGGGAGTCATCAGTATGTAGACAGTATTTGGAGGCATTAGAATGGTGAAACCAACTAGTTAGTGAGCATTGAAAGGAAAGAGAGAGACCTGAGGACTGGTCCCTGGAGCTCTGCAACATCTAGAGTTCAGGAAACTGAGCAGAAAAGAGCAACGGAGCCAGAGAAGGGCAGGCAGTGACTATGTGCTACACTTCAGTGCTCTGGCTTTTTCAGTCACTCAAAGACTCTTGTTCTCTGCCCATGGGTATGTTTTCTTCTGCATCATCCCTGTAACAGCTCACTTCTCCACACTCTACTCTTGTGGTTTTTACCTTCTACGCTCATAGTTCTCACTTTTTAATCTGGTTCTCACCCTTTGCTTTGCTCCACATACCCAAGGAATAGAAGAAGAAGAAGAAGAGAAAAAAAAAAAAAAACCTCTTGCCAACGAGTCGATTCTGACTCATAGCGACCCCGTAGGACAGAGTAGAACTGCCCCACAGGGTTGCTAAGGAGCAGCTGGTGGATTCGAACTGTTGACATTTTGGCTAGCAGCCAAGCTCTTAACCACTGCACCACCAGGGCTTCCCAAGGAATATGATACACTCCAGTTAGAAACAGTGACTCGCTGAACTGGTGACTTTCAAAACCTTCCTTCTCCATTCAGTGAAAACCATTGCAGTGGCTTTATTCAATGCATTTTTATACTTCAGTTTGTTCAGAAATCTGCTTCCTTGTAACATCAGCATGTTTGTCATGACCCCTTTGTCACTCCTACTCAATGGCATGGCCAATTTTCCTCCATTCATTCGACTCCAGACATTACTGCTAATAATGTGTTTTTTCTCTGTAGTTTCCGTTGGAAGTTCATTGGAGAGATTCATTTTTACTGATCCAGTTCTTCCCTAATGGGGCAGAGTTGTTTGTTCCAGATCAACTTACATGCAGCTGGCTCATTCTCAGATTAACTGCCCATCTTTGGTTTAACTGAATGCAGTCAGGCACCTGTAGTCATACAGTGATTGACCTGAGAAGTGATGATGTTTAGTACATGATTTTGTTATTAGGAAAAAAAAGAAAGAAAGAAACCTTTACCTTTATTTAAACCTATAGGTTTGAACTTGAGGGGTAAAGTAGCAAAACAGACCAAACTCACAGACTCTAAAACCTAAGGAAATGAATGAAATAATTATCAGCCTCTAAAAATAATGATCAACCACACAAAACAAGGACCAAATCTTATGCAGTTATCTTTGAATAGCACCTTCCAGGACAGAGAGGGAATGAGGGACAGAGAGAGAGAACACTCTAGGATCACCCCTTAAGCCTGCCTCCCAGAGGAAGCTGAAAGGAAATAATTTGGAGAAACTCTGGGCTGAGGGATATTGCTGAGCCCTGGAAAGAGATGAGAGCCCCTCAAGTATAGAAGCCACTTGTTCCAGCCCATTTCGCCAGAGGCAAGCCAAACTGCTGTATCTAGCCATTTTTATTTTTCCCAGCTGGGAAGAAAGCTTGAGAGTGACAGTAGAATAATTATGATTTCTGAAAGCTAATTATCTCACACAATAAACAAAAATTGAGCTTAATAAAAGTATGAAGAGGAAAAAAGAAAACAGAAGCCTGGAGGAAGCAGTAGATCCAGAAGGAAAACTCCAGGGATCGTCCTGTCCCCTCACGCTGAAGGCCAAAACCAGTAGGCTTGACTTGTCTTCGCCTTCTCCAGCAGACAACAGAGTGAGAATGATGGCTGATGAGAGACTGGGGGAGTTGAGGAGGCGGACACTTGGGCACCGATCGGCTGTGGCTGAAATAAATACTTCAGAAATCTCTCTGAATTGGAGAATTATCTGAAGCCAGCATAACTGCCCACTGCCTCAGCTAATACTTCTCTCCCTACAAACCCCTTTCCATAAACACAGAGAAGAAAACCTAGCTGACAAATTGAAAGGGGATTCTCCTAACTAGAACAAGATTCTAGGAGCATTCTCTGACACTGTACTGGAGAGAATAAAAGATCAAGATAAGAAAGTTAAAAACATGGAAATTTTGACAACGGTGGAGCAGGTCTAGAAAGCAATTAGTCCAAATCAGAGCCAGTGCTGAGAGGACGCCAAGAAATCTGTCTATGAGAGTAAGAACCACATGGTTTCTGGGTAATTGAAGGCTCCAAGAAGAACTGGTATAGGAGGATAAGAATAGACTCTATTCCAAACAACAGATAAAATAAATATAAGAATCTGGAAATACATATAAGAATCTGGAGTCTATTGGGAATAAAAGGAGAAAGATGTATTTCTTTTCAGCACGGGATAAGTGAAAAACAATCAGAAAATCTCAGCAAAAACAAAACAAATATTGTATAAGAAATCTGTATTAAGGTTTTCCAGAAAAACAAGAGAGAGAGAGAGAGAAACTTGTTTTAAGAAATTGGCCAACGTGATTGTGGGGGCTGTTGTGGTTGTTAGGTGCTGTTGTGTTGATTTCTACTCTTAGCAACCCCAAGTGACAGAGTAGAACTGCCCACATAGGGTTTTCTAGGCTGTAATCTTTACAGGAGCAGATTGCCAGGTCTTTCTCCTGTGGAGCCGCTGAGTAGATTCAAACCACCAACCTTTTGGTTAGCAGCTGAATGCTTAACCTTTGTACCTCCAGGCTTAAGGAATTGGCTCATGCAGTTGTGGGGGCTGGCATGCCCAAAATTGGTGGGTCAACAGGATAGAAACTAGCAGTCTTGGGTCCAAAATCTATAGGCCAGGCAGTGGTCTGGAAATGCCACAGGATAGCTATGATACAGTCTTGAGGCAGAATTTCTTCTCAGAAACCTGTTTTTGTTCTTAAGACTTTCAACTGATTGGATGAGGCTCACCTACATTATTAACGGTACTGTCTTTTACGTAGAGTCAACAGATTTTAAATGTTGATACACATCTGCAAAATACCTTCATAGTAACGTCTAGACTAGTATTTGACCAAACAACTGGACAGTATAGCCTAGCCAAGTTGACACATAAAATTAACCATCACATAAGTGATGATACAAATAATGTGAAGTAAATTGAGCCTGTTTTAAGCAATTAATTGGAAGTAAAAAGGGGATTCCATTTAACCATGAGCTTTACCTTCTGTGACCAAAATATTGGAGTCTTGACCAAGGCAGTATGATGTTAGAACATCACCTGGCTCAACAGTGAACAATATTTTCAATAATCAACATATTGACTATCAATCTATTGAGTATCATCTGATTGACAAGTGTGGAAAACCCAATTGTGGTTGAAACACAGAAATGTAACTATGATCAAACTTGGGGAGATAAATGTATGCATGACCAAAGACAGGAATTAAAAGGGAGAGGAGAAGTAGAGGGACAGGTAGCAATGCTAATACTCAGTGAGGTGTCAAGCCATTCTGTCAAAACTTGATGGAACAAGAAGTAGAGATCTAACTATAAAATTTGGGAGTGATCAAGAGAAGTGGGGAGTCATGTTATGCCCGAACTAATCCTTACATATCACACCAGAAGTCTATGTCCAAAGTGGATAAATCAAGAAATGCTGAATAGAACTATGAATAGAGCACCATGAGAAGTGAAAAGAAAAGCAATTAAAATGATGGCCTCTGGGAAGTGGGACCAGGATAGTTAGGCATGAGACTGTTGCTTCTCATTTATTAAGAAATCCATCAAAATGTTTCTTTACTCTTGAATGTCTCAATCATATTGCATCACCTTCACTAAAATTTTGAAAAATAATATTAAGAATGAGGTTAAAAAGAAATAAGCAGAAACCATCTAAGATGAAATGTTTGGTAAGAATAATGAACGAAGACTTAACAAACAGATATATATGCCTTTTTCCTAGACTGCAGAACAATTTGGGAACAATGTCAGTTTTTCTTGAATTAATCTAGTGTTATCCAAATCAATAAAACAGAATTGGGGTGGGGGCATGGGGAATTAATGCATTTAAAATAAATAAGAAAAATCTGAAAACAGAGTGTTATGTGGAGGGTCTAGTAACCCTACCAGTTATTAAAATATACAATTATTAGGAAATTTGGAAATGAAATAGATTAATGGAAAAGAATAAAAAGTCTAGAAATAGACCAAAAAGAATTGGGGTATTTGATATATGATAAAGGGAATATTTAAAATCAGTAAAGAAAAGATAGATTATCCAATTATATTGTGCTGAATCACCGATCAGCTATTGAAAAGAAAAAATTAAGACTAATTTATGTCTCATTCCTTATACCAAAATAAATTCCATGTTTAGATTGATTTAAACATCATAAAATAATGATGCTGTAAACCTACTAGATGAAAACATGGGTAGATTTATATATAATCATGAAATGGCAGAAGTCTTTATGCAAAATAAAAACAGCTTAAATGAAAAGAATGATGTTAGACTACACAGAAATTTAAAATTTATGTTTTCAAAAATACCATAAACGGATTGGAAAAAATATGTCAAACATGTATGACAAAAAAAAATAAAAAATTGATTTTTTTTTTAAATTTATAAAGAGCTGGTGGAAATCAACAAGGAAAAAATAGTCAAGACAGTAGGAAAATGGTATAACATAAGATCAGGTAGTTCAGAGAAATGCAACAGCTTTCTCTAGGCCTTTGTTCATATCCACCCTCTCCATCTTTGACATTCTGTTTACCTTCCTGGTACAAGGCAATGGCCATCAATTTCCCAAAACTATTCTTGACACACCCAAGAGGAATAAATTGATCCATCTATGTTACCCCCTGGGTAATTTTAACATATTTCTCTTACACACCACAATTTTTATTCTTCCTGTTTTATTATTATTATTTTTTATTATTGTACTTTAGATAAAGGTTTACTGAACAAACTAGCTTCTCATTAAACAATTAGCACACATATTGTTTTGTGACATTGGTTATCAACCCCACGACATGTCAACACTCTCCCTTCTAGACCTTGGGTTCCCTATTAGTAGCTTTCCTGTCCCCTCCTGCTTTCTAGTCCTTGCCCCTGGGCTGGTGTGCCCCTTTAGTCTTGTTTTGTTTTATGGGCCTGTCTAGTCTCTGGCTGAAGGGTGAACCTCAGGAGTGACTTCATTACTGAGCTAAAAGGGTGTCTAGGAACCATACTCTTGGGGTTTCTCCAGTCTCTGTCAGGCCAGTAAGTCTGTTCTTTTTTTTGTGATTTAGAATTTTGTTCTACATTTTCCCCCAGCTCTGTTCAGCACCCTCCATTGTGATTGCTGTCAGAGCAGTCAGTGGTGGCAGCTGGGCACCATCCAGCTGTGCTGGACTCAGTCCACTGGAGGCTGTGGTAGCTGTGGTCCATCAGTCCCTTGGACTAATCTTTCCTATGTATCTTTGGTTTTCTTCATTCTCCCTTGCTCCCGATGAGGTGAGACCTGAGGAGTATCTTAGATGGCTGCTCACAAGCTTTTAAGACCGCAGACACTATTAACCAAAGTAGAATGTAGAACAATTGCTGTATCAACTACGTTATGGCAATTGAGCTAGAAGTTCCTCCATACCATGGTCCCCACAGCCCCCCAGCCCAGCAGTTCAGTCCCCCAGAGAGCCCAGATGTGTCCACGGAGCCTCTATGACCTTGCCCTGGACAAGTTGTGCTGGTCTTCCCAGCATTGTGCATTCTCCTTCCCTTCACCAAAGTTACCGCTTATCCATTGTCTAGTGTTTTTCCATCCCCACTCCTCCCCTCCCTCGTAACCATCAAAGATTGTTTCTTTTTGTGTGTAAATCTTTTCATGCATTTTTATAGTAGTGGTCTCATACAATATTTGTCCTTTTGTGACATAATGTCCTCCATATTCATCCATATTGTGAGATGCTTCGCAGATTCATCATTGTTCTTTATCATTGCGTAGTACTACTCCATTGTGTGTATGTACCATAGTTTGTTTATCAGTTCATCTGTTGATTGTTTCCATCTGTTTGCTACTGTGAACAATGCTACAATGAACATGGGTATGCATATGTCTATTTGTATGATGGCTCTTATTTCTCTAGGATATATTCCTAGGAGTGGGATTGCTAGATCATATGATATTTCTGTTTCTAGCTTTCTAAAGAAGTGCCATATAGTTTTCCAAAATAGTTGTATCATTTTGCATTCCCACCAGCAGTGCATAAGAGTTCCAATCTACTCGCAGCCTCTCCAACATTTTTTATTTTCTGTTTTTTTGATTTGTGCCAGTAATGCCAGGGTGAGATGGTATCTCATTGTGGTTTTGATTTGCATTTCTCTAATGGCTAGTGATTGTGAATATTTCCTCGTGTGTCTGTTAGCCATTTGAATGTCTTCTTTGCTGAAGTGTCTGTTCATTTCCTTTGCTCATTTTTTTAACCGGATTATTTGTCTTTTTGTTTTAGAGGTGTTGGATTTTCCTGTAGATTTTAAAGATTAGACCTTTGTCAGATTTGTCATAGCCAAAATTTTTTTCCCAGTCTGTAGGATCTCTTTTTACTCTTTTGGTGAAGTCTTTTGATGAGCATAAGTGTTTAATTTTTAGGAGATCTCACTCATCTAGCTTATCTTCTGGAGTTTGTGTGTTGTTAGTTATGGTTTGTATCTTATTAATGCCGTGTATTAGGGCCTCTAGCATTGATCTTATTTTTTCTTCTTTGATCTTTATTTGATTGTAAATTTCTTAAGAGAAGAAATTATGTCTTACTCATCTCAATTCCCAATATCTCAAGCCTTTAGTAGCCGCTCATAATTATTGTTTGAATAAGCTTAGCAGGTCCTCCAAGGAGCACAGACCCTGTGGATAATGTAAATCAGGCAGCATACTTGATTCACAATCTGAAGCAAACTACCTTTTGAATTTATATTTCTGGATAAAATTGCAACTGATAAGGCACCTTTCAAGCAGGACACAAATTAGTCTTCATCCTATAATAGAAGCATTCCATGGTATTACCATCTATTGCTTTATTCATGTGAGCAACTACAAACACACGAATTCCATTGTAATAGAAAGCTTTGCTCTCAAATATAATTCACAGCATCTCACAATATGAACTTTCAGGTGGCTGAGCTCCCGTGCAGAAATGAGATTTGTTTTCTTCCATCTGAGACTCTGAAAAGAGTAAAGGATCACCCCAGTGTTCTTATCCACATTGCTTATCTCAGATCAACAGGTTGCTATCCCATAGCTCCATGCTCCTGGGCATTTACTGAATGCATAATAGCTGAGTATTCATGAAAGGCAATGGAGTAGATGAAAACAAATTAAGTTGGTTTGTGCCCAAGGCAGCTGAAGGGTACCCATGAATTTTTGATCTCTAGGTACCAAGAATAAATCTGTTGGGCTTAGACACAAGCTTTTCTGTAACTTTTAGGAAAAGAAATGCCTGTCCAGTGATATTCCATTTAAGCTAGTAGGTGTTTTGATTCTTCACCTGTTGCTGTTGATCCTTAGCATGTATACACAATTTCATACTGGTGGCATCTTTGCTGAAAATACAGCAGTCTAAAATTTTTTTGTGAATCATGTTTGGAATGTGTGCTCCTTACTTTTGGATGTAATAAATATTCAGCAGAAAAAAATAACAGGGAAAAAAATAATTTCCCTCAATAATGATAAGTTCTAGCATACTTACGAGGTTAAATGAGGTGTTAAAAAGTTCCTTGAGGCATTTTTAGAATGAGTTAGAGCTAGTGTGTGTGTGTGTGTGTGTGCGTGCGTGTGCGTGTGCGTGTGCGTGTGCGTGTGCGTGTGCGTGTGCGTGTGCGTGTGTGTGTGTGTGTGTAGAGTGACCTTCTCTTCAACATCCTGGCAAGGAAAGTATTACATTGTTCTTGGTGATGCTCAGGTCAGGTCTCAATAAAAACTTTCCTCATGCTTTCCTGAACAAAACACTTTGTAGGATAGTCAGAATGTAGGAAATTTAACTCAAGAAGTTCAGTGCTTCACAAGATGGACAAAGAGTAAGTGGAGTAACTTGTCTCCTACTTAGTTGGAGATTCATTTAGTAATTAATTGCCCTTTGTTCAGATGAGTCCACTATGTGCTAAGCATTGAAATGTGGTACTTCTGAAAAAGTTAACTTAATGATCCCTAGTGAAGGAAACTGACGCTAAGTGAGCTTCCGGCGTGACTTGGCCTGCTAAGGGGTAGATCTGAGACGTCACTGAATGCAGGATGCAATACTTGGGAAGGTCCTTGCTTTGGAGCCATGATGCCTTCCTTATTATGTGCTACTTCCGACAGTGCTACAAGTTAATAGGGTGACTTCGGGCTAATCAGATATCATCTTGGAGTCTCATTTTCCTAATCTTCAAAGAAAATGAATTAGATTAGATGATCCTTAGGGCCTCTTTTGGCTCTAAGATCCTGTCAGTGTAACAAGGATTTTATCTGGGGCTAAGCCCATCTTTGTATTACCTTGGACTTTATTTCTTGTAATCCCAACACCTGAGAATTCAATTTTTGTTTTTATTGTACTGCAGCCTATGAAGACATTTTTTTAAAGAGTCACTAGATTCCAGTTGTCCACCCTCCCCAGTCACTATCATGATTCTTCTTAAGAAACATTTATTGACCACTACTGTGTACAGGACCCATGAGTCAGAGATGTGTATGTATCAAGAAAAAACATGTAATAATTCAACTCACCAAAGATCTTTGCAGAAAGAGTGTGAGCCTTTTAGCTTGGCGGGCTTTTGTTGGAATGCTTTAGTTTTTTGTTCTTGGATTCCAACATGGTCATGATTCCATGCCTTGAAAAATAAAAAAAGAAAGAAAAAATCGTGAAAAATATGATTGTGTTTATTAAGTTACTTGGTATGACAATATCATTTAGAGATAGTTCTTTTTTAAAGAGTCACGTGTTTTAAATGTAACTAATTTGATAGATGGGTACCGTAAAGATAAAATTAGGGTTATTTTTCTCTTATGTGCCTTTAGACAACGAAATGTAATTCACTATAAAAACAAGTTGCTCATAGAGGCACCAATGTACTGTAATCTATTAGAAACGTTAAACAGCTTGCTTAAAAGGTTTTTTTAAAAGGCAAATATGCAGTTTTTTAAAAAATTTTTTCAAATAGTATTTACCACCAACAAGGCTAATTTTAATTCAGGGTCATTATTTTATTTTTCCATACTGAATAGTTCAATATCAAGCTTTTTAGGATCTTTGTTCTCAGCCCTTTCCCATCTGTTGAATTAACACTGTGCTCTTCCCCTGATCAATCAGATAATAATCAATAATATGAAGATCGAAGACTTCACCACACTGTGATATCCACGACCAAATATACTCTAAGCTAGAAACGCTATGTGCTAATTTTAGATTGCATGAAAGCCTAAATCGGTGTTTAATACCTCCATTCTTCTCCTCTATAGGCATTTATGTCCATGTTCCAGATCCTTACCCAGGAAGGGTGGGTAGATGTAATGGACCAAACGCTAAATGCTGTGGGACATATGTGGGCACCTGTCGTTGCCATCTATTTCATTCTGTATCATCTCTTTGCCACTCTGGTGAGTTCAGTGTTTATTTTCTATTTTATCTTGGAATCCATAATGGCATGAGCCTCAACAGATATGCGGCCTTTTGTCAATTACAGCCAGGGGACAAATGTAGAGTAGTCCAGTTGAATGAAAGGATCTCCAGCATCCCTTGTAGTTCTGAACTTTATGAATCAAAGAACTACGGGAGGAGCTAGATTACAGATTTGTTAAGTGAGAAGTTGTCCTTCATCAGATACAAGTGTTTCTATGAAAGAAAACAAGACGAAACAAAGCTGAAATCCCACATTCACGTACCAGTCCCTAAACATTCACACCCCATATGATCTAAGGATCCAAGCAGAACTTCATTATTATTATTTTTTATCACGTAGAGACACTCTCCATCTCCTCCTCACAGCTGTAATTAAACTGAAGGCAAAACCTGGAGACCTCAGGGTGCAGTCAGTTAATTAGAAATCAGCACAGTGCTTTTGTGCTACGTGCAACTGAAAGAAACCCATGGGAAGAAAGAAAAAAAACAAAACATAGCTGCAAATATTGTAATAGCATGATACAGCTGAATACAAAAATCCAGGAAAAGGTGACTGCTGTGAATCGGGCAGGCTTTCTTCAATATACTTCTGTTAAAAGGAGTGGGAAAAGAAAGGTATATAATGTGTCTTACGACATACGAAGGGATGTTATTCTCAGGTCTTCGTAATGCCAAATGTACTTCTCCATTTGGTAAACGTGTTCATATATAAGAAGCAGACTTAAACTCTAATATTATGTTAACAGTTCCAAGTTAAGGATCCAAAACGTTACCCTTTATCAGGAACACGTGAAATAATAACAACTGCTATTATTTATTGAGTGGCAAAGTGTTTTACAAATTTTATTTCTAATCTTCACAACAACCATGCTAGGTGTCATGGATTGAATTACGTCCCCCCAAAAATGTGCGTATCAATTTGGTTGGGCCATGATTCCCAGTATTGTGTGATTTTCCTATATGTTGTAAATCTTGCCTCTATGATGTTAATGAGGGAGGATGGGCGGCAGTTGTGTTAGTGAGGCAGGACTCAGTGTGCAAGATTGGATTGTGTCCTGAGGCAATCTCTTGAGATATAAAAGAGAGAAGTGAGCAGAGAGACAGGAGGACCTCATACCACCAAGAAAGCAGTGCCGGAAGCGGAGTGCATCCTTTGGACCTGGGGTTCTTGTGCAGAGAAGCTCCTAGTCCAGGGGAAGGTTGATGACAAGGACCTTCCACCAGAGCCAACAGAGAAGAGAAAGCCTTCTGCTGGAGCTGACAACCTGAATTTGGACTTCTAGCCTACTAGACCGTGAGAGAATAAACTTTCTCTTTGTTAAAGCCATCCACTTGTGGTATTTCTGTTATAGCAGCACTGAATGACTACAACCTAGGTAACATTCCCATTTTACAGATGATGAAACTGAGGCTCAGTAATTTACCCAATGCTACATAGAGTGTAAATGTGAGACCCAGAACATCCTAAGTTCTATCTGATCTCAAAGTCCAGTCTTTCAACTACTTATTGCTGCTTCCCTAGATGATGAAATGGAAATGTCTTCATCAAGTCGAACCTCTGCCCAAGAGTCAGTAAGATAACACAAATTACCTATGATCTTTAAGGTGCCTTCCAGATCTGAATATCTATGAATCAGAAAACTACCTGAGCAACTATGTTAAGTTAGAGGTTACATTTGCTATGGGAAAAGGCTTTAAAAACTAAGACACAAAAAGATGATGGGGAAATACTGTTATGTAGTGTAATGTTCTGGCTTCAAACAGTTGAAGCACGTAGAAACAGTGTTAGCATTTTTTACACGTCGTTAACAGTAAAAATATTCACAAAAGGGAAGAACATTGGGCAGTGGGAATGAAGGCCTGACTTTCTGAGACAGATTTGGCTATGCTGGTACTTGCCACTATCTGCAGTCTACTTAGCCCAGAGTCTTTGCATCCTCCCTTCCAGGACCAAATTTGTGTCATTCATTCATTCATTCACTGATTCATTCATTTCACTAATATTTTTTAAGTACCAACTATGTGGAGCCCTGGTGGCACGGTGGTTAAGAGTTTAGCTGTTAACCAAAAGGTCAGCAGTTCAAATCCACTAGCTGCTCTTTGGAAACCCTATGGAACAGTTCTACTCTGTCCTATAGGGTCGCTATGAAATCCATATCAACTTGATGGAAACGGGTGTGTGTTCAAGTTACTCCAAATTATGAAATAGCTCAGAGATCATTGATTGTAGATCAATTGTAGGATAGATTTTATAGAAATCTTCAATGTATAATTGATCTGCTTGTTTTTCTATTAAAACATAGTAATTTCTTGCTATCCTGATTGAAAATTTTTCACATTCAGTTATAGATTTGATTCTTAAGTCAGAGAATCACAAAATATGAGAGCTGCGGCAAAAAATAATAATGATTTAGCCTAGCAAATTACTTAGCAAAATAATATTTTTTCCAAAAGAAAATTCTACAGGGAACACTAATGTAATAAAATAAGCTATTAACACTGGAACATAGCCTTCTTGGGCCTCGTTTCAATCTTTGTTATTGGACCAAAGATATGGCATTGATTATGGGCCACTTAAACACATCCAAGGCGTCCTGAAGTTCACCGGAGCCTTTAGGAATCTACAGAGCACAGCTTGAAAACCCACGTCCAGTTCAACCCCTTCATCTTACTGATTTAAATGATCTGCCCAAAATACACATTACACTTTTTTTCATCCTAATTTTTAAGAAAGAGCTCTAAGTGGCAGCTAAAATCTTGAAATCACTTGTTAGTTGGTTAAGTTTTTTTTTTTTTTTTTTTTTTTAAATCATGAATCCATTGAGAATTGAGCTGTCTCCATGTCAACAAGAGCAGTTTGGTAAATCTGATTTTAGTTCAAGAGGACAGATGTGGAGCCCCAAACTCTAGATTCAGGTTCTAGCTCTGCTGGCCACTAGGTATATGACACTGGAAGAAGCAGGTAACCTTCTTGATCTCTACGCTGTGTTATATCTGAAAACGAGAATAGTAATGCCCATCACACCTAATGTACAAGGTTGCCATGTACATGTGTGAGTTAAGCTTATATTCTTAAGGACGTTTTATCCATGGTATAAGAGGATGACAATCGCTGTCACCAAAACGAAGTTCTTTTAAGTTTAAATGAGATGATGTGTACAATTAAAGCTGTGTATTAATAATTGCTAAAATGTCATTATGTTAGTGCAGATGTTTTTTAGTTTATAGAAATAAAGCATTATTGATCAATGTGAAGTATCATTTATGCCTCTTCCTGGGCTAATTCCCCTTGCCCCTTTCGTCTTTCTTTTCCCCGGGCAAGGACTATGATGAATTTGGTTTGAATCCATCGTCCATTTTTTTAAAGTGTATTTCATCAAATTTTAACATTATAAAAAGACTCTCATTTTGTGTAACACTCAGTGAAAAAAAAAACTACTGATAATTAAACTATGCATATAGATCGTAAAATGCATCCCAATTTTAGTTGTTAAAATGTGAAAAAATAAAAATGCATCTTAAAATCAGTAAGATGCAGTAGTTTCCCACACATTTATGTGTCCATAAAAGATAGTATTTTGAATTTAAAGATGTCATCTAAATACATTTTTCTACTATTAATTTTTAGGATTAATATTCATTTTTTAGTTTGAGAATCCTTGCTCCAGTGCCTTCATGGCCACCCCTGGGGGAGATGTCTGATATGTGTACTGTCTCTCCCTGTATGTTCTTCCTCCATGCTGAGCCCAAGTCACATTTGACCAGGCATGCATCTCCTTAAAATCATAAGGAGCAGTGATTTTCAGAATAAATGGTATCGAACTCTACATGTAATCTGCAGTTAAGTTTTTCACCGAATATTGTTTTTGAGATCTTTTTATCTTAATATCAAAAAACGAAAAAGCCAAACCAGTTGCCATTGAGTCAACTCTGGTTCACAGCAACCCCGTGTGTGTCAGAATAGAACTGTGGTCCATAAGGTTTTCAGTGGCTGATTTTTTGGAAGTACATTGCTAGGAATTTCTTCTGAGATACCTCTGGTTGGACTTGAGCTGCCACCCTTTCAGTTCTCAGTCAATTGTGTTAAGTGTTTGCACCACCCGGGGATGCCCTTATCTTAATACACATACCAGTAAATCAGTCGTTGTAACTGCTATATAGTTTTCCATTGATTTAATATTCCGTATTTGTTTATCTATCTATTCCCTTCCTGATGGATGATTATTAGGTAGTTTTCCAATATTTTACTCTTTTAATGCTGAAATTAACATGTTTGTATGTGATGCCCTGTCCACCTCTGTGAGAGCTTCTCTAAGATATATGCCTGAAAGTAGAATCACTGGATCCTGGAAATTTCCCAAATTGCTCTGCAGCAAGAGTCTGCAAACTATGTCCCACACATCAAATTCAGACCACCACCTCTATTTGTACAGCGTGTGAGCTAAGAATTTAAATTTACTTTTAAAAGATCACATTTTAAATGGTTAGGTAAGTACTCCCATAATATCGCTGATTTTGCCTCTTAGCCCTCAAAGCCTAACATATTCACTGTCTGGATCTTTAAGAAAAAATTTGCAGATCTCTGCTCTACAGGGAAACTACATTAATGTACCCTCCCAAGTGCAGTCGCTGAGAATTTCTGTGTCTTCACATTTTCAGTTATACTTGAAATTGTCAGACTTTTAAGATTTTGCCAATCTTAGGAGTGAATGGTAGTATTACTTTGCTTTAACATACATTTCCATAATTATTAACAAGGGAGCACCTCTTCATATGTTTATTGGCCATTTTGTTTTTTGTGATGTGTCTGGTCATATGCTTTACCTATTTTTCTGAAGCCTAGTTTATTTTTTTTAAATTCGTTTGTAAAAATGGTATACACCCATCCTCTCTTAGCAACATGGTTAGGGTCTGAAGACCAGGTCATTACGTGAAAACCAGCATTATGCGAAAATAGAGGGTGACCACATCGGATCACAAAATGGAGGATGACTACATCATTACATAACTGCCAGATTATGCTATTACATAACTGCCAAACCACTGAGAAGCATGGCCCAGCCAAGCTGCCACATAACCTTAACCATCACAGCTAGCGTTACTCTTGTCTGTCACCTCAGCATTCATTACTGCCAGACGTACATCGTTAATGCATATGATAATCGGATAATAGATTTTTTACTATTATGAAATGTTGGATAAGGAGATAGTTGATAAGTGAGGAGTAGGTATATATGTTCTGGATACTATTCCTTTTTCTACTATACTCATTGTCATCGAGTTGATTCTGACTCCTAGCGACCCTCTAGGACAGAGTGGAACTGCCCCATGGGGTTTCCAAGGAGCATCTATTGGATTCAAACTGCCAACCTTTTGGTTAGCAGCCTGAGCCCTTAACCACTGCGCCACCAAGGCCCTTTTCTGCTATATATGTTGCAGATATTCTCTCCTAAGCAGTATTTTGTTATTCAAATTCTTCTGTGATATCTTTGACATTGTATTTTGATGTAGTCAAAAATGATCAGTTTTTACTTATAGTCTATATTTATTTTGGACTCATGCTTAAGGAATTCTTTCCCACTCTGAGGAAATAAAATTATTCTCCTCTGTCTTCCTCTAATTGTTTAAAATGTTTGCCTCTCACTTTTAGATCTTTAACCCATCTCAACCTAATTTTTCCTTATAGTATAATCTAGATTCAATAGGCTATTTGAATAAAACTTACTGATTTTCCTCAACTATATTTATGTGACAGATTTAAAGCTTTGGGATTTCTTTAGTTACTCTGATTATGAATTTTAAAATAAAAAGATCAGATATTCAGATATTTTCATTTATAAATGATTTTTAACTAGAATTAATTGATTCAATGAAAGAAACCACTATGGAACTAAGATAAATGTAAAGAAGTGCCCTTCTATACTATGCCAAAGTCTAGGTACCGAAGTCACTTTCCCAGTTCACAGAGATTTTGCTTAAAACATGATCAGCAGTTATTTTCCTTTTCCTGTTTATCCTTAGACTGGCAGTTGCTTTAATGGGTTCTGTTAAATGAGAGCAACTTGACTCAGCATAGTTTTACTGAGCCTCTTCTGCAATATGTGGAGTACCTGGGTGGTGTAAACAGTTAACGCGCTTGGCTGCTAACCAAAAGGTGGGTGGCTTGAGTCCACTCCACCTCGGAATAAAGGCCTGGCCATCTGCTTCTGAAAAATCAGCCACTGAAAACCCTATGGAGCACAGTTCTGCCCTGACATACATGGGGTTGTCGTGAGTGGGAATTGGCTTAACAGCAACTGGGGTTTTTTTACTACTATGTGTGAGTACTGGCCTAGATCCTGGTCAAAGTGGGAAACAGCTTAATCCCTATCTTCTTAGAGCCTGCAACCAGTCAAGAGTTAGGGCAAGTAAACCTAAACAGGAGCCCTGGTGGCACAGTGGTTAAGAGCTCGGCTGCTAACCAAAAGGTGGACAGTTCATATCCACCAGCCACTCCTTCGAAACCCTATGGGGCAGTTCTACTCTGTCCTTTAGGGTCACTATGAGTCAGAATCAACTTGATGGCAATGAGTTTGTTTTTTTGTTTTGTTTTGTTTTAAACCTAAGCAAACAAACAAAACCTGTGATTCAAGGCCTAATAACATAGAGGATACCAGACGCATGAGCACATGCTGTTACTTGCTACGTGATCAACGTCCACATAGTAAACAACAGCCTCCCAGTCATTCCAGATCTGCCATGATGTGAAATATTAAGAGTACTGACAGGAAAGAAGCTTGAAATGGTTTGTGGAACAACACAGAAATCTATATATGGAGGTGATAGATCTGTGATCTTAAAAACTGAACATATAGAAGATAAAAATTTCTATCCATAATCCTGTCTTTAACTTATTTAAAATGAGCACTTTTGTTAAAGCATTTACTTCTTTTTACAAAATACTACAAAACATGTTAACCCTCCCCCTCAAAAAATGTTAAGTCTTTATAAATACACGGGGTGGATTTTGTCTTTTTAAGTTTACTTTTTTTTAATTTAAGTGAGGTCACACAACCTGGTCACTTCCTGATTTAATCTTCTCAGGGACAGGCGCTTGCCAAGGAGCAAACCATATTTTACTTCAGCTTGTTCCGGAATCAAAAACAGCAGGCTATTTCATCACCCCCTGGGGTACCAATTTGTCAGCCTACAATAAAAATCAAGCTTTAGTGTATAGTAAATGTATATTCATAACCATTATCTATCGTTCCCTTTAAAATGTCTCTCTTCCACTAGGCATGCAGTCTGTCTTTCTGTCCTGACCACAGTTTGCCGACTGCTTATGAAATTTGTCTCCCTCTCCCCCACCTCGTTTTGCCAATGATTTGGGGAGAAGGAGTATAGACGACTTAACCAGTTGAAAGACTTTTTTTTTCCTCAGTGTTTTTTTCCCTTTCCTATTGGTTCAGTGGAAAGCCCTGTGATGGGAATAGTGAAGAGAGAAAATGTGATTAAGCGCTCATTGTGGACAGTCTTTTTTGTTACCTTTGAAATGCTGACATTAACGCAGCAGTCCCTTGATTTTGCCTCTGTAGAGGCAGCATTTTGAGAATAGTCACATCTTGCTGACAAGAAATGGGCATTCTGAAGTGTAAAATTTAAATGACTTGATTTTTTAAAATTCATTTAAAAGTGCGTTTGTGTTGAACCTATCCCATTTTGCACTGCTGTGATTACATTTGACCTTTTGATGACATATGGAAAAACTGAAATGGTTTCCAGCTGCAGGCTGCAAGACAACTTAGGATGGTGTGATTATAAATGGCAAAAGGAAAAGACAGAAAAGACAAAAAGATTATGGGGTACTCATTAGATTCCTGCTGTGCTTCTGTTGTATGCTGGAAAATAACTTTTACAAAATCAAATTATTAATAAAGTTCACAGTAGTGAAAGAAATAAGATTAAGGGTGACATTTCAGCAAAAAGGCCATCTTGAAGCTGTATAAAACTAAAAGAAAATAGTAAAAAATACACTACATGAAAACAAATAATAGTGAAATGTGAAAGCTGCATAGGGCGAGGACATGGCTATGTGCAGAGCTAAACAGAATGCAGATGAGACAGAGATTCAGACATTCTCAAAGCCAGAAAAATCCATTCTAAAGTGATGAAGCCACCCACTCATAAAAAGAAACCATAACTTTCAAAAGCCTGAATCATGCTAACCTCAAAAGTGAGTCTTATTTAGAGAACGACAAATTAGACAGGCTAGTTTGTGTCACAACAAAATCGGAGGACATAGTGATGGTTGGGAACACAATTGCTTCAGTAATTTATTTAATTTACTGAAATGTATTATGAGTAAACGGAAGAAAAACAAGTTTCACTGTTTATGGTTAAATGTATAAAACTTAAACATAGAAAATACCTAGTGAACCCTTGTTGTTGTTAGCTGCCGTTCCGTCAGCCCCCAAGTTATGGGGACTCCACGCACAACTGAAGGAAACGTTGCCCTGTCTTGCGCCCTCCCTATGATTGACTGGGGATTGTACTATAGTGATCCATAGGGTTTCCACGAGCTGATTTTCAGAAGTAGATTGTCAGACCTTTCTCCTTAATCTGTCTTAGTCTGGAAACTCTGCTAAAACCTGTTCAGCATCATAGCAACAGGTAAGCCTCCACTGACAGTGCTGGCTGCACATGAGGTACATTGGCTGGTCGTTGAACCCCTGCCTCCTGCACTGAAGGCAACAATTCTACCCCTGAACCAAGCCTTAGCTCCTGGCAAATCTGGTCTTTTTCGTGATAGTGTGAGGAGTTGGAGGAGGAAAAGGAGGAGTTAGAGAAATATAGGAAGAGTCGTAAGGGAGTAGCTGAACACCTGCTAAAACACAACAGAGGAGCCACACTGAACATGGAGGATGATGCTTTGGAAATCCACTAAGCTGAGGGTCAGAAGCCCCCCAGTCTGTTAAGTCGTTCCTAAAAATCCCTACAGGGAGACTTCCCAGAGACCTAATATGTGACACTTTTCCCACTGAATACATTGTCGGTAGTAATAAAAATCTTGGAAATGGACATTATAATCTGAGGAAAATAAAGATTTGGATACTCGCAATACTTTTTTTATTGAAATTTGTGATTTATAATGTATCATTATTGAACATAAAATAAGGGTATGCTATATTACATCCATTGTACATTTCAAAGTAAAACAAATACTCGTATTATATATTAATTAATCTAATGCCATAGACCTGTTAAAAGTGGCAAGTAGCCAATGCATGAAAATATATATATGAATTTCTTTTGTAAAGCATTGCACCAACCACTGTGTTGAAAGTACTATGTACTTTAACAAAGTTAAAGAGGAAATGAAGGGATATATCATTAGCCTTTTTCCCTCCTGAACTTGCTTCATTAAAAAAATATGATAATAGTACAACCTGCCATTTATAAATTGAAATATTATATAATTCTAAATACTAAAAATAAATAATGCAAAGCATGTTGATTGCATAATTTAAAACTAGTAATCTGTAAAGGTAAAAGTGCTTTATATAAGTGATAAAGCTCTTGTAATTCAATGTGACAATCACCTGTAAAAGTTCTTTATTATATTAATAAAATTATAATGCCTACCTGTGAATCACATTTGAAGGCTGCACACGCGGCACTTGTATTAGGTAAACATTGAAAATAAGATCACTATGTCAGTGCAGTGTGTTCAGATTATTAATGAGCACTGTCTCCACTTTCTATAAAAACAAAACAAACGAACAAAAACACCCAGTGGACTGATGAATGACTCTTCTTTTCAGAAGTAGGATTTGTCACCCACTCTTATGACTTTCAGAAAACCCTGGTGGCATAGTGGTTAAGAGGTACCAGGCGCTCCTTGGAAGTCCTATGGGGCAGCTCTACTCTGTCTTATAGGGTCGCTGTAAGTCGGAATCAACTCGATGGCAACGGGTTTGTTTTTTTTGGCTTATGACTTTCAGTACCATTTATTGGTAAGTGTTTGACACCCAAGACCACCCACTCCCTCAATCCTGTCCGGCATGGCACTGGGCCTGTAGGAGAATAATGTCTCATTGGCAATGTAGATCAAATACAATGTAAACCAAGCTGCCTTCCTCCCTTCACTTCTACTTCTTTGTCACAGTGGTTATTGTCAACTTATTAGAGTGTGAGGGAAGAGCTACAAAGTAATTCTCACCTCTTCATAATCAGCTGCAGACTAAGCCTGCCTCTTCAGAGTCTTCTGTTTTCTTTCCAACGACACAGCTAAATCCTCAAGCCAGACATTAGTCATCCCTCACCCTGAGTGCCAAGTCCTCACCTTAGTGCAGTGCCCGACACTTCAGGACCTGGGGACAAGGTGGGAGCAGTGTGGATTAACACAAATCGAGCTGCAAGTCCACATCTGAAGACTCTCAAGTCCACACACATTTTTAACTAGAGTTTCTGTCGTCACCATCAGGCTGTCATGTGAATAAAATAGTGAAGCTAAAACATTCTAAAGTATTTGCTGAATGAACTTAGCTTTCAGGATAGTTTGAAGAAAACTTAAAACTTCCGCTGATATTATTCTTAAATTTGTTATCAGAAACCTTCCCAACAGTATATTTTCAATTCTGTAAGTTTGGGGTTTGCAACTGCAAAGCTCCTTCAACATTTTTCCTAGCAAAGCCAAAAGATTTCCCTTTATGAGTTTTGTCTTCTCTCATGTACCGTAAATGAAAATCAAACTCTTACCTACCATGGAAGAGAGAAAGACAGGCAGCATTCCAAGTCTCTCTCTGTCTTTCTGCTCTGACAGTGGCTTTTTCTCTCTTTCTTCTAAGAGTAATGTATAAAACATACTGATTTTATTTTTTAAATAAAGGTAATAAAATATTACCTATCGAATAATCTTTTGCCAGATTGCATTTAATACTATCTCTAGTCACTGTTTTAATCAGCCAGTTTAAAGTGGCTACGTTATGTGCATAAAAACAGAGCATTTGAAAGGAAAAACTTAACAGAAAAGAAACTAATGTCATCACTTTGTGACTATTACAACCTCCCTCTCAGGTCTCCTGACCTCCTTCTGTGGCACTCCTGTGACCTACCAGCCTCCTGGCCTACCTTTCCAGCCTCCCCCAGCATCCTCCTTGACAGCCGTGTTCTGACCACACTCAATTACTCTCCAGGCCTCTAACAAGCTGCATGCTTCCCAGCCCCTTTGTTATTGGTCATGCCACCTGAGATGCCTTCCTCACACTTCTCTTTCTGTCAAAATCATTCTTCTCCTGATCTCTTCATATCCTGGTGTCAGATCCTTGGAATCTTTACCAATGTCTCACAGTCTACGTGAATAGCACTCAGAAGCTACATCTGGACACATTTCCCCAGATAACCTCCCAGAAATCTCAGTGCCCAGATTGTAACCAAATTTGTGACACCGTGATGGGGTTTAGCTGCTGGTGGTAGGCAGTCTTCATGTTTGAGCTGCCCTTGTCTCCTCCCTGGCTCCAATTTGTCTTTACATTCTTGCTTTCTAAGAAGAAATAAGAACCTTTCTGGGCAGGGGCATGAGGTGGCAGAAGAGCTTGAGGAGAAAGAGGAAGAAGACAGAAAGTGTTTAGAGGCTATGACCGCACACCACATTGGGGTTACTGGTAAAACTTGGATGTGTTTCCAGACCCAAGAGTTGGCCCCAGTTCCTATCTGTAACTTGAGGAAAACGAGAGTGGACCTCCAGGGACTTTTAAAAGATCATGAATTCAGCTCTTGCCTCTTGTGCTCACGCGATTAAAAACAGGCTGGCAGTGGAGCTAGACAACGACTATGTGAGAAGCTGAGCCTTGCTGCTCTCCATAACTTGAGGATATCCAAAGGATAGTCTCTCTGAGGGTCCCTCACAGACAAGGGCAGCCTTGGCACAGTGGGGTAGCTGCCCAGGGGTTCTAGATAGAGAAAGGGCCCAAAAGATCCCTCAAGAACAAGTCTCCCTTAGTTCCCACCCAGAATGGCAGAACTTCCAGACTTTCCTGAGAGTAGACAGCAAACCTATCTTTTGTGGAAACTACAGTCCACATCAAAGACAAAATGGAGGATGTAGTGGATTGAATGGTGGCCTCCAAAAAGGGAGTCAATGTCTTAACTGCTGTGGCCTGTGAAAGCGATGTGATTTGGAAAAAGCGTCTTCACAGATGTATATAAGTTAAAGATCTTGGGAAAGGTCATTCTGGATTTTCCAGATGGACCTGAAATCCAGTGACAAGTGTCTTTATAAAAAAACAGAAGAGAAGAAGAAACACAGGGAGAAGGATGAGAAGGCCATGTGAAAATGGAAGCAGAAATTGAAGTGTCGCAGCCCCAACCTAAGGAACTCCTGGAGCCAGCAGAAACTGGAGGAGGCCAGGAAGGAGTCTCCGCTAAAGCCTTCAGAGGGAGTGCAGCCCTACCAACACCTTGAGTTGGGTCTTCTGGCCTCCAGAACTGTGAAAGAGTAAATGTTTATTGTCGGCTACGAAGGCTTGTGACAATTTGTTACAGCTGCCCAAGCAGACTAATACAGAGGTATCACTGAAAATCGGAAGTCTCAGCAGGACATGCAAGAGCTGAAAACCAAAAGTACCAAACCAGTTGCCATCGAGTGGATTCGAACTCGTAGCAACCCCATGTGTGCAGCTTAGAACTGTGCTCCATAGAATATTCATGGATGTGACCTTTAGGAAGTAGATCACCAGGCCGTTCTTCTGAGGCACCTCTGGGTAGGTTTGAACCACCAGTCTTCAGGTTAGTAGCCTAGCAAGAGCCAAGACAGTGGCCAACTCAGCCGAGACAAAGCCTAGAGCCCCCAAACAAGCATCATCAGTGCCCTGATGGGGAAATGCAGGACATATTACATAGGCCGCGGTGGACCAGATGCTATATAATATACACATCCTTGACCTCAGAAGAAAAGGAACATTTATTCAAAAGTAGCGGAGTTATAGGTGACTATATTGGATGGAGCCCCGGTGGTACAGTGGTTAAGAGCTCAGCTGCTAACCAAAAGGTCGGCAGTTCGAATTACCAGCTGATTGTCGGAAACCCTATGGGGCAGTTCTAGACTGTACTAAAGGGTTGCTATGAGTTGGGATCGACTCTACGGCAACAGGTTTGGTTTTGGGTTTTATATTGAATTGGAAGGAGCCCTGGTTGTGCAGTGGTTAAGCACTTAGCTGCTAACCTGAAGGTCTATGATTCAAACCCACCAGCTACTCCACCAGAGTAAGATGTGGCAGTCTGTTTCTGCAAAGATTACAGCCTTGGAAACTCTATGGGACAGTTCTACTCCATCCTGTAGGTTCACTATGAGTTGGAATTGACTTGAGGGCAACGGGTTTGGTTTTGATTTGGTTTATAATGAATTGGTATAGCAAGATTAAGTTTTTTGCTACCATCAGAAATGGAGAGCTTAGGAGCTAAATTGAATTCATTTATAGAGAAATCAAGAAGGTGATTCTATTAACCAATGTCATAAAACAATATGTGTACTACTGTCTCATGAGAAACTATTTGTTCTGTAAGCCTTCACCCTAAGTACAATTAAAAAAAAAAAAAAAAGGTGATTCTAGTTTTACTCACCTAAGTGGCTATTTGTATATTTTCATACAGGCTATACTACATTTCAGAGTTGTTGGGAGAAATAAGTAAGAAAATGATAGTTGCAATTTTTATGATTATTTTATTTTATTTTACAAATGAGGGCACTAAAACTCAGAACGGGCTAGTGATTGCCTCATAGGGCATAGCTGGAGAGCCTATGTGCTGAGATCCTTTGACTCTTTTTACCAGGCTGCAAACCTATGTATCTTTAATTCAACTGTAAACTTTGTAGCAGTGAGAGCAATACTGCATTTATGCTTTGATCAGTCAGTGCTTGACACATTGATGGAACCCAATCAACTATTGTCCAATTTAACTGAATAACAGAGCATTCCTGTCCTTGAGTAGTGGGCCATCTGTCTGGTGGTAGGGAAATAATTAAAAATAAAATCTCCTGCCAACCCAGAAAACCTTTCACAAAGGTAGAAGAAAAAGAAAACAGTTTTGTTACTGAAGAAGCAGTAAACCAGTCTTCAATGCACATCACTGACATTTCGCTAAAGTGATTGCAAAGACAGAAAGACATCTCACCCTTTTAAAGTACCAGGCAGATATAACCCGTGACATACATGTTCTCATGATAAAAAAAATAACTAGTCCCTGGTGACGCAGTGGTTAAAAGCTCGGCTGCTAACCAAAAAGTCAGCAGTTCGAATCCACCAGGCACTCCTTGGAAAGTCTATGGGGCAGTTCTACTCTCTCCTGTAGGGTCACTATGAGTCTGAATTGACTCGACGGCAGCGGGTGTGGTTTTTTGTTTCAGTCCTTACGTAAGATGACTTGACAACAGCAATTGTTAAACAGTTCTAAATTCACCTGTTATTTGGAGTGGCCATCTGTGGTAGATGATGGCCTTTATCCAAAGGAAAAATAAAACTTTTTATATCTCTGTGCAAGTGGTAGTTTTACAAGTTGAAGCCAGGTGCCTAAATTAAATTCCCACCCTTCACGAGATTGGCAAATAGGGGCGCGACCTTCCTGGATGTTCACATTTTGAAGAGATGGCTCCCAAGCCCTTAAGAAAAACATTCCTGAGTTGTAAAACTTGTGAGACGCTTATTCAGCTTTTTTTCTCTTTTTTACAATGAATATCTTTGTTTGTTATTGTTGTGAAGATATATATAAAACACAACATTTGCCATGTCAAGATTTTTTCTGTGTACAGTTTAGGGACACTAATTACATCTATCCTGTTGTGCAATCATCACCAACATCAGTCTGCCAGATTTTCCATCATCATAAACAGAAAGTCAGTGCTTCCTAAACAATCCAGGTTTACATACATCTCAGAGAAACAAAGAAAGAATTTATAAGTTTTTTAAAGGAGATTCTCTAAGAAACAGAAGGGGAAAGTCTCTTCCCCTTGTTTCATCAGGGAAAGTTAAGTTCTCGTTTTTGTTTTTGTTTTTTCTTTTTAGATTTCTGTTTACCCCTAGACTGGGAAGACAGGCAAACCAGTCAAGTTATATACAAAACAGTGCTTGGCCAAGTGCCTGATAAGTGATAGAAAGAAGTGTAAGACAGCTTGTACTGTCAGGAGGAGACTTTCTGGCAGATATCTCTGAATTTTGGGTGATGGTGCAGGGAAGGTGGACTCTCCTTGGATGTTACTTCTTATCATCAAGGTCACGGTAAGATGCTAAAGTTGAGGTGCACCATGAAATGTCCAATTTAGAGTAAGACTCAATGTATCTGTGTCCTGGCACCCTAGGTCGCCTAGACTTGGTGACATCAGTAAACATCCCTGGTCTAGACTAAGCTGGATCTTCTTTATGTCGTAGAATTCCAAAGAATATGGCTGTTACAAAGAGAGGTGCTGGCAGTTGTCTCAGGCCAAGCACGTTCTGTCAAAATTTAATAATGTTTGGAGGGTCTTTTGTTTTGTTTTTTCCTTGCTATATATTCATTAAACTTGGAAAAGAACTAGCCGTTAACTTCTTCATACTACTCTCTCTGGTATAAAAGTTACTGCTCAATTGCCTCAACTTTCTTGTCTTCATCCTTCAGGAAAAAAAAAAAAAAAACCTTTTGCTGTCAAGTTGATCCAGACTCATAGTGACCCTATAGGACGGAGTAGAACTGCCCCATAGGGTTCTGAGTCTGATATTAACAAATGGAAATAATTTGTTTAGAGGGAAATTAAAAGGAAGACTACAAATTAGGAATGAAAAATATTATAAAATGAATGTGGCACTCCAGAGAATATAAAGTTGAAAAGGGACTAAAAATTAAAATATTTTTTAAATTCTACTATTTTGTTGTTTTCTTTCTTTTGACTTATTTACTGAGTCTTAAAGAATTATATGCCTTTTTTTTTAATTTGAGAAGTATGATTAAACGCCAAGAAAAAGGAATAAAATCCATTATTCCCTATGCAAAGGTAGGCACCATTAACATTTCTGAAGTACCTCCTTCTAGCATTTTCTCTGTTATTCTTTTCTTGTACATAGTTTCACTTCTACCATATATATACTCTTATTTAAATTTGAAATATTGAATTGCACAACTAATAAAATTCTTAAGTACATTAGATATCTATTACTATGTAACAAATTACCTCACAACTTAAACACTTATTAACGATTGTAAACATCTATTATGTCATGCAGTTTCTGTGAGTCAGGAATCAGAAGAGGCTTAGCTGGATGGTTGTAGCTCAGGGTCTCATGATGTTGCACCCAGCATGTTGGCTGGGGCTACAGTCCTCTGAAGGTTTTATTGGTACTGGAGTATTGACTTCCAAGATGAGTCACTTGCATAGCTGCTGGAAGGAGACCTTACTTCCTTGCCTGGCTATTGTGAGGAGGCCTCAGCTTGTCACTACATAGGCCCCTCCATAGGTCTGCTTGAGTGCCGTCACAACATGGCAGCTGGCTTCCTTCAGAGCAGTTGATCCAAGAGTGAGCAAGGTAAAAGCCACTATATCTTTTACTACCTAGCCTCATAAGTTGTTGTTGTTAGTTGCTGTCGAGTCGATTTCAACTCATGGTGATCCCATGTGTGCAGGGTAGAACTGCCCTATAGGATTTTCAAGACTGTGTGACCTTTTGGAAGCAGATCACCAGACCTATCTTCCCAGGTGCCTCTGGGTGTGTTCGAACCACCAACCTTTCAGCTAATAGTTGAGAACTTAACCATTTGCCCCACTCAGGGACTTATAACCTCATAATTTACACACTATAATTTACATAACTCATTGGTTACACAGGTCAGCCATATTAGGGTGGGAGAGGACTACACAGGGCATGAATTCCAGGAGGTGAGACTCACTAGAGGCCATCTTGGAGGCTGACTACCACAGTGGGAATTTGTAACTGTTGCGTACATTTTATTTTATATCCAACCTTGTGTAACTAGATAATAAAATTATTTATATATGCCTGTGTGTGTATGTGTGTATATATATATATATATATATATATGTATATACATAAATTTATATATATATTATTAATGTATTATCTATTTATACAAGGTTGGATATTTATATTTACAGTATTTTATTATAAATAATGCAAGAATCTTTGTATATTAAAGTTTTCATAAATATTTCAGATATTTTCTTAGGATATACTGTCAGAAGTGGGATAGTTGAGTCAAAAAACAACTTTGTTAATTTCCTCTTTAAATAGGCTTCATAAAGCAAATTAATATTTTATATTGTGCATTTCAATGAACATATATATTTCCTTTAGTGAATTTGTGATAAATACCTTAAAATGCATATAAAATGATTCACAACTGCATGTCTATTTTTCATTAAATACATTCAAAATACAGTATATTTTACGGAGATATTCTATATTGTACCTATAATATTTTTATATACATGGCATGTAGATGTTTTCATTGTTATTTAACCATTTTGTAGATTCTCCTGAGTTTGTTTGTGGCTGTTATTTTGGACAACTTAGAACTTGATGAAGATCTAAAGAAGCTTAAACAAGTAAGTAATGTATGGGCAATTTTTTTTTTAACCCTTTTTTAAAAAAGGACAAAAATGTGCTTAAAGATAGTATTAAGGCAGTTTGCGTTTCAAAGTAAAAAAAAAAAAAAAAATAGAATTTAATAAATTAAGGCATCAGAATTGGCAAAATGATTTTCATTTAAATTTAGCCTTTATCCAGTATCAGCAAAGGGAATTTTGTATTGCTGTATGATTATTCTAGGAATAGTTTTATATCATTATTTTGAGTAAAACTAAGATGGATGTAGTATAATACTGGATTTGGAGACTCTTTTCCTTGTGCCATTAAATGAAGATTGTTTGGAAATGAAATGTTGCAGGGTCAGATTGCCGTTTTGCATTATTATTTGTAATACTCTTGATCATCACCATAAAAATATGAAGCGTCAATTTGTCTCCCTCTATACTCTAAAAGAAAATTTAGGCTGGGTTCCCACAGTGATTATAAGAAATGGAATAGCATAAATGATCTCGTGTGTGCCCTGTTATGTTTAAATACAGACTGGGTGTTGTAGTATAGATTATTGTGCCCCAAAAGTAGAAATGAAAATGTGTGAAGATTATGTTATTGATGGTATTACCAGTGTGGTCAACCATTCCCTCCAACTTTCTGTTACATGGAGGATACTAGGCTTGGGAAGTGTGGCTCTCTTAAAGCATATAGACTCTTTGAGGAGTAGAGTTGGTGAGAGAGGGAGTCATTGAATAAGATAACCTTGGCTCACCCTCCAACACTGCAAGATGAATTGGAAGATTAACAAAGAGAATTCAAGGCTCTAAAGCAAGTACTATTGGGAATCACATGAAGGCCTTATCCATTCAGAATTTTCAAATTACATCAGAATTGTCTATGTTTTAAAAAACAAAGACATAATCTATTTCTACTTTGTTGGTAATTTTCATGGCTAATGGCCACTTTCAGCATTTTATCTTATTACTCTTCCTTGTCTCCAAAGCCTATATTTTTAAACAAGGAGAGTCAATAAGAGAAAGTAAATATTTAACATAAAGATTCCTGTTGTGACTATTTAAAGGGAGGTTGTAACTTCCTTCCTACCCTGCAACTATGCAGGCAAAATGCCTGTCTGGGTACGGTGGAGATTATGTCTTCCAGATCTTTGTAATTTGTGGCAACAGTAATAGGTTATTCAAAGGAAAGTTGGGAAAGTCTTTAATGCCATTGATGCAAATGTTTTATGTGGCTTCTAGTTAAAATATATATATATATATATGTATATGTTCAAAATTGAACTGATCAACCACACAATTAGACATGACCAATAAAAGCCTGCCCTTGTGTGCTTTACAAATCTGGTATTTAGATGTGATTTTTCCTGTATACTATGTGTCTTAGCTTCCTAGGGCTGCCATAACAAAATACCACAAAGTGAGTGGCTTTAAAGAACAAAACATTATTGTCTCACAGTTCTGGAAGACAGAAATCCAAATCAGAGTGTCGGCCGTATTGACTCCTTCTTTGAACTCTGAGAGGGAAATGCCCCATGCCTCTCTCTTCTCTCCTAGCTTCTGGTGGCTTCCAACATCCTTGGCTAGCAGCTGTGTCTGCCTTCATCATCACATGACCACTCTTCCTCTGTCTAACTCTCCATTTCTGTTTTCCCCTTTTATAAGACACCACTCAGGTGGGATTAGGACTCACCCTACTCTAGTTTCAATGATCCTGTTTCCAAGCAAGGTCACGTTCACAGGTACAAGGAATTAGACTTCATCATATCTTTTTGAGGGGATACAATTCAATCCATAAAAGTCCACTCTCTGACCTCCAAAATTTCATGTTCTTCTCACATGTAAAATATGTTAATCACATCCTAGCATCCCCAAAAGTCTTAACACATTCCAGCATCAACTCTAAGTCTAAAATCTTCTCTTTTAAATTAAATATGGGTGAGACTCTGGATGTAGTCCACCCTGGGGCAAATTTCCTCTCCATCTGTGAATCTGTGAAACCTACAGTACAAGTTGTCTGCCTCCAAAGTACAATGGCGGGACAGGCAAAAGATAGACATTCCCATTCCAAAAGGGAGAAATTGAAGGCAAAAAGGTACCAAGAAGTCCTAAACCCAGCAAGGCAAATTCCATTAGACTTCAAGGCTTGGAAATTATCTTCTGTTCTCCCAGCCCACAGGGGGAGTGTTCCTACTCTGTCAGTTTTGGGTGGTAGCCCCATTCTCCTAGGGCACAGGGATGGCAACCCCACCCCCTTGGAACCAAGGAGGTAGTCTAGCCCTTCAGAACCAAGATGTTGGCCCTGCCTTCTTCAACTGAGTAGGCAGTGGCCCACCCCTACGACCCAGACCAGCAGCTCTGCTAACCTCTAAGTTGCTCCTGGGATTATGCTTTCCTTTTTGTCGAAGGACAACAGATGTGTACAGTCAAGTATCTCCATCAGCCCGTTTCCTGCCTGAAGAATTCCAGGCATCAGACAGCTTTCCTTTATTTGCTCCCATCTTTGTCTCCTTTCGTCTAAGCTGGCAGTGTTTCTGCTGAGATGATTGACTGTATCCATCAGTCACAGGCCTAATCTCTTTAGCACACAGTTGTCCAGCTACATCCTTGGTGTCCTCTCCAAGCTTGCTTTCTTAACTTTTATAACACGGGTAGTCTGAGAGTCTCCAGAATCTTCAAGTCCTGGCTCTCTTTTGCACAGTTCATTTCTCATTCTCTCTCTTTCTCCCACATTTTACTATAAGCAGCAAGGACAAAACAGGCTTCGCTTTCAAGGTTTTGCTTAGAAATTTCCTTAGCCAAATATCCAAGTTCATCACTTACAAGTTCTACTTTCCATCAAACACTTTTTAGGCCTCACCAGAGGCACATTTAATAGCCACAATTCTAGCAGCAACATTCTTTCCATGATGATAGAAAATTTCTTTACAGTTCTCCTCACTTCTTTCTGTGCCCTCACTGGAATCATCTGTAATGTTCATAATTCTACCAATAGTCTCTTCAAGACAGTCCAGGCTTTTACTATCAAGTGCTCAGTACTCTTCCAGCCTCTGCCTATTACCCAATTCCAAAGCCACTTCCACACCTTTAGGTATTTGTTACAACAGCATCCCACTTCTCGGTATCAAACTCTGTCTTAGTCAGGGTTTTCTAGAGATGCAAAGCCAGTATGTATATATATATGTGTATATATATATATAGAGAGAGAGAGAGAGAGAAAGATTGTCCACACCTTTAGGTATTTTATATATATATATATATATATATATATATACACACACACACACATACACACACACACACACACACACACACACACACAGATTGATTTATTTTGAGGAATTGGCTCATAAGATTGTTGAGGCTGGCAAGTCCAAAATCTGTAGATCAGGTCACAGACTAGAAATTATGACAGTTTTGTCTATTCACAGTTTTGAAATAGAATCTTTCTCAGGAAACCTCAGTTTTTGCTCTTAGGTACTTCAACAAATTGGATGAGGCCCACCACATTCTGGAGAGTAATCTACTTAGCTTAAGGTCAACTGATTTAAATGCTAGTATCATGTAAATGGAACCCTGGTGGCATAGTGGTTAAAAGCTCTGGCTGCTAACCAAAAGGTCAGCATTTTGAATCCACCATCTGCTCCTTGGAAAACCCTATGGGGCAGTTCTGTCTGTCCTATAGGGTCACTATGACTCAACAGCACCTAACAACAGCAACATCATGTAAATACCTTCATAGCAACATCTAGACTAGTGTGTTTGACCGAACAACTGGGCACCATAACCTAGAAAATTTTATACCTAAGATTAACCATCACATCATATTCTTTATGCCTAGGATTGGAATAACCCCTGATAAGGCACACTAACAAATATATGCTACAGACAAAATGAGAAATATTCTATTATTTCTAACTGGTTCTATTACCAGGTTCAGTATAGTTTTAAATAATCATTGGTCAAGTAAAAAGGCACATAGTTCCAGCCCACATCTGTAACATAGTTTTTATGCTAGAGAGCAGCAAAATAAATCTGTATGTGTCAGCTTTTTTATCAAAGCTTACGTGAGTGAAACCTACTAATATTTTGCAGTGTTGATATTTTAAACATTTTTATTAATTTATTATTCCATATATATATATAGACCCTTTATCTGACCCCAAATGAAAAATCAACAATAAAAAAAAAATCAAAACTTTAATTGACATCTGACTTTCTTCCTAGACTATAAAGTTATAAGTGACTATATGGCACTTTACTTTGAGTATATATCATTTGTTATAAAATGTCCTTTAATTACTTGCTAGATATTAGAGATACTTCGCGTTTCTAGAAATTCTGTACATCAGAGCTGATTATCTAACTGTGCTAATCTACAATTTGTAGTATCCTCTTAGAATGTTCAGAGATTTTTAAGCATTGATTATCCCAATTATAAATAAGGCAACAAATGTATTTTCATTAGTACTTTTCACATTGTTCTTTATTTGTCTTGGACTGGAACTATATATCCATTAAATTCATTTATTTATTTTTATACTTGAAACTCATTAAACTGCTGTGGACCAAATATCATGGTAATATTTGGTTCCCAGTTCACTTCTTTCCATTTTTGTACAAGCATATTTTATTTGTGTCTTCACTAGTTTTTAATAATTGTGTCATTTTTCGTATGACCACGTTTCCTTATTTCCAATGATCTTGACCTTTGAGGTAGGACTCATTTGCATAATTTCATCAAGAACATACACTCCCACGTGCGTGTTCTTTCATACAAAAACACACATAATAATGTGGATTCCTGAGACTTTGGACTGTCTTTTATAGCTTCTTTTAGACCGTCCATAAAAATGTTAGCTTGAAATTTTTATTTATTTAGTTTTCCACATACATGCCCATTCCTTAAGGATTGAAATGCACACTTCCAGGTACTGTTCTAAATGTTTCATATTTATTAACATACTTAACTTTCACAACAATCATGTGATGACAGGTATTATTATTATATCCATATTACAGATGAGGGATCTGAGATTCAGAGAAGTAACTTGCCCAAGGTCACAGAGTTAAATGTCAAGGCTAGAACTTAACCTCGGCAATTTGATTCAAAGCATAGGCTCTTCACCTCTAAACTATATGGAGTAAAGCTAAAGATATGTAAATGTCAAACATGCTGCAGATGCTCACTCACAGGACAATTTGTTACTTGGTTATAAACAATGATGCTGAAGGTGACCGAAACATCATTATATTCAACAAATAACTGTTAACAAGAGGGGCCGTTTCCTGAAGAATGGCGGTGAATAAAGCAACCCAGTCATTAAAACTCTGCAAAGGAATTCTTTGTTTCTCCTCAAAAATCAAATGATTTAGTTAGAGCCACTGAAATTATGACTTTTGCAAAGGTAAGAGCTAAGACTCTTCCTATCCACTACTCCTGGTGGCAAACACTGCCCAAGGCGCCTCTTTTCTTAGTGACTTTCTGGAACTAATGATCCTTCGTGGACACATAATATGTTGTTGTTTTTATGTACCATCGAGTCAATTCAGACTCATAGTGAATCCTATAGGACAGAGTAGAACTGCCCCATAGGGTTTTCTAGGCTGAAATCTTTACAGGAGCAGATCGTCAGGTCTTTTCTCCCTCGAACCCCCAACCATTTGGTTAGCAGCTGACTGGTTAGCCGCTGCGCAACCGAAGCTCCTTCATACATAATATACTTGCAGTATATTAACATTTTAGTGAAGCCTCTAGATACTTTCAGTGTGTATTTTTATGATTGTGTTAAAATAGAAATGGTAGTTCGTAGATATTTTTAAAGAGTAGTAGAAACCAGTGCCAGTTACTTCTAAAATGGAGAAGCGAAATATGAAATCTTAGGTAGAGCTATTGGAAAGAAAAGGCTTGGGAGAGGGAATAAGATTCTTAAACTGGGCAAGAAATGAGACGACAGTAGAAAGGTAAAAGGTACAGGTGGAGAAATTAGAAGGGAGAAGAGAAAGAAGTGAAAACGAGACAAGGGAAAACTCTTCAAGATATGAAATTAAAGGAAAGAGGGCAGACTGTGACTATAACCTAGTGAAAAGGGGGCAGGACTGTGACCGAATCCAGAGCTAGGGAAGTGATAAACTCAGATGGCCAAAGGTCAAAGGACACCAGAG
Source organism: Dugong dugon (assembly GCA_030035585.1). NCBI lineage: Eukaryota > Metazoa > Chordata > Mammalia > Sirenia > Dugongidae > Dugong > Dugong dugon. The sequence continues at coordinate 13,932,660 of CM057479.1, forward strand.
TCTCAGTTAGAGCTCCCTGAGGGATGGCATGGTCCCCTGTTGGTAGAATCATATTTTCCTTAAGTAGCAACATGATGTCGTATATCTTTTTCCCACGATTTTCCTTCTTTGCCCTTTAAGAAGGTGGATTCCAATCAGGACTCTGCTTACCTGTAACCCAAAAACCAACCCCATTGCCCTTGAGTCGATTCCAACTCATAGCAACCCTATAAGGGTAGAGTAAAACTGTCCCATAGGGTTTCCAAGGCTATAATCTTTACTGAAGAGACCGCCATATCTCTCTCCCATGGAGAGGCTAGTGTGTTTGAACCGCTGACCCTTTGGTTATCAACTGAGCACTTAATCGCTATGTCACCAGGGCTCCTTCTGCTTACCTCTAGAGGTCCTCAAAAGAAGCAGTGGAGCCAGTCAGCCATTTTAATATTTCAGGAAGCCTAAAAGGAATTGTAAGGAGCCCTGGTGGCACAATCGTTAAGCACTTGGCTACTAACTGAAAGGTCAGCAGTTCCAACTCACCAGCAGCTCTGCAGGAGAAGGATGTGGCAGTCTGCTTCTGTAGAGACTTCAGTTTTGGAAACCCTATGGAGCAGTTCTGCGCCGTCCTTTAGGGTCACTATGAGTTGGAATTAACTCGACGGCAACAGAAAAGGAACTGAAACGAGCCCTGGTGGTATGATGGTTAAGTGCTCGACTGCTAACTAAAAGGTTGGTGGTTCAAATCCACCAGCAGCTCTGCAGGAGTAAAGACCTAGCAATCTGTTCCAATAAAGATTACAGCCTAGGAAACTCTATGGGGTAGTTCTACTCTGTCCTATAGGATCACTATGAGTCGGAATCAACTCCATGGAATCCAACAACAAGGGAAATTGTGCATTGTCTATTGTGCATCCCAGTATAAGACTGGATGTGCTAACTTAAATGTTGAATTTAATACTTTTAGCCGAAAAGTCTGTACATTCTCTGTCGCAACACTGTTTCCTAAGGCTAAAGCTCTGGAGTCTTGTAACATACGCTTTTCATTAAAAAGAAGAAGGAAAAAAAAAAAAAAAACCTTCAATGAATCACTTATTGCTTAGTACAGGCCTTTTGATAGAATAAACTTTTTTTCAATAGGTAAGATTCAAAGGGGAAAATGTAAGTGTCCCTTGGGGATGAACAAGTACCCATCCCCATGACCTAGTCTTTACTGCCAGTTCACAGCCAAGAGAATCTTGCCTCTTAAAATCCTTTCCTCTCCCAGATGTCCCCAGTGTTTGATCATGATGTCACTAATGCATGATGGCCACTAAAGTGGCTTTTCATTTGTCACTCTTCAAAACAAATAATATTTTTTTAAAACATCATATCCGTTTACCCCCAAAACCAAACGTATTGCCATCGAGTCAATTCTGACTCCTAGTGACCCTATAGGGCACAGTAGAACTGCCCCACATCTGTCTCCTAGGAGTAGCTGGTGGGTTCGAACCGCCGACCTTTGAGTTAGCAGCCAAGCACTTTAAGCACTGTGCCACCAGGGCTCTTTCACATCCATAAAAAGGTCATTTATTGCTTTCTCTATGTGTCGTGTATACAACACAATTTATTCCTAGGGGCAATATGGCAGTAGAAATCTCATAGCTGCTATCATTTATGTGATCCCAGTTCTAAGTAGATGCAGACAATGCCTCTCTTTTCAGCATCCCCCAGCCTGACACAGGACCTGGGGAAGAAGAAGAAAATAAAACACACACACATAATGCTTTTCTATATGGGATCAGAAAATTGATTACAAATGAGATTGTGGGAGAGTGTATAACTGTGGTGATCTTCAGAGAAACCAAATCAATTTGTATGTCGTTGTTGTTAGGTGTCATAGAGTCAATTCCAACTCATAGCGACCCTATGTACAATGGAACAAAACACTGCCTGGTCCTGCGCCATCCTCACAATCGTTGTTATGCTTGAGCCCATCGTTGCAGCCACTGTGTCAATCCATCTCATTGAGGGTCTTCGTCTTTTTCTTAAAAAAAACCTCCTTGACCTACTACTATGCTTTGAACGGTGCTAAGAGATGATGACCTTGAGGCTCCGTGATGTAGAAGTAGCACGGGGAGAATATAGGTGGAGTTTTGCAAACTTTGCAAATAAAAAGAATTCTTATGGCTGTAATGATTTTTACAAATTCAATGCAAGACTGATATAAAGGGTTTTCTTTTAAGTAGTATAAAATTCATTAAACTCTAAGGGGAAGAAAAAAAAAAAACCCTACAGGGAAGCCTCAGGGGAAGACTCATTGAAAAGGGAAGTATAGATAGTCTGTTTAGATTAAATTCAAAGCTATGAAATTAAAGACTGTTTCCCCAGCTTTATATCAAGTCTCATTTGAATCCTGGGCCAAATTTGATGACTTCTGGTCTTTGATGGCTTCCACTGCTTTGTGGGGGATGGACATATAAAGAACCTTCTCTCTGACTGTGATTGTTCTTAAACCAAAGCAACAAAGTCTTATATTCTTTTTTAATATGAGCTGCAGTTTAAGGTTTCTCCTTAGCCTTACCCTGAAGTGTTCATTTTCGCTTCTGTCTTGTCTCCGATTTTGAGGTCATTTCAGATTTAGGGCAGCAGCAAGAGACAGGAGCGTTGCCACAGGAGGCCAATTAGCCAATCACGGGGACAGGCCTTTTTGAGACTGAACATGATTCTCATCTCAGGATCTGAGCCGAGTCTTCAGCAGTCCCAGTGTTTGCCACTTTCTCCCAAGAGAACTCAAACTAACATACCCTGAAAAAGACTCATATAACTGCTGCAATATTAAATGCCACCTTTTCAAAACTAAAAGAACAAACAAATCTGTCTTGGAAGGAGTACAACCAGAATGCTCCTTAGAAGAGAGTGTGGTGAGACTTTGTATCACATACTTTGGACATGTTATCAGGAGGGATGAGTCCTGGAGAAGGACATCATGCTTGGTAAAGTAGCAGGTCAGCAAAAAAGAGGAAAACCCTCAACGAGATGAATTGACACAGTGGCTGCAACAGTGGGCTCAAGCGTATTTGTGAGGATGGTGCAGGACCTGGCAGTGTTTTGTTCTATCGTACATAGGGTCGTTATGAGTCAGAGCCAACTCAATGGCACCTAAAAACAACAGCATTGAAAACCGACCTTGTGCCAGGCACTTCATATAAATTATCATATTAAGATTATTGTATTTTATCCTGAATATTAAGAATATAGACCCTAACACTCAGGGGAGTAAATTTCTTGCCCAAGTTCATACAATTAGTCAGTGCTTGTGTCAGGATGGAGCCCTTGTGATGCAGTCGTTAAGAGCTTGGCTGCTAACTGAAAGGTCAGCAGTTCGAATCCACTAGCGGCTCCTTGGAAACACTATGGGAAAGTTCCCCATTCTATAGGGCCACTATGAATCAGAATTGACTGAAGGGCAGTGACTTTGGTGTTTGTTTATTTTGGTTTTGCATCAGAATAACACAGACTCTCTGACTCCAAGGCCAGAGTTCTCGGCAACATATGCCATGATGTCCCTTCAGAGAGCCAGTTCATTGACTTATAAAGACTAGCACATCTAGAAAGTGGGTTGGGTGAGATGCTTACATTTGTGGATCCTCCCATTCTCTCCCTGCTGTTGCATATACAGGAAATCAACTAATAACCAGCATCTAGCTTAGGGAGATAGGAATCCGTGTGGAGGGGGAAGTTGTGTGATTCGAATACATAATGGCATCAGGCCAGGACTCCATTTACAGTTGACATATTCCTAACACAGAGACTCCATCTATCCATTCTGGGGCTTGGGTATTTGTCTACTGTGCTAGCCACTATGCTAGAGGAACGAGACATAAAGATGACCAGGACACTGTCCCTGCCCTCAAATAACTTGTGAGCTGGTGTGAGAAAGTAACAAGTAAACAGGGACTTTCTAGTTCAGCAGGGATCACTGCAGGGGCTTTGGGGCACACAGGGAACATATCTAACACAGACTATGAAATCAGAGGCTTTCTCACAAGTGTGGCATTGAGTAATGCCTGTCCAGGTGAAGGGGGTTGGAAGAAGGTGGCAAGAAGGAGGCATTTGAGACCAAGGGAAGAGCATAATCAAAGGCCTTTGGGCAAGAAAAAGCATAGTGCTTTTTCTGTAAGCCACTGGGAGTTCACTGGAGCCCTGGTGGCACAGTGGTTAAGAGGTTGGTTACTCTCCAAAAGATCAGCAGTTCAAATCCACCAGCTGCTCCTTGGAAACCCTATGGGGAAGTTCTACTCTATCCTATAGGGCCGCTGTGAATTGGAATTGACTCAATGGCAATGGGTAGGAGTTCACTATGACTCACTTGTAAGTCAAGAGAGAAAGTGGTGAGTCCAACCAATGCGGTTAGAGATTATCCTGAGGGCATTTTACGCCAAGAAGTGACTTAATTGCACCTACATTCTGGTTTCAGTGTGAAGAAGGAATTGAAGGGCATCTACCGTGAAGAGACAGGGACCAGTTCCTAAGGCAGGAGGTGATGGCAGCATAAACTAAAGGAAATCACGATGAAGGAATAGAAAGGAGTGGAGAGCCTTTGGTGATAAATTGAATGTAGGTGATGAGAAGGGGCAGAAGACAAGGATACTACCCAAGTTTATTAATTGCCTTAGATATACTGAGACAGAATACAGAGAGAAAGGAAGAAATGAGTTTCTGTTTTTCTTTTGGAGGTTAGAGGTTAGCATATTAGTTTCCTAGGGCTTGCATTAAAAAAAAAAATAAAGAACTGTGAGACAATCAATTTCTGTGCTTATAAGCCACTAACTTTGTGGGGTTTTTTTTTTTTTTTCCTCACATAACCATGTTGTTGACCCTTTCTAAGGGCTCTGAGAGAAAATCTGTTCCATGCCTCTCTCCTAACTTCTAGTGGCCGGTGATCCTTGGTATTTCAATCTCTGCCTCTGTCTCCTTATGGTCTTTCTCCCTCTGTGTCTGTGTGTTTCTTCTCCTCTTGTATAAGGACATCACTTATATTGGATTAGGACCCACCTTACTGCAATATGACTGCAAGTTAGTTTAACTGATAACATCTTCAAACATCCTATTTCCAAAGAAAATCAAGTTCACAGGGACCACAGGTTAGGACTCCAACATGCCTTTTTGGGGGACACAATTCAATCCATAAGAGTTGGTCATATTTTCCATGAGATGCCTGGGAGATATCTATGAGAAGACGTCTATGGCTAGATAAAAGGTTTAGAGTTTAGGAAAAATATCTGGGCTGAAACCGATATTGGAGAGGAGCAAAGATCAACATGTGGATGGTAATTTAAGCCTTTAGAGAGCGTGAGATTGCCAATGGGAAGATGGTTCCCGGAGAAACAGCAAATGAACGGTATGAAACAGAGGAAGAGCCCAAAATGATTAAGAAGTCACAACCCAACAGGAAGAAGGAAAGCCTACAGTGTGTTTCTCACCAAAACCAAAAATGTTTCAAGAGGGAGGCTGTGGTCAACAATCTCAAAGACTTCAGAGAGGTCAAAAATGTTTACTATATTTGACCGGATACAAAGATGGTGGAGTAGTCAGATGCTTTAGGTGGACCCTCTTACAATAAAGACCTGAAAAAACAAGTGATTCAATTATATATGACAGTCTAGGAGCCCTGAACATAAAAGGCAAAGTAGAGGAACTGGACTGAGTGGAGGGGCAGGGAGAGAGGGTTCGGAAGCAGCGAAGAGTTGCCAGACACAACCCAGCAAGAGCCTGAGCCCTTCAGGCCTTATCAGCTTGGGGATGAGCACTGAGACAGGCAAGCAGCGTGCTCAGGAGGTGCGTTTTCCACACCAGGAGAGACCCAGCCACTGAGAGTCTGCTCAGCTGCACAGAACCAGTGAGAAGCAGCCCTTGATTGCTGAAAGATAAGTATTTGTGTATGGCCTACCATGCGGATCAAAAACACCTCCCTTAGGGAAAAACATCTCTCCTCTTTACCTCCCCACTCCCTACTCTGCACTGGGTCCCACTGGTCGGATATGTCACACGTCATGAGCCATTCTCACGGCCTTTGAGAGTGAACAAATTAACAAACAGGAAAAAATAAACTGCCAGCTCCCCTAAGCCAGGAACTCAGGGTAGGCACAGCTCCTTTGCCTAGACTCAGGCATAAAGCATCCAGGGACTTTGAGTGCCTTTCCCCTGCATAGACTTGTGTGGGCCCATTTCAACAGTGTAGGCCCTCATTACCGCAGTACAACACGGTATATACCTGAAGTCTAACTTCAGCTGTTTCAGCTGTGAAGTGGCAGGTTCAAGACATTTGACTCTGCTCTGCGCATTAAGCAAGGTCTTCACCTACCCACATCGGGCCTGAGGACTGGTGGCTCCACCCATGCCACCTAGCCACCTACGATAGGGGCCCAAGAATAAGAGGTGCCCCCCAGTCCTTACAGCAACACCATTGGTTGCTCATAGCTCCAAAACCCACCCACCTACGTGCTCTAGGGAACAGGGACACACCTTCCTCCTGGACACTTGGGCGTGGCTGGCAGCCCCCTGCCTTGCTCAGAGTGTATCACCCTGCTACACCCAAATGCCTGTGCCTACACCAATCATCCATGCCTGTCTAGGACTGTAGGTGAGAGCCTGCACCACACAATTGGTGGCTATCTACCTGGGTACCTGAGCTGAATACATACAGGAGGAGTGGGTGGACTCCTGCACTCACATACTTAGTAACAGATCTAATCACCTGGTGACAGGACATTAGAGTTTCAAAGTTGCCAATAATCAAACTAGTTCACATGAGCAGCCTATTTGTGCATATCAAAACAAAACAAGAAGCTACGACACAGTAAGCAAACATAAAATAAATAAATATAATAACTCATTGATGGCTTAGAGACAACAGTCAATGTCAAATCACATGAAGAGGCAGTCCATGACGGCTTCCAGCAAGCTCCCAAAATAAAGAATCAAGAAATTTTGCAGAGGAGGAAAATTTCTTGGAATTACCAGAGGCAGAGTACAAAAGATTAATATACAGAACTCTTCAAGAAATTAAGAAGGAAATTAATAAAAACGCAGAACACACAATAGAGGAAATTAAAAAGATTAGAGAAGAGCATCATAACGAATTTAATAGGCTGCAAGAATCCATAGAGAGAGAGCAATCAGAAATCCAGAAGATTAACAATAAAATGTCAGAATTAGACAACTCATTAGAAAGTCATAGGAGCAGAATTGAGGCAATGGAAGTCAGAATTAGTGAGACTGAAGATAAAGCACTTAATACCAACTTATTTGAGGAAAAATCAGATAAAAGGATTTAAAAAATGAAAAAACTCTAAGGATTATGTGGGATTCTATCAAGAGGAATAACCTATGAGTGATATGAGTACTGGAACAGGGGAGACAACAGAAAATACAGAGAGAATTGTTGAAGATTTGTTGGCAGAAAACTTCCTGGATATCGTGAAAGATGACACAATATCTAAGATGCTCATCAAATCCCACACAAGGTAGATCCCCAAAGAAACTCACCAAGACATATTAAAATTAAACTTGCCAAAACCAAAGATAGAGAATTTTAAGAGTGGCTAGGGATAAATGAAAAGTCATCTACAAAGGAGAGTCAGTAAGAATAAGCTTGGACTACTCAGCAGAAACCATGCAGGCAAGAAGGCAATGGGATGACATATATAAAGCCTTGAAGGAAAAAAATTCCCAGCCAAGAATTATATATCCAGCAAAACTATCTCTCAAATAAGATGGCGAAATTAGGGCATTTCCTTATAACAGAAGTTTCAGGAGTTTGTGAAAACCAAACCAAAATTACAAGAAATACTAAAGGGAGTCCTCCAGTTAGAAAATCAGTAACATTACATAACAACCCAAGACTCGAACACAGAACAGAGCAACCAGATATCAACCCAGATAGGGAAGTCACAAAAATAAACCAAAGCTAAAAGATGAGAACATTAAAACAAAAAAGAGGGACTTAAAAAATGTAGACATAAATTTTTCATATGGAGAGGAAGTCAAGGAGATACAAAGAAATAAAAGACTGGTATAAACTTAGTAAAATGGGGGTAAATATTAAGGTAACCACAAAGGAAACTAATAATCCTACAAGTCAAAATAAAAAACTAGAAAAATATAAAGACTCAGCAAATACAAAATCAACAACAGTGAAAAAGTTGAAAAGAAAACACATATAGAAAAAAGACTCAGCACAGAAAATTAAGCAGAACAAAGAAAATATGGACAACACAAAAAAAAAGACATCAAAATGACAGCACTAAACTCATACCTATCAATAATTATGCTGAATGTAAATGGACTAAATGCACCAATAAAGAGACAGAGAGTGGCAGATTGCATTAAAAAACGCAATCTATCTGCTGCCTACAAGAGACACACCTTAGGCTTAAAGACACAAACAAACTAAAACTCAAAGGATGGAAAAAAATATATCAAGCAAACAACACTCAAAAAAAAGCAGGAGTGACAATATTAATCTCTTACAAAATAAACTTTAAAGTAAAATCCACCACAAAGGATAAGGAAGGACACTATATAATGATTAAAGGGTCAATACACCATGAGGACATAACTATAATAAATATTTACGCACCCAACGACAGCACTCCAGAACACATAAAACAAACTCTAACAGTGTTGAAAAGAGAGATAGACAGCTCCACAATAGTAGCTGGAGACTTCAACACACAACTTTTGGTGAAGGACAGAACATCCAGAAAGAAGCTCAACGAAGACACAGAAGAGCCAAATGCTATAATCAACCAACTTGATCTCATAGACATATACCGAACACCCCACCAAACAGCAGCCAAGTATACTTTCTTTTCCACTGCACATGGAACATTCTCCAGAATAGACCACATATCAGGCCATAAAGCAAGCCTTAAGAAAATCCAAAGCATCAGAATATTACAAAGCATCTTTTCAGACCATGAAGCCATAAAAGTAGAAATCAGCAACAGAAAAAGCAAGGAAAAAAATCAAACACATGGAAACTGAACATCACCTTCCCCCAAAACTACTGGGTTATAGAAGAAATTAAGGATGGAATAAAGAAATTCATAGAATCAAATGAGAATGAAAACACATCCTACCATAACCTTTGGGACACAGCAAAAGCAATGCTCAGAGGGCACTTCATAGCAATAAATGCATACATCCAAAAAGAAGAAAGGGCCATAATCAAAATATTAACCCTACAACTGAAACAAGTAGAAAGAGAGCAGCAAAAGAAGCCCTCAGGCGCCATAAGAAAGGAAATAATAAAAATCAGAGCAGAATTAAATGAAATAGAGAATAGAAAAACAATTGAAAGAGTTAACAAGACCAAAAGCTGGTTCTTTGAAAAGATCAACAAAATTGATAAGCCATTGGCTACACTGAAAAAGAAAAACAGGAGAGGAAGCAAATAACCTGTATAAGAAATGAGATGGGTGATATCACAACAGATCCAACTGAAATTACAAGAATCATAACAGAATACTATGAAAAATTGCACTCTTAACAAATTTGAAAACCTAGATAAATGGACAAATTTCTTGAAACTCACTACCTACCTAACCTAACACAGACAGAGGTAGAACAACTAAATAAACCCATAACAAAAGAAGAGATTGAAAAGTAATTTAAAAACTCCCAACAAAAAACAAGTCCTGGCCTGGATGGCTTCACTGGAGAATTCTACCAAACTTTCAGAGAAGAGTTAACACCACTACTACTAATGGTATTTCAGAGCACAGAAAATGATGAAATACTCCCAAACTCATTCTATGAAGCCAACATAACCCTGATACCAAAACCAGGGAAAGACACCACAAAAAAGAAAATTACAGACCAATATCCCTCATGAACATTGATACAAAAATCCTCAACAAAATTCTAGCCAGTAGAATTCAGCAACATATCAAAAAAAAATTCACCATGATCAAGTGGGATTTATAGCAGGTATGCAGGGATGGTTCAACATTAGAATAACAATCAATGTAATCTATCACATAAATAAAACGAAAGACAAGAACCACATGATGTTATCAATCAATGCAGAAAAGACATTCGACAAAGTCCAACACCCATTCATGATACACTCTCAACAAAATAGGAATAGAAGGGAAATTCCTCAATATAATTAAGGACATTTATACGAAACCAACAGCCAACATCATCCTAAATGAAGAGACTTTGAAAGCATTCCCCTTGAGAACAGGAACCAGACAAGGATGCCCTTTATCACCACTCTTATTCAACCTTGTGCTAGAGGTCCTAGCCAGAGCAATTAGGCTAGAAAAAGAAATAAAGGGCATCCAAATTGGTAGGGAAAAAGTGAAAATATCTCTATTTGCAGATGATATGATCTTATACACAGAAAACCCCGAAGAATCCACAAGAAAACTACTGGAACTAATAGAAGATTTCAGAAAAGTTTCAAGATACAAGATAAACATACAGAAATCAGTTGGATTCCTTTACAGCAACAAAGAGAACCTCGAAGAGGAAATCACCAAATCAATACCATTTACAGTAGCCCCCAAGAAGATAAAATATTTAGGAATAAATCTAACCAGAGATGTAAAAGACCTGTACAATGAAAACTACAAGACACTACTGCAAGAAACCAAAAGAGACCTGCATAAGTGGAAGAACATACCTTGCTCATGGATAGGAAGACTCAACATTGTGAAAATGTCAGTTCTACCCAAAGCGATCTACAGATACAATGTAATCCCAATCCAAATTCCAATGGCATTTTTCAATGAGATAGAGGAACAAATCACCAACTTCATATGGAAAGGGAAGAGGCCCCGGATAAGTAAAGCATTACTCAAGAAGAAGAACAAAGTGGGAGACCTCACACTAACTGATTTTAGAACCTATTATACTGCCACAGTAGTCAGAACAGCCTGGTACTGGTACAACAACAGATACATAGACCAATGGAACAGAATTGAGAATCCAGACATAAATTATTCCACCTATGAGCAGCTGATATTTGACAAAGGCCCAAAGTCCATTAATTGGGGAAAAGACAGTCTCTTTAAAAAATGGTGCTGGCATAACTGCATATCCATCTGAAAAAAACTGAGACAAGATCCATACCTCACACCAGGCACAAAAACTAACTCCAAAATCGAGAACAATAAAGGTCATGGAAGAAAAAATAGGGACAACGCTAGGAGCCCTAATACATGGCATAAACACAATAAGAACCATAAGTAACAATGCACAAGCACCAGAAGAGAGACTAGATAATTGGGAGCTCCTAAAAATCAAACATTATGCTCATCAAAAGACTCACCAAAAGAGTAAAAAGACAACCTACAGACTGAGAAAAAACTTTTGGCTACGACAAATCCGATCAGCGTCTAATCTCTAAAATCTACAAGATACAGCGAAACCTCAACAACAGAAAGACAAATAATCCAATTAAAAAATGGGCAAAGGATGTGAACAGGCACTTCACCAAAGAAGATATTCAGGTGGCTAACAGACACATGAAGAAATGCTCACAATCTTTAGCCATTAGTGAAATGCAGATCATAACTACAATGAGATATATCGTCTCACCCCCACAAGGCTAGGATTAATCCAAAAAGCACAAAACAATAAATGCTGGAGAGGTTGGAACACTTATACACTGTTGGTGGGAATGTAAAATGGTACAACCACTTTCAAATCGATTTGGCGCTTCCTTAAAAAGCTAGAAATAGAAGTGCCATACCATCCGGCTATCCCGCTCCTTGGAATATGTCCTAGAGAAATAAGAGCCATCACATGAATAGATATATGCACACCCGTGTTCATCACAGCACTTTTCACAATAGCAAAAAGATGGAAACCGCCTAGATCCCCATCAGCAGAGGAATGGATAAACAAAATATGGTATATCCACATAATGGAATACCACGCAACGATAAAGAACAATGATGAAGATGTGAAACATAACAGGGAGGAAGCTGGAGGGCATTATGCTGAGTGAATTTAGTCAGTCACAGAAGGACAAATATGTTTAAGACCACTATTATAAGAACTCTAGGAGAGGTTTAAACTCGAAGGAAACATTCTTTGATGGTTACGACAGTGGGGAGGGAAGGTGAGGGTCATTTACTAACTATATAGTAGATAAGAATTATCTTAGATGAAGGGAAGGACAGCACATATTACAGGGGAAGTCAGCACAACTGGACCAAACCAAAGCTAAGAAGTTTCCTGAATACAATCAAACACTTTGAGGGACAAAATAGCAGTCATAAGGATCTGGGGACCATGCTTTTGGGGGACATCCAGGTCAATTGGCATAACAAAGCTTATTAAGAAAATATTCTGCATCCTACTTTGGTGAGTGGCAGCTGGGGTCTTAAAAGCTTGCAAGCGGCCATCTAAGATGCATCAGTTGGTCCCAACCACCTGGAGTAAAGGAGAATGAAGAACAACAAAGACACAGGAAAGTAGTAGCCCAAGAGACAGAAAGGGCCACATAAACCAGAGACTTCATCAGCCTCAGACCAGAAGAACTAGATGGTGTCCGGCTACCACCAATGACTGCCCTGACAGGGAACACAACAGAGAGTCCCTGATGGAGCGGGAGAAGGGTGGGGTGCAGAACTTAAATTCTAATAAGACCAGACTTAATGGTCTGAATGAGACTGGAGGAACCCCAGAAAGCATGGCCCCTGGATTCTCTAGCAGTTCAGAACTAAAACAATTTCTGAGGCCAACTCTTCAGACAGGGATTGGACGGGACTGTGTGACACAAAATGATACTTGTGAGGAGTGTGCCTCTTAGCTCAAGTAGATACAAGAGGCAAGATGGGCAGCTTCTATCCCAAGGTGAGATGGGAAGGCAGAGAGGGTTAGGAGCTGGTTGAATGGAGATGAGGAATCGTGTGGAAAGGAGGAGTGTGCTGTCACAGTATGAGGAAAGCAATTAGGATCACATAACAATGTATGTATAAATTTTAGTACGGGAGACTAAGTTGAAATGTAAACTTCATTTAAACTACAACAATAAAAAAATTCTTTAAAAAGTGGGAAGATCAACCAGATCTTCAGAGACAAACAAGTAAGAGTCAGGAATCCAGGAAATCAGGTCAAAATGGGGGCAGAGGGGTAACTGTTACAACTGATGTCCTCCTGAGCCTTGTTCTCCAGCCTCAATAAGAAGTAATCACTTTCTGAAGCTAAGAAATAACATAGCAGAGAGCATGACACAGTGAGTCACAATAGAGGTACTTTGAGAAGTTCAGAGCACTTTCACAACCCTGAGCAATTCTCAGCAGTTGGAGTCATTTTCTTCTGATTTAAATCACACAAGTCCAGTAATAATAAATTTTATAAATTTGAGACTTTCTTTATACAGTTTTATAAATTTGAAACTTTATACAAATCCTTCCAAAATTCCATTCCTTGTGTTACTGACCAAAACCAGATTACTTTCTGAGGATGTTGTTTTTAGAAGACTTGTTCCTTGCCTTATCCGCTGGCACACAGGAACATTGTTGTTGTTGTTGTTGTTAGCTTAAGTTTTGTGTGCCATTGAAGGGACATAATACTATGTGCCTAAGACTGTTCAAGCTTACATAGGTGAGTCGCTGGTTGTATCATTCTTTAATTGTGCCAGTTCAGAATTACTTTTCATATTAGTTTTCTAGGACTCCCATAACAAAGTACCATAAAGGGAGTGGATTTAAAGAAAGAAATTTATTATCTCATAGTTCTAGAGGTTGAGAGTCCAAGATCAAGTGTTGGCTGTGTTGATTCCTTCGGAGACTTTAAGGGAGAATTGGATCTATGCCCCTCTCCTAGCTTCTGGGAGCTCCAGGCATTCCTTGGCTTGCAGCTGCATTGTCACATGGTGTCCTTCCTCTTTCTATTGTCTCCCTGTCTCTTCTCCTCCTTACAAGGACATCACTCGTATTGGATTAGGACCCTCCCTACTCCAGTAAGACCTCATGTTAACCAGTTACATCTTCAAAGACCCAGTTTCCAAACAAGGTCGTGTTACAGATACCAAGGATGAGGACTTCCACATATTTTTGTGGGGACACAATTCAGTCTATACACTTTTATTGCACTTTTTCATAGAACTGAGCAAGATAACCCCTTAATTTAAACTAAAGGTAAGACTTGGAGGGAAAGCACACCAAAACCAAGGGAGATGATATTTCAGCTCTGCTTAAACTTAGCATGTCCATTCCCTCGCCCATGCATAGCTATGGGGACTCTTTTGTTTGGGGTCCTTTAATCAAGAGAACAACATTTTTAAGAACAATGAACTTACTACATGATCAGAAACAGCAAGTATGATAGTTAAGGGCAACCTAACGACAGTTTTTTCTTTCAATCCTGTCACAGGCAATGAGAAACTAGATTGTTACGGTTCTAAGAAAGAAGTGTGACAGTTGGTTTTCGGTTTTCTCCAGTGTCTGACAGTAGTTGAATTGCCAAAAGACTGTTTCTTAGCTATGTTTAGACTTGCTATAAGTCGTTACAGTAGTAAGTTTTACTGTATTTATACCTAAACATTGAACACAAATACATTAAAGGTGGTTGTCACTGCTTTAATTCCTTTTGTGTCTCAAGCTTCGCGTTGGTTGATCATCTGTTTCTTTTTTCTGAGTAGTCCGTGCACTTTTCCATTCTTCCTGAAGCATTTTTACTATTTGTTCATTCATTCATTCCTCAAATGTTTGAGTTTCTACTATGTTCAAGATACTAGCCAGGCACTCGACCACTGCCATCAAGCTGATTCAACTCTGACTCATAGCAACCCTGTAGGACAGAGTAGAACTACCCCATAGGGTTTCCAAGGCCATAAATCTTTTTGGAAACTGAGCTGCCACATGTTTTTCCCACAGGCCAGGTACTAGGGAGACAAACATAACAAAGAAGTTCTCTGCTCTCACAGGACTTAGCATCTAATGGGGGAATTGGACATAAACCAAATAATTAAACCAACTAATAAATACTTACAAATTGAGATAATTTTCTTCAGAAAAGAAAACCATTTTAAGAAAGGCATCCGTGGGAGTCCCTGACCCAGATGAGGGTTGAGGAAGGAGAAAGGAACACTTGCGCCAAGTTATGATGAGCAGCAGTGAATTTCCTGGAGTGTTGATGGGAGAGGAGAGAAGACGGTGACTAGAATGGAGAAAGCCCAGGGTAGAATGAACAAGGCAAAGGTGGAAAAGTAAGCAGTGGGCCACGCCTTGAGAAATATGCGGAGGATTTTTACCTTCAACCTAACAGCAATAGGAAGCCACTGAAGGCTTTTAAGATAGGGACAGTGGTGAATTGGAGAGCTTCTTGGGTACTTGGTGATGGGTTGGATGTAAGAAAACATACATAAGACAGTGTCAAGAGTGATTCCTGGTTTCAGCTTTCTATAGTTGGATGAATGATGATGATGATCACTGAACTAAGAAACATTAGCACAGAACCCTGTTTGAGAAGGATCATCAGTTCAGTCTTGAGTTTGTTGAGTATGTGATCATTTGAGATCTAAGCAGAGATGGCAAATAGGAAATTGGATATATAGGTCAAGTTCAGAGGAGAGGGTGGGTTGGCTGGAGATATAAATGTGGAAGTTCGATTTAATTCTCAATTATTTATTCCCTTCTCTCTTTGAATTTTGATCCTAGTGAAGTTATCTGTATTTTTGTATTAATGGAAGTTTGAAATCTAAATGAGATTGTATTGGGTAGGAAGAAAATAAATACTGGAACCTTGAGGAAAAGCAACATGTAATAGCTGCCTGTGCTTTACCTTTAAACCAGTATGAGTTGCTATGGAGTCAGTTATGACTCATGGCGACCCCGTGTATGTCAAAGAAGAACTGTGCTCCACAGGGTTTTCAATGGCTGATTTTTTTGGAAGTAGATTGCCATGCTTTTCTTCTGAGGCACTTCTGGGTGGATTCAAACCTCCAAACTTTTGGTTAACAGCCAAGTGTGTTAACCTCTTGTATCACCCAAGGTCTCCGTACTCTGCCTCTATTTTTCTCCACGTGAATTTTGGCTTTTGATTCCATCATAAAAAATACTCTCTCTGTCTCAAGTTCAAATCTCTAATGAGAGAAGATCTCATTGGTCCAGCTAGTCAGTTTCCTTCCTATTAGGCAGGAATTTCATCTCTGTCTGCCTCAACATGCTGCCCAGTCTCATAGAAAGTAACTCCCCTTGGTCAGGTTTTTAATCAATCAGGATGGCAGTCTAGGATGACAGGGCCACTTGGTATCATATGGCAATTTATATGGAAGGAATACTCTCCCAAAGGAGGCCAGGCACATGCAGACATCCTGAGTACCCACCTGTATCTTACACAGAAGTTTTTTTTTTTTTTAATGTTTGCTTAATATGTGCCACCAGAGTTTAACAGCCCAGGCATAGCTAACAGAAAAGAGGAGCAGAAATAATCCAGCCTCTCCATAACCACCCATTCAGAAAAAGTAGATGGAAGTGCCTAGAACAGTGCTGTGTCGTTTTAGATGTTGAGTATCTGTTCCTGTTCCTTACCCATCCGTTCTCCTGTGCACCCTGCCCGTGATGCCTCTTCAAACCTCTCTTGTTTTCACCCTACCTCTTGGTTGTGACATGCAAAGATGAAAAGCAAAGGACACAAACGAAGTGTAGATAGATGGGACCTTGCAAACGTTTTACTTTCACTCAGTGGTCAAAGAAGGAAAGTAATGAAAGCTTCTCTCTTGCTGACTAGCCATGTGATTTTAGAGAAGTCTCTTCCCCTGTCCTTGTTTCAGTTTCCTCAAGTCGATTTTGAGTATCTTTAACTCTGCTGTGTCCTCTTCGGAGCCCTGGTGGTGTAGTGGTTAAGAGCTCGGCTGTTAACCAAAAAGTTGGCAGTTCGAATCCCCCAGCTGCTCCTTGGAAACCCTATGGGGCAGTTCCACTCTGTTCTGTAGGGTCACTACGTGTCAGAATCAACTCAACAGCAATGGGTTATGTCCTCTTTTAATTTGATGCTATAGGTCCTAACTCTCCCTGTTGTCTTAGATGATCATTTTATATCATCCTGACTCATGCATGCATTTATATTATCTTCCTGGTCCCAGAGGTGTTTAAGTTTGGACTCCTGCACTAGACTCTCTGTAAGGTCTTTTTCTGATCCAATAGTCTCTCATAGGAAAGAGTTAAGAGCTGGCATTATTGGGGCTATATTTAGCAATACACACTGCTATGGCCAGATGAATTGTTTCTATCCAGTATTCTTTTTGATTTGTTATTGCTTATGTGTACTTTTTTATATGTATGTCTAATATCTTCCCTGTCTACTACTGTGAATTTCGATTCTTAACTCTCCCTACCCACAAAAACCTCAGTCCCCAAAGTAGGCACCATGATAGTGGCCACGGTGGGGAATGGCAGCCAAGCCATGACGAAAAGCTGACCCATAATGGAACTTACCAGTGGTACCAGGCTCTATGGGAGCCAGGGGCCATTGAGCCCTCTTCTAAACACTGTCGTCTCAAGGTAGTAAGACTTTGTCAACAGATGCAATTTTCTCTTAATGAAAATCTATGTTGTTGTAATACATGACTTTCTGTCACTGTTTTTTTGTTTTGTTTTGTTTTTTAATTTGAGTATGAATATAATGGAAGAATAAAAGTCAGGAAGCAATCATTCATCCTTTGTCGTGTACTTAATTTACTCTCAAAATGCACCACTTTGCTATGACATTTCACCCTAAGAATTTAGCAGAAGGAATTACATGACTGGATCCTCATATGGCCTTGACATATTTTTGACTGGGTCGTTTTCTTTTATGTTGGACATGTAACTGAAATCCCAGAGCTAACTGCTTCCCTCTTAGGAGAGCTGACAAGTGTGGGTAGATTCACCTTCTGGAGAGACCAATAGGAACAGAACCAGCCCTCTTATTGCTCATTATCTGCCTAGCTCTATCCACACACACACACAGACACCCCAAGTCTCTATGAGTATAGCACTGTGGGAACAAAGATGTGGTAGTCAGAATCATTGGAAGTGCACTTTACGTGGAGAGCTTATTCATCTCTTCTCCAAAGCCAGGTGAGAAGTGAGCTTCAAGAGAACCATCTGGAGGAATAAAGGGTGCCTGTGAAGAACAGAAGACAGGCATCTCATCCTCTAGCTGAGAGCTTTCTGAGCTGGAGAGTGGACGGTATGGCCACTAGATTAGAGCAAGCTGAATTGGTTCTTGAAAGAAGGTGGCATCTTCCTTCTAAAGCAAGGTGGGGTAACGGGATTGTGAACATGGCTATGTGTGGCCTACAGAGTTCTGAAGGTGAGAGGCTAGCCAGAGTACACATGGCAGTAGAATTTGCAGGGACTGCCAATAAAGAATTCTTCCTGAGATTAATACTGGGGTAACGTCCCTCTTCCTAGTGTTTGTCACTTTGGAGAGTACAGAAGAGGATCTCAGTGGCTCTCTTGGCTGCATGTTAGGGAGTGCAGATGTTAGAGGAAGGTGAGGGAGCTAGAGGATTGGCTAGGCAGAGGCCAAGCCAAGAGATGCTCCAACTGCAGAGGGACTTGAGGGAATGGCCTAAGGAAGACAAGACCTCCTTTCCCGCAGGGAGTCTTTGGCAGTGAAAGGTTGAGATAAATCTGCTCTTGTGAGAAATAAATCACACAAACTACATGGAGGCCATATTAGCAAAGGCCATCAGCTTCAAACAGGTCTAGACCAGCATCAAACCAGAAAGAAGGACATCCTGAAATGTTACTGGTTTCTTAAAATCATTTCTTTTTCTCCTAACTCTCAACCCTGATTTCCACCCTAGCATCCACCCGGGAGGAGCTAGACCCAAAGAAGGGAGGTATGGAGGAGGGAAGAAAAGATCATGTCTCTGCTCCAGTTTAAGACCATAAGTTACAATTGTAGCTTAGAGGGGTGGAGGGTGGGGGTGAATCAGATATGAGTTAGACTGCACTGGTGTGATTTTTAATAACCAAACCCAAAACCAAACCTGTTGCCTTTGAGTCAATTTCAACTCATGGTGACCCCATGTGTTAGAGAATAGAACTGTTCCGTAGGATTTTTCGGCTGTAATCTTTATGGGAGCAGATTACCAGGCCTTTCTCTTGCAGAGCCACTGGGGAATTTCAAACTGCCAACCTTTAGGTCAGCAGCTGATGGAAAACTGCTTGTGCCATCCAAAAGTGAAGAGAAAGTTCTGGAATTTGTCTGGCAACAGTAGCCAATCTTTTTTCTTTATTCATAATTCAATTTCCTTTTATTCAGGGTTTATGGTTTTCATTGTCTGCTTTTCCTCATACTCCACTTGGTGTACTTGCTCAGTACCCAGCATGGAGGGAGATTGGATGGCCCCAGCGTTCTCACCCACAACCATATGCCTACTGAATATTTTGCACTCTGATATTAACAAAGCAATGAATGACCTTGCTTATTTCTAGGAAATGAGAAACTTATACTCATGCTGTTTTGTTTGATGTTATACCAGTTTCAATGTTGTTTTGCATAAAATATGTTGATTAATGTGACTTTTCATAGTGCATCTAATAAGCCCATTTTTCAAAATATGCAAAATTTAACAACTCTACAATCTACCACAAGCAAATTCAGGAATGATGCTTAGGAAATGCATGATTGTCCCCTGAAAAGGAATTAGGAAGACAGAGCACTGCTGGGGTTCAAGACCGCAATGTGGAGACTCCAGGCCAAAATATGTGCTAATGTGACTTTCATTTAAAGTGTGATGTTTAAACTGAAAACAGAAAGACAAGTTAAACATTTAAGAAATAAAATAGGAATGATAAACCTGTTCACTGTAAGGCATGTATATGACCCAAAAAGATTAAGTTTTTCAGTGAGATATGGTTTCATTTCATTCCAATCACTATCTCTAATTGTATTTTTTTCAATAAAAATAAAAATTTTCCATTACTTCTAAATGGACATTAGTCTAAAATGAACAGTGACAGAGGACCATGCAGTCAACAGGACATTTTCCTTTACTGCATCTTAACTTGAGCAAAATGACAGATACCTGCACAAGGATCTGTAATCATTCAGTCATTTATTCAAGAAACTTTTACCAACTACCAACCGTGTGCCAGGCACAAATGCAAAGATGCCTTTTGCCTAGCAGGCCTGCTAGGGGAAGAGTTGTTGTTTGTATTGTATGCCCTCAGATCAATTCCGACTCATGGAGATCCTATAGGACAGAGTAGAACTATCCCATAGGGTTTCCTAGACTGTAAACTTTATGGAAGATTACCAGGTCATTTCCACCCTGGAGCCACTGGTGGGCTCGAACCACTGACTTTTCTGCTAACAGCTGTGTGCTTAACCATTGTGCCACAAGGGCTCCTTGCAGAGGGGAAGAGAAATGTGGTAAATAATTATAACACAGTGCTGAAGGGCAGTGATAGAGGGCACAGGGCATTATGGGAGTATGCCGGAGAAGCCCTAACCCAATCAGGAAACATAGAAAGCAAAGCTTCCCAGAGGTAAAACCCTGAGCAATTAGCCATTAGCCAGATGAAAAATAGGAGAGATGATCAGTTCAGGCTGAGGAGAAGGCATATGCAAGATAATGAGAAACATCCTGAAGAAAGAGAATGAGAATGTGTGTGTGTGTGTGTGTGTGTGTGTGTATTACAAACAGTTCAGTGACCCTGGAGCCAAGTTTCATGTTCCAAGTGGTAAGGCCGTTTATTATTATACTTATCATTCTTTGCATGCATATTGCCTCTTCCTGTTAATTAGCTCCTTGTTGCCATTAAATTGGTTGAGTCTTGTGAAATTCCACCACGTTCCTTTCCAAACCAGTCTATAAATTCTGTGTGGCAGGGACCATGCCTTCGCTCTTTTTCATATTCCTGAATCTCATTGGCTGTTTGATCAGAAGTGAACCTTAGAAGTCATCTCTTTCAGCCTCTTAATGTGTTGAGGAACACGAGGACACTGAGGCCCACGAGATCATTGTGTTGGCAACTGTGGCACTGATATCACTGTCAGAGCCTAGGATGGAACCCAGCCTGGGTTCCTAGGTATTTTGTCCTGCACATCACACTGCTTTATAGGAGTAATAAATATTCAGTCTTCCATTTGTAAAGCAGAAAGTCTATATTGAGCAATGAATTTCCTCAGCATAAGATTTTTCAGTAATTAAAATATATATATATATTTTATTTTCCTTAGGCAGCAGTTATTTGCTGATCTAAATTGTATCTCTTTAAGATTAAGAAAAAAATTATCTTTAAAATTAAGAGAAAAGATTTACATAAGGTAATAGGAGGGATAGCTATGTTTTGAATGTTTGAATATAAACCAGCAATACTTTTGTAACATTTGATTCATAAACATGTTTGTTTCCACTGTTGAGAAACGGGCTTCCATAAATATAATTGTTCTCACTTAACAAAGTCAAGAAAAGAGACTGTACCACTATAGCCTTGTAATTGAATAAAATGAAAAGACTACTTTTTTATAAAACTGAATCAATAATTCATCTGATTATGGACTGATCTCATAAAAACAGTGACAGTTATTAAAGAATGTGTACCTAATCATTGTCTATTATAGTCTCTTTATATATAAATAATCTACTAGCTTCTACTACCGTAATTTTAACCAGCTCAAGAAAATGCAAAAAGAGAGTGAATTCAATTCTGGATTTATATTGATTTTAAAATGAGATAATTTCTTCATTTATGTGACTAATAATACTCTCAAAAATATGACTGTTAATAGCCAAGGTTACTGACAAAACATTTGTATAGCCCTTAGCCAGTTACAACTACTAATAACACTCTCCTTGCAAACACAGACTCTGGAGAAATATAAAAGGAAAACAGAGGACAGAAGACACCCCTTAATGAATTTTTCAAGAGGCCATCAGATGTCCCAAAGTCTCCCTAGAGATTTCCTTAATGATGCCTGTCTTACTAAACACAGTAACAAAAACTAGGCTAATAGCTCCAAAATCCAATGGCTGTGATGAAGGTGTTCCATTATCATTTGAATTTTTTTGCAAAAAAGAAAAAGATAAAGGATTTAAAGGAATGAGGAACAAAGGAACTAGAATAGCCATAACATTTCTGAAAAAGATCAAAGTTGAAGGATTCGAAACAACTCAATTTGGAGACTCACCGTAAAGTTACAGTAATCAAGTCAGCACAGCAATGGCAGAAGGACAGACACCTAGAGGAATAGGACAGAATAGAAAGCCCAGAAATAGATCAACATGTAGAGTCAAATATAATTACCTGATTTTTGACAGAGGTGGAAAGGCAATTCAATAGAGATAGGATAGTATTTTCAAAGAGTGGTGCTAAAATAATTGGACACCTATACACAAGAAAAAGTAAATAAAATATAAAACTTGACACATATCTCAGATCTTATACAAAAATTAACTCAAAGTAAATCATAAAATTAAATGTAAAAAGTAAAACTATAAAACTTCTAGGAGAAAAACCATGGGCTCTTGGGTTTGGCAAAGAGTATTTAGATATGAAATGGGAAGCACAATCCATAAAAGAAAAAATGATAAGCTAGACTTTATAAAAATTTTAAACTTTTATTCCTGTAAGATACTGTTAAGGGAATGAAAAAAGAAAGCCATAGACTGGAAGAAAGTATCTACATATTATATGTCTGAAAAAGGACTTTTGTCAGAAAATACAAAGAACTGTTAAAATTCAACAATAAAAAAAACAAACAACCCAATTTCAAAATGGTTAAGACATCTGAACAGACACTTCACCAAAGAATATATAGATGGCAAAAAAAGCACATGAAGAGATACTCAACATCTTCAGTCATTAGAGAAATGCAAATTAATAGCTCCACAAATTAATACCTCTATTATGTTGTTGTTGGGTGCCTTTAAGTCTATTTCTACTCATAGCAACCCCATGTGACATAATAGAACTGTCTCATAGGGGATTTGGGGCAGTAATCTTTACAGAAGCAGATTGCCAGGTCTTTCTCTAGTGGAGCCACTGAGTGGGTTTGAACCACCAACCTTTCAGTTAGAAGTTGAGCACTTAACCATTATGCCACCATGGCTCCTTCTACACTGATTAAAATGACTAAAATTTAAACATATTAAAAACAGATAATTCCAAGTGCTGGTGAGGATGCAGAGCAACTGGAATTCCACATTGTTTATGGAAATGCAAAATAGTAGAGCACTTGAAAATAGTTGGACAATTTCTTATAAATTTAAACAATATACTTACCATACACTAGATACTGAAAGGCTAATAACAAAAATAACTCACACAAACACTGTATCTTAATTGGTAATTTTTTTTGTACAGCTGAATGGGTTAGTAATTCTGATACTACTTTATCTGTGTACTAAAGTAGACCAAATAAAGAACTTTATTTTAGATAATGAGAACGAGATTACTCACTGTCAGAGACAGAAATTACAAATAAGCAAAGGGGAGATGCCAGAATGAACTTTGTGGTGCCAGACTGGAGGAGGATATCAGTATGAACTCAGTTTATTTTTAGATAAATAGATGGATAGATAAAAACCCCATTGCTGTCGAGTCGATTCTGACTCATAGTGACCCTATAGGACAGAGTAGAACTGCCCCATAGAGTTTCCAAGGAGCGCCTGGTGGATTCAAACGGCCAACCTTTTGGTTAGCAGCTGTAGCACTTAACCACTACACCACCAGGGTTTCCAATAGATAGATGGATGGATGGGTGAGTGGGTGGGTGGGTGGATGGATGGATGGATAGATAGGTAAACTAAATATAGTTAACGTGTGCATTCGTGAGTCAGTACACATACATACATTTCTTAGCTCTTTCCACTGGGAGAGCCTAAAAGCAGTGACATACCAGTAACAATGAGCAAACCTAGTGCTCAGATTTTGGTTTCTAAATTCCATTGTCCAATAAAAGGAATCAGGGCTCTGTGGAGAAATGGCTGATTCCAGAGCTGAATCAGGGAAAATACAAAATGAAACTAACATTTTGTGGTGTCAGAAAGTAAAGAAGTGCTTAAAAATAGAAAGAAAAAAAAAAGTGGTAAGTCAAAAGGGTAAAGGAGCCAACCTGAAAAAGCCTTCAATAGCCAAAGCTGGAACAATTTGAGCAATAAAATAAATAACAATAGTATTGGATTCTAGCCCAACTAATAAAATAAGTAACCCCAAATCCATACTTATATAAATAAATGAAGGAGAAGGGACAACTCTTCTGCACAAAATACTTGAGTAGAATGCATGAGATAAATAGAAAACCACCACTAGGGCATTGCAGTCACAATTGCTGCAGGTAAGAACTACTGATGAGTGGTAAAATTAGTGGGCAAAACTTTAAGGAGAGATGGGCTATTTACATGACCTCAAAGTATCCTCCACCAAAAACAAATTTATTTTAATTATTGTGATGACTTTAACATATATCCACAAATTTGATACTCTTCCTTCCAGGAAATGGAGTTTAATTCTTCTCTCTTAGAGTGTGGGCTGGAGTTAGTAACTCATTTCTAACCAATAGAGCATGGACAGGGAAAAAATGTAACTTTATAGTGAGGAGACCTGGAAGACACCACCTTAACTAAGTGATCAAGGTTAACACCATCAGTAATAAGGCATATGATGACCATGCATTCTCTGAAAGAATGTAATGAGAAGTGAACATCATTGTTCTTCAAAAAAAATCATAACCATGGTCAGGGTTGGCTTAACTAGTAAACAAGGTATGCATGGGCTTACTTGTGTTTACTTACTAATCTGTAATGCACAATTTCCCATGGATTTCACCACACCTTTGATGTGGTAAAAAATGGGTGAAATTGTGCACTACAGATTAGTAAGTCTGTTCGTACCTTGCTTATTGGATAATCGGTCCCTGACCATGATGTTCTTCCAAAAAATTCATAACCTTTCCTCCTCAGCTAATCAGGAGAAAGCATAAGACAACCCCAAATTGAGGGATATTCTGCAAAATACCTGACCAGTACTCCTCAAAACTGCCAAGGTCAACAAAAACAAGGAAAGTCTGAGAAACTGTCACAGCGAAGAGAAGCCTAAGAAGTCATGACGGTGAACTGCAGCATGGCATCCTGGATGGGACCCTGGAACAGAAAAAGGACGTTGCCCTGATAACTTGTTTAGTGCTTCTGTTCTCCCTCCTGGTTCATTTTGTAGTACTTGGGGTCTTAAAAGCTTGCGAGTGGTCATCCAAGGCACAACAGTTGGTCTCTATTTGCCTAGAGCAACTCAGGAAGAAGGAGAGTCAGGAATAGGAGGAGGATATGGAATGTGTGACTAATTGTCCTCAGGAACAACTCTCTCATTTTCCATGAGACCAGCAGAACTGGGTGATGCCTGGCTACCATTATTGAACATTTTGATCAAAGATTCCATATAAGAATCCTGATATAAATAGGGAAAATGCAGAACAGAATTTCAAATTCTCATGGACTCCGGACTTCCTGGAGCCGTGAAGGTTGCATGAACCCCTGAAACTCTTGCCCTGAGATAATCTTTAAACCTTAATCCAAAAATATCCCCTGGAGTCTTCTTAAAACCAAACAATAGTTTAACTATTAAAGATGTCTGCCTTGAGAATTATGCTCCTTTAAGAACTACCTGTATGAGATCAAGCTGACAACAGCAAATTGAAAGATCAGCTAGGCACCTTAGTGGGCAGTGAGTTCATGTTAATGGGACAGGAACAACTCCGAAAAGGACAGTGAGAATGGCTGCACAACTCAAAGACTGTAATCAATGTCACTGAATTGTACGGGTAGAAACTGTTGAATTGGTGTATGTTTTGCTGTGTATATTCTCAACAAAAACAACAAAATAAATTTAAAAAATTTTAAATGGACATTAGTACAAACACTAGGGAATTTCGATTAAGTTCTTCACTTTTAGTTAAACGTGTTGGACAAATTCTTAGTTTTGGCAAATGTTCTATGGTTTTGGGAGATGCTAGCATAAGACAAAGCTGGGTAAAGGATACGCGGGAACTCTCTGTACAAACTTTGCAACTCTTACATAAGTCTGAGATTATTTCAAAATAAACCAGTTTTTAAAAAAGGAAATAGAATAAGAATGTTCTATAATGCAACACTAATAATACCACATATAAATCGGTTAATGTGTCAATCCTGGTCAAAGATGCCTAAGTCTTTCAAGCTTTATAGCATAAATAAACTGTACATAACTTAGTCGATTTTGCATTTATGATCTTAAAAAGTTAGGGGCCACACTTAAGAATCAAATAGACTTTTCTGTGATTTTGTCTCTAATATTATACCCAATGTTATTTCTCCTCTTCATCTTTATCAACAGTATAACTCATCTGAAATTGGAAGAATTGCTTGTAGTGGTTCATATGGCTGATTCTATATTGCAAAGAATATAAGAAATCAAAAGTGATACTAAGGTGATCAAGAAATATCACAAATGATCCATTTCCTGTTTATAGGAGGCAATTGATGTTCTTGTGTTTGCTCTCCATTTCATCATCATTATGTTATCATTATCTTATATGTATCAAAGTACAGTGTGAAGCCATGAGGCTACAAAGATTCTTGCTCTTAATTAAAAATGTGTCTTCTTAGTAGGAGAAATATGCACACAATTAAAAAGTTACAACACAAAGCTCAAAGTGCTAGGGTTAAAGAAACCGTGAGGATCGCCGAGAAAGATGGACTTAACTCAGGCTGGAGGCAGGTCCTGAAGATGTGTCTAAACATGATGAGTAGGATTTTGCTAGAAAAGTGGGAGAAAATGTTTCATATGATAGGACCAGCAGATACAAAATTACAGAAACAGAGCTATTTCTTGAAAATGTTGTTTGATGGGGAAATATAAAAACAGATATTACGAAGCTGAAGCTCTGGAAGCAGAAAGATTGTGGTCAAATCTAACACTTCCAGCAGGATGACCTTGAGCAGCTGATTTAATCTCCTCAGACCTCAGTTTTCTCATCTAAAATATGCTATACTATGGGACCATTTGGAAATCCTGGTGGTGTAGTGGTTAAGTGCTATGGCTGCTAAACAAAAGGTCAGCAAAGGTCGTTGGAAACTCTATGGGGCAGTTCTACTCTGTCCTATAGGGTTGCTACAAGTCGGAATCAACTCAACGGCAATGAGTTTGGTTTTTTGTTTTTTTTAATGGGACCATTCATGGTACCTACAGCAGGGAGCTGTTTTAAGAATTAAATCATATTATGAGAGCAAAGTGCTCAGCACAGTATCTAGCTACTGCTACTCCAACTACAACTATCACCAATGTTATTCTGAGAAGCAGTCCTAGAGGAGATGGGCTTTTGAAGGATGTATAAGAGTTAAGCAGTCCTGGTGGCGAAGTGGTTAAAGCAGTCGACTGCTAACTGAAAGGTCGACACTTGGAAACCACTAGCAGCTCTGAGTGAGAAAGATGTAGCCGTCTGCTTCTGTAGAGATTTATAGCCGTAGAAACCCAATGGGGTCACTGTGAGTTGGAATCCGCTCAACGGCGGTGGGTTTGGATTTTGGTTGTAAGAGTTAACCAAGAGTGTTGTCGTTGTTGTTAGGTGCTGTGGAGTCCATTCCGACCCATAGCGACCCTATGTACAAAAGAGTGAAACGTTGTTATGTTTGAGCCCATTGTTGCAGCCACCGTGTCAATCCAACTTTTTTCGCTGACCCTCTACTTTACCAAGCATGATGGTAACATGTCCCTTCTGAGAACATGTCCAAAGTATGTGAGACAAAGTCTCACCACCCTCACTTCCAAGGAGCACTCTGGTTGTATTTCTCCCAAGACAGATATGTTTGTTCTTCTGGCAGTCCGTGGAATATTCAGTATTCTTTGCCAACACCATATTTCAAAGGCATCAATTCTTCTATCTTCTTTATTCATTCTCCAGAATTTGCATGCATGTGAGGCAATTGAAAATATCATGGCTTGGATTAGGCACACCTTAGTCCTCAAAGAAGAAGGAAAATGTATTGCAGGCAGGGAAAGCACTATATTCAAAGCATAAAGGTCTGAAATAACACCGTGGGAGGGAGACTCAATTCAGTATTGTTAGCGCATAAAAGGCAAAGCATTGGCGGATACTTCATCCCATGCTAAGATTAGTCTTTGAATTACTTTAAGAAGCAGAGAAGCATCATGGTGTTTCTCTCTTAGGTATTCTGAAAGATGGACTTAAAGGGGCAAGACAACGATGGAAATCCACTCAAAAGAGTTTACAGAGGCACAGTGAGATAAAACCTAGGTGACCAAGTGACCATTGGATTTATCAACATGGGAAATGGTGGTGACTCAGACAAGACCAATTTCTCTGAGACTGGAGAGGGTGGAAGGGTGAATGGAAAGAGTGTAGACAAGCAATGGTAATGGTAAATGGTGAGTGTAGACAACTCTTTGAAGAAACAAGTTTAAAAAGGGAAAGAGAATAGAAAAGGATGCACAGCCAGGAGAAATGTTTGTTTCTCTATATTTCTATTTACATTTTTATAGTCGAGAGTCTTGACAAAATAATGCAATAAACATAGCAAAGGGGAAGAAATTGGTTGAGAAGATCCCATAGTAGATGGTGGGGAGGGATCAAGAGCACATATGTGCTGTCATCTTCATTTATCCCCATTCACTTAGATGAAATCATTTTCATGTAGAGCTAGCAGTTAGTGATAGCTTTAATTTTTATAGAACATTTCCCTTGAGTAATTCAAATTATAGGCAATATGCTATCTCACTTATGCATCTTGCATTTATATAAAAAAAACTGAAGATCCTCATTTTTCTTTTGAGAACACTGAAATCCAATGTGGCTAAGGGATTATAAAACTGAACAAAAATTTAAATTTATATCTGCATACTTTTTCACCGTTTTTACGTTGACTATGCTGTCTCTTGTGCTTTCTAAATCAAAAAAGGGAGGACATTTGTGTGAGCCCACCCTATGAATATATCCTGAATTCCTTTTCTTACGTTTTTGTTATGAGTTATCTTATTTCTTACTAAATATTCATCTCATATTAAGAACCAAGTATCTAGCTTACATAGAACTCCAATATCATTTCATCTGAAATGGGGCAAAAGAGATGCATTTCTATCATAATAAAGATATTTCTATGACTCAGTCCATTCATTCCCTAATGGAAAGACTGTGTCTCAGTTTAATAACACAAGAGAGAGATGACATAAAACAGAGGTCTTTGGACCTGAGAAGAAAAAAGTACAAAAGCTGACTATATTCATTCCCACTGTCTCTAAGAAATTATTAATTTCATATATTTATGGGATTTTAAGAGAATAATATAAGGAAAACTTATTCAGTCAACATAAATAGGTATTCTGGTTTCTGAATAGTATGTTTTTTTCTCTTACTAAACTGTTGGAGTTGTCTCTGGCTTGGCCCTGTTCAAATATTATTTACATTGTTTCACAAAGTAACCTTCTGAAGGGCATTTAAAATCTATAAGATCTTAGGATCTTTGTTGTAAAAAGAACATGAAAGTACACATTTCATGTATATTTTAGGGATGTCATATACCATATACCAGTTGCTGTACAGTAGATTCTGACTCATGGCAAGCCCATATGTGTCAGAGTAGAGCTGTGCTCCATAGAGTTTTCAGTGGCTGATTTTTTGGGACTGAATCACCAGGCTTTTCTTCCGAGGGGCTGCTGTGTGGACTTGAACCTCCAACCTTTTCGGTTATCGGTTAACAGCCAAGTATGTTAACCATCTGCACCACCTAGGGACTTAAGGGGATGTAAATGCATCCGCTCTTCGTAAGTACTCTGCTGGGCTTCCAAACCAGGAAGCCCAGAAAAGCCGTGTAATTCCCCAGTACATCAGTTTCTGCAAGAATATAGATCCTCTCCCCGTTTACGTGGGGGACATGTTGTAAGGATGGATGAGTAACAGATCTGAATGTGTTGAGAGAAGTAGAAAGGGAAACACCATATGCAATTCATCAGCTAATGCTATGAAATTGCTTTTAACATTTTGGGGTGCCAGCTGTCATATAAAAATGTGGCTTTTATGGGCAATAAGCTAACCAAGAAATTAACCCTTTAATTTACATCAATGACTGGAGTTGATGTGCTTCCCATAGTTAAATCCCCAATTTGACCTTGGAAGTACTGGATTTTTGAAAGATTTTTGCATAAAATTAGTGATTTAAAAACATTTTAAGGAAACATGTTTAAAGTGTACTATATTGCTGTCTGATAAGAAACTGTGTAGACTCATTACCTTTTGCCCAGGGCAGAAAAGGGGAGGTCCTCCATTCTAAGAAACTCTTCACTGGATTCAACATACTAGTGAGGGATATTCTTTGTATTTGCATATCACGGTTTTAGAGTAACACAGGGATATGAATAAAAATCAACATGTTTGATCATTACTCTAGATATCCCATCTGTTTTAGCCCAGCAGCTCTGCAATTCGGGTTGTAAAATCACATATGTAAAATAGCAAGAGAAAATTCCTTGAAAAATAATATTCTATGCTTTAGGAAGATTCTGTATTCTGAATTACTGTGTCATATGTAGATCCAGAAAAGCAAGAGTAAAGAAGCAGAGAGAATTCATCCTTAGTTTACTCACATAATAGGGAAGGAACACCTTTCTTT
This sequence comes from Dugong dugon, assembly GCA_030035585.1. Taxonomy (NCBI): domain Eukaryota; kingdom Metazoa; phylum Chordata; class Mammalia; order Sirenia; family Dugongidae; genus Dugong; species Dugong dugon. The sequence goes on from CM057479.1 coordinate 13,963,237, forward strand.
AGAGTGAACATAATATGGTCATTTTTCATATTTTGAACACTCAAAGATGTTCTTCAACTACATTAACCCACAGATCCATGCACTTTTTTTTTTAAGCTAACACTGGTCTTGATTTTAAAATAAGAATCTCTTGCAAGTCTGAATCCTTTTTAGATTGTTTTCTTTTAGAAAATCACACCCAAAAGAAAATTACAAAAATTTTTATTTAATGTAATCCTTCAATTCAGTTATTCATTGCAGCTTTCAGAAGTGACCTGAAACTGAATAATGTTTGAATATTTTAACAGAAGAAATCACAAGCTGAAATATGGAAGCTTTAAGCGATGAGGCAGAACAGGGTATATGTCCTGCAGAGCAATTACACCCAACTCTCTTGAGAAGCACAAGTAAAGCAAAAGGCTTTCAGCCGCCTAATGTGTAATGATATCACAGCGAGACAGATGCTGAGCCATAGAATAGCACTGAGCTTAGATGATTTATATTTTTGAAAGCTCAAGATTTGAATTTTTTTTCTTTGACTCTAATTTCTTTTTTGCAAATATGCTTTTTTTTTTTTTAACCTTGTGACAGCCCATTACAAAGCTATCATCTGATCTATCTGTTGCAGTCAGGCTTCATGCTCAGTTGGAGCCATTTAAACCCCTTCCTTTCTACCGTTCTTTACGTTATGCTTTTCCATATAAATAATATAGCCTTGAGTTTCTCTGCATTATGTTCCTTCACTTCAAAGATCATCATCTTTGAAATTAAAAAAAAATTTTTTTTTCCAACAAGGTTATTTACAATTACTTTCTGTCAAAAGGTCTGCTTTTGGGGCTATAGTGACTGTAATGTTGTTAAATTCATATTCAGTTCTTATAACCTATTTTATCTATTCACATGCTTTAAAGTAAATTTAATCTTTAAAATCTGTGCTTAAATGCAAGAAGGAAAAAGAATTTGTATATAGAATACTATTTATCACACTTTAAAGAAACATTATAGTAGCTTCAAAGTACCATGAAATGCTTGTATTACCCTGGTTGCCTCATTTTCCTCCACCCTACTCCCCCCGCCACCCCCAAACACACACACACACGTTCTACTCCCATTTTACTCTTTCCTCCTTTTTTCTGTTTTTGTGTGATGGTTAGGATCATGGACGGGGCAAGGAGAAGTAGTTAGGATTATGGCGATAGCAGTGGTGACCTAAGAGTGAAATTCATTTCCCCTGAACTATAATATACATAGAAACCAAAAACCAAAACCCATGTGGAGTCGATTCCGACTCATGGCGGCCTCATCCATGTGTTACAAAGTAGATATGCTCCATATTGTTTTCTTGGCTGTAATCTTTATGAATGCAGATCTCCATGCCTTTCTTCCACGTTGCCACTGAGTGGGTTTGAACCATCAACCTTTTGGTTAGTAATTGAGTGCAAACCACTTGTGCCACCCAGGGACCTTATAATATACATATACTGCCGCTCTCTATATGTATAAGAGTGTCATTTTGTTGAAAATTTTTACAAACTGAACACACCCAGCATCCAGATCAAGAAATATTGACAGTAACCCAGAAGCCCCTCCCATACGCCCTTCTAGTCATTGTCCTTCAGCCCCACCTGAATACAATCACTCCTTTCCACACTTAGCAGCACAGATTTGTTTGGCCTGTTTTTTAACTTTATGTAAATGGAATCGTTCAGTATGTACTTTCATGTCTGGCTTCCTCCACTCAACATTATGTTGCGAAGTTCACCCAAATTTTTGTGGTTGGTTGTAGTCCATTCATTCAGTGTGTTAAAAATACCACAGTTAATTTTTTATTCAACTGCTCATGATCATTTGGATAGTTTACAGTTCGGGACTCTTACAAATAGTGCTACTATGAACTCGCACACAGCATTTCTGGGTGCGCAGATGCACGCGTTTCTGTTAGGTATACACCTACAAGAAGACTTGCTGGGCCTTAGGGTATGTGTTTGTTCATCGTTAGCTGATGCTGCTAAACTGTTAGGAACAGAAAAGAGTACATTGGGAACTGCTGTTCAGAAGGAGACTCCTTCCTACTGATTCAACATGGTGCCTCAGCAGTGAGATCTGATTTACCTACCATTCCAGCAACCCTTCGTCTTTTTGGTTTAACTGGCACTTCTGCACATCTATGGTGCGATGGGGACTGATATTCAAGAAGATGATTCGCAAGACCCTAAAGAATCTTCTGATTCATCAAAAAGAGCTTCTCATTTGTTCTTTGTAGTTTCACTGTTCAATGATCAACTTGTGCTGAATTCTAATTCATTTATTTGCAAATGTTTATTGTATTTCTACTCACTAGAAGGTAACTTAAAAATGGAATCTTGCCCCTAAGGAGCTTACAGGCATTGGGGAGATTATATTGTAACAAATTAGAAGGTGATGAGCTCTATTAAAATACAGACAGATAGCTACATGGATGGATGGATGGATAGACAGTCCACATGGATGTGAGCTATAGATGTAAAGTGGTTATTTTTAATACTGGTAACATGTTAAGTTTTATATTATGGTATATTTGAATAATATAACTTGCCATTTATCCAACATGTCTCTTTACCAAATGTCTAAACTTATAATATTTATTAATTCATTAATGACAGACACAAGATCAGGTTAAATGCCACAAAAGTCTAATTTTACACAATATCCCACACCAATAAAGTTTTTCAAGCAACAAATGAATATTTTATGTTTAGCTATCTACCCTTCAGGATACACCTCAAATCTTTTATTTCCCAATTATCTGCTGGAGAATTTAATTCTGCTGTCTGATCAGTGAGATTATATACACACCAAACATTTGTCTAGAACTTACTTTGTGTCTAATGTTGTACCAGGCACTGGATATGGAATAAGGAACAAAACCTGACACAATCCCTATTCTCCCAGAGTTTACAAGCTCAGGGACAAGTAGCCAAGTGATCACAGTATATAATTTCAAACTATGATCTGTATTATGTTGAGCCATATGAAATTTTCAATTTTTGACTGTTTTTGACCTCCACAAGCAGCAATATCATATGGTTCAACCTAATATGTTATGGTTGTTCAGTGGTAGAATTTTCACCTTCCATACAGGAGATCTAAATTTAATTCCAACCAATGTACCTCATGTGCAGCCACCACCCATCTGTCTATAGGGGTTTGCATGTTGCTATGATGCTGAACAGGGTACAGTGGAGGTTCCAGACTATGATGGACTAGAAAGAGAGACCTGGATATCTACTTAACAAATATTAGCCAGTGAAAACCCTATGGAGCACAACAGTCCAATCTGCAACCAATCATGGGGATGGTGCAGGACTGGGCAGCATTTCATTCCCTTGTGCATGGGGTCTACATGAGTCAGGGACCAACTCAAGGGCAACTAAAAACAACAGCATGCTATGAGCTTGAAAGAGGAAGAAAGACCCTGTTGGTCAGAGGAAGCTTCTCTGAGGAATTGCTACTACTGGAACTGAAATATGAAGAACAAGTAGGAGTTAGTCAGTACAAGAGAGAAAGAGGGAAATATGAACCCTCAACAGAGGGAACAGTGGGAGGCAAAGTTCTTAGGCAGAGGATCCATGATACTTTGGAGGAACTGGCAGAAGAAGATATGACCGGAACATGGTGCAGGCATGTGGCAAGATGAGGCTGGACAGGTTAGGAGAAACCAGACCAAACTGGGCCTTAACACCCAGATTAAAGATTCAGATTTTTGTTTTAAAAGCAGTGAAATGCCATTAAAGTGTTTTAAATCGGAAAATGAGAAGCTTGCTATGAACACAGAATGGAGAGCAAATAAGAAGGAGCCAAAAAGGATGGAGGGTGCATAAACGTGAGCGCAGGACCCTAGGTGATATCTTGCCTAGGGAGATAGTGGTGAAGATAGAGAGAAGTGAGCAGCCTGAGAGGTTTTCAGGAGAGAGCTCCATGTTTTTATTTTAAAGAAGTTTTCTGATTAATATACGATGTGCTGTTGTGTTTCTTGAAAGATATTTAATTCTCATAAAATATAGATACCAGCTCTGTTAGATCTAGAGCCCAGTGTTGGCTAACATAGTCATATGTAGCAATTCGGCTGCCCAAGAAGTTTCTTGAGGTAGCACCTTCATATTGTTCTCACTGCTCCTTTTGCTCCCTACCCTGTGATACCACAACACTCTATTCATATCTCAGCTGTAAACCAAGACCAAACCCATTGCCGTCCAGTCGATTCTGAGGAGCTACCATATTGTACTGTCATCATCTGTTTATATAACTATCTCTCAGTTACAATGGGGGCTCAGGGCGGGCCAGTACTGTGTCTTATTTATTTGTAATTCCTTAGAACTTAGCACAGTACCTGGCCTATCAAAAACAGTTGCCATCAAATTGACTCTGACTCATGGTGACCGCATGTGTGTCAGAGTGGAACTGTGCTCCATAGGGTTTTCTATGGCTTGTTTTTTCAGAAGAGTGTGTTAACCTGTTTGCACTAACCAACCACTCCAATTGGCCTATAGGAAATAATTCATAACTGATTGCATTAAGGTGTAGATGAATCAATCAGCAAATGAGTGAATTAACAAATACTTTATTTCTGCTCTATCTTAGCAGCTTTGTCTTTGATCTTATATAAGAGTTTCACCCTCTGGTCTGACTTAGTAGTTAACTTTTTTTTTTTCCTTTCTGTTTCTGTGTTCTCTACTTTTATACCTTTACCACTGACCTATTTTTCTACTAGTTGTATCAACGAACTTATAGAAAAGAAATCTCTAACTGGTTAGTATCTTTGGTAGGTATGGAGTTATTTTTCTAACTGCCTGCATTTCGTGGAGATGTTAGGAGCTTCTGTTTTGTGCCTTTGGGAGCTAATTCTTTATCACTGTCATCATCATAACCATCAAAGTATTGCGGACGTGCCATTCTGCACACAGTGCTGTCTTCTCAGCTCCGTTTAGAGAGTGAGGAAAGCAGTGAACAGCAGTGGCTCTTTCCCTAAATGAGATCACCATCTACAACAGAGAAAACTGAAGGCTACCCACAAAATTAAATACGACATACACATGGCTAAGGTAAAAATTTATATTTTACTAAACAAAAATGGAAGAGCAACTTCCAGAGTAGAATGAGAAAGGAGGCACATTTTGTGAACCAGAAATCAGAACATGTAACCTCACCATGTTCTCATAAATAGACAATTGAGCCATATGTTATACTGAAATTGGGAGCTTTTCCCAAAATGCAAGACTAATGTTCTCTCTGGCCATTTTGGATATCCACATAGGAGTAGAAGGGAAGGGTTGCCACCTCTCTTCCTGTCTCGGAAGTTCTCAGCCCCTAATGCTAATATTTCTTGAACCCAAGACGAAATTGTAGTTATAAAGCAAAAGCATACCCAACAAAGGCATAATCTGGTATTTTTTGAAACATGCCTCCTAGCCCTCTACAAAGGCTGCCTAAATTAAAGATACTCTTGAAAGGGATCAGTGTTATAAGATGCAGTTTGGGAAGCCAGTACAGGCTACAGTGAGGACATGGAGAGACCTGAGAGAAGATACCAAAAAACCAAAGCCATTGCGGTCGAGTCAATGCCGACTCATAGTGACCCTGTGGGACAGGGTAGAACTGACCAAGAGGGTTTCCAGGGAGTGGCTGGTGGATTCTAACTGCCAACCTTTTGTTTATCAGCCAAGCTCTTAACCACTGCACCACCAAGGCTCCTGAGGGAAGACGTTGTTGTTAGGTACCACCAAGTCGGTTCTGACTCATAGCGACCCTATAGGATAGAGTAGAACTGCCCTGTAGGGTTTCCAGTGAGCAGCTGGTGGATTTGAACTGCCAACCTTTTGACCATTATGCCACCAGGGCTCCTGAGGAAAGATGGGAGTGGTAAATAAAAGTAAGGAGGGGCAGCTGCAAGAGAAGACAGCATTGGAAGGGGCAAGAAGTGAATGTGAGAAACTGTAGAAGCCCTGGACCACACTGGAAAGGTCAGAATTCTTTCAGCCCCTTAGCTCAGCATTGGTTCGGGTTTATGATGTGGACCTCCAGCTTCCCTGAACTCCAATTTGTAGAAACATAGAAAGAATCTTACATAAATAAATGAATAAATAAAGCAAATAATTTGCTTCCTCTTTCTCACAAAGATATCTTATGGCATGTAATAATTGCCAAACATCTTTACAACTACATAGAAACGTTTTCTTTCTGTACCAAATACGTCGTTTGTATTTTGAGCTTTTGTTTTTAATCTTTATTAAAATAAATTACCAGTTTTCGTAGTATGTGCTCTCTTTTCAGACACCACTACTGAACTTGATTCTGTAGTTCATGTTTTCCTTTATTTTTTTTATTCCTCCGATATCCAATTTTAATATGTATATTTGTAAAACAAAATTCACTGTTTAAATATTTTAGTAATAGTAAATAAGTAGACAATGAAAAATAAGGTATGAAATGATAAAAAAAAAAAAAAAAAGACTTGTATCTGGGAATAAAATGGCGTCTCTCTCTTCTGGTTTGATTTTTGTTCTTTTTGGTCTAGTTTTGTGTTATGTTTTGTTTTGGTGTTAACCCGTCACAGTTTTAGCACACACAAAGCAATAGACGGCAAAGCAAGAGAATTGCACTTGGCAGGTCTTTGCTGCCATCTTCTGTTTTTTCATGTAATTACTCATTGTTTCTTAGAGTTTAAAAATCTAATTTTCTATTACTTACAGTACTATAGGTCCCCTTTTTCTTTTCTTTTTTTCCTTCAGTTAAAGCAAAGTGAAGCAAATGCAGACACCAAAGAAAAGCTCCCTTTGCGCCTGAGAATCTTTGAAAAATTCCCAAACCGACCGCAAATGGTGAAAATCTCAAAGCTTCCTTCAGATTTTACAGTTCCTAAAATCAGGTATTAAAGTATATCTTCAATTGCACATATCAAATACATTGTAAAATATTTCATCTGATTCAGTCCTTATTTCCAACACGTATATATTTTTTTCTGTTTTTACATTGTCTGTATTTCTGCTCTCTCTACCTCTCTTTGAAAAACCGTTGCTCCCTTTAAACAATATGTTCAGAGAAGATTTACTTTACAGCTGTCGTAGCCTAAGAAAGAAGGCTGCTTCTCACTGTTTCTCCATGTGGTGGCCTCCAGACGATCTGACCTCCCAGGTAACGGGAGAAGGTACTCAATATCGCATGGATGGCGGACAGATACCAACCTCTGACCCGTAACCGTGGGTGGATAAAATTACCTGTGTGATTCTGTATTTTCAAGTAGATTGAGAGACTCTCAGTGGCCAGGTTTGGTGCTGCTACAGCATTTGTTTAGACTGCCATGTCTGCGTACACTATAATTTGTCTTGCAATTTTTCAAACAACCACAGCGTTTTCCGTTCGTACTCATTTTTCTCTCATTTTTTTACCTCCAGATAAGCAAATGTATAGATTTTTTTTTAAACATCTACTTTTTTATAATGAGAAGAAATTCATCTAATTATACCTCAAACAATTACAAATAGATTCAGAATTATATGAAATGCTTACTTAACTAGTTTTAAAAACAAATCTGGGGTATTATAAAAGTATGAGACTGGTGTGGTGCCATAATATTTAAAATTCAAATGAAACTGTATTTGCATTTCTGATTTTAAAGAAATGAAACTTAAAACCTGAAATGTGAAGTATAAAAGAGCTGTAAATTAGATGCAGTGGTTATTTGAAGAGATGTTACTTGAATTCTCTCCATACTTTGGAGATCAGATGAGGTGAATTTCTTTTGTGTTGTTTTGAGATTTTGAATGTAAAATTACCTCTCAGGCATTCTCATGATAAAGGAAGGTCAGAGAGAACAGCTAATTCTCCCAATTCTTAGAGAAAGAAAGAAAAAAGTATATTCTCATTATAACAGTAATAATAGGATTTTTAAAATACCATAAATGGTTGAATGTTATTGCTTTGGAAATTCAGGGACATTAATTTTTTTAAGCAGAAGTAACACTGAAGATTCAGGAAGGTTTCCTTAAATATTTGAGTAATTAAATCTAAACACCACTCTTTGTATGAAATGCTTTGTTTTCTATGACCTTTTGTCACTGCTTTATCTTAGTTCAAGCAAATGCATCATTGCAAAATGCCATCACTTGCTCCATTTCATTAATAATGCTAGATGTGTGTGTACTTCATTTGCAAAGGGAAAGTTTTATGAAGCAGTTTATTGATCGCCAGCAACAGGACACTTGCTGCCTCTTGAGAAGCCTCCCTTCGGCCTCCTCTTCGTCATGCGATCACTCCAAGAGGTCTGCAATTGAAGACAACAAATACATTGATCAAAAAGTAAGAACCACTTTCTCCAATCACCCAATTTACTATTGTTGTAGCATCTATGTTAGAGAAAAGGACCACCTCACTGTGTGTAGGATCCTGGAATCTAATGTCTCAGGAAAATAACGAAGACAGCAATATCATTTGCAGAAAAAATCATTCAGTCTTTCATGATTTATTATAACATTTTTAATTTATGAATTTCGATTTTGTATTTCTAAAAGTCTGCCCATGTGACTTGGAATATGTGGCGAGTCCCCAGACCTGCATTTTCTGGTATGCACAATAAAGGGCTTGGATCTCTAAGGGATGATCCAGGTTTAATGATGGCCTCTATACTGCCTTCCACAAATTACCATGTTTATGTCCAGTTATCACATCGTGGGGAATAACCAGGGAAGGTTTCTCTGGAATCAGTAATAGCAACTACCATTTATTGAGTACATTTGAGACGGCAGGAATTGCCTCTACCTGTAAGTACATTATCTTCTTCATGATCTGATTTACCTATTCATTATCATTTGAAAAGTAGGTAGTGAATTTCTTTTGAGCAGATTCCACAGGAAAGTATCAATAGGAAACCACATGCATATAAAACCAAAAGAAAAAAGAAAAAACCCATTGCCGTCGAGTCGATTCCAACTCTTAGTGACCCTATAGGACAGAGTAGAACTGCCCCATAGGGTTTTCAAGGAGCAGCTTAAAGAAATGAAACATTTACTGTTTATCAACTTTTAAAATAAGGTATAAAACATGAAACCAATTGTTTAGGTGCAAAAAGTAAATATATATGATACATGTCATGTATATTTAGGAAACTGTGGCAAAAGCAGTTAAAAACTCAGCTACTAACTTCAAACCCACCCAGTGGGTCCTGTCCTCAGGAAACAGGCCTGGTGATCTGCTTCCGAAAGGTCACAGCCTTAAGAACCCTATGGAGAAGTCCTACTCTGCACGCATGGGGTCACTATGAGTCATAGTCAACTCAACAGCAACTAACAACAACAATATATACATATGTTATGCTATCTATATTATATTTGGAGCCCTGGTGGTGCAGTGGTTAAGAGCTCGGCTGCTAACCAAAAGGTTGGCAGTTCAAATCTACTAGCCACTCCTTGAAAACCCTATAGGGCAGTTCTACTCGGTCCTATGGGGTCACTATGAGTAGAAATCGACTCAACAGCAACAGGTATGTTATATTACTCTACTATGTTATACTATACTGTATACTATCTGTATATATATATATATTAGTTCAATAGTATAATCAGTTAGAAGGTGAAAGACTGACAGAATTTGTAACAGAGATTGAACATTATTGTTTACGAAAGCATTTAATTTACTTAGAAACATGTCACTTTTGGAAGCCCTAGTATATTTTTCCCTTAAATCATTGCCATCCTATTTCTATTGCTTGTAATCAAATACCTACTTTTCTGTTATAATTTGGCAATAAAATACCAAATCTTTCATCCACCAGGATTCTCTGCTTTCCCTCGTTGCACCCCCACCACACTACAAAGACTAGACACTTAGAGTACCTTTGCCTTTCTCCTTTCTTCCTTCTTTTCCCTTAACTCCTCCTCTAATGAAACGCTTTACCTCTCCCTCAATTCCTAGGTTCTAGGCTGTTGTTTAGTCCTTTTAGTTCTAGATTACTGTTATGACTTCTTTTGCAGTATGTCTCTTCTTTTTCATTGATTTCCACTTATTTATTTTCTTTCAGTAGTTTATAGATGTTATTCCTCTATCTTATAGCTTCCAAGATTGTAGATGAGAAGTCTGATGCCAGTGTCAGTTTTTTTTTTTTTTTTTTATTTGAAAGTAATTAGATTTTTTTTGGTGGTTGATTTGTTGATTTGGCTGGTTTCTTTTGAGAAGCTTGTAGGGTTTTCTGTGTATCCTGGGAGGTCAGGAACTTTACCAGAGTTTACCTGAGTGTAGGTCTTTTCTCACTGAAACTGCCTAAACTGAGGTGCTTTTTCAGTCTAAAAACTAAGATATTTGGTAAAAGAATTTTTCATTTATCTGTTGTTTATTACTTTACCATCTGCTCCACTTTGTCTTACTTTTTCTTGATCTCTCTATTTGTGGTCAGTGCTTTGAGATAGTTTTTCCACTTGGTCTTCCAGGCCACTGATTTGCTCTCAGCCAAGATCATCCTTTGCTTCAACCCATCTTTTAAAATTTCAGTGAAAAACAGTGAAGTTGTGTGTGTGTGTGCGTGCGCATATGTGGAATAAGCTTAACTTCCTTTAACTGCTTTTTTTTTTAATTTTTAAATTTATCACCTCAAAGTCTGGTGGTGTAGTGGTTAAGAGTTCAGTTGCTAACCAAAAGGTTGGCAGTTCGAATCCACCAGGAGCTGCTTGGAAATCCTATGGGGCAGTTCTACTGTGTCCTATAGAGTCTCTATGAGTCAAAATCAGCTCAGTGTCAATGGGTTTAGTTTTTTGGTTTTCTTCTCCACATTTCTATTTTGCTCCATTTGTATACAGGGCATGGAAGCAAAAATTCATATATCAGTGGATAATCAAGTTGAGGAAAAGATGACTTGGTTTCAGCCAGTCAGGCTGAAATTGCATTTTATGTACTAGAAAGCAGATTTTTAAAAGAAAATCTATTTCAAAAGCAGACTTCAAGCCAGAAGTGTGGAATGAACCTCCAGTGGGGCCTATAGCTGTGACCTATCTCCAGGAAGAGTACCAAGAGCTGATGTCATTTTATGCCTAAAGTGGCAAAACCACAACATTCTTTTTAAAATCATTAAACACAAAACTGAAATCTTAGTTCATGAAAATTTATTTTTCTCTGTGAAAGGATATGTGACATTTCTCACTTCCTAGAAAGTGATAAAAAGGATTCTTGGCACATGTAGGAAGGACAGTCTACGGAGAACCTGGTACATCCCCTGGGCACCTATCACCATCCCTCCCCAAGTGATGTCTTTGTTGGGTTAGGTTTGCAGACACTAAAATGACACTTCTTATCTCTTTAATTCTTTTCATTCTCTCATTTAACAGTTTTAAGTAACTAAAAGTAAGTTAAAAATTATAGGTTTATTCTGTACCCTTATACTAGAGCCTGTATCATAATCTTCAGAGTTAGAAGGAACTAGCAAAGACACTGCTTTTCAGTGGTATCCAAGTCACTTCTCCAAAAAATACTAGAATTTTTTGAAGACTAGAGGCAGTTCCCAATCTATAACATCAGCTGATTCAAACACACAATGCATGCTCATATATAAAGAAAATTGTAAACAATGGTTAGGTTGCCCTTCATCCCATACAAACCTGCCAGTTGCCATCAAGTCAATTCTGACTCATGGCGACCCCATTTGTATCAGAGTAGAACTGTGCTCTATAAGGTTCCCAGAGGTTGAGGTTTTGGAAGTAAATCACCAGAACTCTCTTTGGAGGCACTTCTGAGTGGGCACAAACCTCCAACCTTTTGGTTAGCAACCAAGTGTCTTAATCATTTGTACCACCTAGGGACTCCCATACATAAATGCACTTGACCCATAATGTAGATAAACTGCAGTTGGAGTATTGTTTGTCCTACTACGGCATTCATTATCTGGGTAAATGCTCCAGTTTAAAAAGTGGAATGTGGAGAACTTTTTTTCTCTTTATCTCATCAACAGGGTCACATGATTACAGATACCCTACGGAGGACTTTAGCCATGATGTCATCCACACTTAAAGCTCTGACTTTATTAGGTTGTCAGAAAAATAGACTTAATTTCCTACAAGATCCACTGTTTTCAGCTTCAGCTCTGATCACTGTTCTTCATAAATACTTAGGATTTGTCATCCTTATTGAGTTCCATCGGGCCAGAGACATATGAAACAGAAAATACCATTAAATGAATAACAGTGATGGGAATTTAAGAGACACAGAAATCGAAGAGAAAGCAGACTGGTGTTCATATTTTAAATATGACAAGCCTTTGCATTTTTATTAAGAAACTTGTCTCTATGAGCCAAAATTGACTCGACAGCACCTAACAACCACCACAACAAAACCTCTTAAAAACAGAACTACATAAACACACAACAAAAACTTTGAACATAGACCAGGCCACTCTTGCTCCCCGTTATAAAGTGTTTTTCAGTGAGCGCCTGAAAATTTTCATTAAAATCTCAATTGCTTTTGGAAATGCCAAGCCAAAAAAAAAAAAAAAAAAGCCCTATTGCCCTCGAGTTGATTCCAACTCTTAGCAGACCTATGAGACAGAGTAGAACTCCCCCATAGGGTTTCCAAGAAGTGGATTGTGGATTCAAACTGCCGACCTTTTGGTTAGCAACCAAGCTCTTAAGCACTGTACCACCCAGTGCAAAGTCCTTTAGTCTACATGAAAAACCTATCCCAGCACTATGCAATATAAATTGAGGCTGTTTTTCCTCAAAGCGTGGTCTGAAAGAAATAGAAAATGAGAGAATGGCTTATTGGTGATTCTTAAAACACGAACCAACGAACAACAAAAGAAAAGTTTCCCCTCAAGTGTTAACCTATGAGGAGAAACTTCTAACTCTTGCTACTGAAGGGGAATCACTTTTCTCTTGTCAGGGAGAACAGTGAGTCCAGAAACCTGAAGATTACAAGTTAAGAAGAAAAACAAAAAGCAAAAAATTGACAACAACAACAAAAGGAGGGAGTAATGTTTTTGATTCAGTATTGCAGAAAACTCGAGAACCTTGTTGGGCAGGATTTTCTCAGATTAACTACCCCAGCTTTGAACAATCTTAAGTAATTCCCATGGCAACCTCCCTTTGCAGAGACCTTATTCTTAAAAATAGTCCTGTTTGATTACCTTTATTACGTATTTTCAAAATGCCTGTGTTTCTCCCAGTAAACAAGCAACAAACAAAAACGTAAAATCTTTAAACCATTCTTGTGGTCTGCCCAGATCCTAAAGGAAAAAGACAGGAAGCAGTGATTACCTTCCTACCCCTTGGAATGTATGGCTGCCCTTCCAGACTTGATAGGAATGAGATTCCCAAGTGACCATTCCCACATTCCTTTCTGCTCACACCCACAAACATCTGTGGGTGACTTTTCTCACTGGTTAAGAGATAAACCTGCATATCTGAGGAGGACTTTCTCTAGTTTTCAAGAAAAGGAAACCAGGTAACGGTTTTTCTATTCATATTTTTTCTCTGTGTTATAGAGACAATAGCTTCCTTCAGCAGAGGTCTTGTTAATAAACTGAGAAGTGAATTTGGTTTTCTAGTAGCGCTGGTAATAAAATCACCCACTCAGTCTTCAGAAGTGAGTCATCTCCTCAAGGGCAAGATTTCCACCATTGTTGAGTCCGGGGGCTCTCATTGCTCTTTAGCCTGACCTCCCTGAACCTTCTGCCCTGCTGGCTTTGCTGGACTGAGGAGCCCTGGTGGTGTGGTGCTTAAAGCCCTGGTTGCTAACAGAAAGATCAGGAGTCTGAACTCACCAGCTGTTCCACAGGAGAAAGATGTGGCAGTCTGCTTTTGTAATGATTACAGCCTTGGAAGCCCTATGTGGCAATTCTGCTTGGTCCTATAGGGTAACTATGAGTCAGAATCGACTTGACAGCAGTGGATTTTGGGTTGGCTTTACTCGTGTGCCATTTCCGGGGCGAGAACCCACAACTGTCTGGGAAATGTGAGTGACCCTCACGGAGCTCCATCAACCTGAGTCTGACGGAGGGAAGAGGGCCATCCTAGCCACCCACTTCTATCCCTGGACCTGCCAGAGAAGGTCTCCTCACCCTTGTTCTTCACACACACTGATCATCTCACTTAATGAAGGACTCAGAGCTCGTAACTGGTAAAGAACTGTGAATGTTTCTCGGAAAATAGGGTAGTATCTCTTCTCTCCCTTATCTGCCTCCTTGCTGCTAAGCATGTAGCAAGTTCCTTTAATAAACCTTCACAATTAACAGCTGGCTAACGTGCAAAATAAGGAGGAAAGCAATAAATGTAAATATTACATTTTGTTTACTCTTTTCATTTCCATACGTATTCAACATTTAGTCTGTCATTCAACGAGCATCTATGAAGTGCCTGTTATTCACCTGGCCCTCGTCTGGGTCAGGAGAATTCAACAATGAGCACGAAGTTCATCGGCTAGCAGGGAGAAACATAGGAAAATGGATCCATGTAAAATATATTACAAGAATCAAGAGGCAAGGACACCTAAGTTCACCTTTCAGGAGAAAGTTGCTCCAGGCAGAAGACAGTCTATGAAGAGGCACAGAAAGCTAACCAGCATTATATGCTTGGTGTAACTGTTTGAGAAGAAGAGTACTGAAGTAAAAGGAGCCCTGGTGGCACAGCGGTTAAGAGTTCAGGCTGCTAACCAAAAAATTGGCAGTTTGAATCCACCAGCTGCTCCTTGGAAACCCTATGGGGCAGTTCTCCTCTGTCCTGTAGGGTCACTGGGAGTCAAAATCGACTTGACAGCAAAGAGTTTTTAAGTAAGATTGATGTAGGGTCCAATCCTCATCTGTAAAATGGATCACATTCTTATTTTCAAGGCTTGTTATGAGAATTAAATAATACAGTGTATGTTAAAAATCTAGCATCACACCTGGCATAATGTATGGTATATTCCTAGTATACCAGATTAGAAAGTTTACAGTTATTAAACCATATCGGAGTCAAACTTAGCCAATAGGCTTACATTCATCGTTCAAGAAAAATGACTTTTACTGAAATAAAATAACCTTCAGATGTAGCACAATATTTTACTTACTTATTTTTTTCCTTATTATATATGAGTCTGATTTTTTGGGGGGGTGGGTGGAGGTCGGGTCTTTGCTGAGGATATTCAGTTGCTACCCTCATTCCTTATTCAGTGTCTTAGACCCTCACAGAAATAAATTAAATTGTCCCAGAATGGCTGAATCTTCACAAAGCCTTGTTGATTGCAGTATACAGCATTTTCTTATATTCTATATGATTATAGAGGGTTTGATGATTTCTTCTAGTAACTCCACACATAGCAAGTTAGTTACTCAGCTTGATCTGTAATTTCCAGGATGAACATTTACTTACTTAAAAGAAAAAGAGAGAGAGTAGCCTGTTTTCATCTTTAGGGCTTTGGTGCTTCTGAAAGTTTTTGTTTTTTGTTTTTTTTAAATAATAGCTTAGCATATCTGCAATACTATTCAGGACATCTCCCTAGGAGAAGAGTGGGAAATTACAGAATACTACCACATAACCAAGGAGCCCTGGTGATGCAGTGGTTTAAGAGCTTGGCTATTAACCGAAAGGTTGCCAGTTGGAAACCACAAGCTGCTCCTTGGGAGAAAGATGTAGCAGTCTGCTTCTGTAAAGATTTACAGCCTCAGAAGCCTTATGGGGCTGTTCTGCTCTGTCCTGTAGGGTGGTTATAAGTCAGAATTGACTCGGGGGCAACAGGTACCACATAACCATGAGATACAAAGTAGTGTGGTCAGAAGGAGGAAGGAAGTGGTGTTCAGCACACCAAATATAACCAAACCAAAAAACCAAACCCATTGCTGTCCAGTCAATCCCGACTCATAACGACCCTATAGGACTGAGTAGAACCGCCCCATAGAGTTTCCGAGGAGCACCTGATGGATTCAAACTGCCAACCTTTTTGTTAGCAGCCGAGCTCCTAACTGCTGCGCCACCAGGGCTCCCCAAATATAACAATCCTACGTATTTCTTTGTTTCACTTAAAGATTCTTTAATAGATAATTGAGTGATTATTTATTCACAATAATGAATAGGAAATAAAAATATCTGTAACATAAAACCAAAACTTTTGTCTTTTTTATTTTTGCAGTATGTTTATGAACTTAGAATGTAATATGGCAGCATTTAAATATACATTCTTTCATTCAATGATCATTTATTGGGATCCTTTATATACATATAGTGTGCTGTATGAAAAACACATTTTCCAGCCTTCAACTAACATAAGACTAGGAATTTCCTATCAATGATTATTTTTGCAGAGTATTTAATTTTATAATCATTTTTAGCTGGGGATTATATGTTTTAATTTTTTTTTTTTTTTTGCATTCCCCGAGTTTAAGTCTATTCAGGGTCAAAAGTCAATCATTCTAGGACTAAGAATCTTTTATAGGTAATATGCAATGCTTTTAATCAAGAGTTTTCTATACTGTCTCCCAAGCAGATAATGGAGCATTGAGGTCACTGCTAATCCTATCTTTGCAATTTGTATTTTGCTCTTCTTTTTCAACTTTCTTCTCTTTTGAATTTAGTCTTACTTACAAATTTTATTTTCCATGAAGTGTTATGCCAGTCTCTATGTGTTGCTGTTGTTGATGATGATGTTTTTATTATTTAGACCTGAAGGTCAAATGCAATTAAATCATAATAAGAGTCCAGGGGCTTCTTCTTTGTATTACTAGAGTGCCATGTATTTTAAATTCACAAACACCAGCGTGATTAGAAACATCTAGCATTTTCTCCAGAATCATAAATCCATTCACTTTTTTATCTCTGCAGCGTCTGAAGATGCAATTTGCAATCTTGGTCTTTCTGTTTATGTGAGCTATATCCATAAAGTCATTTTGACATTTATTTCAAAAAAATCACACCCATTGCTATTGAGTTGATTCAGACTCATAGCAACCTTATAGAGACACTATAGGACAGAGTAGAAGTGCCCCATAGGGTTTCCAAGGAGCAGCTGGTGAATTTGAGCTACTGACCTTTTGATTAGCAGCCAACCTCTTAACCACAGCCCAAGCCGGTGCTCAAAAATATGTCTAGCATGTATTTATAATTTCTTACCAATAAGCACTGTGTATTACACATATCTAATTGTTTTTAATAATTGGAGATACTGCTTTTCCCATACCCTTTGTATCCTCCATTATCATTATTTTAGTCTGAGTGAGGTATAAGTTGTTAGAGAGTTGACCAGATCTGCAGTGACTCTGGGATATTGCTCTAGTGACAAAAGCATTGTTATAAAGTTCAAGTGCAAAAAATCCAATTAAGTTTATAATTAAGTTTGTAATTAAGTTTCCATGGAAACAGCAGTCAAGAAATCAAATGAGGTATTGCATTGGGCAAATCTGCTGCAAAAGACCTTTTAAAAGTGTTGAAAAGCAAAGATGTCACTTTGAGGACTACAGTTTGCCTGACCCAAGTCATAGTATTTTCAGTCGGCATCATATGCATGCGAAAGCTGGATGATGAATAAGGAAGACTGAAGAAGAATTGATGCCTTTGAATTATGGTGTTGGCAAAGAATGTTAAATAGACCATGGACTGCCAGAAGAACAAACAAATCTGTCTCGGAAGAAGTATAGCCAGAATTTTCCTTAAAATCAGGGAAGGTGATACTTTGTCTTATGTATTTCGGACATGTTATCAGGAGGGACTAGTCCCTGGAGAAAGACATCATGCTTGGTAAAGTCCGTGAAAAAGAGGAAGACCCTCAAGAAAATGGATTGACACAGTGGCTGCAACAATGGGCTTTAGCATAATGATGGTGAGGATGGTGCAGGACCAGGCAGTGTTTCGTTCTGTTGTACATAGGGTTGCTAGAGTCGGAACCAACTCAATGGTACCTAACAACAAGTTCCCAATCATTTAGTTTCCAATTTTACAAGATTTCTCTATATATCAAGTTTGACTTGATTTCCATATGTTATTTCAAAGATTAATTACATAAGAAAAGAATGTAGGCCAGAAAAGGGAGACATTCTCTAATATTATGAAATTAATTCATTCTTGAATATATTTCAAGCACCAACTATGCACAATGCTAGACAATGGAGGAAAATGTAATGGGCAGGGCAAGGAAGATATGGTCCTTATTGTATGAAGCGTACAATCTAGTGGAGTTCACAGAAAGGATAAAACAATGCTTCTCTTACAGAGCTCAATACCCTACAGCCCAAAGGAAGTATAAAGATTGGGGGGTGGTGTGTGTGTGTTTAAAATATGCAGGTTTACATGCATATTTTAACTTTTATACCTGGTATTTTTACAGGGTTCAGATTTTATAATGTTGTAATAACTTAAAATAAAAAGGCTTGACCCATCTGAAACTCTCTTTTCACAAAATTTACGTTTTAAAGCACATTTCAAAGCTTCATAACATAGCATAATGGTATTCACCTGTATATCCATCATAATATGACAATTTTACTCTCAATGCCACCTATACTAATCGCCTTTAAAAATTTTTTTCTTTTTAAATTCTCTCTTTCCAAGCATATTGTCAATTCCATTAAAAGTTTATTTTATAAAAACGTCTTTCCATACAAATAATTTGTCGTGCACTTTGGGATTAATTTTCAGTTCATGGGTGCATGAAAAGTTCAAATACAGCCCAGTGAGGTACGACATTCAACCTATGTACTTTTGAGTAATTGCATATTTCCAATTACTGTATTTTATGTAGGAGACTTATTCAACAAAGTGGCTCATTACACTACACCATTCTAGCAGAAATGACATTCATCAAGCCCTGTTCATCAGACCATGGTTTTGTATTCTCTGGTCATATTTTTATAACCACTTTCCCATTTATTATTAATCTGTTAATATTTTCAAAATGACAAAAGAAAAATAATGTCTCCCAAATTTTTTCTCAGTTGGAAACAAATTTACTGTTAACACTCCAAATCAAAAAATTTAGCTGAGTATTTGCAGTATTTGTGGTTTTCTTTTTCAAATAAATATTGAAGCTTTCAATTTCTGCAGGGATCATTAGGGTGAAGCCATAGTTCCTTAAGTCTAAGCACTGTAGCATCTCAGAGGCATCTAATATCACTCAGTAGAGCTGTGGTTACTCCCAGGTTGTTGTTAGGTACCTTCTAGTTGACTATGACTCATAGCGACCCCATGTGTACCAGAACAAAATGCTACCCAATCCTGCAGCAGCCTCACTTTTGTTGCTATGTTTGAACCTAGTTTTGCAGCCACTGTGTCAATCCATATCCTTGAGGGTCTTCCTCTTTTTCACTGACCCTCTACCAAGCATGATATCCTTCTCCAGGGACTGGTCCCTTGTGATAACAAGTCCAAAGTATATGAGAAGTCTCACCATGCTCCCTTCAAAGGAACATTCTGGCTGTACTTCTTCCAGGACAGATTTGTTTGTTCTTCCTGCAGTCCATGGTACATTCAGTATTCTTTGCCAACACTGTAATTCAAAGGCACCAATTCTTCTTTGGTCTTCCTTAAAATTGTCCAGCTTTCACATGCATATGAAGCAATTGAAAATACCGTGGTGTGGGTCAGGCACTCCTTGGTCCTCAAAGTGATATCTTTGCTTTTTAACACTTTAAAGAGGTCTTTTGTAGCAGATTTGCCCAATGCAATACCTCATATGATTTCTTGACTGCTGCTTCCATGGGTGTTGATTATGGATTCAAGTAAAATGAAATCCTTGATAACTTCAATCGTTTCTCCATTTATATTGATGTTATTTATTGGTCCAGTTGTGAGGATTTTTGTTTTGTTTATGTTGAGGCGTAATCCATACAGAAGACTGTAGCCTTAAATCTTCATCAGTAAGTGCTTCAAGTCCTCTTCACTTTCAGCAAGGAAGGTTGTGTCATCTGCAAATCACAGGTTGTTAATGAGTCTTCCTCCAATCCTGATGCCGAGTTCTTCTTCATACAGTCCAGCTTCTCAGATTATTTGCTCAGCATACAGATTGAATAAGAATGGTGAAAGAATACAACCCTGATGCACATCTTCCTTGATTTTAAACCATGCCGTATCCCCTCCTTCTGTTCAAACAACTGCCTCTTGGTCCATGCACAGGTTCCACATGAGCACAATTAAGTGTTCTGTAATTCCTATTCTTCGCAATGTTATCCATAATTTATTAGGATCCACACAGTCTAATGCCATTGAGTAGTCAATAAAATACAGATAAACATCTTTCTGGTAGTCTCTGCTTTCAGGAAAGATCCATCTGACATCAGCAGTTACATCCCTCCTTCCGTGTCCTCTTCTGAATCCAGCTTGAACTCTGGCAGTTCCCTGTCAATGTACTGCTACAACCATTTTTGAATCTTCATCATAAGTTTACTTTCATGTGATATTAATACTTTTTTATAATTTCCACAGTCCATTGAATTACTTTTCTTTGGAATAGGCACATATATGGATCCCTTCCAGTCTATTGGCCAGGTAGCTGTTATCCAAATTTCTTGGCATAGACGAGTGAGCACTTCCAGCATTGCATCCATTTGTTGAAACATCTCAATTAGTATTCTGTTAATTCCTGGAACCTTGTTTTTCGCCAATGCCTTGAGTGCAGCTTGGACTTCTTCCTTCAGTACCATTGATTCTTGATCATATGCTACCTCTTGAAACGATTGAACATCGACCAATTCTTTTTCTATAGCGACTCTGTGTATTCCTTCCATCTGCTTTTGATGCTTCCTGAGTTATTCAATATTTTGCCTTCAATATTGCAACTCGAGGCTTGAGTATTTTCTTCAGTTCTTTCAGCTTGAGAAATGCTGAGCGTGTTCTTCACTTTTGGTTTTCTAACTCCAGGTCTTAGCACATTTCGTTATAATACTTTCCTTTGTTCTGGAGCCCCCCTTTGAAATCTTCTGTTCAACTCTTCAACGTCATCATTTCTTTCTTTTGCTTTAGCTACTCGACGTTCAAGAGCAAGTTTCAGAGTCTCTTCTGACATCCATTTTGGTCTTTTCTTTTCCGTCTTTTTAATGACCTTTTGCTTTCTTCATGTATGATGTCCTTGATATCATCCTACAATTGGTCTGGTCTTCTGTCATTGGTGTTCAGTATGTCAAATCTTTTCTTGAGATGGTCTTGAAATTCAAGGCTGTACTTTGGCTCTTGTGGACTTGTTTAATTTTCTTCAGCTTCAGCTTGAACTTGCATATGATGGTCTGTTCCACAGTCAGCCCTTGGCCTTGTTCTGACTGATGATATTGAGGTTCTCCATCTTCTCTTTCCACAGATGTATTCGATTTGATTACTGTGAATTTCATCCGGGACAATCAATATGTATTGTCGCTGTTTATGTTGTTGAAAAAAAGTATTTGAAATTAGTAAGTCTTTGATCTTGCAAAATTCTATCATGCGATCTTCCACATCATTTCGATCACCAAGGCCATATTTTCCAACTACTGATCCTCCTTTGTTTCCAACTTTCACATTCCTATCACCAGTAATTATCAATGAATCTTGATTGCATTTTGATGAATTTCAGACTGCAGAAGTTGGTAAAATCTTCAATTTCTTCATCTTTGGCATTGGTGTGTTGGTGTTTAAATTTGAATAATAATCGTATTAACTGCTTTTCCTTGTAAGCTTATGGATATTATCCTATCACTGAAAGTGTTGTATTTAACGATAGATTTTAAAATGTTCATTTTGACAATGAATGTGACACTGTTCCTCTTCAATTTGTCATTCCTAGCATAGTAGACCATATGATTGTCCGATTCAGAATGGCCAAAAGCAGTCCATTTCATCTCTCTAATGACTAAGATATCAATCTTTATGCTTTCCATTTCAATTTTGATGACTTCTAATTTTCCTAAATTCGTACTTTGAATATTCCATGTTCCAGTTATGAATGGATGTTTGCAGCTGTTTTTTCTCATTTTGAGTCATGCCACATCAGCAAATGAAGGTCTTGAAAACTTTACTCCATCTGTGTCATTAAGGTCAACCGAAATAATTAGAGAGACATTGACATAACAACTGATGGTGCACGTGAACGTTATAATTATACGAAGAACTAAGGATATATGAGAATTAAAAAGGAGAGTATAATAAATATGTCATAGTTATTTCCTCTAATAATACAGGTATATTACACATATACAAATTTGGAGGAGAATGAAAGAATATATACAAACACTTTCTAATATTCATTAGTTGCATTGGTAGTGTTAGTTGTATTGGTAGTGTAAGTATTGTTAATCTGAAACTATTATCTGTGAAATGTGGAATAAAATTAATGAGCAATTATGAGATGATAGTCCAATTCCATCATCCCATGTCCTTGATAATCAAAAGTCTTGATATGGAAAAAAAAAAAGAAAGGAGACATGGATGTCATACAGAAGACATTAAGTAAAATTCTTGTGGTCCGAACTTAAATTGAAAATATAAGAAAAACTCAGGATTATTTTATCTTTAAAAATAACTGCCAGGTCTATCCAGGCAAAGACCTACAAACAATGACAAACTCAATAGCATTCAAGCATCATTGGAGTCTATATTATGTTCTTGAAATACTATTTCCCAAGGTCATTCATAATTGGGTTTTTTGGGGAAAATAGTTTATTTGGAACAAGAATAGTACAAAATAAGCATGAAACATCTTATCATACATGAGAACAAGAAAGCTTTGCCAAAGACTACTAGGGTTGTGTCGAAAGGACCTACAAGCTAACTTGAAAAAATTCCCACTAAGCAGAGTTAGGATAATTAGACCTACAATAACAAAAATAATTGTAAAGGATGGAAACCCATCAAGTATGTTTAAATCCTTGAGTTCATAATGACATTTTAAAAATAATAATTGGTCACCTTAAGAAGACTTAGCAAAATAAATCAATTGTATTAAAAACTAGTAAAAAGAATACAGAGGAGTCACATCAGCAAGATGGTGGAGTAGACAGCTCCAAGTTCATGGCCCCCCACAGAAACATCAAAAACAAGCAGACTGTCAGAACCAACTTTGTCAGAACTCTGGAAAATCATTAAAAGTTTACAGCAACCAAGGAAACCTTGAGTTAAGAAAAAGGCATCTTAAAAATTGTAAGAAAGTTTTGTGACTCTTTTCCTTGCCCATACCTCACACCTTTGTGTCTTGGTGGCAGTTTTGGAGGTAGCATTCACATTCCCACTGTGGAACCTTGTTCCCTGGTTCCAGAGTAATCAGAAAAGCATTATTGTTTGTCTGTTTTAAACTGCCTGGGGCTACCTGAAGGACTAATGAAAGGCACTTATATCTGTTTTGTCTATCTTGAAAGTCATTACAGGTGGAAAAGTGGAAATCATTGCTTGAAAACACTATAAGGCTACAATCAAGCCATAGCCACCTGGGGCAAAAGAATAAGATTGAGACATACAGTAGACCACCTGAGAACTGAAAGGAAAAGCCAAGGAGATATTTTCTTTGGAAATTAGGACATTCAAAAGCACCTGTATATTCGAGGGAATTTAGAAAGCCATGCCATACACAGGACAAAATGTATGCTCAGAAAAGACCCAAGAAAAGCTTTCAACTTGGCCTGATCTCTAGGCTCAATGACAGCCTGACTAAGTATTAAAGGTATGTCCCAGCACGGAGCCAATAGGCAAAGACTGGGAGATGCGTTTTGTTCTTTGTTTTTGGTATATTTTGATTTAGTCCCTGGTATTAAATGAAATATGTGAAAACACTAGCTAAACACAAGCTAAAGGAACAGAGACTTCAGTAATGACACATGAAAAGGAATACAGTCTTTTTAATAATAATTTGGAAGTCACTAAACCCATAGACTACTACAGCCTTCAACAATTAAAAAAAAACAAAGAGAGAGCAAAGTCTGGAAAAGGAGAAGAATCTGATTTCCAGAGGTCCAATTTTCCGTAAAAAATTGCAAGACATACAAAGAAACAGGAAAGGATGACAGATTCAAAGGAACAAAGTAAAGCAACGTAAACTATCCCTGAGGAAGCCCAAGCATTAGACTTAATGGAGAAAAACTTTAAAACAACTGTCTTAAATATGCTCAAAGAGTCCACGGAAAATATAGCTAAAGAACTAAATGAAATCAGGAACACATATATGAACAAAATAAGAATATCATAAAGAAACAAAAATTATAAAAAGGAAACAGTCAGAAGTTCTGGAGCTGAAAAGTATAATAACTGAAATTAAAAATTCACTAGAGGAGATCAACATTAGATTTGCACAAAAAGAAAAAAACAATCAGCAAACTTGAAGATAGGACAGTTGAAATTATCCAGTTTGTGGAGCAGAAATTACAAATAATGAAGGAAAGTAAAGAGACCCTAAGGAACCTGTAGCACACTACTGAGTGGACCAACATACACATTATGGGAGTTTCAAAAGGAGAAAGGAGAACAGAAAGAATATTCGAAGAAATACTGGTCAAAACCTCCCAAATTAGAAGAAAGACATGAAGCTACACATTTAAGAAGCACAACTCCTAGTAGGATAAACTCAAGGAGTTCCACTTCAAGACACATTTAATCAAACTGTTGAAAGCCAAAGGCAAAAAGATATTCCTGAAAGCAGCAAAAAAGAAGCAATTCATCACATACAAGGAATCCTCAGTGAGATTAACAGTCAATTTTTCATCAGAAATCATGATGGTTTGCGGGGAGAAGGCAAGTGGCATGCCATATTTAAAGTGCCAAAAATAGAGAATGTCAACCAAGAATTCTATGTCTGGCAAAGCTGTTCTTCAAAAATAAAGGATAAATTAAGATATTCCCAGATATAAAAAGCTGAGGAATTTTATTACATCTAGATCTGCTCTACAAGAAATGCTAAGAATCCTTCATTTTGCAGTGAAAGGACACTAGACAGTAACTTGAAACCATATGAAGAAATAAAGATCATCAGTAAAGGTAACTACATAGGAAATTATAAAATGCAGTATTATTGTATTTCTTATTTGCAACCACGTTTTATGTCCTACATGACTGAGAAAGCATAAAAACAATTATCAGTCTATGTTATTGGGCACACAATGTATAAAGATGTAACTTGTGACAAGAACAACAAAAAGAGAGGAGCAGAGCTTCCATATGCTATTAAAATAAAGTGGGTATCAATTCAAACTAAATTATTATAAATTTAGAATGTTCAATGTAATCCCCATGGTGTCAAAAAAATAAAATAAAATATATATATATACACACAAAAGGAAATGAGAAAGGAATCAAAATGGTTCACTCCAAAAAATCAAGTAAACACAGAAGAAAGCAGTAATGGAGGAAATGAGGGACAATAAAGGTAGAAAAACACAAAAAACAAATAGCAAAATGGCAGAAGTTAGTCCTTCCTTATCAGTCATTAATTTCAATGTAAATGAATTAAACTCTTTAATAAAAGGTAGAGATAGGAATAATGCTAAAAAAAATCCAATTACATACAGTCTACAAGAAACTAACTGTAGGTTCAAAGACATATAGGTTGAAAGTGAAAAGATGGAGGAGAGGGGATTCCATGTAAATAGTAACCAAAAGAGAGCTGAGATGACTGTAGTAATATCAGATAAAATAGATGTAGCTATATTTTGACTTTAAATCAAAAGCTGTTACAATTGCCAAAGAAGGACATTATATATTGATAAAGGGGTTAATTCATCAAGAAGATATAACATTTATAAACATATATGTACCTAACAACAGAGCCCCAAGATATATGAAGCAAACATTGACAGAATTGAAGGGAGAAATAGATGTTATATAATAATAGTTAGAGACTTAAATGCACACTTCCAGTAATGGATAGAACATCTAAACAGAAGATCAACAAGGAATTAGAGGGCTTTAACAACAATAATTCAACTAGATCTAACAGACGTGTGTAGAACACTCCACCCCAAAACAGCGGAATACACATTCTTCTCCAGTGCAAATGGATCATTCTTCTGTATAGACCATATATTATGCCATAAAACAAGTCTCAATACATTTAAAAAGCTTAAAATAATATAAAATGTCCTCTTGAACCACAATAGAATGAAACTAGGAATCAGAAAAACTAGAAAATTCACAAATGTGTGAAAATTAAACAAGACACTGTTAAGCAACCAGTGGTCAAAAAAAGCACAAAGAAAATAAGAAGATACTTAGAGATGAATGAAGGTAGAAACGCAACATTCAAAACTTATGGGTGCACCAAAATCAGTGTTCAAAAGAAAATTTATAGCCATAAATGCCTGCATTAAAATAGATCTTAAATAAATAACCTAACTTTATACCTTGAGGAACTAGAAAAGAAGAGCCAACTAAACCCAAAGCTAGCAGAGGGCAGGAAATAAAGATTAGAGTGGAGATGATGATGGAAGTGATGAAATTGAGAATAGGAAAAACAGAATCAATGAAACAAAACGTTGCTTCTTTAAAAATATTTTTTAAAAACTTGACAAATTTTAGCTAGTTTACCCAAGAAAAAAGACACAAGACACAACTTACTAAAATCAGAAATAAAAGAGAGGACATTGCTACCAACTTTACAGAAATAAAAAGGGCTATAAAAGAATATTATAAACTATTACAAAGAAAAAAACAAAACATTGCCATCCAGTTAATTCCAACTATCAACAAATTAGATAATTTAGATGAAATGAAAAATTTCCTAGAAAAACAAATTACTTAACTCAGGAAGAAATAGAAGATCTCAATAGACTTATAACAAATAAAGAGATTGAATCGGTAATCAAAATCTCCCAACAAAGTAAAGTTCAGGCCCAGATGACTGTGCCGGTGAATTCTACTACACAAGTAAAGAAGAATTAATATAAATCCATCTCAAACTCTTCTAGCATTAGCCTGATTTCAAAGCCAGTTGAAGATACCACAAGAAAAGAAAACTACAAACCAATATCCCTTGTTAATATTGATGCAAAAATCCTCAACAAAATGCTTTCAAACCACATCCAGCACCATATTAAAAGGATTATATACCATGATCAAGTGACCAGGAAGGCGAGGATGGTTAAACATAAGAAATTCATTGTTAATAGAACAAAAAGAAAAAAAAAAAAAACCCACCACATGACCATACCAACTGAGGTGAAAAGGACATTTGACAAAATACAACACCTTTTTATGATAAAAACACTTAGAAAACTAGGAATATAAGGGAACTACCTCAACATAATAAAGGGCATTTATGAAAAACTCACAGCTAACATCACACTCAGTGGTGAAAGACCGAAAGCGTAGTCCCTAAGATCAGGAACAAGACAAGGATGTCTACTTCTACCACTGCTATGCATCTACATTGGACATGTTATCAGGAGGAACCAGTCCCTGGAGAAAGTGAAGTGTCAATGAAAAAGAGGAAGACCCTCAGAGAGATTGATTGACACAGTGGCTGCCACGATGGGCTCAAACATAGCAGCAATTGTGAGGATGGTGTAGGACCAGGCGGTGTTTCATTTTGTGGAACACAGAGTCACTATGAGGTGGAACAGATTCAACAGCACCTAACAACGACAACGTTTAACATTGTATTGGAAATTCTAGTCAGAGCAAGTAGGCAAGAAAAAGTAAATAAGTAAAAGGCGTCCAAATTGTAAAAGAACAACTAAGACTATCTCTATTAGCAGATGTTGTTGTTAGATGCCTTTGAGTCTGTTATGTATAACAGAATGAAATGTTGCCCAGTCCTGTGCCATCCTCACAATAATTGTTATGTTTGAGTCCATTGTTTCAGCCACTGTGTCAATCTATCTCTTTGAGAGTCTTCCTCTTTTTTGCTGGCCCTCTACTTTACCAAGTATGATGTCTTTCTCTTGATAATCCCTCTTGATGATGTGCCCAAAGTAAGCAAGCCAAAGTCTTACCATCCTTGCTTCTAAGGAGCATTCTGGCTGTACTTCCTCCAAGACAGATTTGTTCTTCCAGCAGTCCACGGTATATTCAATATTCTTCACTACGCCACAATTCAAATGGGTCAATTCTTCTTAGGTCTTCCTTTTTCATTGTCCAACGTTCACATACGTATGAGACAATTGAAAAGACTATGGCTTGGGTCAGGCATACCCTTACTCATCACAGTGACACCTTTGCTTTTAAAGATTTTAAGGAGGGCTTTTAAGCAGATTTACCATATGTGATATTTCATTTGATTTCTTGAATTCTGTTTCCATGGGCATTGATTGTTTATCCAATTAAAATGAAATCCTTGACAACTCTGATTTCTTCACCCTTTATGGCGATGTTGTTTATGGACCCAGTTGTGATGATTTCCGTTTTCTTCATCTTTAGCAGATGACATGATCCTATATATAGAAAATCCCAAAGAATCCACAAGAAAGCAACTGTAAGCTAATAAATCAATTAATCAAAGTTTCACAGTACAAAATCAGCACACAAAAATCAGTTGTGTTTCTAGACACCAGCAATGAACAATTCAAAGTGGAAATTAAGAAAACAATTCCAAGTGAAAGATTTGTAGACTTAAAACTACAAAACATTGCAGAAAGAAATTAAGCAAACCTAAATAAATGGAAAGGCATCCTGTGTTCAAAACCTGGAAAACTTAATATTGGTAAGATACCAGTACTACTCAAAGTTATCTACAGAATCAGTGCTCTCCCCATGAAAATTACAAGGGCATTTTTGGCAGAAATGAAAAAGCTAACCCTCAAATTTCATAAGGAATTGCAAGGGGCAGCAAAATAGTCAAAACAATCTTGAAACACAAAAACAACCTAGGAGGACTTGCATTCCTCGATTTCGAAATTTACCAGAAAAATACAGTAATCAAAACAGTGTGCTACTGTCATAATGGTAGATATGTAGACCACTGGAATAGAATGGAGAGCCCAGAAATAAAACCCAAATATTTATGGCCAATAAATTTTTCACAAGGGTGACAAGTCCATTCAATGCAGAAAGAATAGTCTCTTCAAAATATGGTGCTGTCACCCATGTTCATTGCAGAATTGTTCACAATAGCAAAAAGATAGAAACAACCTAGATGCCCATCAAGAGATGAATGAATAAACAAACTACGGTACATACACACAATGGAGTACTACACAACAACAAAGAACAATAATGAATCTGCAAAGCATCTTACAACATGGATGAATGTGGATGACATTATGCTGAGTGAAATAAATCAATCACAAAAGGACAAATATTGTATGAGACCACTACTATAAAAACTCATGAAAAGGTTTACACACAAAAAGAAACCATCTTTGATGTTTATGAGGGAGGGGAGGGGTGGGGATGGGAAAACACTAAATAGACAATAGACAAGTGGTAACTTTGGTGACAGGTAAGACAGTAAACAGTACTGGGGAAGCCAACACAACTTGTCCGAGGTAAGGTCATGGAAGCACCATAGACACATCCAAACTCCCCGAGGGACCAAATTGCTGGGCTGAGGGCTTTGGGGACCCTGGTCTCGGGGAACATCTAGCTCAATTGACATAACATAGTTTATAAAGAAATTGTTCTACATTCTACTTTGGTGAGTAGTGTCGGGTCTTACAAGCTTGTGAGCGGCCATCTGAGATCCTCCTCTGGTGTCACACCATCTGGAGCAAGGGAGAATGAAGAAAACCAAAGACACAAGGGAAAGATTAGTTCAAAGAACCAAAAGACCACAACTACCACAGCCTCCACCGGACTGAGTCCGGCACAACTAGATGGTGCCCAGCTACCACCACCGACTGTTCTGACAGGGATCACAATAGAAGGTAGAATGTAGAACATTTTCTTTATAAACTATGTTATGCCAATTGAGCTAGATGTTTCCTGAGATCATGGTCCCTGAATGCTCTTTTAGCTAAGTAATGAAGTCACTCCCAAGGTTCACTCTTCAGCCAAAGACTAGAGGGGCCCATAAAACAAAATGAGACTAAGGGGCACACCAGCCCAGGAGCAAGGACCAGAAGGCAGGAGGGGACAGGAAAGTTGGTAATAGGGAACCCAGGGTCGAGAAAGGGAGAGTATTGACATGTAGTGGGGTTGGTAACCAATGTCACAAAACAATATGTTTACTACTTGTTTAATGAGAAGCTAATTTATTCTGTAAACCTTCATCTAAAGTACAATAAAAAAACAAAACATGGTGCTGGGACAACTGAATTTCTGTATCAAAGAATTAAGTTGTACCCCTACCTCACACTATATCAAAAAATTAAGTCAAAGTGGATTAATGTCCTAAATATAAGAGCTAAAACCAGAACACTCTTAGAAAAAAACATAAATCTTCATAATCTTGGGTTTGGCAATGGATTCTTAGATATGACACCAAAGACATGAGCAACAAAAGAAAAATATATCAATTGGACTACATCAAAATTAAAAACTTCTATGCATCAAAAAGAAATTATCACAAAAATGAAAAGACAGCCTACAGAATGGGAGAAAATATTTGCAAATCATGTATCTTATAAGCATTTAATATCCAGAATATATAAAGAACTCCTACAACTCAACAACAAAAAGACAACCCAATTAAAAAATGGGCAAAGGACTTGAATGTATGTTTCTACAAAGAAGATATGCAAATGACCAAGAAGCACATAAAAAGATGCTCAACATCATTAGCCATCAGGGAAATGAAAATTGAAACCACAGTGAGATACCATTTCACACCCACTAGAACGGGCTATTACCAAAAAAAAAGGAAAATAGCAAGTGTTAAAGATGATGTAGAGAAATTAGAACACTCATGCATTGCTGGTGGGATTCTAAAATGGTGCACTCACTGTGAAAAATAGTTTGGTAGTTCCTCAAAAAGTTAAACTTAGAATTACCGTATGACCCAGTGATTCCACTCCTAAATGTACACCCAAAAGAATTGAAAACAAGAACTCAAACAGATGCTTGTACAACAATGTTCATAGCAGTATTATTCACAGTAGCCAGAAGGTGTAAACAACTCAAGTGTCCATCAATGGATGGATAAATTGTCTGTACATACTATAGACTATTATTCAGCCATAAAAAGGAATGAAGTTGTGATACATGTTACAATATAGTAAATGTAATTAATGTCACTGATATGTCCACTTACAAACTGTTAAATGGCAAATTTTATGTTATATGTATCTTGCCACAATTTAAAAAAAAAAATTTTTTTTAAACCTTGTAAACAGAGGTAAAGAATCAAGCATATATCCTTCCTTTAAAACATAGATTAAGAATCAAGCATATATCCTTCCTTTTCTATATGAGTTGTATCACTGGGTAACTTAATAATAACGCGAGGAAGCATTTCATTACAAAAGTATTCCAACTAGTAAATGAAAAGAATGAGCGATTTAGAATTTCAACGCACAGGAACACTGCTAACATTACAGAAAGAGAGACACCCAGCCATTGTGCAGCTTCTGATAAAAGAAGACAATGCCACCGATGGCCTTACCAAACCTGAGTCTGACCAAACCTCTGGATCTAGCTGCCAATTTGCAGGAAACACAGAGGATAGAAGAACATGTTGAACTCTACACTGTGTGCGATCAGCAAAATCCAAACTCTGAAAAAGTACACGTGAAATGGTCCAGGTTCTTCAATAGATAACTGGTTGTTATTGTTGTTAGCTGCCTTTGAATCAGCCCCTGACTCATGGCGACCCCATGCACTATGGAGGGAAACACTGGCTGGTCCTGTGACATCCCCATGATCAGTTGCAGATTGGACCATTGTGATCCATAGGGGTTTTATTGACTGATTTTCAGAAGTAGATCACCAGGTCTTTCTTCCTAGTCTGTCTTAAGACTGCAGCTCTGCTGAAATCTATTCAGCATCATAGCAACAGACAAACCTTCACTGACAGACAGGTGGTGGCTGTGCATGAGGTGCATTGGCTGGGAATCAAACCCAGGTCTCCTACGTGGAACGCAAGAATTCTACCAGTGAGCTACCAATGCCTCAGTAGATAAGTTAGAAGCAAAAAAGGGGAATGAGGAGGCAAACTGTAGATTAAAAGACATATCCAGAAAATCGGCAAGGTCCATCCATTGGTGTGTCCTTCAGCTCCAAATTATAAACCACAAATAAGTCTGTGCAAATTAAGTTGAACTTTGAGGCTCTTGAATCCCATGTTAAATTGCAAATTTCTGGAAACATCTTTTAAATTAAAAGTTTAAGACTTTAAAATATATAAAGTTATTTGTACATTTGAATTTAATTTAGTTTTGTTAATCAGTTCAGTCAGAAAATGATTATGTGATGGAGCTGAATGGATTAGACTTACAAACAAAATATAACTGGAGTCTTTTTCAACTAATCTGTGAATTTCTCAATGCAAACGAGTATTCAAACTTTATGTATATATGTCACCTATACTCTTCTTTTTAAGTCTTACATCTATGTTTAGATTCAATATGGGCAACTACTAATTTTTTTCATAGATGGTGTTTTCCAATCCAGATCTAAAGTTAATTATTATGAAACAGATCTCTGTGTTCCCCAAGATTTTTGATAATTATTTTAGATAACTGTCAGTATCTTTTGGAGCCAGAAGAGGGCACTGCAGAGCAGTGTAGCGCTGAGTCTTGTCTCAAGCACCGTTGGAGATTGTCCTTTGCTGAAAGAAATGTGCAAAGCTTTGCTAATGAAATAAAAACTTCGCTTTACTGAGGAAATTAGGACAAAGGAAATTGAATAGTCCTTTAGTAATCTTAAGCACTGTTTAAATCATTTAGGAAACGATGTAATAGATACTATCCCCAGTTTAGGAACCCCGGTGACGCAGTGGTTAGGAGTTCGGCTGCTAACCAAAAGGTTAACAGTTTGAATTCACCAGCCTCTCCTGGCAAACACTATAGGGCAGTTCTGCTCTGTCCTATAGGTCTCAAAGAGTCGGAATCGACTCGCGGCAACGGCTTTGGTTAGGTTTGGGTATCCCCAGTTTATGAAAAGATTTTTCCTAACATGAGAACATTGTTTTAAGTTGCAGATGCTCCACTGAAGAGGCCCCTGATATGTGAATGAATTTAGACCGCCACTTTACGCTAAGGGAAAAACGGCTGAGGCTGTAGCTTACATCTAGCGCAGCCTCTAGCACTTTATATTGCCCTTTGAAGAAGAAATAAGGGTTGTGTGGTCCGCAGCTCTCTCCTAAACTCTCTGTCCCAGTATCTCTGCATCCTAGCCCTTTCTCATGGCTGTGTGTGTGCTGAAGTATCAAAAGCCAGACACTCTACCAGAAGGGTCCTTTCAGCTGAGTCTTCTGTCTCCACAAGCGACTCTAAGTAACATTTCTTGGGACTTGGGTTAAGTCAATGCCAAAAGTTACCCTTTTAGGGGAGGGAAGAAGATTTAAGAAAGTTTCATGATACAGCGTTTTAAATAACCTTTGCAAGGTACCCTGAAAAATGTGATTTCTAAAAATGACAGCCACTATTTCCTCATTGTCCACACAACAGCTAATCCTCCTAAGATTTCTACTAAATAATAAAACCAATTCAGTTTGACATTATTGAAAAAAAAATAAGTTTGCCACCTTTCCTCATATGGGGGAAATTGCCAATGTGTTCAGTGATCCTGGCCTTTATTGCAGGTCTGCCGCAAAATATGAAAATAATATTGATGATTGTGATGTTATCTAGTTTTCAGTTCTGGTCGAAAGACCCATCTGTAGTTATTCTCTCCCAGCTGTGGCCGAATGGGCCTACTGGCTGACATGATAGCACGTGTTTATAGATTTGTTTGAGATTGGACCTCTGTGGCTTTGCACCTCAAGTTGCCTAATTCTTGTTTTTAAAAAAAATAGGGTGATTTCTTCTGAGTATGGAGTTGGTCTGTCTCCTGCTTTCTTCCCTCCCTTCCTTTATTTGAGCACCGTATGCCTCACAGCGCTTCCTCCCCGTGTCTTGCTTAAAGACCCACCTCCCTGAGCACTTACACGGATTGTTTGCACTGTATTGACTTGCCACATGCGCCTGTTTCCAACTTCAGTCCTCACTCAGGCTGTCTCCTTGACCTAGAGAAATCTAAACCATCCTTCAACTCCCAATACAACGTCCCCTTCTTCAGTTAAGTCTTTGAAAACTATTCCAGACCTATTGTTCTCCCTCACCCAAAGCCTCACCGCCCCTCTCATCTTCTCTACTCTACAGATCATCTGGCACTTTATACCTACTGAGTTGTACTTTTTACCAATGATCTCAGATGCCCTAGTCTTGCCTTCCTAACTAGGCTACTCAATTCTAAAAACCAAGAACTCTGATTCTTATTTACCTTGTATCTCCAATAGTCACTAATACCATGCCAAGTGCTCAATAAATCAAATCTAATCCATTGATCAGAATGAACGGGTCATGCCCCAATTATTACCTTTAATCTGACCACCGGAGCTCCACTTTCTAGTTGTTTGTGGTTAGGAATCTTCCCGTGATGGTTATGCTTCCCTGTTCTTTCTCTGCCCTTTTTCTGCCCACAAGGCTTACATTGACCCGCTTTGTCAAGCAGGGCAGAGCTGAGTTAGAGGGAGGGTATCTTCTGGTTCCTGGTCAGTCTTTGAGGATTGTCACCCTTAGCCCTCTTCCCTGGAGTAATTTTGCAATTGCCGGAGCAAGAACCCTGGGACGCTCATTTCATTTGTCCACATGTCTGTAGGCAAAAGAACCCCTAAGCCTATTGTGCAGATTAGTATCGGATCACAGGCTAAGAACCTGAAGCAGATCCTAACATGGGTTAGAGAACATTGTACTAATGAAAATAGTAAACGGTATTAGTTCCAACATCAGAGTCTTTGGAAACTGAAAAGCCTGTTTGGTGAGAGTGTTGCTAATGACACATAGCCAGTGTGTCTCCCCCAAAGGCGTGACGTGTAGCCCCATAAGTTTGTTCGCAGTTTTGCCCAAATAAAAGGAGAAATAGAAAATAAAGCTGAATGATAGAATCGATGGTATGATGATACTTTAGGGGAAAACATTCACGTTCAATGTTTTTAGAATGTCATTTAATGACCTATCAGTATAGTATTCCAGCGTTACAAAACTAAAGTCAAACTCCTGTCATTTTACAGCTTCGCAAGTCTGTTTTCAGCATCAGGGCAAGGAACCTTCTGGAAAAGGAGACCGCAGTCACTAAAATCTTAAGGTAACACCAATACATGTTGATCCATATTTAAACACAAGTGGGATTATATTAATCAAAAAAAGAACTTTCTAAAAAAACACTGAACTAATTTTCTGGGTATCAACCTGTATTTTTGTGCAGGAAGATAGATTTGGCTATATACACTTCTGAATAATATTTTCCCTGAAAGAAAAATATCTGATTAGTTCAATAGGACAATTCTTTTCATAAACACAAATTGTAAGTATAAACATTTACAAAAAGCTGAAAACAACTTACTGTTATTCTCAACAGTTCTATGTCTTTTGTAATACCTAATATACAAATCACTGTAGACTTGAAAGACGGTAAAAGGGTAAGCTTTTAAAAAGTAATTATGAAGGATTATAAGACATTTATTAGAAGCATGCTCATCTTAGAATGCTTATGAAAGCATGTAATTTTTACTGCTACTTTCTAAAATCTGCCTTGAAATGAAGTATCAGTAAGGAAAACTAAGCTAGTCACTTAAGATTCTTTTTGAAGGTTGTATGTTGTAATATAGAATGACATGAACTTTAAATTCAGTGTGATGTAAGACTGTGAAAAAAATCAAGTGTTTGGGGAAAATAAAACAAAACAAATCCTTGATCTAGTGGACTGGAGACCTAATGTTGCAAACAGGTAAGTTACTTAAATTCTCAGTTTTCTCACCTATTAAATGGAAGATTGGAAAAGGTGATCTTCAGGATCCCCTCAGTTCTAACATACGCTATTAGCCTTGGAGTCAGAAGACCTGGGCTGGGGTCCTGGCTCTCTCCCCCTACAACCTTGAGCAAGTCACGTATCTGACCTCAGTTTTCTCATCTGCCTTTGTGGTATGTTGCTGTTGTTAGGTACCGTCGAGTAGGCTCTGACTCAGAGCAACCCTTTGTACAACAAAGTGAAACACTGCCCGGCCCTGCATCATCCCTACAGACGTTGCTATGCTTGAGCCCATTGCTGCAGCCACTGTGTCAATCCACTTCCTTGAGGGTCTTTCTCTTTTTCCCTGACCCTCTACTTTACCAAGCATGATGTCTTTCTGCAGGGACTGGTCCCTCCTGATGATATGTCCGAAGTACATGAGACAAAGCCTCACCATCCTCGCTTCTAAGGAGCATTCTGGCTGTACTTCTTCCAAGACATAAGTGTTTGTTTTTCTGGCAGTCCATGGTATATTCAATATTCTTCACCAACATCATGATTCAAAGGCATCAATTCTTCTTTGCTCTTCCTTATTCCTTGTTTAGCTTTTGCATGCATGTGAGGCAATTGAAAATACCATGACTTGCATCAGGTACACGTTAGTCCTCAGAGTGACATCTTTGCTTTTGAATGCTTTAAAGAGATCTTTTGCAGCAGATTTGCCCAATGCAATACATCGTTTGATATCTTAGTTGACCTTAGTTTTCTCATCTGCCTTTGCAATATAGACAGTCCAAAAACGGTCATCCCAAATTTAATACAAATTTAATACTTATTGCAGTAAGGGAGACCACCACTTCAACAGAGTCTTAATAATGTTTCAGAAGGGATAGGTCAGAGAAGGATAGTGATAAGATTTTGGGATCTGCGTTTGAGTATTTTTCAGATGGGGATCTGATTGAGATTGGGCAGAGTTCTTGGTATGAGTCTAGCACTCTTTACAAGAATATACCATTGACTGGTAAGAGTTTATGCCTCTGGGGAGGGCAGCACTGTGGCAGGGAGGACAAGGATGAGAAGGCAACTCACATCTGATACCTCTCCACTGCCTTCAATGTCCTTTCCACCAACTTTTGCTCAATATCTCAGTTATCAGTTATTAAGATAGAGTTTGCACTTCTGATTTTCACTCTCCTTCTTGATTTGGGGGGATTTCTAAGAAGAGGGAGAATTAATGGTGACTTTATGCTGCCATCTTCAAACTAGAAATCTCTATTCCCTTTTGAGCTTTTTGAATTTCTAACTATAGATATGTTTTAAAAAAAAAAAACCTGTTGTCATCGAGTCAATTCCTACTCATGCAACCCTATAAGAAAGAGTAGAACTGCCATAGGGTTTCCAAGGAGCAGCTGGTGGATTGGAACTGCCGACCCTTTGGTCAGCAGCCAAATGCTTAACCACTACGCCAACAGGGATCCATACCTGATTTTATATATATATATATAATATACATAATAGATAATATATATATTTATGTATATATATTTATATAAGTTTTATTCATTTTTCATCAGGTAATCCATAGATATGTATTCATTTTTCATCAAGTAATCCATAGATTAAAAAATGAATAAAACTTATTTTTAGAAACAACATTTTAAAAAGGTGTTTAGGATTGATCGACCCAACTGGGCCAGGTTCTTGGCAGGAATCTTGATGAGTAATAATAGTTTTTTAAGTGACCGGTTTGACCAGTTTAGTGACCTATTGTACAAAACAGGGGCCTCGCTGAGCAGTCTGTAGTTCAGATAAATGGGTTTTGGGGAAATTCTTGAAGTTAACAATGAAGCTACTTACTGGTTAACAGCCTTAACTTCCTGGGCAAGAATTTCCTAGAATGAATGGTAAAGTCGTATTGATATAAGGGCCCTAGTTCTTAGTCTCAGTAATTAAACTATGGGGCTGCAGGTGGTCTTAGTTCTTAGGGGACCCACATTTCCAAATACACATCTTCTGTTTGAAACAGGACCCACATTATTCCAGCAAAGAGGCTGCTATATAAATCACTATGAACAGGAAATTCAGCTCCGCAAGGAAAAAGTCTTTCAGAAAAGAACTGCTCTAGAAGCTGAGGTATTTGAATCATGTTCTGGAGTCACCCATTTCTACACATAATCATCTTCAATTTGTGTTCTTCTACTTATTTTGCTTTCATTAACTGATATTTTGAGACAGTGAAGTTTATTTCTGAATATATCTGAGAACTCTTTGATAAGAAAAAATGGGGGCCATTTTTACAGAACTTAGCAATACTATCACGTACTTAAATGCAGGTAATGCTCTTGAGACAGACACCTGTCTTGTTTTTCCCAAGACGTATCCGAGAAGTAATGTGAGAGAGAGGGTGTTCTACTACCTACGTTGTAAAATCCAAGGCTGCTGTTAAATTCACTGCTCTTCCGACTTAGAGCATATTGTTCAGCTCCACTAAAGAAAGCTTTCTTCCAAAGGCAGTGACCTTTTCACTGCATCAGACAGAATCAAAAACAAATAACTATGTGCTTTCAAAAGCATCGCTACCTCTACTGAGATTCCTTCTAATTCAAAGCCCTTAAATTGAGCAAAAATGCATTATCAGGCCAGCTGGGCTATGAATAGAGAAATGTCAAAACAAAATAATTAAGCATTTTGCATTATTTTTGAGAATTCCATCCTTTTATGGTTTTTCTATCAGTACTGCATTAGCTAAAGTAGGACAATATCTTTATAACCTTTCAGGCCTCACTCTGGCTTGATGTTTGTATTCTGATGTCTGTATTTATGACATAGCTTGGTTTGCCATGCAATTGTGTTAATAATTTACTAAAGTCTAAGGAATAGTCTTTAAAGGAGTACTACTTACACCAAAAAAAATTCAATATATTTAATGATATGTGAAGGGTTAATCATCTCCTTTTTGTCATTTTATGAGTTATTTTTGTTGACTACTAATATAATTTATATACTACTTAAATATATATAAAAACCAAACCAAACCCACTGCTGTCAAGTCGATTCCAACTCATAGCGACCCTATTGGACAGGGTAGAACTGTCCCATAGGGTTTCCAACACTGTAATCTTTATGGGAGCAGATTGCCACATCTTTCTCCAGTGGAGCGGCTGGTGAGTTCTAACCACCGACCTCTTGGTTAACAGCTAAGTGCTTAACTACTGCACCACCAGGGCGCCTTATAAATATATATACAATCACTACAAATTTATTAAGCTATAGTTTTGAAAATTATATTAGCTGAGTTATTATTCCTGAAAGAAAATACCCCTGAGAAACTCATTTATTTAAAAAATATTCCTGTAGTATCTGCTATATGCCTGATATTTTTCTAGATGCTGGACACATATATGGGTTCTTCCCTCAAGGAGCTCATGGTGCTTGACGCTAGAAAATATGTATGATACAAGAAAGAAGAATAATTAACATTTGTAAAGATGTATGTACTGTGCTAAACTAAGTATATTATTTAATAATCACAATGCACCTCTGCAAAAGTACTATTATTGCCCCCGTGTTATAAATGACAAAACTGTGTCTTAGAGCAATTAAGTAATTGTCCCCAAGATTACCATACCATACCATAGGAACTATCTTGGATAACACATCAATCATCAACAACTACAGTGTGATTTCCCAAATAGACAGCGAAAAGTCTCTGGGTAGCACCAACAGTTTGCCTTTGGCTGATAACCAAAATGTTGGTGGTTCGAACCTACCCAGAGGTACCATGGAAGAAACGGCCTGGCAGTCTGCTTCCAGAAAGATTACAGCCAAGAAAACCAAATAGACAGCCAGATATATGTATTCCAAGAACTTATGCAGCTAAGCTCTCCTATTTATTGGAAGACGACTGGGAGCTGAACACTGCTAAGTGTTTTACATGCTCTCCCCTATTAGGTCCTCATAGCAACCCTGAAGGATAAGTAGCATTAGCCCTGTTTTAGGGATGAAGAAATTAAGGTTCATGAAGGTGAAGTAACTTATCTGAGGTCCCACTGTATAGTGAGACAGGAAGCCAGGAATCAAACCCTTTGGAATCCGTATTAACTATTACTCTGTGCTTTTAAACTA
Organism: Dugong dugon; assembly: GCA_030035585.1. Lineage (NCBI taxonomy): Eukaryota > Metazoa > Chordata > Mammalia > Sirenia > Dugongidae > Dugong > Dugong dugon. The sequence goes on from CM057479.1 coordinate 14,003,067, forward strand.
TAGATGATACACCACTCTCATCTTCTGTGCTGCCAAACACTAAATGCTTTTATTTTTCCCATAATTTTGCTGCTTCTCAGGATCTCCACATATGCACTATTCATGGTGTAAAGTTGCCAGGCCAAGGGGACAATTAAAAGTTGAAATCCAGTCCACCCTTCACTTGTCAGGTGGACCTTTGCCACGCTGTCATAAGGCTACATTCCTGTCATAAGGAGCATGTTTTTACAATTAGTGCAAAGGTGGCATATGGGCTACTGTTGTCCTTGCAGCCCTCACTCTTTGGGGCAGTTTAAAGCTTGTTCATTTCTGTAACTCTCTCCATATCCTACACAAACTTTCCAGTGGCAGAGGTATACCAGCCATGAATTATTTTTGAGTAATAAAGATGTCTTCTTGGAATATCTTAGGCTGGGATGTTGGTTGCAACTCAAACCTCAGACCCTGATGAATGTCATCTCAGGAAAACTCATTTCTGGACTGTAATTGTCTGGACTTCCTGGTGCTGACCTCTAAAAGTGGCCTCATTCTTGTCCATTTCATCTAGAATATGCTGCGTCTGTGTAGTAGAAATGGAAAGAGGCAGACTTTGAAATCAGCCACACTTGGCTTTAAATCTTCTGAGTAGTGGTAAGTCCTTGGAAAAGGCTCAGTTTTTTCATCTGTCAAGTAAATGATACAAGCAACCTCGTAGGATTATGAGGTTGCTTATATCGTAGCAATGTACATTGGGTACCACTACTGGGTAGCTCAGTAGCTACTCGCCACTGACAAGCAGGCAGTGTAGTGTAGATACCAAAAGGATGACCTCTAGAGCCAAACTGGGTTAGAATCCTGCCTCCACTACTCAACAGATGGTTGACTTTGGGCAAGTTGCTTCACCTGTGCCTCATTTCTCTCATCTGTTAAATGGGGTCCTTAAAATAATAGCCCCTACCACAGAGGTGAGGGTTAAATGAGTTAGTGTTTGTAAAGCACCCCATAGGTGATTTTCCACTACTATTAGTTAGTCTAGGACATACCCACAATCTACCGGGAGATGCAGGCAGTTGATAATCCCCTTTGAAAGCAGATCCCCAAGGGCTTACTGAAGAAGTCTCAACTGTTGCCCAGCAGGAGACCGGATCAAAGGAGCATAAAAGACATTTAATAAATCAATGTACCCTTCACTAGGTTGATCTCAAATTTCTTGCTTACCCAGATGGAAACAAAAGTCTGTCAGCTACAACTTCATATGTAATTAAGCTTGTGCTAGGCTTGCTAACATCATCAGGGTATCAAACTTGTTCAGGTCAGTTGCTGGATATTTATTTGGTCTATATACTCCTGAACTAACAACGTAGATACATCAGCCAAGGTTGGCGCTGCCTAAAGCTGGCTGGAAGTCCCGGGTGTGGAAGACCATGAACTTTCTCTGGGATTCCTGATGTGAAGCTGTGAGGTTCTCCATTCAGCTTGGATGTGCCAGGAAAAACAGTCCTATCTTAGAAGTAGGAGACATACTAGGCTTTAGCAAGAGGCAGGCTTTATAGACAAATGGACATAGACCAGCGTCTGGCATGGACACTGGCAAAGGGAGAGATAAGGGAATGAACATAGATGTTGGTAAAGGTAGATGTGGCTGACTTGGCAGGTGGAAAAGTGATTGTGAGCAGGATTTAAATCAAGATCATTGGATAAGACCGGTTGGTGATCAGAGCATGAGGAGCAGCCAGAAGGGAATCTAGAGCTGTAATCAGAGGCACCACTAGCAATATAACAGCAACCGCTATGGCTGAGACACCATGATGTCAGCCCTGAAACTCAAAGCAGGTGGACCTACTAGTCTTCTGGATGGGTTGTAATTGTCTACGCAAAACCTTCAGTGTGCACATTAAGTTGGAGCTCTGTGACTTCTGGTGAACGGAACACTCAACTAGGGCTGGTTCTTCATGGGCTGTAGGCTGAACAAGAAGTGATTGTTTTGGCCCTCTGTCCTCTTCTGGGGGCCCTTGCTCTTCCCAGTCCTCTCTCCCAGGGTCCAGGATAGATGAACTGACACATGGACTCTTCTCTAGGACATGAGCATGTAGGCGAAATTCTCCCAAGAAAGAGGTTGAGCTTGATATGGTAGAGATTGAGGAGATCATGGGGTTTTCTAAAAGAAGGAATTCAAATTAAATCAATCCCAATGGTTTCCTCCAAATAGCCACCTGGTCTTGTGTATATAATTAGCTCTATGACAAGGAAAATTTGAGGAAAGGAAATAGAGCCTCTTCATTCTTATCTATTCCTTGGATAGACTCAGAGCTGCCGTTGTGTGAAGTTGGCCCAATTACATGTGAATTCTAAAAGAGATTAATAATGAAAAACTTTAGCATCTTACTCCATTTACTTTTTCCCATTTGTCAAGTATTCCTTTGAAAATTATTGTTCAATTAGTTAACCTGGCAATTCAACAACTTTGAATATGGTCATGTTACTTCTTTGTAGGTCCGCATTCTGGGTATATCTAACAAGGCACACTGTCAACACCACTGAAAGGGTCGCGTACACTGCAGTGTCCCACAGACCTTTGAGCTAGACTCGCAAAGTCTTCAATGGAAGGCCACTGCAGAGGGAAGGGAGGCCTCTGGGCTGGCTCTGCTGATGATGAGGTCCAAGGATTGAGTTAGCCTCCTGACACACAGCTTGGCACTGATGGCAGCAACTCTTTTTAACCAATACATTGCAATAATAACTCAAAGTTTTAAGAAAAAAGAGGATAGTATATTAATGTCATGAATATTTATCTTTGTGATTCTGTTAAGACTGCCTGGTTGTTGGCTTTTCTTTATTAACATTTCCATTACACACAAAACAATTCTTGTAGATTAATTGAAAGAACATTTGAAGATAAAGAGACTAAGTAAATAGATGAAAATTAAGTACATTCATTGAGAGGAGTATAAGCTTAGATGAGAGCTGTGGATATATGCATTGGTGTAAAACACAGAATAAGGAAGATGTTAAAGTGGTATGATATAATTTAATTGAACTAATATAATCTAGAGATGTTTTCTTAGATAGTACCTGATTTGTGGTAACCAAAATATGTCATATTTTATTGAGAGAGTACAAGATTTGTAGATTATGTTTAGATAAAGCTGAAAGAATAATTATAATAATGCTATGATTAGGAGAGCTACTATTGAATTTTACCTAACAGATGCTAGAAGATATTTTAAAAGGGTTTTTCTTTTAGTATTTTACTATTGGATGGTGAAGTAATAATTAATATAGGAAAATAAAGTATAATGCTATAGAAAAATCAGTTAATAGTTTCTATAACATTATAAAATTTCACTTTTATTTTAGTAAAAAGTTCTATCTTTCCATTATAATTTGCATTTTCCTATCTGAGTCAATAGTTGAATTACTAAATTTGTACCTGAGTTAAGGGTTTGGAATTATAGACATTTCATTTTCTGAATTTTAATAAATGCTCTGAAGGCATGAACTTCCCATGACTTAATTTTTTGTTTTCATTTATAGTAACTATCAAAGATAAATCATTAAGACTTCTTTTATTTTTCAATCTACAAGGAGTTGCTGGTTGCCTACGTATTTACATGTGTATATGTGAAAACATGTTTATAAATAACTCAAGATTGGAAAGAAGTAATCTGCTGTTGCTGTTGAAGAGCCATATCCATTAACTCGGGAATAGGCTGATTCATAAAAGAGTAGGGTAGTCACTCAGCTATAAATGCAGCTTTTTCCTCCCCTCAGCAAGAGGGCATTACAGAGGAGCTCACCCATTAGCATCCGCCAGTGTCTCTGCTTTGGATGATCACCGCTGTCCCTCTGATGAAATCCGGTGAGAGACATTACCAGGAAATACTCATTACCTATTCTTTTACACAGTTCTACAGTCATAGCTTTACATAATTATCACTGAAAGAGTATTTTCCTGTTGTCTGTTGATGTGACTACATTATATTAACCAACATCTGATAATACTCTAAAATATATTACCTTGTGGAGCTCAAGATTTCAGTAAAATCCCTCAAACTGAACACTCTGCGAAGCTAAATTGCAGTTCCTTTGGATGGTAATTACATTTAATACCAGATAGTATCATGTAATCTAATTTTTCTATAATGAATGCTAGGTGAAAATAATTTGAAGACTCATAGGCCTCTGTCTTTCATTACAGAACGTACAGGCTTTTCCCACACCCTTGTTCTGGAACATTAAGAAAGAAGACATGGAGACAGAGAAGGAAGAAACCAAGGACCCCCTGCTACTGTTTCTATAAACAACTAGTGGTGTTTAAAGGCTAATAAAGCTCCAAAGATCTGTCTTACAACCATAATCTTTGGGCCAATTTAAAAATATTTTAGATGGAGAGATGTCAAGGAAAACATAGATAATTTCTTAAGACATAATTCTCTTCCTTTAACCTCCATAAAAGATTATATATATATGGCTACCCTATAAGGCGCAATTGAAATTCCACAGCACAAAGGCAATGCAGAAAAAGAGAGAGAAGAATCAATCTTTCATGTTTTTTCAGAGACTTGGCAAGAAACCAGAGATAATATTTTTGCAACTAGGAATGTGTGTTTGCTAAAGAATATTCCCACATTTGAATCATCATCAGGGGTCCTGGTCTTGTTTTACTTTCAAAGGCAGTAAGGGCATAACATTAACCCCAACTGGGAAAAGGAAAATACTTCACTGTAATTCTCCTCCAGGGAACAGGAATAAAGGGATTACATATGCCTGCATAATAGAGAATTTCCTCACTCAGACAAGACAAAAGACTTCATTATTTTTCACAAGACACTTGAAGCCTTGTGCCTCCAGTTCAAGAAGCCATGCAGGCAAATCAGATTTTGCATTTAGCCCACCAGATGGAGTTTCTGTGGAGCTAGACTTCCACTACTTGCCTTGAGACCAATACTCTACCCAGTCTTTCCCCTACGAAGAACAAGGCCTTCCCTGAAGATCAGAGTGTTTTTTAACACCGTCAGATTTGCTTTTTATGTACATAGCAAATAAATGAACATTTCTCTTCCTGAAGACTTATTTTATTTTACCCCTATGTGAAACCAATTGATGCCCTTGAATTATGGTGTTGGTGAAAAATATTCAATATACCATGGACTGCCAGAAGAATGAACAAGTGTGTCTTGGAAGAAGTACAGCCAGAATGCTCCTTGGAAGCTAGAATGGCAACACTTCATCTCACTTACTTTGGACATGTTATCAGGAGGGACTAGTCCCTGGAGAAGGACATCATGCTTGATAAAGTAGAGGGTCAGTGAAAAAGAGGAAGACCCTCAACAAGATGGATTGACACAGTGGCTGCAACAGTGGGCTCAAGCATAACAATGATTGTGAGGATGGCACAGGACCAGGCAGTGTTTCGTTCTGTTGTACATGGGGTTGCTATAGTTGGAAAAGACTCAACGGCATGTAACAACAAAAACAAAATGTGAAACAACACCGAAAACAAAAATACAAACCTCACTGCTGTCAAGTCAGTTCCTACTGATGGCAACCCCATGTGTGTCAGAGGAGAACTGTACTCCATAGTGTTCAATGTCTGTAATCTAACAGAGGTTGCCATGAGTCCAAATTGACTCTATGACAGCTAACAACAACAACAATAATCTTATGGAAGTGGATGGCCAGTCTTTCTTCTGTGACACCTCTGGGTGGATTTGAACTGCCAACCTTTTGGTTAGTAGCCAAGCATAAACTATTTGAGCCAATCTAAATTCTGTTGAAAATTTTAAAGTGGCAGAGTAGAACTTACTTAAACCTCAAGTACTTTCAACTTTAATGATGTGTTCATCTCATTTCCTGTAGTTGTTGTTAGATGCCATGGAGTCAATTCTGACTCATAGTGACCCCAAGTGACAGAGTAGAACTGCCTCATAGGGTTTTCTTGGCTGTAATCTTTACAGAAGAACCCTATGGGGCAGTTCTACTCTTCTACCCTGTCCTGTAGGGTCGCTAGGAGTTGAAATCGACTTGATGGCAACCTTTTTTTTTTTTTTTTTTCTAATCTTTACAGAAGCAGATTTCCAGGTCTTTCTCCTGTGGAACCTCCAGGTGGGTTCAAACTGCTAACCTTCTGGTTAGCAGGTTAACAGTTGAGTGCTTAACTGTTTGAGCCACCAGGGTTCCTTGGTAAAATATTAGAAGTCACAAATCCCTTAGTGATTCATTATTTCGGTTTGACAGTAGATTCATGTAGGACAAGATACGCTAAGCTCGTGTTCCCTGTTACAGATCAGATCTCCTGTTTAAGAAACTGAAATGAGTTAAGGTGTTTCAGTCTGCTCCAAGTTGCCTTGGACATTTTCTTTAATAGAGTATTCTTCACACAGAACACAGATAAAAGCTAATAAATGTTCAAGTTGCAAGAAGTAATGTCTGAATTTTTTTTTTAATTACTATCTCATTGTCTCATCTATTATAGGTGTTCGTTACATTTTTTTGAGTGGCATAGTATTCTACTTTGAAATAAAATTAAGATTATTTATCTTCTCCTTTAAAAAGCATACTTAAATCACACGCTGTTTTGTTTGCGATTATTTTTGTGCTTTATAAGCATGAAGTGATTAAAACAAATAAAATATATGATCACAGAATTTCAGGGTTCATTCTTTCAACAAATGTATATGGAGTGTTGGGGAAGTAGAATTAAAATCTGCTCCCAACTCAGAAAGCCTCTCCACAAATTTAGAAGAGAAAGAAAACAGCTTTATTAGCGAGTAAGCATTAAATCAGAGTGTGAAGTTCTTCGCAGGCAGCCCACTAAAAAATTGTAAAGACAGAAAGAAATCTTATTCTTTTACACAGCTAAGTGGAAACAATCTGTTACATTCATGTTTTCAAGATGGAATTTCTCATTTTCTCATATCTTCATGACTGGAGGTAGGTTTTGCAACTTTAAGTCAGGTGACAGGTGAAGGTAGGTTCATCTCCAAAGAAACAGGGAGCTAGGGGGTACTCTTCCTTGATATTACATTTCAAAGAGATGAAATGTCCTCAGGTCCTTCCGGAAACAGTCCTGCGTTGTGAGACCGGCAACAGGCTTATTTTACATCTGACCTTACAAGAGCACCTGTTATTGTTAGCAGCTGTCAAACGGCCCCCTGACTCATGGCTACCCCATGCACAATGGAACGAAACACTGCCTGGTCCTGTGCCATCCCCATGATCAGTTGTGGTTCGGACCATTTTGACGCGTAGGGTTTTCACTGGCTGATTTTTGGAAGTAGATTCTCCAGGCATTCTTTTCCTAGTCCATCTTAGTCTAAAAGCTCCGTTGAAACCCGTTCAGCATCATGGTGACACACAAGCCTCCACTGATGGGCAGGTGTACTGTGCATGAGGTGGACTAGCCAGGAGTCGAACACACGTCTCCAGCACAGAAGATGAGAATTCTATCACTGAACCACCCCTGCCTCCACAAGAGCAGCTACTGTGTGCAAAACCAGGTGCTGTCCAGCCGACTCATAGTGACCCTATAGGATAGAGTAGAACTGTCCCATAGGATTTCCAAGAAGTGGTTGGTGGATTCGAACTGCCAACCTTTTGGTTAGCAGCCATAGCTCTTAACCAGTGTGCCACCAGGGCTCCACTGTGTGCAAAGTGCTGGGAGAATAACGGTGAGCAATAACAGAGACAACCCCTGCTGTCTTAGAACCCTTTAGAGCACGGCGTCTGGGAGGGATAGAAAGAACAAAGAGGATGGCATGGAAGAGTGCGGGCCCTTACAGTAAAAGATGAGGCAGAAAGGAGAGTTGCAGGCAGACACTGCAGGACTTTGCAAGCCATGCTGACGTTTAGTCTTGATGGTTCTCTGAAGGGCAACAGGAGTTGAAGGTTGTGACATGGTGATGACAACTACTAGTTATCTATTGTTGCACAACAAATTACTCCAGAACTTAGTGATTTAAACAACACATTTATTATCCCACAGTTTAGGTCAGGATTCCGGGCGTGGCTTAGCTGGGTCCTCTGGCTCTGGATCTCTCACAAAGCTGCAGTCATTTCAAGATTTGAACGGGAAGGATTTGCCTCCAAGCTCATTCACATGGTTATTAGCAGAATTCAGTTGCTCCTGGGCTGTTAGGTTAAAGCTTCAATTCCTCAGGAGATGTTAGCAGGAAGCCTCGCTCAATCTGTTCCTTATCAGAAGGGTCTCTTCATAAGGCATCTCACAACATGGCAGCTTGCTTCCACAAGCAAACAAGTGAGGGGGCAAGAAAGGGCATGAGAGAGAGAGAGAGAGCATGCTGGGAAGACAGAAATCACCATCTTTTCTAACCTAATCACAGAAGCGACAGCCCATCACTTTTGCAAGTTAGAAGCAAGTCACTAAGTCCTGCCCACACTGAAGGAAAATGGGATTATACAAGACCGTGAAAACCAGGAGGCAGCAACAGTCAGGGGCCCCCTTAGAAGCCTGCCTACCACAGTAACATTGCTAGATGTGCATTTCAGAAAAACACCTCACTCAGGAGAAGGTATTGAGAAAGGACGCATGCGAACAGTTACGAGGCAGTTAAGAAGCCATTGCTCTAGTCCATAGACTATATCACTCTAGTCGATAGTGGTCAGACTCAAACAAGAACGAGATGCCTTCCAAAATAATCCTCTGTAAAATTTGCTATTCAGTCCCCATTCCTCCATAGACTGTTTTAACATCAACCATGGCTTGAGACAAGATAGAAAAGTAAATAATAACAACTAAAATTTAAATAAAGTGTCAATGTTTCCAAAGTGCTTCCACATTCCTAATCATATTTGATCCCTGTAATTCTCTGTGGGAGCCCTGCTGGTGCAGTGTTTAAGAGCTCAGCAGCTAGCCAAAAGGTCGGCAGTTCAAATCCACCGGCTGCTCCTTGGAAACCCTGTGAGGCAGTTCTACTCTGTCCTTCAGAGTCGCTGAGTCAGAATCAACTCGACGGTAGCACTTTTGTTTTTTTTTTTAATTCTCTATAAAGTTAGTACCAAGAAAAAAAAGTTGTCCAGTTGACTCCAATTCATGGCAACCCCACTTTTGTCGGAGTAGAACTGGGCTCCATAGGGTTGTCAGTGGCTGATTTTTCAGAAGTAGGTCATGAGGCCTTTCTTCTGAGGTGCCTCTGGGTTGACTCAAACCTCCAACCTTTCGGTTAGCAACTGAGCATGTAAACTGTTTGCATTGCCCAGGAACTATAAATTTAGTAGAAAAGATATTATCTTTCTCCACATTTTATATATGGGATACTGAGGTCATTAGAATGAACAACACTTGCCCAAAGTCCCACAGCTAGTAAAAGCTGAGGTCAGAAATGCATAATTCTAAATCTTACGTTTTCTCAAATCATCTTCTCCATTAGGCTCCATTAGACAAAGGCAGGACTTTGTATCAGCAGTGCACTGCTGGGCGTGAAATTGTAAAGCTAACGGGCTACTCTGGAACCTTGAGACTAGCAAGTTACAGATCCAGCCCACAACACTTCTTTCACCTTCCTCTGCTCTCCTTACATGTCCCCTGCCTCCACCTTTTCACTTATTCAGTTTACAGGTGAGTCAGTCAGCTAGTCTCAGCCCCCGGAACTGTCCTTCCTCGGAAGACGAGGATGAGTCATACAATGATCCCTAAAGAACTTGAGGTCTAGTACGGAGGACGACTAACCAAAACCAAACCCGTTGCCATCGAGTCAATTCCAACTCGTAGCAACCCTGTAGGACAGAGTAGAACTGCCCCATAGGGTTTCCAGGGGGCACCTGGTGGATTTGAACTGCTGACCTTTTGGCTAGCAGCCGTAGCTCTTAACCACTAAGCCACCAGGATTTCTGGAGGGTGACTGATGATGACAAAATGCTGTTAGTACTGAACAAGCTGAGTTGATAATGTGCTCTAGGAATATGAGACAATAAAGCAAATAATTTCCTTGTGCAGTCCAGGGCCCCGGTGGTGCAGTGGTTAAGCACTATGGCTGTTAAGCAAAAGGTCGGCAGTTCGAATCCACCAGCTGCTCCTTGGAAACCCTATGAGGCAGTTCTGCTCTGTCCTACAGGGATGCTATGAGTCGGAACTGACTCGAAGGCAGCGGGTTTGGTTTGGTTTGGTTTTTCCCATGGGTAAACTATTCATTTCTCACTTTGTTATTTTTTAGAACTCATTTATATTAAAGTTTGTAATTATATTGAACATGTTAAAACACTGTTCGGTCATTCATAGTTTGGGTTATTATATATGCTTCTGTATAATAAAATTGTACTTCCTTTGACAAATAATAAAGCAAATTACCATATTTTTACGTGAACCTTGGTACGTTGGATTAGAGTGTGTGTTACCTGTGAGCAGAATCTGATCAAGCCAATTAAAAATAATAACTTTCTACCAACCCTATTATTTCCCAAATATTGTACATCACCAGAGAATGTGACAATGGCTCTCATAGGAGGCTGTTCTATTTACGCAGAAACGTCCTGATGTCGCACTCTCTCTAGGCTGCTTCAATGTCCAGGTGTCCTCGGGGCCAAAGTATTATGCAGCTTCCTTCCCATCCCCTTTCTCACTACCTCCCCTGTCTTACCCCAGATTTATATCCTTCCCTCACCCACAGGGAACACGCATTTGGCAACTGGTCTTCTCCGTATAATATAATTACGTTTTTCCCCCATATATTTTCTCTTATATGAATTTATGTGTTTGTAGAGAGGTTGTTTCATCTATATCATCACCTGGTTTTTTTTGGAAGGTATTGATTATAAATAAATAGGCTGGTTGTTAATCATAATGGATATAGTGCCTCGAAGAGAATTTTGCTTTTAAATTTTAATAAGATGCCACCGCTGTACTTGGCCAGGGGGGTATACTTCAAGAGTCTTCTAATGAACTGCCTTTCATGTATTTTCCCCCAATTGCCTTCACCCAAAATGTTTATGAAGCTGTTTGATAGAAGAATATAGCCCTTAGTGTTCAGCTAACAAACCTCAGTATTTACCTTTCTCAGTTCAAAAGCCATGGGACACACTCAGGAAAGAACAAGGTATCAGAGGGTTTGGTCCAAGCAGAGACTCTCAACAAGGGGGCTGATGGAGAAAGATGGAGTCTGGTCGGCGACCTTTGTTTTGCCACCTGGCGTCCTAGAGCCTGGAGGCGTGGAGTACTGGCATGTGAAACCAGCACATGAGAACAGAGCGATGGTCAAGGGTGTCCCTTGTCAAACCTGAAGTACCAAAGCTGACCTCTTAACACCAAGGCTACCGTGTTCACCATCTGCCTGCTTCCTTTTGCTCAGATTACATGGGTGCCCTGGAGCTACAGGAAATGAGGAAGTGGGCAAACAGCCTCTGAGCAGGGAGCAAGGTCCTTCCAATGAGAAAACCAACCACCAAGGTTTATGCTTTGCTCAAATCAAAATCTGCAATCACTTGTTACAGGTTTTAACTGACTGTTAATGAGAGTTCTCAGAGTTATGGAGCATTGTATCCTTTTTTCCAACATTAACCACTTAGAACTGTTCTAGCAAACAGTATTGTAAGCATAGAAGAAAGTGGTAGGAAAAGGGTATTAAAGAGGGCTATTTTACATATTGCACACATTTAAGTGGCTGTCTCAGTCTGATTAAGCACTGGCTCTGATTGCACAGGTAGAACTAACGCCCCCCCCCCCCCCCCCGCCGCATGCAAATGAGTGACTCATACAGAGAACAAAGATTCACAATGTATGTCTGAAAGGACAGCCCATTTTAGTACTATTTCTTGAACTCTCTAGACCCTGTGGGAAGGGTTTGAGGGATCATAACTGTAGGAAAAGGAGGTTACTTTTCCCCCGCCATTCCACCCACACTGTTGGTGGAGAAGATGTAGGAGAATAGGGAGGGAAGCGTGTCTTCAATATCCTGTGGGTCACCATGAAAATCAAGTCCTCTCTTGTTCTATCAAGGAGCCCTGGTGGCACAGTGGTTAAGCACTTGGTGTTAACCGAAAGGTTAGTGGATCAAACCCACCAGCCGTTCTGTGGGAGAAAGATGTGGCAGTCTATTTTCATAATGATTACAGCCTGCGAAACCCTATCAGGCCATTCAACTCCGTCCTCTAGGGTCGCTATGAGTGGGAACGGACTCAATGGCAATGGTTTTTTCTTGTTCTGTCAGAGGTGGAGCAAGATCCCCAGAGGTCATCCAGGCAGGCCTGGGTGTGTTTGTTGACTCTGGTGCCTGGGAGACAATAGCTGTGGGCTCCCAGAGTCCATAGCGGTAGTCCTAACTCTTCTCTAGCAAAAATGCACAGGCGTTTTTACAGTATACAGCTTAAAGCCAATTATATTCTTCCATCTCAAACATAGCAACAACACTCAGACGCAAATATTATAATCAAGTTGTATCGATTTTGTATTTGAGGCCTATAGGTCTCGACTGCTTTAGGGGAGAGTCTTGTGACAAAAGAATGAAAGTTATCAAGGCAGTGGCCGAAGATTAAGTCTTGATGCTTTATACAAACGGCAGGAGAACTGTATACATCTGTACCAGAATAAGAGTTATTCCAATAGATTTTCTCAGGATTCTTCTAATTTCCAGTCCTTTGTTCAAAAAAAGATCCTAAACGCACATATGAAAGAAAAGAAAAAAAAAAAACCCATGGCCATCAAGTTGATTCCAACTCATAGTGACCGTATAGGACAGAGCAGAATTTCCCCATAGGGTTTCCAAGGAGCAGCTGGTGGATTCAAACTGCCAACCTTTTGGTTAGCAGCCGAACAGTTAACCACTGCACCACCAGGGCTCCACATGTATGAGAACCTGCTATACCTTTGTCAACTAAGCCTGACTTACAAATGTATCTTCCTATCCTAACAAAATCAGTATTGACTCTTCAAAAATCAGTGATGTCATTCCAGTCCTGGAAATAAGCACAATCTCTGTATATCCCTGTTACATAATCCATGAGGTTCAAAAAAAATTGGCTTTGATTTTACCCCAAGCTTATCTACCCTGCTTATTAAACTAAGCACAGTGATGATTGGTGCTTTATTTCCAGCAATGTAGTTACATTCATTTGTATGATTTTTCGTAGATATTCATTATAATTATCTTCATTGGCATTAAAGCATTTTTAAGAATTTAAAATATGGTGTCACAAGAGCTGTTGTTTTCAGTATTCTGAACACTACAGACCCTTCTCTCTAAGGTCTTAGCTCTAAGTAAGACAGACAGGAATAATATAATTCAAAACCACTCTAGAAGTGCATTTTACAAAACCTAAATATGCAAGTATTATGTAAAGCAGTGGCAGGACATATCTTCGGGTGTTGAACAAATATGGCTTCATAATATTTGCAAATCATAAAATCAGTGAACTTTAAGCCTATGAGTTAACGATCAAGGCCTTCTCATTTTATAGATAAGGAAACTGAGCCCCCAAGTCACCCAGCTAGTTAGTGACCATGTCATATCTGGAACATGAGTCTTTAAACCCCTGTATTATTTAGTTTCCACATGGCTACAACCACAAGGGAATTCCTGTCATTTCCAGTTGGAGAGAGCTTTCTGGAAAAAAATTTTGTTTTCTCATCGAAATTATTCACCACAGGTGTTGGGCTACCTACCTGTCTTAACTTATTAGTAAATCTGAAATTAACACAAACTTAGTATTGGTCTAAAGAGAATATTTTATTTTTATTGTGATAATAATGTATATAATAAAGATATGCCATTTCAACCTTTTCTACATGTACGATTCAATGACATTGATCATGTCTTGTAACCATCACTGCTATCCATTTCCAATCTTTTTCATCACCCTTGAGAGAAATTCACTGTCTCTTAAGCAGTAACTCCTTATTCTCCCTCCCCCAACCCTGGTAAACACTAATGAGCTTCGGTCTCTATGCATTTGTCTATTCTAGATAGCTCATAAAAGTGGAATCATACAATATTTATCCTTTTGTGTCTGACTTTTTTTGCTCAGCATAATGCTTTCAAAGTTCATCCATGTGGTAGCATGTATCAGAACTTTATTTCTCTTTATAGCTGAGTAATATTGCATTGTATGTATATACCACTTTTTATTTATCCATTCATCTGTTGGGGGACATATAAGTTATTTCCATCTTTTGGCTATGGTGAATAGTGCTGCAGTGAACATTGGTATACAAGTACGTTGGTATGCAAGTAGGGGCTCTTGTTCCTGCTTTCAATTCTTTTGGGTATAAACTAGGAGTGGAATTGCTAGGTTATATGGTAATTCTATGTTTTACTTGTTGAGGAATCACCATACTGTTTTCCCCCAGCAATGGATGAGGGTTCCAATTTTTCCACAAGAGAGCATTTTTTTAAGTCTTCATGGTTTTGTGAATACAAAAAAATTGGTAACTGGTTACCAATAATCCACCGGCTTTCGATTGAGGTTTCCTTAGGCATTAATTCTAACGTCGATGACTTCTCTTTAACACTACTTTCTGCCTCTAACTTCATGCTTTTCTATTTTTCTAAAGTTCTGCCAGATCTCCTTGGAGACATAGATATTCTGTCATTCCAGGGGCCTAGGTAAACAAATGCTTCTCTAAGGGCTTTTGTTAGAAACCTCCCTGTCTAAATTCAAAAGCAACATCATAATGACCTGTGGGTAGGCTGGTCTCACTGCCTACAGAATCCGGATAGAAGTTCTCCTCTTTTTTTGGAGGGGGTGGGAAGTATCTATTTATTTTGCAGCATCTCTTCACAGCTGCGATAGTTTTGCTTTGTAAGTATTCTTGACACAGCGCTTACAGCTCATTTTCCTTTATGACTGTGTGTAGTTTGCTGTATTCTGCCTTATCATCGGTGTTGCCTTAAAAATAATCAGGGTAATGAGCAGTTATGTATTATTCATCCCAAGTGTACAAATCATGCATTTATCTGGGGCTCCTTTTTTTTTCTAGGGCTTGCACTCGACAGCGCATGCTGAGTGGATCATTCGAGGGGCAACCGGCAAAGGAAAGGTCAATTCTCAGTGTGCAGCATCATATCCGCCAAGAGCGCAGGTAAGTACTCCAGGGAGACAAGGCTGCAGAGAAACCTCGGGAAGGAATTGCGCAGGGTGTGCTGACTGTACACAGGCTGGAGTAAGGAACTAAGTTGTATTTGCTGGTGGTAAAATAATGAAGCTCACAATCAAATTCAAATGGGACAAACAGCCTTTACTCACAAAACCTGCTCCTTAGTATTGCCAAGTTCTCACTTTTCAGATCAGGAGAAATGTATCTGAATTTTGTCAGATGGAGTCAAGACCCTTGAACAGACTATCTGTGCTTTTGCTATAGAAGAAGAAATAAGCACTCTTGATGCTATCTTGGAAAAATTGTTTTATTTTGATTTTATAATGTCACTGCTTAAAAGTCAAAATTTGATCGTGATATTTGTTCACCAGTTGGTTGTGATTGCTTTAGGTCGTTAAGACACGGTTCTAACAGCCAAAGGATCAGCAGAGGGAAATCTCTCGAAACTTTGACCCAAGATGTAAGTTATAACTAATGCTTTGGGTTTGTGAAACTCGTTATGAAAATGTAGTTAAATGACTGCTTAAACAAGTCCAGTTCCTGGATCTTTCTCTCACATCGCCACGTCTCCTTAAGACTTCATACCAGAGGGAATCAGGAAACAAGTTAAATTGGACAGGTACAGGCAAGCGTGCATCAACTCTGAACGATCGACCTCTCACACAAGGCGATGTCTTACCGAAAATAATAACACAAAAGTAACATGTCGTTGCATTTGCCTGAAACTAGAGATGTTTTAAAGAGTATTATAGGCATGATTGGTGTAATTAACTTTGTGATACTGACTAAATTCCAAATAATCTAGAATTGATATCCAGTTTCTATAATTACACAGCTTTCCATACGAGGAAATAAAATTTTATTTCTAGAAGAATTTTTCTAGCAAAACCCAGAAAACTAAACCAGTTGCCATTGACTCAATTCTGACTCATAGCCACCCTATAGGGCAGAGCAGAACTGCCCCGTAGGGTTTCCAAGGAGTGGCTGGTGGATTTGAACTGCCGACCTTTTGGTTAGCAGCCAAACACTTAACCACTGTGCCCCCAGGACTCCTTTTCTAACCAAGGCTGCATAGTATTCCCCAAGGATTTCTTTGTTTTTAGACTTTGTCATTCATTTATTCATTCACTCACTCAGTAAATATTTATCAAGTGTCGATTATGCGCCAGGTCCTGTTCTAAGTGATATGGAGCCAAAGCGAAACAAGAGAGCACCTCTGCCCTCATGGAGCTGACATTCTAGTGGATGAGACAGACAATGAGCAAGTAAACAGACATATAATGTAATCTCTGGGAGTGATTTCTGTTGTCCATAATCTCTTCAATGTTGTGACAGGTTTCTTTGTACTATAAAGAAAAATAAAGAAATCAAAGGTGGAGATTTTGGGGTGTCAAATTTTAGATAGATTAATCAGTGTAGACCCCTCTCCATTATCCCAGCAACCCAAGTGAAGCAAATGAGCAAGTTCTGGGGGCAAATTATCCAATAAGCAAGGTAAGCACGGTGAAATAGTTCACTGCAGATTAGTAAATAAGCACAAGTAAGCCTGTGTTTACCTTGCTTACTGACTCGTCTGCCCCTGTCAGGGATTGTAAATTTGAACACAGGCTTTGATTCTGTAGGAAGGTGCTGTGGGGTTGGGAGAGAGACAGATGCCAGCCATACCTAGAACAGAATCTTTGATGTGGTGAAAAAGTGTGAAATTATTCACTACAGATGATCTGGTAATCTTACCTTGCCTATTGCATAATCTGCCCCTGTGATCAACAAATGTGAAAATCCAGGGAACAATCTTAAATTCACTGCTTGCAAGAAGTTCTTATTTGTTCCTGGTTATTATTTGGAAGCCCTAGAAGTCAAAATTTTAGCCTAAGTGTTGTCTAACCAGCGGTGATACCATGCTGAGATTACCATAAAGAGTTAGAAAGAACATATTAAACAATACTATCGGTGACACCCCGATTACAGTATAGGCTTTAAGTGAAATCTGGATAACTTGGCTAAGAAAGCAGAGTCTTGAATGTTCAGAGCCAAGGATGGCATTTGAGGAAGGAGGCCTAGCAAGAGAAGGTTAGCGAAGGTTTAGGAGTTTTTATTTTTATTTCTCACCAATTACTTTATTTCTTACGAGTCTCTGGAGTTTTTCGCATACTACATCTGCTTTCAGTCTCTAGAAATTGCTATTTTAGTCAGAGTAAACTGTGGATCTAGTCTTACTAAGTCTTTTAGGCAAAATTGAGAACTGGAAGAAGTTGGTGGAGATCTGGTGGCACGGTGGTTAAGAGCTCAGCTGCTAACCAAAAAATTGGCAGTTCAAATCCACCAGCCACTCCTTGGAAACTCTGTGGGGCAGTTCTACTCTGTCCTATAGGGTCACTATGAGTCAGAATCGACTCGATGGCAACGGGGTAACAGGAAGAAGTTGGTAGTGAGAACACCTGATACTACCATTACCCAATTTACATGGTTTTAATTGGCACAAATGTCTGCTACTGCCAGAAGTTTTAATAGCCAGAGCTCTGTTTGGCTACCGTATTGTCAACATAGCATTGTGATCAGATCTAGCACATGACTTACGCTTGTAATTTGGGGGCCTATGAAATTGCATGGAGAAAATTTCTAGGCAAAAGTTCAGAGAAGCAACTTTAGCTGAAAACACTTTCCTTCAATGCACTATCTACTTACAAACCAAATTACAACATGGCTTTGAAAATATACGTTTATTTATATATGCATAAATACAATAAAAGATCCTATTTGAAGTCTCAACTCCAGAGCCTTGCTTCTTCCAAGACTTTTTGTAATATTTTCCACATAGATGTGCAAAAACAAGTCCACATCCCATCTTCTCCATAGCAAAATGTCATGGAATTTTGCTAATTTCATCAGAAATTTCTGATAGTGTATTTTCCCCATTAAGAGAAGAAAATTTAATTAGAGGATTTTATCTTTTTCACTTATTCCAAACTAGAGAAGATAAAGATAATTAAAGCTAAGGGATATTTTCTGTAAAATCTATCCAGTTATTTGAACAATGGCTCCCCATCTCCCAGTGAAAGTGGAAGTTTTTATAATGATTTACCAAGTCCTACATAGCCAGTCCCCCCTCACCCCACCACCACCACCACCTCTCTAGCCTCACCTCTGCTTCTCCTTGCCTTGTTCACTTGGCTTCACCCACCCTGGCACCTTGCTATTCCAGAAGTATGCACGCCAGACCTGCTCCCACCTCTAGAAGCACACATTTCTACAATCATCCAGTGGCCTGCATCCTCTCCTCTTTCAAGTCTTTGCTCAAACATTGTTGTTAGGTGCTGCGGAGTCGATTTTGACTCCAGTAGGACTGCCCCATAGGGTTTTCTAGGCTATAATCTTTACAGGAGCAGATCTCCATGTCTTTCTCCTGCCCAGCGGCTGGGTGTGTTCAAACCACCAACCTCTTGGTTGGCAGCTGAGCACTTAACTGTTGCGCCACTAGGGCTCCTTCTTTACTCAGATAGCACCTCCATATTGAGGCTTCCTCAACCTGTCTGTCTAAAATTGGAGCCTTCTGGCACACTAGCCCTATCCATCTTGGCTGCCTCATTTTTAAGCAGAGCACTAAATATCTTCTGACATACTTACTTCTTTTGATTTATATTTTATCTGCTAGAAAATTGGTTCCATGACAGCAGGGATTTTTGTAATTGTTCTTTGTTCTTGTGTTATCCTCGCACTAGAACAGTGCCTGGCACATAGTAAGTTCTCAGTCAATGTGTGCTAAAAATCCTCTGTTGACCGTAGTTTATTTGTGGTTACCAGAGGTGCCAGGGAGGGGGTAAAGGGGAGTCCTTGCTCAGGGGGGCACAGAGTTTCTGCTAATGGTGGTGGGATGACTTGGAAAAGGATGGTGGTATTAGCTGCACGAAATGATGGCCGCAGTCAACGTCAGTGAATTGTACATGTAAAGATTGTTGAGTCGGCAAATGTTTGTTATACATATTTTTACCACAATTAAAAAAAAAAAAAAAACTCTTGCTAAAGTGACTGTGGCCATTAAAATATGCATAAAATAATTATTTTAATTTTAAAAAATGATAAATAATCTTCTTTGGTCTTCAAAATAAGGCTCCCATCTTAATATGCCCCCCCGTACATTTGTTTCTAGCATTCCAATACTGTGAGGTATCGAAACGCACAAAGAGAAGACAGCGAAATAAAGATGATCCAGGAGAAAAAGGAACAGGCAGAAATGAAAAGGTACATAGAGTGCCACGTGGCCCACGGCTCTCATTCTGGAATGGCAAACGTCCCCGTAGCCTTACTCTCTTCTCCCCCCAACCAGGAAAGTGCAAGAAGAGGAACTGAGAGAGAACCATCCATACTTCGATAAACCGCTTTTCATCGTTGGCCGGGAGCACAGGTTCAGAAACTTTTGCCGGTTGGTGGTCCGAGCACGCTTCAACGCGTAAGTGCACTTAATTTCAGCCAGGTGTTTAGCCTGAGTCGTACTAACAGCAGGAGAGGTTGTCATAAGAAGAAGAGGGAAGGTGTAATCCTAATGGGGTCACAAAATAAACTGTGGGCTAATGAACCACGCTGCTCCTCTTTGCAGAGCCACCGACCAGGTGGGAAACAAACAAAGGTTGTAGTTAGTTAACATGTATAGAAAACCTTTATTTGTAAAGCCCTGGCAGCCGTTTTTATCCATTCATTTTATAAGCTGGACCCATACGTTTATGCCAGTGTTATTAATTCCATATCTTATATTGGAAATATCAAAACAAAGGTAGACTAAATGACCTGGCAGAGGTCAACGTCACCTTTTCTTTTAAACATGGGGTTTCTTTATGGTCTAAGTATCCCAGTTGGCTTATTCTAGTGTAATGTGAAGTAGAAAAAAAATTGATTAGTGCTTTTATTTCAAACTGTTACCGGAAGAAAATCCACTGGCCACTGTCTCTGTTCCTACCAACAAAGAAGACATGTATAAGAAGCTATCGACATGGTAAACCATGAGGACCCTGCATCTGTGGCCACCTAAACCAAGGGGACCCTGGTGGCACAGTGGTTAAACATTTGGCTGCTAACCATAAAGGTGGCAGTCCAAATCCACCAGCCGCTCCTTGGAAACCCTGCAGGGCAGTTCTACTCTGTCCTGCAGGGTCGCTGCGAGTTGGAATTGACTTGATGGCAACGGGTTTGGTTTTTAGTTTGAAACTAAGTCTGAAGTCCCCAGGTGGTACAAATGGCTAATGCCTTCAGCTGCTTACCAGAGCTTCCAATCGGTTCATTCCAGTTTGAACCCCTCCTGAGAATTAGCATTTCCAGCAGATTCCCTGCTGAGGATTTCCATTTCCGCCCTAGATGTATTGAATCAGAATCTACAGTTTAACAAGATCCCCAGGTGACTCTTATGTATAACTTCCCGGGAACTTGTTAGAAATGTAAACGCTCAGCAGGAGTTTGAACCGGAATAAACCCCTGCTGCTAACCAAAAGTTGGAAGTTCAAGTCCATGCAGAGGCACCTCAGAAGAAAGACCTGGCAAGGTACCTCTGAAAAATCAGCATCAAAAACCCTGTGGAGCACAGTTTTACTCTGACACACATGAAATTGCCATGCTTTGGAATCAGCTTGACAGCAACTGATTTACTGTTTAAACCAAGTTTAGCAGGCACACGATGGATGAAATGGAATTTTTGCCAGGCATATCTTTAAGTAAATAGCCTGAAGTCACTGAGAACCCTACAGGATGTCTGAAATTTTCCGTTAGTTAGTTGAACCTCAGATTGTTCTCTTTTGTTGGTAATCAGTAACTTATGATAAAAAACCAAAACCAAACCCTTTGCCGTCGAGTCGATTCCGACTCATAGTGACACTGTAGGACAGACTAGAACTGCCCCATAGAGTTTCCAAGGATCGGCTGGTGGATTCCAACTGCTGACCTTTTGGTTAGC
Organism: Dugong dugon; assembly: GCA_030035585.1. Lineage (NCBI taxonomy): Eukaryota > Metazoa > Chordata > Mammalia > Sirenia > Dugongidae > Dugong > Dugong dugon. Next base: position 14,024,027 of record CM057479.1, read on the forward strand.
AGCTGAGCTCTTAACAGATGATAATTACTGTCATAACAGTTCAAAGCTAGAAGAGACCCTCAGGGATCATTTGGTGTCATTTGTATACCTCCTTCTTCAATGGACCCCTGGTGGCACAGTGGTTAAGAGGTCAGCTGCTAACCAAAAGATCTGCAGTTCCAATCCACCGGCTCCTTGGAAGTCTATGGGGCAGTTCTACCCTGGTCCTATAGGGTCACTATAAGTTGGAATTAACTCAACGGCAACTGGTTTGGTCTTTGGGTTTCCTTCAACAGAAGATAATATTTAGGTACGTGGAGGTTAAAAGCTTTGCTCAAGGACACCAGCTAGTACATGGCTGTTTTAGGATTACCAGTCTATGGATATTTTTTTTTTTTTTTTCCTTCTGCTGTTCTGGAAAGACCTTCACAATTTAAAGCACCTGGTAACAATCATCAAAAACTTCCCTGAGTTTTCACAACAAAGTAAAGGCAGAAGTTGGCAGTCTGGAAGTTGAGTTTTTCATCTTGAATTATCCTGTTGACTGCCTTCATGTTAACATATAATTGCTAATTCTCCACTCCGTTTAGTGTGCTGGAATTCCCCTTTTGTCAGTAATGCAGCTTTTGTTGAATACAACTGAGGAAGACTTTGTTGTAATTGAGAGGATGGTTCACAACGATTGTCAGAGGCTCCACTGAACATCAGTCATGGGTTTCTCTAAAGATTCTAAGTCCCCATGCTAAGACAGTCTGTATAAAGTATTCAACAAGATTGCGGTTAAATGCAGGGTGAAGCATTCTATTTGATTTACGGGGTATTTGATTAAATAATTGTGAGAAATATCCTTGAGCTAATAAGGTGAAGATTTTAGATGAGTGTCTTTAAGTGAAAGTCAAAATTGAATTTTGTAATATCTGTGTCAGACATTATTCAATGGCATCACACGTTTTAAAACCAAGTGTTTTGAGGAATATAAACATTTACTTTCATAGGAATCAACCGCAAACTCTTGATTTTCGTTTCATCTAATGTAGTCTACCTTCCATATCCAGTTGAAATATTTTGTAGTGGGCCATTTCTGGAGGGCATGAAGGAGATTTGGGGTAGTTGAGGTATTTATAAACACTATGCTACCGCATGATAATATGGCTTACTGTACTGCAGAATATATGCTTGTTCTCTCTTACAGATCTAAAACAGATCCTGTCACAGGAGCTGTGAAAAATACCAAGTACCATCAACTTTAGTAAGCATTCAAGCACAGTTTTCCGTGCCCATCTGAAGTTTTTGTGTACTATTTTATGCTGTGAAAATGTCTATTTTCTTGCTATATTCTGCAATGAAATAGGTGGTTGGGATTTACGTCATGTCGTGTTAATATTAATTAATAAACCATCACTACTGTTAGCAGCTTTTTCTAGAGTATTTGTGATTCTCAATTTTGTCTGGTCTTTGGCAGTGATTTGCTGGGACTGGTTACTTACCTGGACTGGGTCATGATCGTTGTAACCATCTGCTCCTGCATTTCCATGATGTTTGAATCCCCTTTCCGAAGAGTCATGCATGCACCTACTTTGCAGGTACAGCTGCTGTCTTAGTCATCTAGTGCTGCTATAACAGAAATACCACAAGTGGATGGCTTTAACAAAGAGAAGTTTATTTCCTCACAGTAAAGTAGGCTGAAAGTCCAAATTCAGGGTGTCGGCTACAGGGGAAGGCTTTCTCACTCTGTCGGCCTTCTCATCAGTGTTCCCCCAGACTAGGAGCTTCTCTGCGCAGAGACCCCGGGTCCAAAGGACGCGCTCTGCTCCTGGCACTGCTTTCTTAGTGGTATGAGGTCCCTCACTCTCTGCTTGCTTCCCTTTCCCTTTATCTCTTGTAAGATAAAAGGTGGTGCAGGCCACACCCTGGGGAAACTCCCTTTACATTGACTCAGGGATGTGACTTAAGTAAGGGTGTTATGCAATCCCACCCTAATCCTCTTTAACATAAAATTACAATCACAAAATGGAGGACAACCACACAATTCTGGGAATCGTGGTCCAGCCAAATTGATATACACGTTCTTGAGGGGACATAATTCAAACCACAACAGCTGCTAAATCTCAGCACATAGCTAAGACGAAGAACGCTGACCTACAATTTTTCCATTCATTCTGACCAAACTGGCTTTTGTCCATTTTCAGATCGCTGAGTATGTGTTTGTGATATTCATGAGCATTGAGCTTAATCTGAAGATTATGGCGGATGGCTTGTTTTTCACTCCAACTGCTGTCATCAGGGACTTTGGTGGTGTAATGGACATATTTATATACCTTGTAAGTCTTTGGTTCTTTCCTAAATACAAGGGTTTTATAAAATCTTCTGCATTTCAAAGGGAGCCATTTGACACTAGAGTGAGATACATGGGTTTAGATATCTGAGTTCTTAAGCAGTCAATTAGATGCAAATAAATAACAGGCATGTAAAGTCTAAAAAGCATTACAAATATCTATGGATAGTTAGAGTGTTCAGATACAACCACCACAATTTTATGCATGAATGAGACATTAACTATTAAGTTCTAAAATAGTGAATCTAGTTTGCATCCCACAATTCTTGTGGCTCCAATTCTAAAAGAAAAAAAAAGTTACTGTATCATGTAGTTATCATGTAGTTGATAGATGAACTCCTTATTGTTCCTGCTAGGTGTGGTCAAGTCTCATAGAGACCTCATGTGACAGAGTAGAACTGCCTCATAGGGTTTTCATGGCTGTGATCTTTATGGGAACAGATCACCAGGTCTTTGTCCTGGAGCTGCTGGGTGGTTGGCTGAGTCTGAACCTCCAGCCTTTTGGTTAACAGCCCAGTGCTTAACTGATGCACCACCAGGGCTCCTCTCTTACTGTTAAAAGCGAACTAAAGTGAGTGCAGTTGGACTGCTCTCCGGATTCCTCTGATATTCAAAGCCCCTGGCTCTAACAGATGACCATTTAACCATTCAGTCAAACCAAGTTGTGCAACTATGGGAAGTGATTTTTATCTGTACGTCAATGCATCTTCAGACACAACACAAAAAACTATGACCATTAACGTGTAGCATGTTGCAGATCGTTAATAAAATAGTGAGTATCACCTTGCTCATATGAAATAGCTAGAATAGTCAAATGTACAGAGACCAAAGTTTACTAATGTTTACCAAGGGTGGGAAGGAGAGAGCCAGGGAGAGTCATTGTTTAGGAAGCAGTGCATTTCTGTTTATGGTAATGGGAATTTGATAACAGACATTGGTGATGGTTGCACAACATGATTAATGTAATTGATGTCACTAAATTATACATGTGAAAAAGGTTAAATTGGCAAATGTTGTATGATACGTATTTTTACAAGAATAAAAATATTCTCAAGTTCAGTGAAAAAAATAGTTGAGTATCAGATTTAGTATCCTTGATAAAAGGCATTCCAATCCTGTTGACATCAGCTGAGCCTCTAGTGTAGTAAGTTACGAGAAGGAGAACGCGCTGATGTACACACAGGCACGGTAAAGCCACCCCACTCTAGTCCTTGCATGTTGCTGGTTATGTACTTTCCTTTGAGCCCTTTAACAGCTCCCGTTCGGGTTCATTGTTTAGACTTGAGACCTCTTGTAGTTGGTAGGGTGAGTGCTTATCCTAAATAACACTTGGAATCTCTGCTGAATGAAAAGTTGTGGCAAGTTGGCTCTCAGAAAATGTAGATAATACAAGGTAAATTGCATAAATTCCAGATATTATTTTTCTTCCTCGAGGTGAGCTTGATATTTCTTTGCTGGATGCCTCAAAACGTGCCTGCTGAATCGGGAGCTCAACTCTTAATGGTTCTTCGGTGCCTGAGACCACTGAGGATATTCAAACTGGTGCCCCAGATGAGGAAAGTTGTTCGCGAACTTTTCAGCGGCTTCAAGGAAATTTTTTTGGTATGTCACAGTTACCCTTTGCTTCCAGTTCATGAAGACACACATCTGTAATGTAACCAATGAGGGGGTAAGGTGAGTCTTGCTTGTCAAGGTAAGTCTACAATAAGGTTTATTGCCAGAGGTTATAAAGGCACCAACAAAACACACAGTCAAAAACTCTACCCATGATGCTTCTGGCTTGCCACTATGTTTAATTCAATGAACATTTTTGGTAAACTAAAGAGAAAACCCTCTAGAAAGCACAATGAAAAGCGAATCCAAAGAGATGATATCCGCTGACTCTTTCATTCCTGACTTTTGACCCTAATTTCTACTCAGGGTTTTAGTTTCCCTACTTGAAAACTGAGGATAAGAAGATTTAACACCATCTACTTCACAAATGTGATTAGGAATTAATGGATTTGGCCATATAGTCTCATTTCGTGTGCCCTCTAAAGCACATAGAAGTTGGCTTCAGATATTTGGAGTGTTAATATAAAACAGCTTAAAAATGTGGCATGCAGGTCTACCCTACTCAAAGTAAACGCAATAAGCAAGAATGAATACTTAGAAACGTGATTTAGGAACTTCTAGGAACAGGGCTGCAGATAAAAAGAAGAGTAAGAGGCTCATTGCTTGCAATCTGTTATGGAAGATCTTTGCGTTACAAAGGATGATCAAAGGATTCTCTTTGTTATTAATGCATTCTCCTTGTGCAGGAATAACATGAATTAATTTACAGAAGCTTGTTTTATATCTTGCTTTCCAGAAACACATCTATGGTAGAGAATAGTTGGAGTTGCAATTAATTCTAAGGTATTTTAAAGATGGCTCAGTGGTTAAGAGTCCAGGCTGCTTACCAAAAGGTTGGCAGTTCAAATCCACCACTCACTCCTCGGAAACCCTACCGGGTAGCTCTCCTCTGCCCTGTAGGGTCACTATGAGTTGGAATTTACTTGACGGCAACAGGTTTGGTTTTTTGCTTTTATGATGTTACCAGAGGCATGGAGTTGCTAAAATTAAAAAAAAAAAAAAAAAAAAGATGTGCTGAAAGTTTCATATTTTTTTTAGGTGAAGACATTAAACTGACTTTTCCCACCATTGTAATTGAAGGAATATCACATGACAGCTAATGTATCCGAATCCCGTGACTACCGGTCGATTTTAGGAGAGAATGTATTTGTGCCTCCTCTCGATGATGTTTCTGTGTAATTTTAGTACATTTAAGGTATATATTTAGATCATTCAACCAGTACAGTCTTATGATTTGTTCAGTATTTTTCCCTTTGCCACTTTTCTCAGCTGAGACTAGTCAGCCAGCAGAGGGCACACGAGTAAACATTTTATTTTCAGGACTGAATGCTCTTTAGTGGTCTCTGGGCAAAACACATTCTCTTATGTTGACGTGAAAGCATGCTCACGAGAAAACAATGCCCTCTACCTCTAATCTGTGCTCTGCTAATAATGATATGAACCCATTTTGAGAAAAACACAGTTATTGAAAAGTTGTTAATTAGTTCCATTGAATAAAATAGAGCAAAGTGTTGATTTTTAAAATCAGAAAAATCCAAGTCATTTCTATGATGCCTCAGCCCATTTCCTTACTTGAAAGCCATATGTTTTTAGTTTAAAAATTCAAAACCCATTATTAACTTCCTTCATTTGACATTTCAGGAAGGCTGATCGAATGACCTGTGGTGGAGAAGTTCAACAATATCATGAAAAGACCATGAATTTCCTTCAGTGTTATCTTAAAAGTTCTGTTCATATCACTGTTCAACCTGAACCTACTTTTATTTTTAACAAGACATTTAATGTTTCATCAATTTATTTCAGGTCTCCATCCTTCTGTTGACATTAATGCTTGTTTTTGCAAGCTTTGGAGTTCAACTTTTTGCTGGAAAATTGGCAAAGTGCAATGATCCCAATATTATTAGAAGGGTAAGATGGTTCTTTCTGTCTTTTGGCATAAAAATTCAGGTACCATTGACTACCGAGGTTCCTTCGGGGACCCCCTGAAAAAACTTTTTGTTTAAAGTAAAACTTTTGTTTAAAGCATGCAATATGTATCTTCTGGATAGGAAAGATTTATAAGGTTGAAAGTACATAACATAGAATTCTACTCTTCCTTTTTATTCCAGTATCAATCCACTGTTGACATCTTCAGCACAGTCACTGAAGATTCCAGATGTTAATAGCTGTGAGCTTCAGAAACTTTCCCTTTAGATCTTGCCTAGCCTAACCCTGCCTCTGTTGTCACATAAGACTCAAATCAGGAAACAGCCCCTTGCAAAAATGTACAGGGGCAAAGTTTGTCTTTCACACCCCTTTTCCCACTTTCTTTTCTTTATTACTTCTCCATTTTCAACATTCTTCTCATTAGGAAACAAGTGATCTCATATTGGCTCCTAGCTGCCCAGAATCTTCCCCATTATGACAGTTAACAAGGACCTCAGCAAAGGCCCAAGTTTGAAAACTTTCACTATGGCCTTTCTCTTTATATTTCTTACAGAAACACACCTATGGTAGAGAATGGTTGTAGTTGAAGTTGATTCTAAGGTATGTTAAACACAAAACCTTAGTAAGAAGAGGCTAGCTGCTGGAACAACCTAATGTTTAAGTGACTTAACAGAATACAATTTTATATTACATCTAGAATAGGTTGGACAGCTGTCCTCTAAATGGCCACCCAAGGACTCAGGTTCTTTCTGTCTTGTGGCTCCATCCTTTGCTACATTCTCAAAGTTTTCTCTGTTAAGTTGGCAGATAGAGACAGAGAACCATCCCTGCCTGGGAGGGCTATGAACTAAGCCTGGGAGTGTTACGTGTTACTTCTTTGCTTCTACCTACCCACATTCCATTGGATAGAGCAAGGCCTCATCATCCTGGAAGGGAGCTGGAAAATGTGGTTTAGTGCTGTGCTCTGGAGAAAAGGGGAAACAGTTTGGTAAATAATTAGCCAATCTCTGCCACATAATTCAATGTCCCATTGCCTGTGAATCTGGCCCTGTTACAGGTAGGTTAACGAAGTAATCCAAACATGGCTGATGCATAAACTAGCTAAAGTATTTTCTCTTCCATCCAACTAAAACAATGCCTTAAATCAAGTAAAGTGCATGTCTCCAGAAATTCTAATAGAGCTGAACTACAATATTATGTATTTCCAGCAAATATGGTTACCTAATATAGAGTTTGGAGCCCTGATGCCTCCATGGTTAAGCTTTCGGTTGCTAACCAAAAAGTCAGCAGTTCGAATCCACCAACTTCTCCTTGGAAACCCTAAGGATCACTTCTACTCTGTCCTCTCAGGTTACTATGAGTTGGAATCAACTCAATGGCAATGAGTTTGGTTTTTGTTTTTAATACAGATTTTATGTGAGCCTGAAAAAGCCTACATTTGTAGGCTTCTAATTATACAAATTATTAGTTCTCTAATAGTTATAAATTACTAGATAACATTTTTGTCCAGTCAAAATACACTATCAGTTGAATGAATAATGAGGATTTCAGGAAGTGGCAGACTAGGAGAGACATAATCAGGCTGGGCAGACCTTATGTTATTTCATAAGTCACCCCGTAGGTTGCTGCTTCCTTCAGATGCCCTCCCCAAAGTTTCCAGGAACCTGAAGAAAACAGAACAAGGAACTTGAGATCAGGGCCACAATGTACCAAATAAGCTAATGGAAGGAGCAATAAAGAGCTGATTCATCTAGTCCATAAGCCTCTGTGAGGAAAGAAGAGTTATTTTAGATCCACATTGAAAAGAGGTCAGAAAGAGAATAACATTTCAAGAGGAAACCTGCTAGGAGTCTTGGATGACTCAGTATATTAATAATGGTCTAAGAACATTGTGATTTTATGTTATCTACTCAGACTCAGCCCAAGTTAGAGACTGATAGCTTGTGTGGGGATGGAGGACACGCTGTGGGATGGACAAACATTCTTAAGAAGGCTAAGAAAACAGCCATCATAGAGAGCATCTGCATCAAGCAGAATAACTGAAAAGAAATCAGCATAGTGAGAAGCGGTCTAAGTCTTTCCATTAGGACTAGCTATTTTCTAAACCCAATGTGGGAGACTAAGAGCAAGAATGTCACATGGATGAAAAGGACACCAGGTCCCTCACAGAGCTTAAGCGCATCTTTCTGAAAGGAGAGACAAACCCAAGGAAAAGAGACAGTTAGATATACCAACTTTCGGGTCACACAGCTTACATGGAAAGGAGATTTGAGTTGTAGGTGTTGTGTTTTTCAGCTGGGAGATGTTATTTTCTTGATATTTGTGTGTGCACTTCCTCTGTTCCCTTTCTTAAAACCACAGAAGTCTTGAGACCACTATAGATAGAGACTGGAGCCAGAAACTAGTCCCGAAAGCCCGGAAAACAAAGTCTAAGCATATTTTTTGACTCATTAAATATCAGTACAAGCCACCATGATAGATAATATGAGGAATAGAAAAATGAATTAATAAATCACTGTTGGTGCTTTTGCAATATTTTCTGTCCAATCAGAACATGTGTTTCATGTTCAAGGAATTGTAGTTTAAGGTCAGATGTTAAAAGAGTAAAAGGGAAGCAGAAATAATGTGTAATCTGATTTCAGTTGTGAGAAATATTACTCCCAACTAGGGGTACTGACTGGGAAGGCTTTGTGGAGGAGGTGGGATTTGAGATGAACTTACAAAAACAAACTTTCTATCTTAGTCATCTAGTGTTGTTATAACGGAAATACCACAAATAGATGACTTTAACAAAAAAAAATTTATTCTCTCACAATCTAGGAGGTTAGAAGTCTGAATTCAGGGCACCAGTTCCAAGGGAAGGCTTTCTCTCTGTGTCAGCCCTGGGGGAAGGTCCTGGTCATCAATCTTCCCGCGGTCTAGGAGAGTCTCAGCTCAGGGACTCTGGGTCCAAAGGACACACTCTGCTCCAGCTTTTTTTTCTTGGTGGTAGGAGGTCCCCCTGTCCCTCTGCTCACTCCTCTCTTTTATATCTCAAAAGAGATTGACTCAAAATACAACCTAATCTTGTAGATCGAATCCTGCCTCATTAACATAACTGCCTCTGAGACTGCCTCATTAACATCATAAAGGTAGGATTTACAACGCATAGGAAAATCACACCAGATGACAGAATGGTGGACAATCACACAATACTGGGAGTCATGGCCTAGCCAAGTTGATGCATATTTTGGGGGACACAATTCAATCAATAACACCTTCCAAGCAGAGGAAACAATAAGAAGAAGGACATAAAACATGTACCCAAGGGACAGGGAACAAAACAAGGAGCAAAGAATATGGGCTTTGGAGTCAGATTAGAATCCTACTTTAGTAGATATGATTGTTATGTCTGGTTACTTCATCCTTCTGAACCCATTTCCTCCTCTATAATACTTCTCACACAACAATATTATGAAGATTAAGTAAGCGCATTTATATAAAGTACCTACCCCAACCTCTGATAGCAAATATTCATTTCACTTTTTCCCATGTAGAAAAGAGCTTTAAAAGTAAGACCAGAAATATAGGCTAGGGACAGATCCTCAAAAACTTTGAATACCAGACTGAAGAGTTTGGAATTTCTTTGATGAGAAATGGAAAGCCATTGAAAGTTTGTTGCAGAAGAATCACAGATACTTAGGAGCACTTAGAATATCCGAGTCACTGTCCCTAGTGCTTTTGTTACCCACATTCCATTGATGAGGAAAACACGCATAGAAATGATAAAAAGCTCACCAAGTCACCCATCTAATAAGTGGGGAACATGGAGTCCTATTTAGGCAGCCTGGCCCCGTTGTCCATGCTTTTAACCAGTCCAATCGGCTGCCTCACCCAACCAAATGTGGGCTCAGGAAGACAAATCGGAAGAGGCAGTATGCCCAGATACATCTGGGGACTCGGTATGAGACACAGCGACACATCTATTTAAAATAATCTTGCAGGTGAATATATATATGGTTACAAAAAGATAATTGCAACATATTTTTAACTGAATTAAGTGGACTGTAAAGAATAAAAAAAGGTATGATCTCATAGATACACAGGAAAAAAGGCTGGAAGGATATACACCAAAATATTAGTTGTGTTTGTGCCTGGGTAGTTATAGGTAACTTTCCTTCCTTTTATTTACCCATACTTTATTTTATAAATTAAAGATATATTATTTTTTGTACAAGCTGCTTTTTTAAAAAAATGTTATTGGTAGTCCAGAAAAAGGTAATGTTGGCATTAACCAAACTAGTGGAAGTGAGAAAGGAGACATGGACCATGAGGGAGGGGGAAAAGCCCAAGACAATGCTGAGATTCTGATTCTGGAATACTGATTGGATGATGCTAGTGCTGGGGACAGAAATGGGGAAGCCAGGAAGAGGCACGTTTGAGGATGGAAGACACTTTCAAACCCGTTAAAATTTGAAGTTTTATTGAAATATTCAAGTGGTGACCAGGAATTTTACAATACGCGCCTAGAACCCAGAGCAGAGATTAAGGCTCAACATATGAAAATGACCAACAAAGAATTAAAGATAACAAAAACGAGACTATAGGCAGAAAATGCGTGAAAAATTCTTACTAATGTTTTATCATCAACTTCCATCTGCCCATATCTTCATTATCTTCGCCCAAGTCTCTATTACTGTTTGCTGGATAGCTGATCCATCACTATTGTTACTTAACAGACTTTTGTTATTCTACATAAAAAATGCTTTCTGTCTTTCTTCTGAGTTTATTTTCTGACTATATTTTCCCTTCCTTTTTTTTTTTTTTTTTTTTTTGTGTCTCCTCCTACTTTAGGAAGATTGTAATGGCATATTCAGAATTAATGTAAGTGTGTCCAAGAATTTAAATTTAAAACTAAGACCCGGAGAGAAAAAGCCTGGATTTTGGGTGCCCCGTGTTTGGTAAGCCAATGCTATTAACAGAAAAAATATCCTGAAGAATGTTATATTTATCAGCAGAAGGTATTAAATAAGCATTCTACAGCATGAAACTGTTAGGGAGCTTAAAATTATTTTAAATAAAACAAGGAAAAGCACTGAATCACCACAGGATGCAAACAATGAAGTAAATCAGAGAAAAAGTGGTTTGTTGTGGTCCGTGTGGCTTCATTGAAGGCAATAAAATATTACTCCGTATTTTTCGAATACCTTAAAGGTATGCATCTGGAGTCAAATAGCTTTAAAAGTTAGTGATGCTTAAAAAGGGAGGGGGGATTTTCTGTCAAATTAAACTAGTCCCAATAAAAATGTTTATGATTTTAAGGAAGGAACTGGTATCTTCATAACAGTTGTAGAGAACCCTCAATCATAAAGCGATTTCAAATCCATTTACATTGATGGATTTCCACTATAGAAAAGCTGGAGGTGAATTCGATTATGATATCTGACTCCCTAAAATTCATTTTTATTGAAAATAGGTTTTCAAAGCATTTACATTAATGTTAGAGGCACCTAGTACTTTCTTCCTCATCCATTTTACTAATGACCATGAATGTAATCTCTAAATCGCCTTCATTGATCAGGGAGTTTAAATCAACTTCCTTTGTCCCGTTAAGTCTTTATTTCTTTTTTTTCAATTTCATTATTACCTCTTAGAAGAATGAGTAAAACCCAGCAATGACTCTGCTTTTGTCACAGCTGACCTTCTCTTCTAAATGTCGAAAGTCTTTAAAAGAAATAATGTTTTACCCAGCTGTACTCTAAGGCTCATTTTTATCTTGCTTTGGTATGGGATTCATTTTTATAAACACTTGTATACAACGTATATTTGGGCTTTTATTTTTTTTAAATACCCCATAACTATAAAAAAAGATTAAATTTGTATGGCTTGAGTTTGGGAAGAGAGGAATCCAACACAGGGGAATATCTTCATCCCAGTGCCAACTAGAAAAGCCATCTAATTTACATTAAAATAAAAAATTAAAGAAACATAAAAAGTTTGTTTTTGTGAGACGAGAATTCATAATGATACCATAAATTATTTATTTGTATCAGAACATTAAATGAAATTTTTCCTGATGTTTTGAAATTTGGGCTAAAGTCTCAAAGCTGAGGACAATAATATGGGATAAAGTATCCTTACATTCTGAAGAGACTAATTAAATCCATTCCAGCAGAAGTTGCTAAAAGTTTACGCACCTCTGTCATCCAGTTCCAGTTCATGTAAAAGGAAACTATACATCCAACCATACATTCATGAAGTAAATAAATTCACAGGTCTAGAGAGTGTTGTGGCATCTCCTCTCCTTCACTATGGAAAAAGGTTGAGGGGACTTCTCACCCTGGCAGGACCCCTCTCAGAGACTGGCAAGGCTGGGGGAGAGGCACCAGTGGGCAGGCTGCTTTTCACCATCTGGCAGGGCAGAGCTATCTGGTGTTCCTTGAGAGCCAAGTAGTCATTGCTTAGGTCACCTGATGTGAACCATCTTGATGGGACCCTGCTGCAAAGGGCTACGTCCTGGGAAGGAGGTTATTGTTGCTGTTAATTGTTGCCCAGTCTGCTCCAACTCATGGCAGCCCAGTGTACAACAGAATGAAATGTTGACCAGTCCTGCACCATCTTCATCTTCATGATCATTGTTATGTTTGAGCCCATTGTTGTGGCTCTTGTGTCAATTCATCCCATTGATAGTTTCCAGGAATGGGAGCTGAGAGTTGGCCACACACTCACACTTCACGTGCTGGGGTGTGCTGCTGAAGAACACACAGATGCACTTTATGAAAGAGCAACAGCTGCCTTGATGAGAGCACCAATGGCCAGATTCTAATCTCATAGGATACACCAGTAGCATGAGATACATGAGAGTTTAACTCCATTTCTCTAACCCCAACTACACCCCATCCCTAACTTGTAAGAATCAAATGGTGGCCTGGAAAGGAGTGGAACAAGGAGAGCATCCAGCATTTCTTCCTCTCCTTGAACCACAGGTCAGGCTTGAACTGCTGAGGATGGGATCACTGTACTGGTTATGAGATCAAAAGTTTGATTTTATAAGGACAGAACTTTTTAGAATGAGACTAATCTTATACGTGAAAGTGACCACAAGACTTTGGGACCTCCCCCAGATGTCGGAAAGGAAAATAGAATATACTTGAAGGCAGCGTGAAGAGAAAGCTCGCTCTGTACCCAGTAGCACCCTATGGTATTCAACTTGTTCTATAAAATCAGCGATGCATGACTTTTTAGATCAGCACTGTTGTTGTTACGTGCTGTCAAGTTGGTTCTGATTCATAGCGACTGTGTGTACAACAGAACAAAACACTGCCAGGTCCTACACCATCCTCACAATCTTTGTTGTGCTTGAGTCCATTGTTGCAGCCACCGTGTCAGTTCATCTTGTTGAGGGTCTTCCTCTTTTCCGCTGACCCTTCACTCTGCCAAGCATGATGTCCTTCTCCAGGGACTGGTCCCTCCTGATAACATGTCCAAAGTATGTGAGACAAAATCTCGCCTTCCTTGCTTCTAATAAGCGTTCTGGCTGTACTTCTTGCAAGACAGATCTGTTCATTCTTCTGGCAGTCCATGGTATATTTAGTATTCTTCATCAACACCATAATTCAAAGGCATTGATTCTTCTTCTGTCTTCCTTATTCATTGTCCAGCTTTCGCATGCATATGAGGTGATTGAAAACACCATGGCTTGGGTCAGACGCACCTTAGTCCTTAAAATGACATCTTTGCTTTTTAATACTTTAAAGAGATCTTTTGCAGCAGATTTGCCCATTGCAACACATTGTTTGATTTCTTGACTACTGCTTCCATGGGCGTTGATTGTGAAGCCAGGTAAAATGAAATCCTTGACAACTTCAGCATTAATTGGAATGTAGTATTTTACATAAGTTCTTATTAAGGAATTCAAGTTCGATAACATTTTTAACTCATAAGAGGATAGGGGGCATTCCTTGTGCATCACCCCAATGGCATTTGTCCATTTGTCTAAGATACTTGAATTAGTGGGGGTGAAATAAAAATCCCCAGTCAACTAAATGCCAACTTTACCATGATACTTTTCATGTTTTTCCTTCTTCAGTAAGCTCGTCAAGAGTCAGCAGACAAAAACTTTGTAATTTCATATTGGCAAATCAGATCTTATGATTAAGAAAATAATTTGCCTAGTGGAATGCTTTGGTAATTCTAATTAGGGCATAAATATGCATTATCTAATTTAGTAGATGATCTGGTTTTATATTCTCTCTTAAGATGAATAAGTTCATTTACTTCTGAATCACTCTCAGATTTGATGAGATAATAATTACCTCAGTTAAAAGTTTCAAACAGATCATATATTATAAACATTGTGTGTTTTAAGTGTAGGTCTAGGATATAGAAAAATAGCATGCCTGATAGAAAACTCAACAAAGAATTCGATTTTGCAATAAATATTTATTGAGTGCTTACTGTTTGCCAGTTATTAATTTTGACACCATGACACAACCATGAATAAGTCATGGTCCCTTCCCCCTAGGAGCTTGAAGTCCAGTGGAGAACAGAAAAAAAATGTTAATAATTTAATATGCTATTCTAAGGGCTTTGATACTACATGGATAAATCCTTAAGCATACTCCAGCTTACCTGAAGCTCACTTGTAGGTAATTTTAAGTTACGCTGTGATACATTCTAGGCAGAAGGAGATCGGTTTTGTAGGATCTAAGTCTCAAAAAATTTGGGATATCCTCTTTAAGAAAAAGAATATGAACTTACCTTACTTTGTAAGTTTATCAAAAACACACAACCATGAGAACCATTGCCGGGACCTTTCCCAGGGCCTTCAAAGGGCCTGTGCAAGGAAGAGGCCCTGAGGCTTAAGCTACATTAGCTGTGTGGTTTATCTACCTCAGATTCTAGAATACAGAAAGGTAGAGGGTGCAGTGGCACTCAAAAGAGAGGCACCTAGCCCAGACTTTGGTATAATCAGGGGAAAGGACCCAGAGGAGAAGACATATTAGTTTATTCTCGAAGGAAGAACATGAATTAGACAGATGATGGGGGAGGAGTCGGGCTGGTAGGAAGGAAAGGCTAGGCAGAGGTAAGGAAGGCTTTCCAAGCTGAGGGAAGCACAAAGTAAAAGAAATCCTAGTGCATCTAGGAAGTACAAGTTTCTAATTGCTTCAGGCTAGATGGCTGAAATGTAAGATACAGGTACCATTTTGGACAATGTCATTTTCTGCATTTCCGTATCCAAGGGGCAGAGGCTAAGTCACCATCCTCCATGGCACCCCAGTGGAGGATCTCTTCTCATTGTCAAGATCTTTAAAACCTTCTGGAATCTTTTACTAGGAGGTAAAAAACTGACCAAATGTTGAGGTGAAAACCAATGTCCTACTTTTCTGAATTAGATAGACAAGATTATAAGCCTTAAAAAAATCTATCCAGAAAACATGATATTTAAATAGCCTTCCAAATTGAAGAAGGGCAACAGATAAAATTAGAATAATGGGTTCTGTTTGGGATTTACAGATGTCCTCTGTAGTTGTGGGTAAATGTTAAACTTTTCCAACTTTAGGAGCATAAACAGATCATAAACATCTTATATGATTAAAGCTGGAAAACATTTTTTAATTCGAATGGACCATATATTCTTCCAACTACATAATTCTGTGGTCCTATGTTTTATTTTTCTTGGTTTGGCCTAGAAGTGTATTTTTAACATATTCTAACTTCTAAAGGATGTGGAACATGAAAGTAGTTTGAGTTGCTATAAATTCAGCTGAAAAAGTACTTTTACATAAAGAAAATGTATGAGTAAGAAAGTTGAACATCAGATCTGAGCGCTGGCTCACTTGGTTAAAAAAAAAAATTCCTTATTCAAGAAAACTGTGGCATCTGTAGAATCCTTCAGCTTCTGTTTACTGCAAAATAAATTCGATTTAATTGAAAACCCCCAAAGGAAAGGTTACCGGAAAAATCCAAGAGAATATACTTGAACTTTCATATATAAAAAATCTAAATCAGAATCTCAAAATATAAATTATGAGTGGAAATTTTGTGCTATATAGAAAACATTTCTACAAATAAACTTTAAACCCTTAGGAGCAAGTCAGTTCATTTTTTAATTTTCGTATTAGACGCCATCGATTTAATGTTAGGTACCTGGGTGGGACTACAGTTAAGGGCTCACTACCAACAGAGAGTGGTTCAAAACCACCCAGAGGCGCCTGGGAAGAAAGACCTGGCAATCTGCTTCCAAAAGGTCACAGCCATGAAAACTTTATGGAGTACAGTTCTACTCTGCACGCATGGGGTCACTGTGAATCTGAATCACCTCGTCTGCAACTCGTTTGTTTCTTTGGTTTGTGTAATAGGAGAGAAAGAAGAGCTATCCAGGTAGGTCTCTTGATTGTCTCTGTGGTATAAAATAAATAAATAAAAGCTGGTAGAAAAATACTGAACCCAGTTCTCCCTAGAGTTTTGCCTTTCGTAAGTGCTAAATTTTGATAAATGAGCCTGCAGGAAAAAAAAAAATTATCAAAATATAATTTAGACAGGCTTCAGGAGACCTGCTGTATTCTATAGTCCTGAATTCTTCATCAAATGTACGAAATGATAGAGGTAGTCCATGATATTCCAGAGTCTGGTTGACTAAATCCTTAAATTATTTAAAAGAGCCTCCAGTAAGGGGAAAAGGAAGAAAACACTGAAAGCAGTTTCTGTTCACCACAAAGATGTGAGCTAAGACCTATAAAGATGAAAGTAGCTGCAATATATTAGACAGGATCACTTTGTAAGTGGAAAGAAAGCAAGTACAGCAACACCTTAGAAAAACGAGATGAGACACTCCCGTTACTCCCCATCTCCCCCCAAAACAATGAAGACCCATTGCCATCAAGTCGATTCCAAACCATAGTGACACTATAGGACAGAGTAGAACTGCCCCATAGGGTTTCCAAGGAGCAGCTGGTGGATTTGAACCACCGACCTTTTGGTTAGCAGCCGAGCTCTTAACCACTGCACCACCAGGGCTCAAAAAAAACCAATAGTGGGGTCAAAATGTTTAGGATCACGGATCATCTGCAGGGTGTAGACAGCAGACTCTGCAGCGGGGGCTACAATAAGTCTCTAATGAAAATAACTCGGAGTTAATGAGAGAAAACAATCCAGCTGGGAGAGAGGAATCTGGAAACAGAGGCTATGAATAAACACTTCTTGGCGTCTCAGTGACTTCAAAACGAAGCACTACTTTGCAGTATGGTGCTCCTAATGATAACACAGAACAGAAAAAGTGGCCAAATTCTATTTTTACACTTTTTATATGAACACCAGATCCCATTGCTATAGAGTCCATTCTGACTCATGGCGAGCTCGTGTGTTACAGAGTACAACCCCTCCATAGGGTTTTTTTTGGCCATTATCTTTATGGAAAGGAGCTCACCAAGAGGATGGTGGTTCGAACCCACCCAGTCGCTCCGTGAGAAAGACCTGGTGATCTGCTTCCATAAAGATAACAGCCAAGAAAACCCTATGGGGTAGTTCTACTCTGTCACAAGGGGCCCCTAGGAGTCGAAAATTGACTTGATGGCACTAACAACAACAACAACAATCTTTATGGAAGCAGATCACCAGGAATTTTCTTCTGCAGCACCACTGAGTTAGTAGCCAAGCACAAACCATTTGAGCCACCCAGGGATTATGAGCTAGAATGTGTATTTCCCATCCTCAGTGTAATCAGGACCAGCCAGAAATGTTACAGAACTTTAGAGCTTGCAAGGCCACACATTTTTGCTTGAAGTTAGAAGGGTTGTTTGGCATTTTGTTGTTTTAAAGTTAGAACAGTCCATCATTACCTAATAACCAACCCATAAATTATAACAATCAGTAAATTATAATGCACTGTTACTATTTAGCAAACGAATGCCATATAACCCACCCTCCCAAGAGCCAAATATACCCTGCACCCAAGATTGGAAAGAGCTACAGATCTTTGCCTTAGGGCGCTTCTCACGGGAATTTCACAGAACATTCTTCTCTCTGAATTGCAGGGCAAACCCTCGGAACTTTAATTTTGACAACGTGGGAAACGCTATGCTGGCATTATTTGAAGTTCTCTCCTTGAAAGGCTGGGTGGAAGTGAGGGATGTTATTATTCATCGTGTGGGGCCGGTAAGTAAGCACATCGAATCCTTTAAATGCTTCAAGAGCTGCTTTTGTCTGCTTTGATGAATAACCATATTTTTCATTTATGCAGATCCATGGAATCTATATTCATGTTTTTGTATTCCTGGGTTGCATGATTGGACTGACCCTTTTTGTTGGAGTAGTTATTGCTAATTTCAATGAAAACAAGGTAAGAATTCTGGGTTTGAATACCACTGGGTATATTCTTTTCTAGCCACTTACTTTAAGGTTATTTTTTTTTTCCACACACGGCATGAAGTCACATTAAACTATAATGTGACTGGTGTAAATAATCTCTATAACTATTTTACAAGCTTCCTCATTACTGCTTTTCAGGCACATTATTTAAGAGTACCATCCTCTTGCTAAATTTACCCTTTTTAGAAACAGTGTCATTAATTCACTAACAACTGAAAGACGCATCTCCTATTGTTCAAACTGAAAGCCTGTGCAGCAAATTATTAAACTACAATAGCTGGAACTGACTCGCTGATTGCAGGTAGTATTACTTTCACAAAATGTCAACCGAATGCTCCTTTGTAACTAAGTAGATGAACTCAGAATTTTGATGGGATGGGGTGGGGGGTGTGCAGTAGAAATGGTTACATTCTTTTTTGTAGGAAGAAAAGATCTTTCTAATTTCAGATACTCTGCATACTTTATGCACTCAGGAAGCATGCTGAGTTCAAACAGTTCTATATTATCAGTACAAGGACTCACAGATGGGAAACCAGCAAGAATAGGTAGTTTCTTCTCAGAAGTGAGTTCGGGGATAGCATTCTACTAACACTCCTTGGCGAGGTATTGTCATTCTCCTGGACACACTGATAAGCCTTCTCGTGTGTAAGGGTCAGTATTTGGAATTGTAATAACTGAAATGCATACCATTTTTGAGCACCTTCAAGGTACTAAGATTTTACATATGCTTGTATCAATTCTCACAACTCTGAAACGCACAGTTGAAGAAAAGGAGACTTACAAAGGTTAAAAAACTTGACTGAGGGGTAAAAAGTGGGACCAAGATCCAGAAGCAGGTCTTATTACTGCGGGCGCTGTTATTCTTTGAGTACAAAAATATAAAAATGTCCACCATCTTTCTGCCATGAATTAGAGCTAGATGTGCCTGCAAAGCACCGTGCTGCTAGATGTTATTCATGGCTAGCACTGATCTGCACTCATTTACATCAGAGCTCTGTGGTTTGCGTAGCTACACTTGGGACTGTATCACCACTGTCCCCAGGCTCAACGTGTGTGGTAGCAGTTACTCATTTCTAGAGCTGCCTCCAGTGGATTGCCACCTTTGATGTGTGCCTAATGAGTATGTCATTTCATCTGGGCTTTCAAAGGGTGTGATTTGAAATATCCCTCCTTTGGGCCCCAACACTACTCCAGCCCACAGAAACACGGAATTTTAGAGTTACTGAGAAAGTAGCGATCATGTAGCCCAGCCCCCCGATTTTACTTCCTAACGGATTCATAAGACGAGTTGCTCTAAACGCCACAGTGTGTTCAATTTAATGCTAAGTGGAAAGTGGAAGACAGGTCTTTTTAGATGCCTATGAGCCATGCTATGGAGCAGACCCTGGGAATTGCAGAATGTGGACAGAAGTTAATCAGTCAATCGACAGGAGAGTTTAAGCACTCTTTACTCAGAAAGCTGCAAGAGGCCCTCTGAGCAGGCCCCTGACTTCAAGACACTTAGGTCCCGTGGCAACTCACAGTCCAGTAACATAAATGAAACGACATAAAATGGTCAATAAGTGGGAGCAAATGTATAATTCGTTGCAACTCTTGAACTTAGAGGAATGGCTGAAGTAAGCGATACAGTCAGGGAGGGCCTATTTACAACATTGTTCTCACTTATGTACCGAAAGAGGATAGAACCCCCTTAGCCCGAGGTAGGGGCACATATGTAAACTCAGATGGTGCTTAGAGAAAGATGAAAATTAGAAGAAATCCTATTTCTAAACATTACATGCTTGATTAGTTCATTTGAGATATAAATTTCTAATTATGGGAACCTTTTAGAAATATATTTTTCTTCAAGTTTTTAGAAGCTACTATAGAAATCATTTATTCATTATTAGTCATTCAACAGAGTCCCTGTTAACATGCTTGGCTACTAACTGAAAGGTTGGAAGCTCCAATCAACCCAGAGGCACCTCAGAAGAAAGGCCTGGAAATCTCCTAAAAAATCAGCCATTGAAAACTATGAAGCACAGTTGTACTCTGACACACGTGGGGTCGCCATTAGTCAGAGTTGACTTGATGGCAACCAATTGGCAGTATTCATTCAACAGATTTATTTTGAGCACCTTCTAAGTGCCAAACGCTGCTCTTGGCACTAGGGACAAAAGAGTGAGCTATATTCTGCCCTCACAAAGCTCACACTTTAATGGTCATGCTGTTATTATTAGGTGCTGTCGAGTCGCTTCTGACTGATAGTGACAGCGGTTCCTGAGTAGAACTGCCCCATAGGGTTTGCTTGGCTCTAATCTTTACAGGAGCCGATCACCAGGTTTCTCCCACAGAGCCACTGGGTGGATTCAAAGTGCCACCCTTTTGGTTAGCAGTCAAGTCCTTGACCATGAGTCATACCTAAGGTTATGTAAATAGGTTGTCAAATATGTAGGCAATAGAGAGATACAGAGATATTCGAAATAAGGTGAGCTTTGGGGACAGTGTTTTCACAAGTGAAGATTGTGCAAGGCAGGAACGATAGCCCCTTGGTTCTTTAATAATAAAAATCTCTTCCTTAGAAAATAGAACCCTCTTTAAATGGTTAAAAGTCTATACCAGTAATATTTTTTTAATTTCCCTACTATAAAACAATGTTTTGATTAATAAACTTAATTTGACAACTAATAAGCTGTCAGAAGTTTTCATGCATTAATGAACAGATGATACCTCCATGTTTTTATTCTTTGGGATACTTTCACAGTTTAACTTTTCAAAATTTCTTCTCTTTTTTAATGAAGGAATAATATTAATTTCTACGGTGTCTAGAGAGCAAATATTTATTTCTACTTAGAGAGAAAAGTAGATTAGCAATATTATTATCAGAAAAAAATTAAAATGAGTAACATTATTAGGAATAAACAGTGTAATTAAATCATGATAAACGGAACTAATCATCAGGAAGTTATAGAACTCCTGAACATCAAAGTGTACAAAGCAAAGGTTAACAGAAGAACTAGATGGTGCCTGGTTACCACTACCAACTGCCCTGACTGGGATCACAACAGAGGGTCCTGAACAGAGTGGGAGAAAATTGTAGAACGAAATATCAAACTCACAAGATGAACAGGCTTGCTGGTCTCACAGAGACTGGAGGAACCCCCGAGACTGTGGCCCTAAGGCACCCTTCTGACTGGGAAAGGAAGCCATTCCTGGAGACCATCTCCCAGCCAAACAATAGACAAACACATAAGATAAACACTAACATCTGAGAGGAATGTACTCCTTAGAACAATCAATTATACGAGATCAAAAGGGCATTATCTGCCCCAAAACAAAGACTAGAAGGCAGGAAGGGGTAGACAATTAGGATGAAAGAAAATGGGAAAACCAGGGTGGAAATGGGGAGAATGCTGACACACTGTGGGGAATGAAACCAAGGCCATGAAACACTTTATCTACAAACTATCCAATGGGAAACTATTTTCCTCTGTAAACTTTCACTTACAGCACAATTTAAAAAGGAGAGAGTTGGACATAGGAGGCATTGAACGAAGCCAGGTAGCAAGATAAGTTGCAAATAGATATCTCGAGTTCAGAGATGCCATAAACTGGTAAGAGGGCTCAGAGGAACACCTATCTATCTCCAGGCTTCTCTGTTAAATGGTTTTCATTAGATTCTGTAAGTTCTCCTTTGGGGCAAAGATTTTTAAATCACTGGTCCAAAGTGTGCTTTCATCATGGGAATGAATGTTTGAAGGAACCGCTAGGAGGCCTAAAGGACATTGGCCCATCAATATTCCATCCATCTAGACAGGGAGGTGCCCAAGCATAGAACTCGTTACTTGGGTTTGGTCTTTTTTTAGTGGAATAATCTGATCCTCCACATAAAAATATATATCCATAAGAGACACAAATCATGTTATTTCTGGTATAATTATGTGGGAAGGGAATGTTTTGATTAATTTTCTCAAGCCAATGTTCTTTTAAAGAATTGTCACAAATAGATAACCGTCCAATCTTTAGAAGGTCCCAGAGTCTAGTACAAAGAAGGGATGAGTCATTCTGTGTGAAGTCAAGAAATTCCTTTGCCTTACTTGATAAAATCCCAATGTATCTAGGGATTTCTCCATGCTGGAACAAATAGCTAATTTGGCAAACGCGAACACCTTTGAGTATTGCAAAGCAAGCTCTCAAGCGTTTCATGGCCTGGTTGGGTGTTAAGGGTTGGGTTAAATTAAAGCATGATACTTGAGGTTAACAGTTCAGGAGGATGCTATAGTCTAACATGTATGGCTCCCTTAAAGGCGATGTCGAGGTTAATGCTAGCAGTGGGTATAAGACTATAATTCAATATAAGGAATGCTAATGGATCCGAGGAAACCTTAGTGGCGTAGTGGTTAAGATCTATGGCTGCTAACTAAAAGGTCTGCAGTTCGAATCCACCAGGCGCTCCTTGGAAACTCTGTGAGGCAGTTCTACTCTGTTGTATAGGGTTGCTGTGAATCAGAATCAACTTGACGGCAATGAGTTTGTTTTTTTTTTTTTTTAATGGATCTGAATTTTGATGTTCAGATTGTGGTGGGGGGGTGACACTTAATCAAATTACTGACACTAGCTACTGATTGGGCTAATTTAACAAAGGCATTTTCTCTCCCTGCGTTAAAGGCGATTACCAAAAGCAGTAAAATAAAACTTAAGAAGGGCCTCATAATGAAGAAAAACTATCCAAACAACATAAAAATAACAGCTACAATAAAGTAAGTTCCTTCGGTCACCTGCTTGAGAAAATAAAACTCATACCAGGGAAGGAAACCACAATAATGAAGTATTGCCAATAGCATAAGAATAGCAAAGATTATAAAGCAAAGTCCAAATATTTCAAGGTCTTGTTTTGTGATCTTGGGATTAGCTGTGTCTTAGTTATCTAGTGCTACTGTCACAGAAATACCACAAGTGGATGGCTTTAACAAACAGAGATTTATTCTTTCACATTCTAGGAGGCTAGGAGTCCGAATTCAGGGTGCCAGCTCCAGGGGAAGTCTTCTCTCTCTGTGGGCTCTGAAGGAAGGTCCTTGTCATCAATCTTCCACTGATCTAGGAGCTTCTTAGCTTGGGGACCCTGAGTCCACAGGACGTGCTCACTCCCGGCTCTTGTTTCTTGGTGGTATGAGTTCCCCATGTCTCTCTGCTTGCTTCTCTCTTTTATATCTCAGAAGAGAATTATTTAAGACACAACTTAATCTTGTAGATTGAGTCCTGCTTCATTAACATAACTGCCGCTAATCCCACCTCGTTAACATCGTAGAGGTAGGATTTACAGCAGATAGAAAAATCACATCAGATGGCAAAATTGTGGACAGTCACATAATACTAGTAATCATGGACTAGCCAAGTTGACACACATTTTTAGGGGGACACTATTTAATCCATAACAAGCTGTTTACTTCTGCAGTCATCTGCTTCTGGCCGCAAGGGCATTTAAGGGTGAGCTTCAAATCTCCAGATGGTTGCACAGTCCACTGGGATGGCTTTGCTCATTTAAGCTTTGATAAGTGGATCCAAGGTTTGATTCCCTGTAGCTTTGCATCACAGGGGTTGGTAAGGAGGACTAAACAGAGTCCCTTCCAGCAAGGTTCCAATGAGTCCTTCAATTGATGCCTTTTCCAGTTCACAAAGTTTCCAAGGGACGATATCAGGAGGATGCTGGATCTTTAATCTCTGGTCATTAAAGGCTTCTTTAACCTGTGAAAGGTATTTCTTACAGTACTGCATCGATGACTAACAGTATTTCAGTAAATCAGGCTGTACAATGTTAGAGTAAGTGTAAGCAACATAAGAAAGGACCATGGGCTTTCCAGTAATTATTCTAGGAAATACAACATTGTTGTTGTTGCTGTTGTTAGGAACATCAAGTTACTTCCAACTTATAGTGACCCTGTGTACAACAGAACAAAACACTGCCCAGTCTTGCACCATCTTCACAATCATTGCTATGTTTGAACCCATTGTTGCAGTCAATGTATCAGTCTATCTTGTTGAGGGTCTTCATCTTTTTCCCTGACCATCTACTTTACCAAGCATGATGTCCTTCTCCAGGACTGGTCCCTCCTGATAATATGTCTGTTATGGATTGAATTATGTCCCTCAAAAATGTCTGTCAATTTGGCTAGATTATGATTCCCAGTATTGTATGATTGTCTACTATTTTGTCATCTGATGTGATTTCCCTATGTGTCGTCAATCCTATCACTATGATGTTAACGAAATGCATTAATGGCAGTTATATTGACGAGATCAACAAGATTAGATAGCGTCTTAAGCCAATCTCTTTTGAGATATAAAAGACAGAAGTGAGCAGAGACACATGGGAACCTCATACCACCAAGAAAGCAGTGCCAGGAGCAGAGTAAGTCCTTTGGGCCCGGGGTTCCTGCATGGAGAAGTTCCTAGCTCAGGGGAAGATTGATAACAAGGACTTTCCTCCAGAGCTGACAGAGAGAGAAAGCCTTCCTCTGGAGCCGGCACCCTGAATTCGGACTTCTAGCCTACTGGACCGTGAGAGAATAAACTTCTCTTTGTTAAAGCCATCCACTTGTGATATTTCTGTTATAGCAGCACTAGATGACTAAGACAATGCCCAAAGTACATGAGATGAAGTCTCGCCATCTGTGCTTCCAAAGAGCATTCTGGCTGTACCTCTTCCGAGACAGATTTGTTTGTTCTTCTGG
Source organism: Dugong dugon (assembly GCA_030035585.1). Taxonomy (NCBI): domain Eukaryota; kingdom Metazoa; phylum Chordata; class Mammalia; order Sirenia; family Dugongidae; genus Dugong; species Dugong dugon. The sequence continues at coordinate 14,048,939 of CM057479.1, forward strand.
CAGTTCATGGTATATTCAATATTCTTTGCCACTACCATAATTCAAAGGCATCAATTTTATTCTTCAGTCTTCTTTATTCATTGTCCAGCTTTTGCATGCATATGAGGCAATTTAAAACACCATGGCTTGGGTCAGGTGCACCCTGGTCCTTAAAGTGGCATCTTTAAACATGAAAGGTAATAAAAAACTCCATAGGTAAACTATGTGATTTTCCACAATTAAACTATTGGCTTTAATGATGCTAGATTCAAAAGAAATAAAGTTCTGACCAAGTTAGCAATTAAAAATAATAAAATAATGACATAATATCATGTACTTGTTGTTTAATATAAGGCAAACATCACTGCACGTAAATTTTAATCCAAAGAAAATTTGAAATTTCTCCCTATTCGACATGTTTCATGTAGCTCATAACATATTAAATAAATCCGTTTCTTTTAGCACTCTTTTTTTTGTGAAACAAAACAAATCTTTTGTGGCTTTCCATGGAGTTTCAAAGTTGTCAGGAGTTCACCGTAGGTCACTGAGTAACAATACTTGAGTTATTTAACCAAAGATCTTAAAGGTAAAAACCTTACCTTGTTTTGTTTTGTTTTGTTTTTAAGCCATATGGCTGGTTTTTGACTCAGAAATTTATTTTAATGAGATGCTGAACCCTTGCCTTATTCTGGAATTAATAAAATTACTCCTTTTCTTTAAATAGAACAAATTTCATATAATATCTAGCTTAAATTACTTAGAAAGATTTTCTTTTGAGATTTTGCTTTTTTCAGAACAAATTTACTTTCATTAATTCCTGGGAATATTGTGGCTATTTAGTTTATTTAAGTGCCTATTTATCATTAAACTAATCAGGGTAAGGTCTTTGAAGAAATTTAATTTAACAATGTCATCCAGAGGTAGGATATTATATTTTCATAACCCTGTCTTTTGGATGGTTTATAGGATCTTTTATAGAAATAATTTAGAAAAGTTTGTCCTTTTTCAGTGCACTTTCCAAATAGCACGACTTCCTGAGACATGACAGAAACTCAAACACAAAACAGGACGGGAAAACCACATACATTCATCAGTCTGTGAGGCCAGCTCAAAACACAGGCTTACATTCAGCATTACATAAGACAAGGTATGGGGAACCTAGTTTCTTAAAATGTATACAGCAATTTTTTGGTGATATAGACTCAATTCAACAGAAAAATAGGTCCTAGATAAACTCACTAACTTTCCATAGTTTCAGATGGGCGGTATCAGACCCTCTGACAAAACCTGAACATCAAACAAAAGTTCCCGAGAGGAAAGAAAAACCAACATGAATGGGAACTCATTTTCCAAAATGGAAGAAAAAGAGCAGATGGAAATTCATTTTCCCCAAGTGATCACTGAAATTCTAAATTATTTCAAATATGTTCAGCTTGTTTTTGAACATGAACCCCAAAACAGTATCCTGGTAGAGGGAAAATCCATGCTCATTTATCAAATACGTTAAGTATTAGGCTGAAATTTGGTCTTCTGGAATCAAATCTTAATAAGACTCTGGGATTCCTTCATAACAACGATACAAAACCTGGTTTTGTTCTTTTTTGAACCCAATACATTCTGCCAGCTAGAGGCCTGGTCTCTTATTTTAAGCAAACGTGAGGATCCTCATGAGGGTTAAGAAATTCCTTTAGACTCTTGCAATGTTCTGGTGAGACCAAGGAGAGAAAGTAATCTGCAGAGGTTTGTTCATTTCCTCCAGGTGTCAAAGGTTTGTTTTGTCCTTCTATCTCCATAGGATAGAAGGATAGTTCTAACAAAGTGTTGTTAGAAGAGTAAGAGGCTAAGGTGGGTATAAAGAAGAAACAGCCAGCAAAGGGGCAGATGGTGTTGGAGCAGCAGGGGTAAGTGGAATAGAAACGTAACTCTGCAGCTCCTTATTGCATTTATTTAATTTAGAAACAGTATCCTGCAAGAAAGCAATTTTGCTATCTTAGTGTCTTTTGGAGGCCTCAAAATACTAATCAAAACAGACATCCCACTGTGGTTGTTTAATTTGGGAGCCCTTGCTTTCTAATTTACTGCACAGAAAAATAAGTTTAGATAAATCAAAAGAACACCAAAGTGGCCACTGGTTTTCCAGACCATCTTTAGTAGTGGTTATGCCAAACAGACAGAAACTCACACTTTGAGGAACCAAAGTGTTTGTTCATTTAGTGAGCAGGAGTCCCAGAGGGGAGCCCCTAATCACCATTAGTACTGGCATTTCCCACTTTTCCAGGAAAGTTCAAGTTTGTTCTTTAAACTTTGAATTCTCAGACTGAAAAAATCCTGATGGGGTCTGCCATGGGGCTTTGGGCAGTGTTTTGTTTTAACTGTGTGCCTTCATTGTGTGATATTTTGCTTGCGGCTGGTGGGCAGCCTAGTGCTCTGGCCCATCTCACATCCCAGCTTATCCTGTCATGGGAGTCTTTATTCAGCCAAAGCTGGTGGTGGCCACCCTGATGGCTCTTAAGAGGTCCTTCCATGCCCGCAGTTTTGCTTGCAGCTTATGGAACCTGAGATTCCCCAGAGAACAAACTTGAATCCCTCTAAGACAGTTAACTTTGCAAGTGCCAGACAATATTTGTACAAAACAAATCTTTCCCAAAGCACTGGTGAAGGAATAGGATTCTGCAGAAACAAACCAGAAAGCAGTCTTGCAAGTTCAAATTGAAATTAATTTCACACACCTTCATGAGGACAAAACAGATCCCTCAATAAGACTTAAAGAGCTGCAACGCAAAAGGAGTGGAGCTAGAATTTGAGAGGCCATTTACCTTAAGACAGCTCATGAGATTCCACGGCGATGGTGAACCCAAGCAGTTCTGCTGGTCAACCAGAGCCTGGGTCCTTGGCTTCTTGGGGCCACAGAAGATAATGCATCTTTGAATCCAAATTCTGACACTAAGAAATGTCACAGAGTAAAAAAGCCTGCTTAATAAAAGTAAAACCGAAGAGTTTTATTGAGTGTGAGAGATACAGTTTGAACCAGGAAACACAGGGTACAAAATGAATGTACCAAGTGTTCCAACATTCTGAGGGAGAGGTGAGCTTTTATACAGAAAAGTGGGGAAGGGAGTACATGACCACAATCACAGGGGCTTGGGATTACATGTCGTTGAGAGACAATAGCAAAGTAAAATTTTACAAAGTTAGCTAGTCTATTTTCTAACATAGACTTTCTGGAATCAACCTAGTAAGTGATTGTCTAAAAGATATACATTCTTTCTGGCACAAGCATTCTCCTGAGGTCATCTTGACAAATATTTCCTGACAAACATTTCTTCACAAACTACATTTTTGCCCCCCTCTATTGTTTGCTGAGTATGGTTAAAGTTTCACAAGAAGTTACATGTCATAAAGCTCTAACTCACAGGTTCTATTCTTAGAAGGACAGAAAGGAGGACTTAGGACAGGGTAAAGTTTAATTCAGAAATGGAGTTTTGTTTCAGGTTTGGGTCAGTCATTTTTTAATCATGCCAAGCACCTCAGTTTTAGAGTACCCTCACACAAATCCATAATGGAAAAATTTTATAAATTAGATTACTTTAAAATTAATGGTAAAAAACATCATAACCAAAATGAAAATACAAGCTAAGCCTAAGAGAAAATATTTATAATTCACATAACTGATAAAACATTAGTATCAGAATAAATAAAGAATTTCTATAAAACAATAAAAAGTAAATATCAAAATACAAAAATGAGCCAAGAATGTGAACAGGTAATTCACATGGAAAGATATATGAATTATCAACAAATTCATAAAAATTCTTTATCTCATTACTATTAAAACTGAATTAGATACCATTTCATACCCACGAAAATGGCTAAGTTAATATATCTGATAATGTCAATTATTGGCAAGGGTATAGGAAATGAGAACACTTGTGTACCGTTGGTGGGAAAATTTTTTGGGTATTGCCCTTAGGACAGCAACTTGGCAATATGTGGCTAAACATAAACATGCATAAATTCCTAGAACCCATCAATACCTTTTCTAGAGATTTACTGTAGAGAAACTCTCATAGAAGTTTCCTGTAAGATAGAACATATGTGTTTATTGCAGCATTGATGATTACAGTCCCTAAACCCAAAATTAATGCAGTATATTTGTACACTAGTTCTGTAATTAACTATACAAGCAGTTAAAATGAGCAGATGAGATCTAATTGTATGAAAAATGTTGTTCAATGACAATAAAAACAACCTTCACAAGTATATACGTATTGGATATCATGTATGCAATTTAAAAAATTCATAATAAATGCATTCTCATACATTTATACATAACATAAGTAGCAAACGTCTGAAAATGTAAGTGGGGAGGATACACATCTGAAGAGCAGTCATTAGCTCTGGAGAAGAAAAGGTAGGGTGGGATTGGGGATGGAGTTGCTTTAGATGTATCTGTAATATTTTATTTCTAAAAAGAAAGATCTGAAGCAAATACGGGAAAGCCTCAGCATTTGTTAAATCCAAGTGGAGGATTCACAGGTGTTTTATCATTTTCTGTGCTCTTGTGAGGTCAGAGACTTAGACAGGACCTAGACCCTACTGGACATTGTACGATAGAGTTTGTATTTTATTTTAAATGCAAGGGAAGACTTTAGAAGGTTTAAACAGCAAGGTCTGATCTGATTCAAAGTTGTAACCAGCTCGCTTTGGCTACAGTGTAGAGAGGAAGGCCTTGTTGCAAGGCAAGAGAGGAAGCAGGGAGCTATTTTTAGCAGGCTGATGTAGTAGCTGAGTGATGTGATAGAAATGGGATGGATATATCACCTTATTGACCATCTAAAATGTTCTAGCATTCCTAAAAACGTTGTGATTGTTGATTTCCCCACCTCTTTACCTATAATAAATATATTTTTTAAATCTTTTCCATAATATAGAGAATGCTTTTTAAAAATTTCAATCTTTTAATTACTAGTGACATTAAGGTTGTTTTTGTTTGGGGTTTTTTTTTTTATGTTTATTGGTCATTTCTGTTGTGAAAATCAAGCATATTTATTGCAGCATGATTTATAAGAGCAGAAAATAATAACAACCTAAATGTTCAAAAGCAATCAAACTGTCTATAATCATTAAAATTAATGTTTAAGAATATTTTTAATGCCATACATACAAAAATATTCAAGATGTTTTAAATGGGAGAATATGTTATAAATGATATGCACAGGATGACTTGTAATTTATTTATATGTATGAAAAAAGGTCAGTCAGAAGGCTAAACACCAACATTTAACATCTTGGTAGTAGGTTTATGAATGATTTAGGGGTTTTTTTTTTTTGTTTTTGTTTTTTACTTATCTCCATTTCAAAATTGCTATACAATGAATAAATAAGCATCTGTTACTTCTGTAATAAGAGAATAAAAGATTTATTTTGTTATGTCATTCAGGGGTGATAAAAAATTCTAGAATATATTGCTTCCATTGAATTTGGAATAGTTAACAGAAGGCCTTAGCTTTTCTGAAAACTTCTTGGAAAAAATGTTCCCACTTTCTTAAATTATACTTTTGCCTATATAATATAATGTAATATAATATGGTACAATATATTGTATGTACATTTTAATCAGTACTTCACTATAGAGTACAAAATATCTCATCACGTTACATCATTAATGTCTTAAAGATCCAAATTCTGTGGCTTCATGCCACTGAAAAATAGCTTTGCCATTGCACATATTAAAAGACTTTTTTAAAAAATACAAAATACTCTTAAGTAGGAGCAGCAGCATTGACAAGCTATAATTATAATTAATTATAATTATAATAATGACTGCAGCATTTTCTCCTATGAACTGAAAGAAAACTAATCACTATTAGAGTTAATATCTTTTTGAAAATTTAATCATATAGAAAGCGTTTTTTTTTAACATTTTCCCAAACCTGTATATTATAAATCTACAAAGAGAGAAATCGAAGGCTGTCGAATTCTCACTGAAAAAAGATGGCCATCATTCTTGGAACTACTCTCAATATCAGGTTTAAGAATTCTGACCATGTTTATCTAAACACCATGGTATCTGAAGAATGTCTTTATTTGAAAACCCCAGATTAGTCCTGTTTTTATGACCACCCCATTTGGAATGTTCCTGGCATAGAGCACACACGACAAAAGGCCTTTTTCTGCTTTCTTTTGTTTATTAAGGGGACGGCTTTGCTGACTGTAGATCAGAGAAGATGGGAAGATCTGAAGAGTAGACTGAAGATTGCACAACCACTTCATCTCCCACCTCGCCCGGGTATCAAAGATGTTCTGATTTTATTCATATTGGAAACTAGTGTTCATGATTCCCCAGGAGTCTAAGATTTAAATTAGAATAATAATCGTGAGACCACTAGGAGGTTGTGCATAAGTTAATATAGAAACAGGCTCCAAACTACAGATCTCCCCATAAGGCTATTAAAATCAGTCAGCCAAAGGCTGTGCTCCAGTGCTTTCAGGATAAGACTTAATGAAAAAAATGAATTTTTAAATAAAATATATTTGTGCTTGCCTTTTAAAAACATGAGTGAAATATATTAAGCTGACAGAAATTGAATGATGTGGTTCTCTTTCCAATACGATCAGCATCATGCACTGCCGTTTTAAATATTCAGAGCCAACCGTTCCTGCAAACACTTCACAATAGATTGAACTGTAGAAAGAAAAAAAAATGTAATGGATTTTAAGATGAGCATTAAAGAAAATGAAAGACAAGCAAGTAAATGTGACCTATGTCTAAAACGCCCTTGCCTACACCTTTCTTTTACAGATAATGATGGTTTCAGAGCTAAAATGTATGACATAACCCAGCATCCATTTTTTAAGAGGACAATTGCATTACTTGTTCTGGCCCAGTCGGTGTTGCTGTCTGTCAAGGTACTTTGTTTCATTCCAAGACGCTGCGAAGGAATTTTTTTATTCATTGGTACATCCAAGAATATTGCAAGCTGCCATGTCCAATTACAGTCTATGTTTCTTACTATAAAAATTAAAACTCACAGTCATGTTAAAATGGGAAGGCAAGGGGAGAAGTCTGTATGTGTCTGATGGATGCCGGCAAAGCCCTGTGTGCTGTTTCTATTACAGTGGGACGTGGAGGACCCAGTGACCGTTCCTTTGGCAACAATGTCAGTTGTTTTCACCTTCATCTTTGTTCTGGAGGTACCATGATGAGTCGGCTGGCTCTAGGGGGATGCTGTGCACAATTTTACAGTAAAACAGTGTCCTTTGATGACACTTACTTTCAGCTCTGTGTTCCATCACCTTTGAAGCCTTTCTTCTTTGGGTAGCATGCTCTGAGGACATTTCCTTTTTAGGACATTTTCCTTAATTTGAACAAAAAGTTCACTTTATAATTCAGATCTTTCTACACACAGAAATACTGCTGTTGATGGTTGTGTCTAAAAGTTGGTCTGTCTAGTTAGTTGTGTGAGTTCAAATATTTATAGCGAGCTTCGCAATTCGCTGTAATTCAGGAACTCAAATTGCAACTTGGTGGCAAAAGGAGTTGGCCCGGAGGTGTCTGTGCCAGACCCAGCCAAGATTATTTTAATATATGGTTCATTTAATATTGCTTTCCAATGCAGTCATCTTTGAAATGCAAGCAAATTCTTACTTCACCTTGTCCCGGTTGATGGTTCTTAAGATCTATGGTTTTTTACTTGAGAAAGAAAAATACTCTGCTATCAGAACTAGTCATAAAACAAGAAGGAAAGAGTGTAGAGAATATAGATTATACCTACTCAGCTTTAAAAAAAAAAACATACATCTTGGTAACGAACTCTTTTTTTTTTTTTTGGTTACTTCATTCTTAAAAATATATATATAATACACCCCAATTTAATAAATTTAAATATGCTTAACATTTAGCCTCTATTCACTCTCTTTCTTATTTCCCCTCCCCCAGGTTACAATGAAGATCATAGCCATGTCACCAGCTGGTTTCTGGCAAAGCAGAAGAAATCGATATGATCTCCTGGTGACGTCACTCGGCGTTGTATGGGTGGTACTTCACTTTGCCCTCCTGGTAAGCAGATAAGTACATTTTATTTTAGTTTATAGTTTCAGCTCATTTTACTCCTATCTGGTATCCCTGTTTCCAGGCTCATTCTACTCTGTCAACCTACTCTCGGGGCTTGTGTTAACCCCCCTAAAGCACAGCTCTGATCTCGAGAGGCCCTTAGACTCAACTGCACATACCGGTGTACCCGTGAACTCACCTACACTCTTTACACAGACAAAATCTGGCCCCTCACAGAGTGTGCGAACTGGAAGGAGCAGGACTTTAAAAGTTTTCTAACAGAACCCTCTCATTTTACCAAAGGATAAAACCAAGAGAGAGAAGGAAGGCTGAAACCGAGATTAAAGAACCCGTCTAAATGCACACAAGCTAGTGTCAGAAGTCTCAGACCTGGGTTTTCTGAGCTGAAGTGTAGCATCCATTCCACTGCGTTCTAATCGATGTTTCATGTGTGATTCTCAGGTACTTTTGCTGCCTTAGTTCCCACTAGACGTCCATCTTCCATTTCTCTAAAGCACATCATTCCCCATCACTCTACCTGTGTTCTCACAATTTTACCTAAAATGCCTTCAAGCTTTCTACCCTCCATTCAGTCTGAGGCCCAGCTCAAAATCTACAGCTCTGTGTGCTGCTAGACTGGGAGTAATCTAGGGCTGTGTTGTTCAATAGAAATATAATGTGGCCCACAGATGTAATTTAAAAATTTCTAGGAGCCACATTAAAAAAAAAAATTAAAAGAAACAGATGATATCAATTTAATCATATTTTTTTAACCCACTAAGGGGAAGCAAGGAGCCCTGGTGGCACAATGGTTAAGTGCTCAGCTGCTAAGTGAAACATACAACACATCGTAATTTGGACTTGCCACATTTCAGTCAGAATAGACTCTGTGGCAATGAATTTGCCCTAGTGGCGCAGTGGTTATGTGCTCAGCTGCTGACCAAAAGGTCGGCAGCTCGAACCTACCAGCCGTTCCACAGGAGAAAGATTTTGAAGCCTACTTCCATAAAGATTTACAGCCTTGGAAGCCCTATGGGGCAGTTCTGCTGTGTCCTGTAGGGTTGCTATGAGTCAGAATCGATTTGACGACGTATATCAAACAACATATCAAAAGCAGAATTGATGCCTTTGAATTATGGTGTTGGTGAGGAATACTGAATATACCATGGACTGCCAGAAGAACGAATAAATCTGTCTTGGAAGAAGTACAACCAGAATGTTCCTTAGAAGCGAGGATGGTGAGATTTCATCTCACATACTTTGGACCAGTCCCTGGAGAAGGACATCATGCTTGGTAAAGTCCAGGGTCAGTGAAAAAGAGGAAGCCCTTCAATGAGATGGATTGACACAGTGGCTGCAACCGTAGGCTCAAACATAGTAATGATTGTGAGGATGGCGCAGGACTGGACAGAGTTTCGTTCTGTTGTACACAGGGTCGCTATGAGTTGTACCAACTCGACAGCACCTAACAACAACAACGATCATTTCAACATGTGAATCAATATAAAAATTATTAATAAGGTGACTCGCCTTCTTTTTTTAATACTAAGTGTTAGACTGTGTGTATTTTACACTTACAACACATCATAATTTGGAGTTGCCACATTTCAAGAGCTCAGTAGTCATGTGTGGCTAGTGGTTACCATATAGGACAGGGCAGACCTAGAAGATCTGCATCCTGGTCTAGGCTATGCCATTTTTCAACCTTGATCAAGCTACTTGTCTTCAGTGATACTTTCCTTCCTTCCCTTAACTTCATCAGACACATGAAGACTTTTGCCCTCTCCTTCCCTCTTTATGGAAGTAGTGTAAAAGTGAGATGAGCACTTCATAATCCACCTGTTTTATATAGGCCTGAGGCAAATCAAAGGAAGTCATGAATGTGAAGTTTCTTCTAACTGTAAAGGTTACATAGCCTGATAAGGCATTATTATAACCATCTTCTTTTTTTGTTAAGTCTTCCATGATCCCAGCAAAAAGTTATATGATGCATCATCGGTTTTGCTTGATCTCCTCTGCTCCCTTCTGCCCACCCACTTTAATGCAAGAAACTTGCCAGAAAAGATCCATGGCACATAGAACCCATAAACACATCAGAAAAGGCATGCATTAATATGACATTGCTGTGTTCATGGGCATATTGAGTGTCTTTCTTAAAACAGTGGTTACCTTTGGCATCAGGGACTGTGCTTAGCCTGGGTGAGCTCTCAGTTATCCTGATTCATTTTCTCAAGCAATAAATGGTCTTAAGCACTAAAGATTGCAAGGCACTGTGCTAGGAATTGAGAAGACCATCATGAACAAAAACAAAGACAGCCACTACCCTCTTGAACCTCACAGCCTGGAAAGCTAGGTAGACATTTACTGAATGGTCACAAATGAATGAGAATTATGGCTAGGGTGAGGGAGATGAAGGAGACACACATGTTCCCGTGACAGCATAAACCAGTGCATGTCTTAGTTTTTAGAGCTGCGGTAACAAAATATCACAAAGTGGGTGACTTTTCAGAAATTTATTGTCTCACAGTTCTGGAGGCTGAGAGTTCGAATTCAGGGTGTAGGCAGGGCCATGTGCTCTCTGTCTCCTGTAGAGGAAACTCTTTCCTTGTCTCTTCTAGCTTCTGGTAGCTCCAGGCGCTTCTTGGTATTCCTCGGCTTTATTATTATTAGTATTATTTTGGTCAGGGATTTTTTTTTAATTTTTTATTGTGCATTAAGTGAAAGTTTACAGAGCAAATTGGTTTCCCATTCAATAGATTGTACATGAAGTGTTGCATAACACTGGTTTTGTTCCCCACAATGTATCAGCACTGTCCCCATTTTCGTCCTAGGTTCCCTGTTTCCTTTCATCCTGCTTCCTTGGCTTTTAGATGCATCTTCACATACATTCTTCCTCCTGTGACTGTCTCTGAGTCTGTTCTCCCCTCTTATAAGACACCGCTTAGAAAAGATTTGGACCCACCCTACTCTAGTATAACCTCGTTAACTTAACTGATAACATCTTCAGAGAAATACCCTATATCCACACAAGGTCACATTCACAGGTACAGGGGTTAGGACTCCAATATGTTTTTGGAAATTAAATCCATAACAGTGGGATGTGACTCTTTCAGAGAGATACACTCCCTGAGGGAGTGATGATTGAGTTCAATCTGTAGGATAAGAGGAGACAATTTCAGGAAGTTGTCCCTATGATGGAGCCCTGCTGGCAAGGTGGTTAAGAGCTACGGCTGCTAACCAAAATGTCAGCAGTTCAAATCCACCAGCTCCTCCTTGGAAACCCTATGGGGCAGTTCTACTCTGTCCTATAGGGTTGCTATGAGTCAGAATCAACTTGAAGACAATGGCAATGGGTATGATGAAATAGTGCAGGAACTAGAGGGAGGATAGATAGTATAACTGGAGTAGAAGCAAGGGGAGCATGGTAAAATTTGTTTAGGTGTGCAGGTGGCAGACCTTGCAGGACCTTGTAATCTAATTAAGGATTTTGGTCATCACCCTCGATGCTGTTAGGTATCATTACTCCTGGAACATAAAGGGAAAACATATCTACAATAGGTATGGAGTCAACGTGGAAAGAAAGAACAGCAGGGCCCATGTTTGTCTTTCTCCAGACAAGTTGTAGTCACGAGCTAATTAATCCACTCCCAGCAGAAGAGTAGAGGAGGTTTCCTAATCCCAGATGTCCACAGAGAGGAAATCTTAGCCCAAAAAAGACCAACTTACCTATTCTGCCCACCTCTTTTGTTCTCCAAGAACCTCTGGCCTTGGCAGGATGCTCATTCTTCACTACACTGTTGTGAAGGAAGGTGCTGTCCTTGTGCACATTCAAGGATACTTCTGTGCAAACACATTCATTTACGTGTGCTTCACCAAGGAGCTCACTGGACCCCCTTCCCAGGGGCCCATCTGTGACTGTTGTCACTTGGCTAGGCAAATCTCCCAGAGAATAATCATGCTTTGGCATCAGCTTAATGCCATAGTTGTTACTGCAGTTACCACCAGAAGGATCTTTGTTTCTCAGCTGAGGCAGAAACTTTCTTATTTATAAAATGCACAGAGTCATCTCTCGCTGCTAGTCACACGCTTGAAGAAAAAACTGGATGTTTTTAACCAGTGAGAGTTCTCTGAAATCAGCCTGCAGTAATGCACATGTGGTGGCCAGCTGGTCTTCAGAGGTCTCCAGAGATCTTCAGAGAGAAGGATTCTGACTTCCGGCCATCTTTCCCAACCTCAGAGCTCTTTGCCAGGATTCCTGTATCTCCTCTTCCACTTAGTTCTTCCAGCTGCATTATCGTCCTGTGTTTTTCTCATCCTGTCTTCAGAGGGGCCGGCCGCTATTTTAGATAGAATACATTTAAAAATATGGAACTCAGCTGAGCAAAGCAGAACCCAAAGTTTCATTTAAGATTTGATTTTGTATCTAATATTTATTCATGAGTTTTGGCAGTGACCTTTTCAGATAAATGTCTTATAGGAATTTTCACATTTTATTAAGCTAATTATTCAGTAGACTTCACAGAAGACTTGAAATGAAAAATGGAACCGTAACAAAAGCTTTTGTGCAAAGTATGAGAGACTCTTCTGTTTAAATTTCAGAATGCGTACACATACATGATGGGCGCGTGCGTGATTGTCTTTAGATTTTTCTCTATCTGTGGAAAGCATGTAAGTACATCATGAAGAACATACCAAAAGTTACATATACATTGAAGAAAGGAACAGTGACTAATGGACTTTAGCTGTCCTTCTGGGTCCTCATTCTGTATCAGTCAGGGCTGTGATCAACAAATTACTAGAAATCCTAAGTGGAGATTAACAAATATTAAATATGAAAATGAATCAGCAGTTTAGTTATTTTGTGATATGTTTCCTACCATTTACTTGTTTTATTTAGTCTTCATATTTGCTAAGTGAATGTTTTGTAGTACTGGTAGACTTTCTCTATGCCTAATGGTCTTTGAACAATATTCTGATTTAATATCTAATAGGAAGCGATTTTCATATGATATCCTTAGGAGTCATTTTTGTGCCAACCTGTTTAAATATTACTTACTTCTCAAGTCTTCCTTTACTTAATAAATGAAATATTCTCTCTTTCTCTCTCCATGCAGGTAACATTAAAGATGCTGCTTCTGACAGTGGTAGTCAGCATGTACAAAAGCTTCTTTATCATAGTAGGAATGTTCCTACTGCTGCTGTGTTACGCTTTTGCTGGAGTTGTTTTATTTGGTACTGTGAAATATGGCGAGAACATTAACAGGTTGGTATATATTCACCTTTCTAGTCATTTATCAAGGAAACATTTTCAGTTATAAAATCATGAATGAAAATCTGAACTTTTAAGGGTAATGGGAAGATTTGGAAACAGGTAGAGTGGCACAAAATGGTGAAAGTAATTAAATGTCACTGAATTGTGTGTGCAAAAAAAGTTGAAATGGTGAATGTTTCATTATAGATATACTTACCACAATAAAAGGATGAATTGAAATAATAATAATAATAACCTGAAATTTTTTATCTATTATAGACTAAGGGGGGAAAGCTATGAGTTGGAAATTAGGGTAAAATAATTTGCCCAATTTTTAAATGGCATGTTTCTAATTGAAATAAGACATGGATGTTTACTTAGAAACCTTAGAAAATTCAGAAATAAAAGAAAAGAAAAATGATCAATTACTCCACCACTCAGGGATAACCTCAGCTAATATCCTGATGAATGCCAAGTATTTTTTCTAACCACATGTTGCAAATATATATGTATACGAATATATATATATATATATATATATATATATATATATATATGGCAGTTAGAACCCCCCAAAATGCCTATTATATATGAAAAGCATTTTTTGAAGATTCTCTTGAATTTTAGGGAAGTATCTTATAGTTAAACAAAAGTCCTGACACAACTAAGTGTATAGAAATGTGTTTTGTTGCAGAAATGACTTATTATTTGATACATAACTGCTCCACCTTTTAGGCCATAATTCACATGTAAAAAGGAATCCTTGTAATGGCCAAGGCTTGCTCGCTCAGTCATTAAGACATGTGGCGGTAAACTGGTGGTACTGTGGTAGGGATGGGTTGTTCCGACAGCTAACAGAATGGGAACAAGTACACATAACAAATGAAAAAGAGAGCGTAACTTTTGGAAATGGGAACTTAGGAACCGAATTTGCTACAAAAGTCACCTGTTTGGGTGATGACAAACCATACTACCTCATGACAAAACATATGACTCACAGTCAGCAATTTTTTTCCTTTTTTTCCTCAAATTAGGCATGCGAACTTCTCTTCAGCTGGCAAAGCTATTACTGTCCTGTTCCGCATTGTCACAGGAGAAGACTGGAACAAGATCATGCATGACTGCATGGTAAATATCTCTTCACCACTAACACTGCTTCCGCTTAGAACCGGGAAACTCCTTGGCAGTACAATATTAATGGCATCATCCTCATTAATGTCAAGTCTTTGGTACAAAATACGTACCCCAGCCTTTTAGTCCATAAAATTGCATTCTTTTACATTATGAGGTATGAACCTACAAAAAAAAAATTCAATTTACCCAACTTGAGCGGTTATAGATCCAGTCAACAAATATACATCACGGGAGCATTATTCTTCCCTTCCCACCTTTAATCTTTTTGCAGTCAAATATAAACAGGGAAGCCCCATATCTTTAGTTTATTCAGCAGTGGTCCACTGAGCCCCTGGTTCGACCTGGGCCATATGCTAGGTGCTAGGCCTTCAGCATTTCCAAGGCATCCTCAAGGAGTTTAGGTCAAGGGCTTTGAACTGGTCTCCCTTTGGTATCCTCCCCTCACCGAGCTAATTCCTCATCATCTTTCTGATCTCAGTTTTAAACATTGGTTCCTTGAGGAATCCTCTCTAAGTTAAGACTGCCTGTTTTGTGTTCTTAAACCACTAAACCAGTTGCAGACAAGTTGATTCTGACTAATGGTGATCCCATGTGTGTCAGAGTTGAACTCTGCTCCATAGGGTTTTCAGTGGATAGTTTTTCGAAATTAGATCGACAGAACTTTCTTCTGAGGTGCTTCTGGGTGGACTTGCAACTCCAACCTTTGAGTTAGTAGCTGGTGCATTAACTGTTTGCACCACCCAAGAATTTCTTTATGTTCTTACGGTACTCTATCTTTCACCTTTGTGCACTTATCACAACTGTAGTGAATTATTGACTTAATTGTTGTTGTTTGCCTTCGAGTCAATTCCAACTCATAGTGATCCTATAGGACAGAGTAGAACTGCACCACAGAGTTTCCTAGGCTGAAAACTTTGTGGGAGCCGATCACCAGGTCTTTTCTCCCACAGATCGGCTCTTGGTCTCGAACCACCAACCTTTCAGTTAGCAGCCAAGTGCTTAATCATTGTGCCACCAGGGCTCCTTGGCTTAATTAGTTTATTTAATATCTCCTCTCCCTCTCTACCAGTGCTGTCAACAGACATTTCTTCAGTGACGGAAATGTTCTATATCTATACCTTCCAATCAGTGTGTCACTATCCGTATTGGACTCCTAAGAACTTGAAATATTGCTAGTGGGGCTGAGGAACTGAATTTTTTATTTTGTTTAGTGTTAATTAACTTTTATCTACATTTTAAATTTAAATAGCCACATGTAGCTAGTAGCTAGCATGTTGGGCAGGACAGCTCTAGAACAAGGGGAACAAGTGGAAGGGACAGTGCCAACGTCTGTCCCTAGACTGGTCTTTCCCTGCACATCAGTCCATCCCCAACACTTGACACAAACCTAGCTCATAGTAGAACTTAATGCATGAATGAATATGGACAGAGTTTAACAAATTAACGGAAAGATTAGCAGTTCTGTGGGGGCTGTTCTACTCTGTCCTATAGGGTTGTTATGAGTCAGAATCGACTCGATGGCAACAGGTTTGGTTTTTTTTTTTTTTTTTAAATATAATACAGGAGCTTTTTTGTGTGCTTTTTTCCCTATATCTTAACCCATTATTTAAATCAGAGAAACTTTTTTTTTAATGCCTTTTCATTTGGAGACTTTGCAATCTGCGTCACAGTGACTAACTTTCACTTGGAGATAGTAATACCAAAAAACCAAACCCATTGTCATCGAATCGATTCCAACTCATAGTGACCCTATAGGACAGAGTAGAACTGCCCCATAGGGTTTCCAGGAGGGGCTGGTGGATTCGAACTGCCAACCTTTTGGTTAGCTGTGGAATGCTTAACCACTGCACCACCAGGGCTTTTTGGAGGTGGCAAAAAGGGCATCTAGTAGAAAGAATCAGTTCATTTCTACTGTGATTCTACAAATGGCAACGAATTTGGGATTCTTCAGGACCAAAAGCACAGGATAAATGAAATATTCCTTTTAATTTTGCTACAGATCAGGTACCAATGTATGTGGCTTTGGAAAGATTGCTTTGATGTTAATTATTTTTGAACAGTTAGGAATATGTTCATTAACTGCAGTCAGTTAACAGAAATTTGTATTCTTCTCTACTTTCACCCCCTCTCTTTTTCCCTCCCACTGCCCCAAAGGTTCAGCCTCCTTTTTGTACTCCAGATGAATTTACATACTGGGCAACAGACTGTGGAAATTACGCTGGGGCGCTTATGTATTTCTGTTCATTTTATGTCATCATTGCCTACATCATGCTAAATCTGCTTGTAGGTAAGTGATGTTCGTTGAATATTTTTAAATCTCTTTAAACTCAGGTACTTAGATAATTATGTACAATTTTCAAGTAATTATCCCGGATTACTTGGGGTGGGTGTTTCATAGCATTAATTATAAATTGTTGCCTCTCAATCCAGAAGCTGAAAAGACCTTTGAAAGGTGTGTAAATGACAGTTGATTGCGATTTCAAGAGTTGTACTACCTATTATGATCATTAATTTCAAGAGAGCTCTTCTCGTAGACTGAGTTGAACAAACATCAGGGAGGCCTACCTTTTCAACCTACAAATGTCACGTTTATGTTTTTGAAAGATACACGTTGTTCATCCAGCTTTGGAGCCACGCAGAACTCAATTTGACCTTTAAAAACTGCCCTGGAACTCTCAACTAAGAGTTAATGCCAGCTGGCATGAATAGCTATTTACACAGAATGTGTGTTTGTGTGCGTGACCTTCACGTTTTGGAAAGGCAAGAGCTGGATAAATAGCTTAGTCCAAGTGTAAAACATACCACCTTGGAAATAAAAACGTGGCTTATAATGTAGGTGACAAAATCTATTATTTATAATAGGTGTTTTACTTTTTCTAAAAAGTGACAAATTCACGGAATTATCTAACTTCTAGATTTTTCTTTCTTTTTTTTTATCCCTAGCTATAATTGTGGAGAATTTCTCCTTGTTTTATTCCACTGAGGAGGACCAGCTTTTAAGTTATAATGATCTCCGCCATTTTCAAATCATATGGAACATGGTGGATGATAAAAGAGAGGTAGGATCATAGATTGTTGTTCTGTGCCACTCCCCACCAGCAGACTTACTGCCATATCTCAGTCATTCTGAGAGTTTTGTTGTTGGCAATTGACATATATTGAATTTTGAATAGCCATTTCTGAATTATAGAAATTTGTCATTGACAGCTCTTGTGGCGTAGTGGTTAAGCACTCAGCCGCTAACCAAAAAGGTCGGCAGTTCGAACCCACTACTCACTCCATGGGAGAAAGATGTGACAGTCTTCTTCCATAAAGATTTACTGCCTTGAAAACCCTATGGGGCAGTTCTACTCTCTCCTATAGGGCCGCTATGAGTTGGAATCAACTCAAAGGCAGTGGGTCTTTTGGGTTTTTGGTCATTGACACTTCAACTGAATATTCTAGGCAGGGAGAGGGGAAACAGTGCCAGAGGGTTCCTCTTCATGTCATTTCCAATCATGAACATCCTCTTCTTCAAACTTTCAGAAGACCAGCAAGGAAATGAAGCAAAGGGGACTCTGAAGAAATCAGCCTTGGGCTCAGGACAGGAGAAAAAGTAAAATTAAAACCCCCAAAAAACCCACTTCCATTGAGTTGATTCCAACTCATAGCGACCCTATAGGACAGAGTAGAATTGCCTTGTAGGGTTTCCAAGGAGCGGCTGGTGGATTCGAACTGCCAACCTTTTGGTTAGCAGCCGAGCTCTTAACCGCTGAGCCACCGGGGCTCCAAAACCACCAAAAGGACAGTACATTATGTACTCATGATTACTTCAACCTAAAACAGCTATCCTGATTAAAAGTACACATGAGTTACGTGGGATCTAGAAGCTATTATTCTGAATTATTTTTGAGTTACTATTTGAACATTTTAATCATCAAGCTTACCCAAGATTTCCTAGAATTAGCCAAAGCAGCAGCTGCTTCTTCTCCCTCTCCTCTTCTTTCTTCAACCTAGCAAACACTCAGGCATAGTTCCAGACACTGAAGATATAGTAATGAACAAGATGGGAAGACCTCAGACTTGTAGGTGGCACATTCCAATAGTGAAAGACAAACAATAAACCGTGAAATAATAACAACTTCAAGAAGTGATAAACACTTTGAAGAAGATTATGTGGTAGACAGTAGTTGGTGTTGGGGTGGTCATGAAGTCCTGTCTGAGGAGATGATATTTGACCTAACATTTAAAAAATGAGGAAAGTTCAGCCATGGCAAGACCTGAGGGCAGATCCAAAAACAGTTTCTGGAAGAGTTGACTGAGAGTGTAAAGGCCACAGAGCCAGAGCAGTCTTATTAAATGAGGGGTCTCTAGACTAGAGCCATGGTCTGCCCAGGCAATGAGTGATCTCCACCAGGCCTGTGCTCTGCTTGTCTTTGGTGTTTTCCATCTCACCCAGGACTAGTCTCTCTGGTCTTTGTGCCAAAGTAGAAACCTGCATGTGTGAGCATCTGGCTCTTGCTCTCTAGTCTTCTCTAAGTGCACTTGTATCTACATGACTGTTGCCTACAGGAACCTACTTTGAGCTAACATACACATTGAAAATGACAACACCACTGGCATTAAGATGTAATACATTAAAAAAAAAAAATCAGTCACATTAGTAGCTGGTAGGAATTCCTGAGTTACCAATGTTCCCTGCCTCTTGCCCTGTGCTTTAATTCAAAGAAATGGTCAGGGCTGGCATGTTAGGTTTTGTTGGCTGGAAGGTAGCAATGTTTCTTAGTTTCTCAGGATATGGATCTGCTTGGACCTAGGAGGAGGAGCAGAGCTGTGAGCATCCTCCTCTTGTATGTAGTTGTTATAATAATGAAGGAAACACTGAAAAGGAGTTACCTTTCAATAGAAGAACAACTTATAATAAATGTTAAGAAGTTTCTAGCATTTGAATTCAGTGAAGAGGAGGATTGTGTATGTGTGTATTATCAATGTTTCCTCCTAACGTATTTAGGGGCACATTCAGCATGCATGTTAAAGAAAAACAAATGGGCAGGACTGAGTCAATGAAATGGGCCACTTGGACATAAGCTTGGTTTAAGCAAGGCTGGATCCAAGGGAAGAAGAGGAGAGCTTTCTGTTCTTCTTGGCTCCAAATTACTTGCTGTGATATCTCATAGAACCAGAGGAGAAGCACCAGCAGCAACTGTTGTTGCTCTGCTATTAATCCCACGCTCTTCTTAGCACACATAGTACCATCCAGCTATCCATGAGACCAACAACTTTCTTCACACCTGTGATAATTATGCTATCCTTTGAGAAACATCTCCTGGGTTTTTTTTGGCTGTGTAAACAGAACCCCAAGCAAATCATTATGGCCTAATGTTGATTTACCAGTTACTGTGCTCTGCTACCCAGGGGGTGATTCCAACATTCCGAGTGAAGTTCCTGCTGAGGCTGCTGAGGGGCAGGCTGGAGGTAGACCTCGACAAAGACAAACTTTTGTTTAAGCACATGTGCTATGAAATGGAGAGGCTGCACAATGGCGGTGATGTCACCTTCCATGATGTCCTAAGGTATGAGGGAGCTTTCCCAACTCAGTATCACAGAGCTGAACTGAGTCCAGAAACTAAAGCTGTGATAATTAAAGGCCTTGTGAAACATAATTAGCAAGTGTGTTAGTAACCTATAATGCCATATCCACCATGGTTGTAAAGCAGGGTCCTGTGACTCACGCATGAAGTGGCCTCTCTCACTGTCCTGTAATGATCGTTTCCAAGTCAGGGCATCACATGGGAGTGAGATCCAGTGGCCTGACATCCCCAGAAATACTGCTTTATGACTGTAGAGTTCCTGAATGATAGAGTTAGAAGGGGCCTTGGGGAGCACAGTCCTACCGCTTCATTTTGTAGATGAAGGAGCTGGTCCAGGAGAGTTAAGAGGTTTGTCCACAGCTAAGGGGCTAGAGGTCGGGGCTCTGTCTTTCCTCTCTCTGAAGACTTCTTAAACAAGCAATTTATGGACAAAATTCAGGTCTCTATGGACTTGGAAGGGGTAACATGTACAATTTTACTTTCACTACTCACTCACTGAAATGCAGCATTTCCTTCAAAGATAAATGTAGGCAACAGACCATACTGGTATTAGCAGTACCTATGTCTTTGTCATCGAGAGAAATCATAAATGTTCTCAGATCACATTACTGTTGTGGCTGATGTCTTAAAATATCATTTATGCTCATCAGTACTTCAGAGTTACAATAGTCATTTGACCTTCACTAGATATTGTTATTTAATGCACTAGTAAAGAAGCTCATGTGTTACTATAGCACAACCTGTTTTAAATAAAATAATTTGAGAAACGGATTTCAATATAATTGGTTTCCTTTGTAATACTGTGTATTTTATTTTATGCATTTAAAACAGTAGTCTTAGAAATGTTCCATAGGCTCCACTGCCAAAGGAATCCATGCCATGAAAAAGTTAAGAGCCCCCGACTAGTGGTAGCTATTTTAAGCTGATGCAAATATCCAGCAAGCTTGGTAGTGGGTACTTTGTCACGAATTTCAAGAGCCTAATGATGGTATCTAACCAAAAGGTCAGCAGTTTGAATCCACCAGCCACTCCTTGGAAACCCTATGGGACAGTTCTACTCTGTCCTATAGGGTTGCTATGAGTCAGAATCAACTCTACAGCAACAGGTTTGGTTTTTGGTTTTTGAATGATGATATCCCAGGGCTTCTAACCAGTTCTAAATGACTCAGTCATGGCTGACAGAAACAAGGGCAGCCTATGTGTTGCATAACAACCAAATCTCTTGCGCATGGGCTTTTGACCAGAGTAGGAAACAGGCAGCGATTCCCTGTTCAAAGACAATGGCTTACTGTGCCACTTTGAATGGATGCCACTCTTCACAGCCCTGCCAATAATCCTATCTCCCACATCAGGAAGCTTTCAGTTTCAGGAGCCTGAAGTGGGAGATTATTGAATTATCGGCAGAAATGTGGAGAGCTACACGCATTCAAAGCAGCGTGGTTGGCCACTGTCTTTGAACAGGGCACTGCTGCCTGTTTCCTACCCAGGTCAAAAGCTTATGCGCAAGAGGTCTGGTTGCTATGCAGCTCATAGGCTGCCCTTGTTTCTGTCAGCCATGACTGAAGCACTTCCAACTGATTTGAAGCACTGTCTTGTTTTCATAGGCCATAACTGAACTGTTTAGAACCAGTTTGAAGCCCTGGTAGCTAAAAGTGGCTAAAAGTTGGAAAAAGATCAGAACAGGAAAGATCTGGGAGTTCTACTAATTTACCAATTTTCCCTCCCACTAGTCACTTCTTCCAAGGAGCAAGCTGAAAAACAGAAAGAGGTGGGACAGAAAATACATATGAATAGGAGAGCAGGTCATATCTCTTAGAATGTTAAGTTACTAATCTTTTCTCCTAGTGACAGTTTTTTTTTTTTCAGTTGAAATTAAGGGACACAGCCATACTGTTGTCATTAATAATTAACATTCAACACTTCTGGAACACAACTAATGTAATGTAATGCAATCTAATCTAATCTAATCCAGTGGTGCATCTAATAAAACTGGACCCCAGGCAAAGTCAACAGTGACATTGTTTGCCCCCTCCCTATTCTTCTACCCCAGTGTACAATGAAAACAGCTAAGCAAGTCTAGATTCTTGGTGAGTCAGGAAATAGAAGAGCAAACATATTTTTCCTCCATGGTGGGAAGGAGCTTAACAAAGAAGAGAAGGCCATGTACCAATGCTGCATGAAACAGGGTCCCTCAAGAACTTTCCATGTTATGATTTAGGCTCCAGAGGTGGAACTGAGCTCACAGCCAGGGGTAGGTAGGGGTTGAGCCATAACCTGAACTGTGGCTGCACCAAGCTGCCAGAAGGGACTGTGTCCTCCTTTGGCTGTGGACCTCTCAGTCTGGACACACTGAGAGTTGCCTCATTGCCCATGGGTCCTGATGCAACAAATCAGCAGTGTTAGCTTCGTTTTTTCATTCTTTGGCATACTGTGCCAAAGGCTAAATTGAACCCTGACTTGTGTCCATCTAAAATTAATGAAGAAGAAGATACATGGGGACAAATTAGATAAATTGAGAGGAAAATGGGGTGGGGGGACACACATGACCCACAGCCAATATATTAATGAGCCCCCTTGGAGCTAAATGTAAAGAAAGTATGGAGGGAGCACTCTTCCTTCTGCAGGGAAAGTTCCAGAGTCTTTACTTAAACAGCTGACAATGGAGATAGGGGCTCACCCTGGATCTTTTCTTTTTTTTAACACTTATATGTCACTTAGTGTCCTAAGTACCTTGCAAATATTTACTCAGTCATTTAATAAGGTAAGTACCATCCCTAGCCCCATTTTATAGATGAGGAAAGAGACACAGAGAGATTACATAACTTGCCCAAGGTCATGTAGCTGGTAAGGGGTGGTATCAGAATGCTACACTTGTTGGGTTGCGTACTGTCCTTCCTGAATTTTGAAACATCTAAGAGTCTACATCTCAGATGCATTGGACCTAAGCTTGCTGTTGTATTTCCCCCACCAGCATGCTTTCTTACCGATCAGTTGACATCCGGAAAAGTTTGCAGTTGGAGGAGCTCCTTGCCAGGGAGCAACTGGAATACACCATAGAGGAGGAAGTGGCCAAGCAGACCATTCGCATGTGGCTGAAAAAGTGCTTAAAGCGCATCAGAGCTGTGAGTGGAACAGGAAGCGTGTCAGGGTTTTATGTTTTTCTCTTTCTTTTGAAGAAGAAAGGGCAAAAGAGAAGAGCTTCGTAAACAACAGGATTAGATCCTTCTGTAGTCAGCCTTGCATCCCTTCCTCGACTATCTCAACTTCGTCTGCTTGTGATGGTCAGATGATGACTCAAACCTTAACTCTAGTCCAATTTCAGGCCTTATTATTTAGCCGAGTCCACAGGAAGTTTCGATTGAAGCACATTTGTCTAACATAACATGAATTTTCAAAAAGCATTTTATTGATATTAAAATATGTATGATCTCCATTTATTAAGCTCAAGTGTTCAAGATTCCAAAATCTGTGTATATTGACTGGTAACAGAATTTACAAAGGACTTTTCAATTGCTCCTAAAAATTCCAACATACTATTAATAATGTTATTTGGTCTTTAATTAAAGGCCACCTCTCCTGGGAATGTAATGATTTTGGTTGCTTCTTTCTGAACTTTAAGGTTATAAGATTCTCTAACTCATAAATCAATGAACATATACTGTGTCAGCATATACTGTGCTTACAATGGGCATGTCTATTAGGTAGTTACTTTATGAACACTTTTAACATAGGCTTCAAACACACAGGGGAAAAATCAAACTAATCACTAACCATTTATATATAACAGAGATTTTTGTATCCTCTTCCTCAGGACAACAACATCAACTGCAGAAACATGATTTTTTTCTTTCTTTTTTTTTTTTTATTGGAGGAGAAAAAGGTCCCCAGAGAAGAAATACATCTCAATCTCCTATAGCAAGGCCAACCACCCACTGGGGCCCAGTCACAGCACGCCTACCATAGCTCTGCTAGTTTCGGGGATCAAATCAGGCTCCCGTGGGCCCTGAGAAGACACAAGAGTCCTGATTCACCACCAGACTTCCCAGCCTCAGCATGTGCCAAGCCAAATTGTCCTGCTGGGTTGGCGTGCTCCAGTCCAGACCAAGACAAGAGCAAATGTTTCACTCCTTCCTGCAAGGCTCTCTGTCTCTTATAACTTGCAGGAAAGAGGCAGTCTGCACTGACTTGACCAACCTGGAATAAACTAAGAAGGGAAAAATAAAATATCCGTGTTAGTAATTAATAAATTCTATTTTAAATAAAACACAAGCTTAAGCATCACCCTTCCAATTGTTATGCAAATTAAAATGGAAGGGGAAAGCGATTCCGAAGTCTTTAAGCCCTCCTTCTACATCAACAGGATGCCTGTGAAATTAGTTAAAGACCCTTATTTGGAAATTCCTAAGAGGTTACCAAGTATACACGTTCTTTGGAGAGGGAGAAGAAAATACGATTTGGGCGATAGTGGGCAGGGGGATTGTGGGCTTCCGTATTTTTCCATTACTGAAGGAGCACCCATGTTCTGTAGAAACAGCAGCAGTCATGCAGCATCATCCACAGCCTGAGAGAGAGTCAACAACAGGAGCTGAGCCGGTTTCTGAATCCTCCCAGCATTGAGACCACCCAGCCAAGCGAGGACATGAATGCTAACAGTCAGGATAATAACATGCAGCCAGAGGTACGGGTCTTCCTCCAAGGGTGTCTTGGGGGATTTTCTTGAATAGAAAATAAATGGGCACTGGTCACATAAATGTTCCAAGCAAGCTGACAATATTCCTAATAGGAAATTTTTTGAATGGAAAACAACCATGGCGACATGTTTGCTCCCAACAATGGAAACAGATTATGTTTGCGTCTTTCTCTTTCAGGAATCAGTTTCGGTTGTTTCAAAAGATCCTGACGTTGTGGATACCAAATGAATGTTAATGCACAGCACATAGCGACTTAATGCTTCTGTTGATTTTTGTCTAAAGAGTTAGCATCATATCTGTAAGGGCTTAATGAGTCCGGCAATATGACATAACTCAGAAGAGCAGATCTTGCATGAAGTTCTGCCCTGTTTTCTTCCCATCACTAAGCCATAGAGGTTTGCAGTAAAATCAGTGAAAATGCTTATAATTGCTTTTCATTACTTAGACTCATTGAGGTCTTATTGTTCCTTAGTTGTGCATCAGAAAAACGTATAGAATTCCAGGAGGATTAGGTTGAGGACCTTCTCTTTACCAGGGCACAGCATATTTTCATTTGCAATCTACACGTCTATAAAAAAAAAAAAAAGTACAGAGAGCCGTCAGATGCCTGGAGGGCCCTGTGCTATGAGGAACAGCTGGCAGGGAAGCCCTGCTCCTTTCCGAGGGCACAATTATGATCTGAGGTTAACAACGTGGAGCCAATCCAGCATTCTGAGACGAGCCCTGTGGCAGCACGAAGCTTCGTGGAGTGTAGCAGCACAGTCAGGGGCCAGAGATAAATACTGAAGCCTAAGGCTCCATGGCCACAGGAAGCTCCCAGGGGCCCTCTTGTTCCATAGCGCAGTTTTGGGTGGATTTCATATTGTTGGTTTCCAAGTCTGAAGGACTCATCTGCCACCTACACAGGGACTTTGTGCAGGGATAGACAACAAAGGAAGGACAGGGAGGCTTTTACAGTGGCCCTGCCACCTGTCTGTCTGGGGCATGGCTGGCAACAGCTCGTGTGGGAGCCAGTACAGCCAGTGAGAGAAGGCTGATGAGGCAGGGGAAGTGAGGCCTACAGAAGGTCTAAATTTTTAGGTCAAACAGTCAAAGAGATAACAAAAAACAGGGGATGGAAGACCAAAGCCTGTTGGCTAGGAAAAGGGAAGATAACAGACGAAGCAGCAAATAGATAAAATGTGTGGAAAGTTTCAGCATTTCTCTCTGACTTTAGTCTTACATTGTTATCAGTTTCATCCTCCTCCAGGGCCCATCATAGAGTTTTGTCTGCTAGGAACCCTTTTCCTGAAGCTCTTAACTACTGATTTCCAGGTTGGCAAAGTACATCAGCCAGTCCCCACTACCCACCGTCCCTCCTAGAATGCCAGCATCCTCGCCCCAGCCAAGACACCAGAGATAAAGGATGGCGTCCTCAGTTGTGGAAGGAATGTGGTGGTGGGGGTTGCTACCTGGAGTGCTGTTCCTCCCTTTCCAGTGTGGAATGGTGGCTCTTTCGCTTTCCTTGACTCTTCTTACCCCCTTTGTACTTCTGTTTTCCCCATTGTGGACACTATGTAGCCATCTCATCCGTCCCACTTGCTTTCCTACCATGTTTTCTTCCGATCTTAAAACTAAAAGGGGCCAACCCAGTGCAGTCAGAGAGCATGGCATTAAGAATCAGCCATTTATTGCAGCATTATTCACAATAGACTAAATGTAGAGATAACCCAAGTGACCATCAAGAGGTGAATGGACAAACAAAATGTGGTATATCCATACAATGGAATATTAGTCAGCCATAAAGAGAAATGAAGTTCTGAGACATGCTACCGCATGGATGTACCTTGCAAACATTAGGCAAAGTGAAATGTCAGTCATAAAAGGACAAATATTGTATTATTCCACTTACATAAAATATCTAGAACAGGCAAGTACATAGAGACCAAAATTTATTAGGGTTACCAGGGCTGGAGGGAGGGGACAATGAGGAGCTATTGCTTAAGGGGACTGAGTTTCTGTTTAGGGTGCTGAAAAACATTTGGAAGGGGGTAGTGGTGATGTCACAGAACATGGTGAGTGTAATTAATGTCATTGAATTGTACACTTAAAAATGGTGAAAATAGCGAATTGGTATATGTATTTTACCACAATAAAATTAAAAAAAAAAAAAAGCTATAGCTGCTCAATTCTTCTCCCATGCAGACAAGCAGCCAGCAGCAGCTTCTGAGTCCCACTCTGTCGGATAGAGGAGGAAGTCGGCAAGACTCAGGAGATACTGGGAAACCCCAGAGGAAGTTTGGTCAATGGCGCTTGCCCTCAGGTACGTCTATCAAGTCGTTTCTCCACTGAGACATTTTAAAGGCATTTACTCTCTTTGTGAGTTTCAGGTTTTGAATTTCAAAATAGAGGTCTGCATCTAAAGTATTTACATACTGTGAAACAATGAAAAGTGTATTCCATTACCACAAATATTCCCTTCAAACAACTATTTTCCAAACATAACTACATTAGCCCTTATTTTAAGCTATCATGTTTGAGAAAACAGAACCTATTAACAAAGTCAGACATTGTAGTCAAGATCTAGAAAGAAAAGAGGAAGAGATTTCCAAAGGCTTCCTGTGTGTAATCAAGGCATTCTCAAACATAGGCAGATACAATCGTTCTACAAATGCATCTCAAAGTTCTCAAGGATGGTACAAGCATCGCTTTATCTCAGCATATGCTTTGTAGCCAGGCTAGTCACCATCTTTGTGTAATCTGCTTTGTTGCTAGGTGCAATGGAGTCGGTTCCAACTCATAGCTACCCTGTGTACCGCAGAACGAAATACCACCCGGCCCTGCATCCTCCTCATAGTCATGGTTATGCTTGAGCCCATGGTTGCAGCCACTGTGTCAATCAATCTCACTGAGAGTCTTCCTCTTTTTTGCTGACCCTCTACTTTACCAAGCATGATGTCCTTCTCCAGGGACTGGTCCCTCCCTATAACATGTCCAAAGTATGTGAGCCAACACCATAATTCAAAGGCATCAGTTCTTCTTTGGTTTTATTCATTGTCCAGCGTTCCCATGCATATGAGGCGATAGAAAATACCATGGCTTGAGTCAGGCACACCTTAGTCCTCAAAATGACGTCTTTGCTTTTAAACACTTTTTAATTTCTTTTTGCTTTTCAATCTGCTTTACCTCCATGATAATACAGCAACAACAAAGAGAGCACTTATACAGCACTTACTGTGTGCCAGTCACTATTCTAAGTGTTCCTTCATTTAATCCTCAAAATAATATTATATTTTACAAATGAGTAAAAGAATTTTCTTCTAAGGGAACATGGGTGTTTGAAAAGCCAGAATAATCTTGTCAAAGGCATTTTGGGGTTGAGGGAGAGCTATGCTCTACATAGCCCAGTATCCTCCATATGCAGTTTTCCCTACAGATAACTGAGTCCACAATAAGGAAAGGGCTTAATGATGCTCTTCATTTGTGCCCTATTTCAGTCCAGTCCAAGTCAGGAATGAATGAAGTTGCAAACTCTTCCATAGCATGTCTATTCCACAAAGCAGAAGACAGTGTAACTTACATCTTGAGGTTAGAGTTGTTTAGTGAATTTTAATTAACACCACACAGAAAAATAACCTTTTTCATATCCAGGACCTTATTCAGGGAGCAGAGAGGATTTAGCTTCAAACGGGTTAAAGCAAATCAGGGAATGACAGGAAACAAGATTGACTAGGTGGTGGGGTCAGGCCATGAGAAGCCTTCAATGACACCTGAGTAGTTTCAGCTTTATGCTGTAGGCAAATAAACTAAAACCCATTGCTTCCATCAAGTCGATTATGACTCATAGCGACCCTACAGGAAAGAGTAGAACTGCCGCATAGGGTTTCCCAGGGGTGAGTGGTAGATCTGAACTGCAAACTTTTGCTTAACAGCCTGAGCTTTTAACCACTGGGACACCAGGGCTGTGTAGGCAAATAGGAGCCAATAAAGATTTTTTAATAAGATACAACATTTGGAGCCCATATATTAGGAAGATTGACTTGGCATCAAGGTAGAGAGATAAGACCCTGACCAAAGCTGGTGGCAGCAGTCAAGGAACTGAAGGGACAGCTAGGAGATATGACCTGGGGGAAAATCAACAGTCCTTGACATTCACTTAAATGGATGAAAGAGAGAATGTTGTCAATAGTGCCTCCAATGATCCAAGCCTAAGAGGCCCAGATGTCAGAAATGTGACAACTAATGGGACGTGCTATTAGGGACCTGCTGAGTTTGAGGAGGCAAATGGGGAAGAAAAAGGCATTTATGGGGACTATACATCTTCCATTTATGGGGAACACACACATACTTCTACAACACTTATATTTACCCAACTTGGAACTGTAGTGGTTTTCTAGTTTTTGTGATTATCCCAAAGTGGAAGCAGCATTTTTTTCAAATGGTATTACTAGTTGTCCATTAGCATGACTTAAAATCTGTTATGAATATAAAAAATCGAGCACTGAAAAGGATTCATATTTAACATCTGTAGACAGGACGTGCCAGCCAAAAGCATTACTGATGGGAATTTCATGGTTTTTCAGGAATCATTTGCAATAGGGTGAAACAACACCAAATTGCTCATAGACTCTTGTTAATTCCACAGCACCAAAACCAATAAGCCATTCGGTGTCTTCTGTCAACTTACGATTCGGAGGGAGGACAACGATGAAATCCGTAGTGTGCAAAATGAACCCTATGACGGACACAGCTTCCTGTGGTTCTGAAGTGAAGAAATGGTGGACCCGGCAGCTGACTGTGGAGAGCGATGAAAGTGGAGATGACCTTCTGGATATTTAGGTGGAAACCAGTGTAAATGGAAGTCCGGCAACATCTAGAAAAAAGTGTAAAAGAATTTAAATGGAATTGCCAATAATTTTCAGACTGTTTTCTGATCATTTCCTTCATTGTCCAGTGAACAATCTGTAACAAATATATAATTTAATTCCAATTCGTTGCATGATATTTTTCAATTGATTTTTTTCCTGTCACAGGAAGGGTCAAATTGGGTCTGTCAAAGCTGCGTATGTGATGGGCTAATACCGTGTATTCATGAAAATTTATACAAGGGCAGTATTGATAGTATTAGAAAGTATATCAACAGCAGGTATAGATAATTTTTAAAAATTCATATATTATGTCTCTGTAAACTAAGGTGTATATTCATATATGTTTGTATGTATCATTTCCAGCCCCCTTTTCAAAAGCGCTAAGCCCAAAGAGGCTGATATTTAAGGTACAGGACCTAGAGCTTTAGTTCATATTTTTCCCACTTCAACTAGAAATACTTCTCTTGGGAGAATTTATTATTTATGATTGATCTGCAAAGGTCAGCACTGAGCTCATGCTAAAATGATAGCAGTTTTACAAATTCTACAGATTCTGAATTTTAAAAAAGCATATTCGTTTCCC
The DNA here is from genome assembly GCA_030035585.1 of Dugong dugon. Taxonomy (NCBI): domain Eukaryota; kingdom Metazoa; phylum Chordata; class Mammalia; order Sirenia; family Dugongidae; genus Dugong; species Dugong dugon. Next base: position 14,079,047 of record CM057479.1, read on the forward strand.
TATATTATTGTCTAAAACATGCACACGATATTTAGAAATCAAAACAAGTCCATTTCTGGCCTCAGTCACTCTAAAGAAACTGTTGCTGGCTTCCAAGAAAATTGTGTGTGCAAGTACCAGGCAAAGCACCTGGTTCGAGGAGCTAATTGACTTAAAACAAACATGGATTACTTGAGGGCATCCTTATACAACGATGGTGCATTTCTTTTAAAAAAAAAAAACAAAAAACCTTTTAATAACTGAGTTTAGCAGAAAGAGTAAAATCTACATGATCTAACGTATAAAATAAAATCTTTGCCTGTGTGATGTTATCATTGGCTTCACTTCTTACCCAGGTGTTATGGATTGAATTGTGTTCCCCAAAAATGTGTGTCAACTTGGCTGGGCCACGATTCCCAGTAGTGTGTGATTGTCCACCATTTTGTCATCTGCTGTGATTTTCCTGTGTTGTAAATCCTACCTCTATGATGTTAATGAGGTGGGATTAGCGGCAGTTATGTTAATGAGGCAGGACTCAATCTACAAAATTACATTGTATTTTAAATCAATCTCTTCTGAGATATAAAAGAGAGTAGTGAGCAGAGAGACATGAGGACCTCATATCACCAAGAAACAAGAGCCAGGAGAATAGTGCATCCTTTGGACCCTGTGCTGAGAAGCTCTTTGACCGGGGAAGACTGATGACAAGGACCTTCCCCCAGAGCCAACAGAGAAAGAAAGCCTTACCCTGCAGCTGGCACCCTGAATTCGGACTTCTAGCCTCATAAAATGTGAGAGAATAAATTTCTGTTTGTTAAAGCCATCCACTTGTGGTATCTCTGTTACAGCAGCCCTAGGTAACCATGACACCAGGTTATGTCTGTTTTGCCATATGTTGGCTGAGCCATTATCAGTTGATCCCTACACACCACTGCTATGTTAGATTCCAAACGACTCCCCTGGAACCAGAATTTCCTATGGACCCTGCAAGATCTAGCTCTGAACCGACAGTTTAGGTATCCCATGACCTAATTGTATGTTCCACACATCAGTGGCCTATGTCTTCTGGGAAAATGAGAAATGCAAAATGATCACAATGTAGCATCGAGTCTCTTATATGCTGGGTCACCCAAGTGTAAGTGGGTTTAGACCTTTTTTAACTGCATTATTCTTGGCTGGATATTTGACATTTAGATTGTTGTTAATTGAGTGATTATCTCAGAATCCTTCGCCCCCAGGTTGCTTTATGATCTCTTCTCTCTATTTTAACATTCTTGAAATAGCCAAATTTGACATTCTTTTGAAAACAGAGGTAACATCGTGGTGACAGCATATTGTTTATATGATTAATTGTGACTATGAAATAGTGGGAAATTAAAGTCAGCATGGCCAAAAGGGTTTTATTTGGTTTTCTTTTCATTTGGGGTTAACTTTTCTACATAAGAAAATAAAATAAATATTGGATTTGTAAAATAATGTAAATGGAATTGCCAGTAATTTTCAAACCCTTTTCTGTGTGTGCGGGCTGTGGGTGGGGCCAGTAGGTAGCGGGAACTTGGCAAACCCTGTATTTGAATATTCAGTCCGTAATTAGCTGACAAAAGCTCTGTCCCTGATATTCATTTCAGCTTAGTTCTCTGAGCCAGAATGTTCCTTTCACGTTTGTGCCTCCCAAACCTACAATGAAGCGGAAGAGGCACTTACATGTCCAGGGCGTGGGTCTGTACTAGTGCTGCATAAAAACGAGACTTCTTTTTTGGCTCATTACACTTGAGTAATGCAGCTTCATTCTCGCAAGAACTGCTGAGCCCTTCCTAAAACGTCTGTAATTGATGTTCAGCAGAACATCATTGTTGTTCATTCTGCAGTGACGCAAGGGGGAGAATAGCAATGCATTTAAAGCCATGGCACCCTATGTTTTTAATTAAGTTAAATAGCCAAAAAAAAAAATTCCCTTGGGACTCGCCTCTATTATTTTCCCAAAGCAGGTAGAGCAGACAGCAAGCTAGAGAAGTGTCACCCACTTTTAGATTTTGCCCATGGATGCATAAAAATGTAAACAATCGGCTTACACAGATGGGAAAACTTAGGCCACAATGTTCCCTGGTCCTCGGGGGGACAGACACTGACACTGATCATGTCAGCCTGCCACCCACTGCCTTTAATTACAGGCACTCTGTTGGTTCAATGGCACCAGAAAGTGTAAGGGGTAGAAGACTTGACACAGAGGCCCCAAGAGAGAACAGACCACACATGCATTGCCCATATGGCAATTCATGGCGGCTCAAAGGGAACCAGGCCAATGCTATTCACTCTATTCTTAGTGGCTGTTCCAGACCAACACCCATCATCAGTGACAGGCTGTTAGTGCCCTGCTGAAGCTGAATAAGATAAGACCATGTAGTGGAAAAACCAGAATTATAAGCCTTAAATAAAAGCCATTTCCAAGCCAGCTGAATTATTGTGTTTGCCTCTTTCTTTGTAGGAGATGGCATACTATAGATGGGTAGTTTTCAACATACTGTTTGGCAGTGGCCCTCTTTTTCAAACAAAGTCCTTCAAGGGATCCCAAAATATTAAGCAGGCAAATCAGGGCAGCACTAGCTGAAGTTGGAGTGAAATGAGGAACTCATTCACATGGCCACTTCTCATCTCCCGACCCCCACCCCAGCCCCCAAAGATGGCTTCCCACCATCAGAATGTTCCAAGGAACCCAGTTTGGAAAACACCGGTATAGAGCAGAGATTGTGAGCTTTGGGGTTCAGCAGATTTTTCAAGTTCTGAATCTATCAGTTACTCCCTATATAATCTTAAATGAGTTTTATACCGTCTCTGAGCCAAAACTCAGCTTCTTGCTTTTAAAAAAGACAGGGGAGGGGAATTCATTCACTTCGTTTACCTGAGACGTTCATATGATCCACTAGATGTGCTTAGTCTGACCTGACAGGTAACTAATCCCAAATGACTAATGAGCTGTCTAGGATTCTCCCTGCCAGAATCCTCGGCTGAACAATTGTTAAGCTTCCATTTTCCTCATCTATTGTTACAATCAGGTTTGAAAACTACCTCGGGCCAAGGTTTAAACAATGGGGGTGGTATTTCTGAGAAAATGGTGCCTCTCTTTTCTTTAATGTAGTTCCAGCTCCTCAGAGAGTATTTTTATAAAATGCCTTCTCTATATAACCCAACAACACACCAAAATAATTATTTGCACAAGCTGTCTATGATCTTACATTTTCTCTGTCTATATTCAGGGAGCTTTCTCCACAGGGTGACATCTGGGTAGAGAGAGAGATTTTTTTAAAGGAAATGTCCTGAAACCTTAGTGTTCAATTTATTCTGTGAGTCTTCTGAGTCCCTAACAGTGAGTCCAAGCCAAATAAATGTTGGCTTCTGTCCCTCCAGAGGTGAGAGAAACAAAAATGCAGATGACAAGTCAAATACTATCATAGCTCCCGCTGGGAAGGTGTTGCAGAAAAAGATTATTGGTCCCCGGAACATTCCCTGTTAGTTGGACCGGATGATCTTTCAGGTTTCAAACAACCTTGAGAATTCATAAAATACACTCTTGGGTTTGTGGCTTGTATGCCTGCATTCTGCCCACACCTTTGCCCAAGCTAGGGAACTTCCTCAGAAGTTGCTTTCCACAATATCAACTTGTGGAGCCTGATAAGGCTGGAAAGATAAGCCCCAAAAAGTACCAAATAATGTTGCTTTGGGTAAACTACCTCATTTAATCTTCACCTCAACACAGCTCAGCCTTCATATCTCCTCATCAGATACCCGCTATTGACGCAGAGAAGCAGATGTTTATCCACCTCATTCATGCCAAGACTTCCATCAGTAATCTCTGCTCCAATCCTTCCCATCTCTTGATGAAAACTCCTCCCACGTTGACCCCTCCCTTCTAATTCATTTTTCCTGCAGAGTTCTCTTCCTTCTACATACCTGGCGTTATGGATTGAATTGTGTCCCCCAAAATGTGTATCAAGTTGGCTAGGCCATGATTCCCAGTATTGTGTGGTTGTCCACCACTTTGTGGTCTGATGTGATTACCCTATATGTTGTAAATCCTAACCTCTGTGGAGTTAATGAGGCAGGTTTAGAGGCAGTTATGTTAATGAGGCAGGATTCAATCTAGGTTTATCTTGAGTCAATCTCTCTTGAGATATAAAAGAGAAAATCGAGCAGAGAGGAATGGGACCTCACGCCACCAAGAAAGAAGTGCCGGTCATTCTTTGGACTCAGGGTCCCTGTGCTGAGAAGCTCTTAGACCAGAGAAAGATTGATAACAAGGGCCTCCTGACAGAGCTGACAGAGACAAAGCCTTCGCCTGGAGCTGGCACCCTGAATTCAGACTTCTAGCCTCCTAAATTGTGACAGAATAAATTTCTGTTTGTTAAAGCCATTCACTTGCGGTATTTCCGTTATAGCAGCACCCGATAACTCAGACACCTGACTTCTGCCTACTCCTCATCCCCTATCCCACTGCTCCTCTTTTTTGCTCACATCAGTCCAGCCTCTAACCTTTTGGATAGCAGCCGAGTGCATTAACTGTTTGCACCACCTGGGGACTCCTCTCTAATGTGCACCTTCTTCTTTTTCATCTTGGTGATTTTCTATACGCTCATTTATTCCCTCTTCTTTCTCTTATATTGCAGAGGAAGAAGGGCCATGTTCTTTGCCAAGTCTAACTTCTCGACCTGAGTTAATGATGTCATTTTTTTCATTTCATCAAAATTTTACTGAGCATCTGCTATGTACAAGTCACTGCGCTGTGCCTTGTGAAGATTCCAGAAATGAACAACATACCAGCACTGTCATTTGCTTAAAATGTGGTAGGAGAGATAAGACAGATGCACTTATCCCTATGATACAAAGAAATTCTTACATCTGCCATAAAAAAGGTGTAGTGGTGATCAGGGGAGCTTTGTAATGGTGGTACCATTTGAGCTAGGAATTAAAGAAAGGAAAATTGGATTTAAATAGTCACAAGTAAGGAAGCAGCAGATAGAACGATGGTTGGAACTATAGGCAGCAAAGTATGAAAGAATCAGCAGACTACGCAACAAATTCAATGTCTTTTAAATAGGGATGGGTAGGGAAGCCTGGAATGTTAAGTTTGGTCAAAAGCATAAAGAACCTTGATGGCCCTACTACACGGTCTGTGAAGAAAAAGGAAAGTCATTGAAGATGGGAAGGGGTAAAATTGTAGTAACATGGCGAGACCCCTGCTTTAGAAGAAATACACTGGAGGCAATGTGTAAAATGGAACAGAAGAGGGAGAGAGGGAGGCAGGATGAACACTTACAATACTGCAATTCTCTAAGTGGAAAAAATCTGGAAGTTGAACGAATGTGGTGGCAGAGGAAACGAACAAAGATAGGGATATGACACGACACTTACTGAGACGAGAGGGACCACAGGAGCCCACCAATCTGGCTTGAACTGACATGCTCTTTCAAACAACACTGCCCTACAATCATCATCTTTTCTTGGGCTACCCAACCCATTGCCTTTGAGTCGATTCTGACTCACAGCAACCCTGTAAGACAGAGTAGAGCTGCCCCATAGGGTTTCCAAGGCTGTGATCTTTATGGAAGCAGACTGCCACATCTTTCTCCTGCAGAGTGGCTGGTGGGTTCGAACAAACTTATTTCAGTTGCCAGCTGAGCACTTAACCACTGTGCCACCATGACTGCTTTCTACAAGTACAGGAGTTAGGATTTCAAAATATCTTTTGGAGGGGGACTCATATCAATCCATAACACCTAGGTCAGCTGTTAATTTTTCCCATTATAAATGTTTGGAGGTGTAAGCTCGGCTGGATCTCAGTAGTTCCACAGGGTTTAATAATCAATGGGAAAGTGTGGCCTTTCCAAACTTGCCTCTTTTAGTGGCTATCCACGTACAGAACATAAGTTTGACTTTGGGTTTCCATTTTGAGATGTGGGCATTCGACTGTTCAAATTTCATTTGTGGGGATGGGGTGAAGAAGAAGAAAATAAGCATTGGGGGAAGTAACAGAGGCATAAAGAGACGAAAGTGTCTCCAACCAGTATCCCATGAAGATACATATTCTCCTTTTATCTACTGACCACACTAATTTGGAATAGGGAACTTGTGGTAAATAATGCCAATTAATCTTTCCTGATTAGAATCATGGGCTAATAGTCAGTATCAATACCTATATACACTCTACCCCTCCTAGCCAGCTATTCCCAGGTCTCACGCAGTCTTTTCTATACCATTTAAGCTGCTTAACAGTCCTCAGTCCTCTCGGCAACCATGCTCAAGATCAAAGTTCCTCATTTTAAAAAATTCTCTGTGTAGAAAAGTATTGTCCATCTACTTCCCTCTCTCGAGTTTGAATCTTTCTCTCTGGTCTTCAGAGCCCTAGTGGCACAGTGGTTAAGAGCTCGGCTGCTAACTGAAATGTCAGCAGTTTGAATCCACCAGCCGCTCCTTGGAAACCCTATAGGGCAGTTCTACTCTGTCCTATAGGATCCCAATGCATCAGAATGGACTTGATGGCAATGAGTACCTGGACTCCATCCCCCTTGGCTTCACAAAGATGCCTCCTTTCTTCATAACGCTTCACACAGATGACTCATGTAAATCAACTATCCAGTTTTCCAAACAGCATCTTCTTATGTTACCTGCTCCACTCCTCACCTGACAGCCTAAAGATAAGTGCCACTCCACCCCAGGTTTTGCCCCAGTTTCTAGGACACTGCCCCTTTGTCAAGTAGAGAGATCAAAAATGTTTAATGGGATTCAGTGACCAAAAGTTAAAACCAGCGAGATTTCCTTCTCTTTGATGATTCTCTGAGAATGAAATTCCTTGCCTTTTCCAGCTTCTAGAAGTCACCTGCATTCCTTGGCTTGTGGCCCACTTTCTCCGTCTTCAAACCAGCAATGGCAGATCTAGTCCTTCTCACACTGTGTAACTCTGACCTCCTTTCCTGCGTCCCTCTCTCACTTTTAAGGATACTTTTGATTACGTGGACCACCTGGATAATTCAGTATAATCTTCCCATCTCTAAGTCCTTACTTAAATCACATTTGTAAAGTCTCTTTTGCTGTTTAAGGTAATATTTCCAGATTCTGGGAATTAGGACATGGGCATCTTTGGAGGGACAATTGTTCTGCATACCACAGGAGGTTTCCAGATTGAGTCAGGGGAAGGGAGAAGACTGGCATTAAATCAAGTTAAAGACAGCACATTCGAATTTCTGAATTGAGGCTGTGCTTTCTACTTAAGGTGACCACTGGGCATTTCTAATACCTAGAGTAGGTTACTGGAATTCATACCCGGGGCCAAGGGAGAATGTGGAGAATGTAGATTGGTGGTTGAATATACAAGGCTGACATTAGAAGAGAGGGCTCCACATTTGGGAGCATCAGCAGAAAGATGATATTTAAAGCCATGAATGGGTGAGATCACCTAAGGAGTGACCTTAAGGGAAAAGTGGAGGCCTGAGCATTTGTCTTCCCAGCAGCAGTGCGTGTACATGAGATGGCCTTTCAGGGGTCAGAAAATGTGAGCCCTGAGCCTCTCTAAGCCTTAAATGGGACACTCAGTTCTGAGTTTTCTCCCTTCCCAGAAGCCCAGAAGCACACAAGATCCATGTTCTTGGAGTTAACTGGGAAGTCCTCATTTCTGAGTTAGCATATGGAAGGAGTCCCCAGGTGGTGCAAACGGTTAACACGCTCAGCAGCTAACCGAAAGATTGGAGGTTAAAGTCCACCCAAAGGAACGTTAGAAGAAAGTCCTGGCGATCTATTTCTGAAAAATCAGCTATTGAAAACCCTTTGGGGCACAGGTCTTCTCTGACACACAGGTCACCATGAGTCAGGGTCGACTTGACAGCAACTGATGTTTTCAATGTGGAAGGAGACAGGCACCAAAACACTAATACCTTAAATCCCTGTGCACAGTCTGGAAACTCACAACTCGAATCCTTCCTCCCCCATCAGCTCAGCTCCTTACTTTCACATAGCATCACTCCCCACACCACTACTTCCAACAGATATGAAAGTTTCCATTTAAAAATTACATCCTGTCGTTTGATCCCAACAATTAGTGGCTGAATTGAAATAGCAAAATGATTCCAGTGCCACACTTAAATGTTGCTTCCATATCTGTCTGCTGTCTAAATCAGACCACAGTACCTAGTTTAAAATCTGTTCTGTGGTCCTCTGGCTGAAAAGACCACTGTGTTCCTTCAACCTAGCAATGCTATTTTACTATTTCGCCACAACACTGTGTATCACCCATTCATTCAACTTTGAAAACTGGCTTATAGCACGCCTAGTACACATCTAAATTTCATTTGAACTCTAGAGGGCTAGCATTACTGCCCATTGAATTAAGCCACAGATGGTTTGTTCAGAGGCAGATTTGAAGCTGTTTCTCATTCTCCTTTCTTGGGCAATGGTTCAATGTCAATGTAAACTTTTAAGGCTTGGTTACGGAATCAACCAAACTAGCAGAAAAATTACAGACCTTCATTGTGTTCCTTTCTCAAATTGGTATTTGTCACTCCATTTCCCATACGATGTGGATGGTGACCCAAAAATAACACTAAGTGGGAACACTTGTTTTGATGCATCATTTCTAGCAGTGTTCCTAATGACTGGCTAACCACTGAGATGTTTAGCATTTAAATGGTATCAAACCCACCTGTGGGTGCAGAAATGGGCTAAGGCCCAGTGGGTTCTCTGTAAATAAATACATAATAAAAGATGGTACTTTTGTCATGTCGAAACCATCTGAAAAAGTAACAACTCGACCAAGGATTGCCAGGAACAGTAGACTAAGATTTCCAGAGAAGTCTTCTGGAGCCAAGACCTCAAGGAAGAGAATTGTACACATAAATTACATCAAAGAAAGGTAGCTTTTGATTTGAATTATCTCCATATTTTCATGTACTCTTTATTTAATTTTGATCTTGGAGATACAGGAGTATAAGAGCAGGTGATACTCTTGGATGAAGAGATTAAGACGAGAAAAGAGAATAGGGGAACAGGAAGATAGGAGGAAAAATAGACTTTATTCTAGCCTTCCGTTCTTGGAAATAATCAGTTGTTATGGAGTCAAATCCAATTCATGGCAACCTCATGTGTGTCAGAGTAGAGCTATGCTCCATAGGGTTTTCAATGGCTGATTTTTCAGAAGTAGATCACCAGACCTTTGTTCCAAGTCACCTCTGGGTGGACGGACTCCAACCTCCAACCTTTTGATTAGCAGCTGAGCATTTTAACCATTTGCACCACCCAAGAATTCTATTCTTGGAAATAGGTCATGGTATCTCATGCTTTCAGGTAACTAGGCATTGTTTGCCATTGAATCTGGCCAGGGGAAGGAATATAATCTGAAATAGACAGAAGGAGTATCATTTTATTACCTGTGGTTGATGATCAGTGCAGCATTAGATATGGTTACTTGTCTACCCATGGAATCCAACCAATTGTCTTTTCCCCCCAGAAAAAGAAGGGAAGAATGCTGATTTTATTCACTCAGTTTCTTGCATTTCTGTATGTGAAAAGAGAAGGTAATGTGGATTGAGACGAAGAGAGGTTTCACTGACTTGGTTTTTGACTGTGTTTATGTGTTGTCCAGGTGTTAATCCTAATTCACAAGGCCATGCCAATGGAATTTTGTTGTTGTGTTTGGAATGTTTCCCTCCGTAGGACACTACTTGGTGTTCCTAATGTGAAATTTCAGGCTCTAAAAGAGAAGTCAGTGCCTCAAATGCCACCCTTCTACAGGTACAGTCTTGACCTCCCCTGCCCTAATTGGTCCCAGGAACATACAGCAGTTGTCTTAGGATGTATCAGCTAGAGGCACTGTCTTCTCTTTCAGTGTCAGCATTTCACTTGAGAAACATCATGTAGAGCACTACCGAGGGAAACATTGCAAGCACAACAACAAAACATCAACTAGGGAATGTGTGGCTGGAGGTTGGCTGTTAATGTATTTCATGTATCATAAGGAGAGTTGTTACACTGAACCCAGGTCTCTTCTCTGGTGCCACGGAACACTCATATGGGCTTTCCCAGGTACCAAGGAGACAAAGGCATCTTTCTGTTCCTGTTTGACCAAGAGACACAGGGACAGGTAAGGAGTCCATGTTCTCTTGGCACCCTTGGTGGGGCTTGCAGATTAACTGACACATCACTGAGGGATTCATTTCAAGGGGTGTAGCAGGCTCTTCTCACACATCATCTCTTCCTGACATTTGCACAGCCTACCTTTGCCTCCATGACACTGGACACACCTAATACCTCTCCTCCTTCTCAGAGCCATGACAGGCTGCAGAGAATCTTATTTCTATGTTCTTCCAGCTTACCAGTACCAGTTGCCATTGAGTCAATTCTGACTCATAGTGACCCTATAGGACATAGTAGAACTTCCCCTTAGGGTTTCCAAGGATGCCTCTTTTTTGAGCCAATGACTTCCTTTTCAGGGCATTTTAGGGCAATGAAAAGGAACCTTGCTCAGGGCCAGGTCAAAAGATAATTGGGAATTTTGCAAAGCTCTAATGAGCATAGCCTGAAGGTCTTGGCTGTGTTCTCATGTATAGCAGCTACCACGCGTCAACATGTCACACCACAGGCCCTGTTTCTCCTATCCAGGGGTCTCCCAGCCCAGGCAGGGTCTCCATTCCCCTTCTGAAATTGCCTCACACCCTTGTCTAACTGTTAATTAGATGCCTCATATCTTGGCATGTGTACGGGCTTGAGCCATCTGTTTATTGATCACATCCTTCAGAATATATTGGATTTTAAGAAATCCTGCCACAAAAGCAGGTTATGTTGCAGGTGGTCCATTGCAAAAGTTTCTCCAGAGCAAACTTGAGAGTGTTTAATGTGTGATGACCTGTAACCACACACATGAATCCACAAGCCACAGAAATATTGGCTGCAAAGCTCAAAGACTGTCATCATTATATAGTGATATAATAATAAAATTCAAAACTTCTACATGACGGGAGACATCTAGATCAATTGGCATAACGTAGTTCATAAAGAAGATGTTCTACATCCTACTTTGGTGAGTAGCATCTGGGGTCTTAAAAGCTTGTGAGCGGCCATCTAAGATACATCTATTGGTCCCATCCCATCCAGAGCAAAGGAGAATGAAGAAAACCAAAGACACAAGGAAAATATTAGTCCAAAGGACTAATGGATCACATGAACCACAGCCTCCACCAGCCTAAGCCCAGAAGAACTAGATGGTGCCTGGCTGCCACCACCGACCACTCCGACAGGAATCACAATAGAGGGTCTCAGATAGAGTGGGAGAAAAATGTAGAACAAGATTCAAATTCACAAAAAAAGACCAGACTTACCGATCTGACAGAGACTGCAGGAACTCCCAAGACTATGGCCTCCGGACACCCTGCTAACTCAGAACTGAAGCCACTCCTGAAGTCCACTTTTCAGCCAAAGATTAGACAGGTCTGTAAAACAGACAATAACACAGATGAGGAACGTGCTTCTTAGTTCAATCAAGTAGACGAGACCAAATGGGCAACACCTGCCCAAAAGCAAAGATGAGAAGGCATGAAGGGACAGGAGAACTGGACGAATGGATATGGAGAACCCGGGGTGTAAAGAGAAAGGGGGAGAGTGCTGACACGTTGTGGGGATTGCAACCAAGGTCACAAAACAATTTGTGTACAAATTTTTGAATGAGAAACTAATTTGCACTGTAAACTTTCACCTAAAGCACCATAAAATTAAAAAAAATTCATTGAACTGTAAAAAAAAAAAACTTCTACCGGAAATCCTTCCCCTGTAGTTAGTATTGCAGAAAAGAAAAAAAAAGTGTGAAGTGGACCTAAAAGCCATGCAGTTACTGAGATCCCTACACGAGTACTGGAAATTAGATTCCCAGATGTTGGGGGATCCTGGAGCTTGCTTCCTCAATCCAGATTATGTGTCTGAATGCTCCACTCCACTATAAAGCCTTTGAGGGCAAAGACGTCCCAAAGACATACCTCCAACATCTTCAAACAGCAGGTTGGTACATATGTGGTCCTTGGCGTTCCTCTTTAAACTGAGCAGAATGGAATTGCTTTGGATTTTCTTTAACTCACCTCTGAGTATGAATGTCTGAGATCCCTGGTAATCATCTCCGTCGGCGTGAGAGCCACTGGAGGATTTCTCTGTTCTCCTTCCTGCATTCCCATTTCCCTCTGCCTTTCACCCACTCCTTTGCTGGACATAGACAACTTGTTCTCCACTTAAGATAAAAACACCAGTTTAAACAAAGCAAAATAAACCTTTCCTGGCACAACATGTCATTTAGGGCCTGTTAGTTTTCTAGGTCTGCCTCAACCAAGTACCCAAACTTGTGGCTTAAAACAACAGAAATTTATTCTCTCACAGCTCTGGAGGCCAGTCGTCTGCATGCAGGGTGTCAGCAGGGCCACGCTCTCTCTGAAGGCTCTAGGGGAAGATCCGTCCTTAGGTCTTCCACCTTCTGGTAGCTGCAGGAGTTCCTTGGCTTGTGGCCACACAACTCCAACCTCTGCCTCCATCTTCATATGTTTTTCTCCCTTTGTCTGTCCTCTCTGTGTCTCTTCTCCTTTTTTTTATAAGGACACCACTCAGTTGGGATTAGGATCCATTCTACTCCAGTATGACCTCATGCTAACTAATTGCTTCTGCAAAGACCAAATGTGACCAAATCAGGTCACACTCACAGGCACCAGGTTTAAAACTTGAACATATATTTTTGGGGGACACAACTGAACCCATAAAAGGGCTGCTGTTAGTTTCTTTGCAAGAAGCTTCGTTCCAGAAACTCTGATAGGGCTCATGTTGTAAGAACAAAAGAACAGCGCAACGGGGCTCAAGCCTGCCATGAACAGGGCCTAGAGTTGGGGCCACAGTTCAACCACCCATCCCAACAGGTGCAGCTGTCAGCCTATGTGAGTGATCAGAGCTGGGTGTCAGGAGGCCACCTTTGATACTTAGCCTATGACCTGTCAAATAAAAATAGATCTGGACTTAGCTAAGGAGAGGTTTTATTCAAAAAGATACTGCAATAGAGAGTCTACTGCAATAGGAAGAATGCTCCAAATGTAAGCTTGATCTGTAAGCATCTCAAAAGTTAGGCCAAAAGGAATTTTCTTTTCTAAGAAGAGGTAAACAAAACTTAAAAAAAAGGAGGGTATGGGGGAGGTGGGATGAGTGGGTGGCATAATGGGACAGTTGAACAGGAAATGTCTTCCTGCAGTGAGCAGATTCTCAGGAGGGGCCTTTAAAAGGGGTTGTTCCACATTCCAGTGCACTCAGGCTACGGGTGCATCAAAGCTAAGGGGTCGGAGGGAAGGCAAGAAGCTTAACTAAAGTTTGGTCAAACGGGCACAAAGAGTTCAGCTGGTCATTATGAGGCAAAGATTGGCAATTTGGAGGGTCTGTATCTGGCCTTGTCACAGGTAAATAAGGGATCATCCGCGAGTCTTATCTAAGTCATACAGGGAAGGGTAGACCTCCGCAGTAAGCCATGTTCCTGGCCACAAAAGAGTGGGGGCGTCTCATGACCAGCACTGTTTTCCAGGAGCACAGGGTTTGGGTAAAGTTTAATATTGTCAGACTTCACACAAGTCTCAAGACCCCTCTTTCTCTTCCATACAATGAGATTAGTAATAATACCTGCTTCTACCTGCTTCTCATTGAGAGTGGGAGAATCAAATGTGATCATGTTTGTGGAAGTATTTTATAGCCTGTAAAGCACCATATTAATAATGTCAGCTGCTCTTTTTATCTCTGATGAACAATGGTTATTCAGCTCTATTGTTCACAAAAGGTTACAGAGATCACCCTCAGCTGTCATTATATTCATAAAATCTCCATACTCTACACCCAGAAATAAAGAAGTTGCTGTATGTGAGGTAGGGTTCTCACACACAGGTCCAGTGGTCCTCAGTACACCTCAAGACGGGCATGATTTCCTTCTCAGACCATTTTTCAGTCTGCCAAATAAAGCTAAACAGCTTGACCTGGACGTGCAACCGAGCCACAGAAAGCACTATGTCAGGCCAAGGAGCTACTAAGCTGCTTACAAATAATTGCAGAAAAGCACAGAAGATGCTGTCCACCATCCAGCCATAGACACAACAAGCACCTGTAAGAGGTACTATGTTCTCAAAGACCAGAGTTCTTAAATAACTTTTCCTTTATAGGTCTTCTGTTGCTCTCGTCACAAATTCAGACCACTGTCCTTCAGAGGCAGGAGCTGGGGAGCACCTGGCAGCAGGTGTGACATCTGTGTGGCTAGAGAGAAGGGTAGATAATGCTTCGGTCAGCAAACCAAAGGAAGGTGCCTGGGGAGCAAAGCTTTTTCAGAAACCCAAGGAAGAAAATCAATGTCCCTTGGAAGGGACAGGGGGAAAATCTACAGGAAAGGGAAATGATTGATATTAAATGCAATTTGAAGATTTTTTTTTTTTTTTCCCCTCAAGCTGTTGACCCAATTGACAGTGAGAGCTTAAAGTGAGATATAGTGGGAAAGGTGAAGGCTAACCATAAAGAACCACCTGGTCTCACATTGGCCAGCTGCTGGCTCCCTGGGCTGCTGTGGGTATCTGGGCCTGTTTCTCACTTGTTTGTTTTTATTCTCTTTTATAAAAGTAGAATTGATACGGATCTTCCAAGGATGAGATATTAAGATTTAGAACGGATGTTACGTCCGTTTATTAATTCTTCTCCCTGTTATAAATAAAACCCAAATGAATATGGCCATTTTTGCATTTGAATTCATGAATGAGTGTAAGAAACTGCTTTTCAACAGAGTCTTGAGTACCCATTTGCAATCTTCGGAAGCAATTTCATCAGAAATATTCTAGAGAGAATACCCATCATAAGTTTTTGTTTAAATGATCATGATCAAGATCCACTTTATCATCCCTTGAATGATCAGATCTGGAATGCTAATATTATGACTGCGGATGGAGATAACTATGCATGACTGACAGTGGGGACTATGCTCTAGTTATCTTTTCAGGCCCACTACTAGGCATAGGGGCCCTGGCGGCACAGAGGTTAAGCATTTGGCTGCTAACCAAAAGGTTGGCAGTTAAAATCCACCAACCACCCCTTGGAAACCCTCTGGGGCAGTTATATTCTGTCCTATAGGGTCGCTAGGAGTTGAAATCAACTGGAGGGCAACGGGTTTGGTCTTTTGTGACTAGGCATACATAGTGGATACGTTCATTTCCAGATAATGGAATGAGCGACACCACTTGTCACACACACCAACAGATCACTTTGGTTCAGCCTGTTTCTCCAGCCATATCCACATTGTTTTTACAACTGATCCTCCCTCAAATAGAGGGTTGAAAAAAGACCAGATAATCTCAAAACAATCTAAAAAGCACAATGTGACTTAGCTTGTTCCCCCAGCTCTTCTTTATATTTATTCACCTCGTCTGTCTGCCTGTAAACCACACCAGTCTATGGATACGAGGAACAGATAGTGCTTTCTGTCAAATATGCTACAAACATTCTTAAAGGAGAGATTGTATTAGAAATGGTAGATTGAATGTTGACTGTTTTTACCGAGATTTACTATTAAAATGACCCACCTCATGAAAAATAAAGGAATAAAGTTCCTGGCTAAATGGATGTTATGACCAGGGCTTTGAACCAGCTGGTTCCAGTTTGAACCCCTGCTGAGAATTTCCATCTAACACATTCCCAGGTGATGCTAATGTTGTTGGTTAGGGATCAATTCTAAGAACCACTAGTAGAGCAGTAGTTCTCAAAATTTATTATACATAAGAATCACCTGGGAATCTTGTTTAACTGTAGATTCTGATTCAGTATATCTGGGGTGGAAATGCAAATTCTCAGCAGGGTTCCAACCGAAAAGAACAGGTTCGAATCCCTGGTTGTGACAGAGTTCCATGTCCATAACCGCTTCATGTTTATGGTTCCACATCTGTTTCAAATCAAATGAATATAACAACGTTGGCCAGGGGAATACTCACTTTCAGGTCTGATTTCACTCTGGTATTTTCATTCATTAACCAGGAGCTCTTCGAGTTAATTTTCTCTCATATTATTGATCCTCCAAGATCTGAAGTCTTTTAATAAAGTTGACATGACCATAGTTGTTTGTTTTTCTTTTTTAATTTGCTTAAGTCATAGATTATATCCCAGATTATAACAGAACTTCTTCTTACATCTATAGACTCTGATAAGGAAACAGGTCCAAGATATTGTTAAATTCTAGCCATTTTTTATTTGAACAAATGACAGGCAATTCTTCAAGCATAAAATAACTGCTGAATTGGCAATGAAGGACAGCATCTCAGTAGATGCAGCTTTTGCGCCAACAGCAGAGGAAAAGTGATTAAAATATTAATGGACTCAGGGAGAGATGCTTTATTATGCCGGCATAAGAGTTGGCCACACCAGGAAAACCCTATCCAGTAGCCATTATCTTCACCTCTGAAAGAATCTTTTTAATTGTTGCTACTTTCTCACAGGCCACGGTTTTCTTTGCATTAAAAAGAAAAAGGAGTGAATCTAAAGATAGTAACTGGGGGTACGATGTTTCTAGGATCTGTTCTTAAGCTTTCAATGTGGGAGTGAGCTACCTCCCTAATTATAAACGTGACATGTATCCACATTGTTTGCCAAAATTCCCTGTCATTTCTCAAAAATAATTACGCGATTGACTTGTAATTCAATAAAATGTTTTTGCTTTATGAATTGGTTATTTTTTAAATCACATTTTAAAATTCAGTGACTGTCTTCTTGAAGAACAATAATTTTTTAAACTCCGAATGAAGTGTTTAATTTTTTAAACGCTGAATGAAGTGTTTTTCTGCATTTGGGTGGATTTTATTCAGCAATTAGCATAACAGGTGGGCCTATTTGTCTACATAGGGCCCACTGCAACGCTTAAATATTTGCATCCCATCTGTAATTACTCAGCTAGTTGCCTTATTCTAGCCTAGTAAATTTGATTTCCAATTAGATAATGCGAATGATCTAAACAAGAGATTGGAGAATCACGGTGGGGTAAAAGGAAAGAAACAGCATTTGGAATCAGGAAACTGATCTTCAGTCCTAGAATTGCTATTTTCTGCCTATAGCATCTTGAACAAAGACTTAAGCTTTCTCAGTCTCGCATCTCATCATCCATAAAAGAGGATAATAGTACCACCTAAGGGGTGTCTTATGAGTCTGATCAATACAGTAAGTATGAATGCCCTTTGATAACTATACAATTCTATAATATATTAGTTTTTACAATTGAGAGACAAGTTAGTAGAACAGTGTGAAAATGAGCTTTGTGTTTCAGATAAATCTAGATTCCAAATCGGGCTCTAAGACTTACTTGTGGGTTGTATCATCTTGGGCAATGTGTCAGGCAGCATTCTTAAATGGCTCTCCAAGATATTCAGCCCTAATTCCCATGTGCAGTAAAAGGTTAACTCAGCAAGTTAAACTGGGGTGTTCAAACCCTACAAATTTCAAAGAAAGGTTTGGCCCTTGACCAGGTACTAGGATATAGCCTCTAAACCCTTGGAAAATTCTGCCCGATAAGAGTGTATCCTTGTATAACTGGGGACCTTGGGCCACGCTGTATCAGTTTGACCTCTGGAGGGGCTGGAGACTGGATAAGTAAGGTCAGCCACACAGGTGCTCCATGTTTATGAGATCAACTCCCAGTGAAAACCCTGGACACTAAGAGCTTCCCTTGTTGGCAATACTCCATACATCTTGCCACACTTCCATGCAGGGAGAACTGAGCCCCATCCTTATGAGTCTACTGAGAGAGGATAACTGAAAGCTTGTACTTGGTCTCTCCTGGATTCCGCCCTATTCACTATTTACCTTTGTTGATTTTATTCTGTATCTTTTTGCTATAAGTCATAACTATGATTATAACAGCTTTTCTGGGTTCTGTGAGTCCTTCCAGCAAACCAATGAACCTTAGGCACCCTGGCCACACCAGGGACTGTGGATACGATGACATAACTGACCACACCAGGGGCCGTGGATACGATGACATAACACAACTGTAGTAAAAGAGATTTTGCAGATGCTGTTAAGGTTTCAGTTGACTTTGAGTTAATAAAAATGGAGATTATACTGGTAGGCTTAATTTAATCACATGAGCCCTATAAAAGCGCGGAGTCTTCTCTTTCTGGTAGCAAAAAGAGGAAGTCAGAGAGATCCAAAGCATGAGAAGGATTTGACACGTAGTTGTTTGATTTGAAGACCCGGGGACCATGTGAAGAGTATCTGAGAGTGGTGTCTAGAAGACAGAGTAACCCCTGAATGATAACCACAAGAAAATGGCAACCTCAGTCCTACCACGGCAGGGAACTGGATTCTTCCAACAACCTGAGTAAGCCTAGAAGCAGATTCTTCTTCAGAACCTCCAGATGAGAGCCTTGCCAGGCCAACACTTTGATTTGAGTCTGTAAGACCCAAAGAGAATCCAGTTGAACCCACCCAGATTTTTGACCTGAGTGTTGAAGCTGCTGACGTCACACTCATTTGTTATAGCAAAGGTTGAAACAAATAACCCAGGCAAGTTCAAGACAAAGTGGATGAAGCAGACAGCGCGGTGCCAGGCTCTAGCAGGGAGGCAAGGATTCGGTAAGTAGTAACCTCACTCCTTCCTTTAGAACCCCATTTCTCAGACTTTAATGTGTAAATGAACCACCCCAGGATCTTCTTAAAACATAGTTTTTGACTCAGTACATGTGGGATGGGGCCTGAGATTCTGCATTTCTAACAAGCTCCAATGTGATGCTGATGCCGCCAGTTTAAGAACCACTACTTGCATGCAAGGCTTCAGCTCACTTATGCCAGTGGATATCAGCTCTGACTATATACTAGAATCCCTTGAAAGAGTTCTAAAATGCTCAGAAGCCTGGCTTCTGCTTCTTATTTAATTGGTCTCAGGTGGAGCAGTATTTTTTTTTTTTTTTTTTTTGGTTAAGTTTTCACAGTGAACCTCCTCTGCAGCCAGGGAGGAGCACTATTGCCTCAGATACGTGCTACTCAAAGCATGGTCCCTGGACCAGCAACATCAGCTTCATCTGGAAGCATCTTAGAAACACAAATCCCTAATCCCCACTCCAGACTGATCAAATCATTTCTGATGCTCATGTAAGTATGAGAATCACTGCCTTAGACTAGACCAATGCTCTCATTTTACAGATGAGGAAATAAAACCCAGAGAGATTAAATGATTATCTAAGACAGAAGTTGGCACACTACAGCCTGTGGGCCAAAATCTAGTCAGCTGCCTGTTTTTGTAAATAAAGTTTTATTAGAACACAGCCAGGCCCATTCATTTATGGATTGTCTATAGCCGCTACAGTGGCAGAGCTGAGTAGTGGCACAAAGACTGCAAAGACAAAAATATTTATTGTCTAGCCCTTTGCAGAAAAAGTTTGCTGACCCCTGCTCTAAGAATCCACTTTAAGTTGGTGAAATAAAATGCAGAATACTAGCTGTCATGCAGTGGTAAACAATGTAGACTTAAAGGATGCAGAACATTCGGCTGAGTAATTACTGAGATGTGTTCTATCCCTGTGTTTTCAGGGTGGGAAGGGCTGTGAGACCTGATCCTACCTACTGTCTGGAAACCAGAGCTTCGAACACTTGCTGAGAATTTGCATTTCCATCCCAGATATACTGAATCAGAATCTACATTTTTAAAAAGATACAAGAATCACCTGGGTATCTTGTTAAACTGTAGATTCTGATTCAGTATATTTGGGGTGGAAATGCAAATTCCCAGCAGGGGTTTTAACTGGAATGAACTGGTTCTAAGCCCTGCTGGAAACAATAAGGGCAGCAGGGGGCGGACCCTGAGGAGTATCAGCAGCCTATTTCAGGCAAAGTCTTTGTAGATACCCAGCCTGCCCTGTGACTGCAGGAGATTACTATTTCCTTAAACCCTTCCTAGAAGCCTCCGGCTTTCACAGCATGCCTTGACTTGACAGTTGGCCGATCTGAGGGACTCATTTAATATTATTAAATCGTTTGGTGCCGTTAGCAAAAAAACCAACCTACTCCATGATCCTTATAAATATCATACTATTGTCAAAGTCAGCTTAAGGAATCACGTGTGGTCCAAGTGAGGTTCACTTAGCTGACTGCAGCCAGGGGGAACGCACACCAGAGAACCGTGGGATGTTTTTGTAACGGGGAGTCATGGCGGGGTGAAGGGGAGAATTTGTTTTCCTGTTGAAGTGTTGGCTAAATGGAGTCTCTAGAAAATCTAATACTGAAACATTCCAATTAAGACTTCCCTGCCTAGTCCACGACTCCACACTTCAGTTGTGCTGTAGGGAACTCCTGTGGCTGCTCTCCGGTTGCAGCTGATACTTATTAGGTCTCTTCATCTTAAATTGCACCTATTGCCACGGGTACTCATGTAATCTGAATACCTAACTCTTTTCAATGGAACGGATTTCAAAGGCGGTGTGGCAAATACAACAATCCAATTACTGCAAGGAACTCCCCCTCTTTTCCCCTTTTGACTTATCTCATTAAATCAGACTGCTTCTACACAGAATCTTCCAATTTTTTTAAACTCATTATAAGTGCCTGGAGGTATTTGAAGCCCCGAACATTTATGGGACTATATGACCAGACAAAAACAGAAGGACTGCTGATTTCTCAACCAGGCAACTTAATTTCTCAATTATCTTTTTTAGGCAAATTGTGGATCTAAATATAACGTGTTTTAACCTCTGCCGTTTCCCCCAGGGCTGATATCAATGCCTTGATCTCTTTTCTCTCTTCTGTTCAAGAAAACAGAAATGGTCAAGGGCAATCTAGACACTCATCAAATAAGACATTGCCAAATTAAAATGGTAACTCCCCTGACTTTGCCCAGTCATATCAATGAGGGGAAATGAGAGGATTTCAGCTCCCCATGAAGCTGACACTGCAAACAAATTAATTAATGGTTCTGAATTTACATCCTGCAGGCAGCACTTCTGAGTGGAATAACCACGGCTGACTCACAGGTAGCCCCAGCTTGCTATTTCAGGGTGGCGCTAATCGACACTTAATGGTTCTCCAATAAACATAATGTTTATGGCAGATGGTAACAGCCCAAGGAGCAGGCATGAACCCTCACACTGTGGAGGACCAGTAGAATCCAACTAGCATGGATAACTTCTAAATCTATGCTCTAGAGCTGACCTCCTTCTAATCTCAAACCCTGACCACCAACCAACGAGTTGCTGAGTTTACTCTGACTCATGATCACCCAGGGACTCCTGATTTCCAACAACTTCCTCAAAATATCCAGCTGCAAGTCCTAAAGTTGATTTTCCCTTAAAAAAACCCAGAGCTGTCTAACCCGGCTCATTGGTGGTTGTTTGTTCAAACTGTTCTTGTCCCTCTAAAAGCAAGGACATCATTTAGGGTCTGGAAAACCCTTCGCCGTGGCAGTCTAGCTTCTACACTCTTCCTGACACCTCCCTCGTGCCTACTACCCAGCTTGTTTTGCCTCTTCTGATTCTTTGATGTCACATTTTGTTTTTGAACCTGTTTTTGCCAGTGTGGTTTGAACTTACTTTCTAATGGTTTGCTCTAGCAGAGCCTCGAACCTGGTTTGAACTCCTGCAGAGAATTTGCATTTCTAACAAGTTCCCAGGAAGTTATACATAAGAATCACCTGGGGATCTTGTTAAACTGTAGATTCTGATTCAGTATATATGGGGTAGAAACACAACTGGAAGGAACCAGTTCAAAGCCCTGGTCTCCACACCTTTCTCAGACATAATTTGTTTTCTCTTTTTTTCCTACTCCTACTGCAACCGTAAGTGAGGGAAACCCTCCCCACAACACGTCAGTCCTTGGGACTATGAGTGATAGTCAAAATATAACTGTTATAGCATGGACAGAGCCCTGGTGGCACAAACAGTTAAGCACCTGGCAGCTAAGTGAAAGACTGGTGATTCCAACTCACCCACCAGCTCTTTGGGAGAAAGATCTGGTGATCTGCTTCAGGCAAGAAGACCCTATAGAGCAGTTCTACTCTGTCACAGGGGGTCGCTATGAGTTGGAATCGACTCAAAGTCAGCTAATAACAGTGACAACAGCATAGCATGGGCATTTTTCAATCAGAATAGATTCCAGTTATAGTGATGGAGCTACCATTACCCACTTATTAATATATCATGGATAGGCCAAAGGGTCCCCAAAGAGATGACCGAGAGGAGGCACAATGGCAGGGGACTTGTGACTAATCTTAATTACTGCAGAAATATTTTAGTATTTCCATAACGTGTATAGTCCTCTGATCATCAGCCTGCTTGGTCCATGCAACAATCCACCTAGAACAACCTTATGCTCTATCTACCTTCATCTGATGGGAAAGAGGAATCATCACATCAGCATTTACCCACTTTAGCCAACTAGAAACCTCCACACCACCCGTGATTCTTCCCTCTCTCTCACATTATTAGTCATCACTTTTATTGATTCAATTTCTGAACTTTTCACATTACCCCCGTCTTAGTCATCTAGTGCCGCTACAACAGAAATACCACAAGTGGATGGCTTTAACAAAGAGAAATTTATTTCCTTACAGTAAAGTAGGCTAAAAGTCCAAATTCAGGGCATCAGCTCCAGCGGAAGGCTTTTTCTCTCTGTCGGCCTTCTTCTCTTCCGTGTTCCCCCGGACTAGGAGTTTCTCTGCGCAGGGACCCCGGTCCAAAGGACATGCTCTGCTCCCAGCACTGCTTTCTTGATGGTATGAGGTCCTCCTGTCTCACTGCTCACTTCTGTCTTTTATATCTCAAGAGATTGCCTCAGGACACAATCCAGTCTTGTAGATCCAGTCTTGCCTTACTAACACAACTGCCACCCATCCTCCCTCATTAACATCATAGAGGCAGGATTTACAACATATAGGAAAATCACACAGTACAGGGAATCATGGCCCAGCCAAACTGATATACACATTTTTGGGGGGACATAATTCAAACCATGACACCCCCTATTTAACTTTAGTTCATTATATCTTACCTGGCTTAGTAACTGCTTCTCCTGACTCAGTTCACTCCCATACCATCTAATCTTCACACTAGTTCCTAAGCTATCAAGCCAAAGAGCAATTTTGATCACCTCCCTCCATCCCATCAAAGAAAGTGAAAATGCACTAATCTAGTTTTTAGGACCATCCGCAACCTGACCCCAGCCCACCTCTCATTCAATTCATGCATTCCACACATACTTGTTCAACCCCACAAAGCGACATGTTATTGGCCTAGGCATTGGAAATGCAATCATGAATAACACATAGTCTCACCCTCAAGTTCCTTACATTCTAATAGAGTAGAAAGGAAATTATAACACAGCCTGAGAAGCGCTGAACTTGGCATAAGTGCAGTGTGCTGTAGGAACACATAGGAGGATCCCCTAACCCAACTCTGTGATGACACCTGAGCTTGTTCCTGAATGACCAGGAAGACTTGGTCACTTGACCAGAGGGAAGTGACCAAGACAGAGAGCAAAGCCTGAACAAAGGCCAAGAGCATTATCAATTGGGTAACTGCAGGAAATTTAGTAAAGTTATATAATTTCAAGGGAAGAACGATGAGACGTGGAACTGGAGAGGCAAATAGGAGCTAATACTGGAAGGGTCTTATGAGTCCTGCTAAGGGGTTTGGACTCACTTGAAAGCGACAGGAACCACGGAAATGTTCTCAGAAGGGACAGCATGTGGACAGACCTGCATTCTGGAAGGATCACCCTGGCCTCACTTGGAAGCAGGGAATATTAAAGGACAAGACAGAAGGGCCTGTGAGCACATTCGGGAAGGAGCCTTTCATTAATGGGGTTCCAGTATACCAGTTGCTGTCAAGTTGATTCCAACTTACGGCAACCCCATGTGTGTCAGAGTAGAACTGTGCTCCACAGGGTTTTCAATGACTGATTTTTCAGAAGTAAAGTGCCAGATCTTTCTTCCAAGATTAAGGGGATAACTGTGGGGAATTAAGACATGGTTGGATTCTACCAATATTTAGGAAGTACAAAGAACAGGATTGGGAGGCTGATTTAAATTTTGAGGGTTTGATGGAGAGGGATGACTTCCAAGTTCCTGACTTAAGCAGTTGAGTAGGAGATGATGCCATTTATCAGTCTAAAAGACTCAGGAGTGAGAGCTGTTCTGGTGGGGAAATATGTTAAGTTCAGTTTTGGACATGTTGAGTTTGAGATGGAAATGTACAACAGGCATACAAAGATATCTGTCTGAAGCTTAAAGGAAAGAGATGAGCTGCAGATATAACTTGATGAGTCATCAACATTATCTCCTACTATAACGTCCTACGTACCCTACACTCCAGCACACCAAACCACTCACACGTCTCCCAAACACACCAGGCACTTCCTGTGGCTCTTCCTTTACTACTACACTAGTCCTGCAAAGAATCACCTTTGCCATTCCCTCCTCCTCTCCCATTTCTCCTTGTCAAAATTCTACTTGCCTTTAATGATTCGTCTTACATGCTGCCTTGTCTAAGAAGCCTAATCAGAATTAATTGTTCCCAGATTGTTTTGTTTATACTTCTCTTAAAGATTGTAGATCATGTCTGTCTCCCTTACTAGACTGTCTGTTCCTTGAACATGCTTATTTACCTTTGCATCTCCTCCTATCATGATGCCCAAAAGAGAAGAGACGAACAGTAATTTTTAGCGGAATATTGAGAGAAACCCATGAAAAAGAAGAACTGGTGATTTAATTGGGCATAGTTAGAAAAAGAGTAACTGCTCTAGGAAACTCCAATACAGAAAATTAGTTACATAGGTAAAGAAAAAATTGAGAAGACAAAAGGGGTTCATGAGGCAGCCCAGAAATTATCTACAGCAGGAAGTCACTGCCGTTCGTTGGCTGCAGGGACAAAAGCAGTGACTGTATCCCAGGAACTGGACCACTTGGTTGATACTGGAACTATGGAGGACCTTTCAGAACCGTAGCAGAATCTGGACCCCAACAGGAGCTACAGCTTCAGAGAAGCCACCTCTACCATTGCAGAGGTCGCCCAAGGTAGAGAGAGGAGGAAAAATACCCTGGCTTCTCCTTTTCTCCTACCTTCCTACCTCCCACCAATACCCATTGGCTAAACAAGATGGAAGCCAGTTGACATGGGAGCTTGGGAAATACACCCTGCAGGATGTACCATGAAAGTATAGGAACAGAGAAGAGAAAGAGGAAGGAATGGATCTGAGAGCAAACAGATGAATGTCTGGCCCAGCTAGTAACCTTGTATTGCCATTTAATTCCAAAGGCTTAAAGAGTTAAAGGAACTTATTATCTAATAAAGAGAAGAGACAAGTACACAAATAACTACCTCAAAGGGTTTGCTATCTAAGGAGCCTGGAATACAACTGGAGACGCATCTGATTGTTTCATACGTTAAGTTCGATAACAGGGCATACGGAAATGGAAACGTTGGAGAGTAAGAAGAGGCATAATTGTGAGGGGACATTTGAGAGGGGTTTTAAAGGATGCCTAGGAGTCCCCAGGTAGAGTGGAACATCATAAAGACCACTACAGAGATAGAAAACGTTTTATAGGAATTTAGAGAAGACAGAAAATTTTTCTAGCTGAAAGACTCAGAAAAAAAAATATTCATAGAGAAGTTAAAATTTTCAGGTAGCCTATTTTAACAGATGGCAAATAAGGTAAAACAGGAAATAAAAACTAAGAGGTGAGTTAAAAAAAGGCTCGTCCAGTGAAATACTCAATTGTTTATTTAGAACTGAGGCCTTTGAGTCAAGCAAATAACTCTCCCTCTTGTTCCATCCAGAGACAAATATTTGTGCTTACTGGGATACTTTGCTGAGAAAGTGGTTCCAGTTCCTGTGGTTTGGTCCAGCATATAATATGGCGTCACCGGTTACCATAACAGAGATCTCCCTTTCTAGGTCTGTATATTACCATCTAGTGACTCTAGATTACCA
The DNA here is from genome assembly GCA_030035585.1 of Dugong dugon. Classification (NCBI taxonomy): domain Eukaryota; kingdom Metazoa; phylum Chordata; class Mammalia; order Sirenia; family Dugongidae; genus Dugong; species Dugong dugon. The sequence continues at coordinate 14,105,003 of CM057479.1, forward strand.
TGCAGTCACTGTGGTCCCTCTAGACCATGGGAGTTTCTTCTTTTTATTTAAAGACAGAACAACAATGGAAGGATTTGGGGGTAGAAAGTGTCTTGTAATATCCTAGTGGAAACAATAAGATATCCAAAAGGATGCTGCCAGTTTATATTCTCATTTCAAGACAGCACTCATTATTGGTTCCTCCTGATGTTTCGTGCTTTATTCCAGACTTTCAGAAGGGACAGGGTTCCTTGGGCCAGTTGACATCCTCCATCTTCATTGTAAGCGAACCCCAATCATGTTCTGCAGCTGCTGCAGTTAGCTCCCTGTTGTAACATGGGCACCTCACTTGAGAGAGTGAAGCATTACTGCCATTTCAGAACCTCAACAGCAATTTTCCAGTCCTAGCTGAGGATCCCCACTGCACTAATGAGCAAATTCCTTACCAAGATTATACATTATTGCGTTATATGGCCTGCCAGCTTCAGGACTATTTTGTATGTTTAGTCATCCCTTCCTCTTTTAGTCTCCTGGACACAGCATTTTCATAAATTTCTTACTATCCCAAGAGAAGAGGAACATCCAAATCCCCACTTGCTAATGCCCAGCTGGCCAGCTAACTGCAGCCCAGCTCAGCAGGCTCTGGAAGGGCAGGTGGAAGGGCAGGGCCTCCACGCCACTTTCCCGTATTACTGAGGCATCATCGAAGCTTGAGGAGTTAGTTGCAAAGTGGTGAAAACAAAGGTCAGCAGTGCTTTGCTGTTGTTTCACTAATTCTCTTTCGCCTCTTGAGAAGCAAGACTTTGAATTTTCCAAGACATCCGTGAGCAGGCTAACTTCCTGCCACTTTGTTGTGGCTGAATGGACAATATGAAATCTGCTTTAGGACCAGATCCTATATTGTCACAGACAGGGGGGCCAACCAATTTGGGAGTAGAGTTTTGGTCTCAACATCAAAGAGTTTAAAGAAAAGAAACATCCCCTTTTCTTGAGACAAGAGAATAGAGTAACTTACAGAAGCTCTGCTTTTACTGATTTGATTATCCCCGGGAGAGATATTGCTGTTATTCAGTTACATGATTGAAGAAATGGGAGTTGATTCTGTGGTTCTCCCGTGTAACACACAAGCAGAGTTCGTCCTTGCAAAATGCCTTTATGTGTTCATATGGGGAGCCAGCACTAGAAAGCCCTTTACTGTGGTTGTTAGTTGCCATGGAGTCAGCTCCAACTCATGGTAACTTTATGTATAACAGAATGAAACATTGTTCAGTCCTGTGCCATTTTCTATACTATATCAGCCAGTATTCTGTTGTGATCCATAGGGTTTTGATTGGCTAATTTTCTGAAGTTGATCTCCAGGCCTTTCTTCCTAGTCTATCTTAGGCTAGAAACTCTGCTGAAATCTCTCCATCATGGGTGACCCTGTTGGTTAAAAAAACTCAGTTGCCTTCAAGTCTATTACAACTCATTACAACCCTATAGAACAAAGTAGAACCGCCCCATAGGGTTTCTAAGGAGTGGCTGGTGGATTCGAAGTGCTGGCATTTTGGTTCGCAGCCAAGCTCTTAACCACTGCACCACCAGGACACCAACTCTGCTGGTACAGTATTTGAAATATGGATGGCATAGCTCCCAGCATCTGTGTGACAAACTGGCATGTGAGTGGTAGAGGAAGCCCAAGTTTCCTGATTTTCTCTGTGACTCTCAGGAATATAGGTTCATTAACCTGCTAGCATGGTTGAAAGGCTCTATCAGCAAACCCTCATTTTGAATGCAGGAATGGCAAAATAGTTCTGATGTATCCTGACCTGTAGCTCATGTATTCCTTGGTAATAACCAGGGGCAGATTATCTAATAGGCAAGGTAAGCATGGTACTTACCTCACTTACCAGATCGTCCATAGTGAACAATTTCACATTTTTTCACCATATCAAAGATTCTGCTTCTAGGTATGGCCGGCGTCTGTCTCTCTCCCCACCCCACAGCACCTTCCTACAAAATCAAAACCTCTTTTCAAATTTACAGTCCTTGACAGGGGCAGATGACCCAGTAAGCAAGGTAAGCATAGGCTTACTTGTGCTTACTTACTAATCTGTAGTGAACAATTTGTTTGATGTGATGAGCATTGATTAGCAGGTGAAACTCATGTGAAATTGCTACAATTTGGTAAGCAAGGTAAGCACCGTGTTTGCCTTGCCTATTGGAAAATCCACCCCTGGTAATAACATTACTTTAATCTTACTTAAGAGCTATGATTCCTTCCCAGAACAGACAGATAGCTGCAATTTTATTAGGCAAGGACCTCAACAAATATATTTGTATAATATTTTCCAAAAATATTATGCCTGGAGTAAGAACTGCTTACTCCAGGCATAATATTTCAGAGACAACCGAAATGATTATATAAAAAATGCTAATGGAAGAATTCAGGGCTTCAAGTCAAGATACTATAAAGCAAAGAAGCAGTCGAAAGAGCCATGGCAAAACTTAAAATATGGTAATTCTATATGAAAATAGCCACGCCAAGAGTTTGTGTTGAAAAGGAGGACAAATTTAAATTAAGCAAAAGCACATTTGGGAAATATACTGTTAGTATTTTTTTTGGTTTTGTTTTAACTAATTGAAACGTCAACCCAAGAAAGAGCCAAAGATGTGAGGAAAAGTGTGATCAAGATAAGAATTTTAAGAAAGTAAAAGGAACTTCAAACACAGAATAAGGCTTTAAAAGAACCGAAGAGTTGACTATTTCACTGGCCAGATAAAAATGCAGGCTGCGGTTTTCCGAGAAGTCTTCCTGACTAGAATTAATTTGGGGTTTGTTTGAAGTCTGAGAAGTGCTCATGGTGGGGGGTGGAGTTTGTGGTCGATATATATATATATGAACAAAATTCAAGATCAATGCCATCCCTAGTTTAGCAAAGACAACAGAAAAACTCAGTCTATTCAACACATGTCGCTCAACCGGGATGTGGCTCCTCAAATCTGTTGAAAACCAAGAACTTCCCTCCTGGATTCTCTCGCTTCTTTTGCAAGCTCTTATTTTGTTGTTGTCGTGTTGTTAATTAATGCTCAGATTATTTCTCCAGGTCACTGGTCATCCTGAAGTAACTGAAGAATCATTTTACTGTGAAACAGCTGCAGACAACTTTTTCTTAACGTGTAGCTCTGCCTAACTTAAAAAAAAAAAAAAAACCCAGTTGCCATCGAGTCAATTCCGACTCATAGCAGCCCTGTAGGACAGAGCAGAACTGCCCAACAGGGTTTCCAAGGAGCCGCTGGTGGACTCAAACTGCCATCCTTTTGGTTAGCAGCCGTAGCTCTTAACCACTGCACCACCAGGGCTTCACTTAACGTAAAGTAGGGCTAAAACTCCATGCTCCCACTCTGGGGCTTTCCCAACCCGTCTCAACCACACAGTTCCACCTAAGATAACTCCACGACAGAGCATCACACACCCACCCACATAGCAGCAACTCTCTTCCCTAAAAAACACCCCCCAAAAACAGCCAATATTTTTAGTTTTAAATTTCATATAAGCTTCCTCCAATCCCTTGATATATGTGAGCCATGAAGGCATCAGTCATTAATGCTTTTGCAACATTCATTAACATATATTCTCCTTAATAAAAAGCAACAATTTCTCAACGTTTTTGTTCTCTGGTTTAATCCACTAGCCTGCAACTAGTTTTTAAACACTTACAAACGAAACCATCGCAAGTCACACTGTATTGAACAAATGAAAGGCATGACCATAATTTTACATAATATTTATATGCAAAAAGACAGATGCATCTTTTACCAGCACATAATTTAATAGGCGCTTCTAATAATACACTGGAGAATTTAAATACATTACACAATAGTAATTGCAAATTCAATAAAGAAAGAAAAGCGAAGGCACGCTTAAGAAGCAAAATAAAATTTTAAATTCTCAGTGCATTCTTATACAAGAATTTTTCCTTCACGCTCCACAAAAGAGTACAGAGAATTTTGAATTCTTTGATTCAGCATAAACTTGGAAATAAGAGGATTAATCTTAGATTAACGTAAAAATTATCATATAATATAAAAGAGAGCATATTGCAGGAAGAAATAGAAGTGTATTTATGATTAAGAATCCTGTGTAAAGGCATGCCCACAGGGATAGCAGATGTGATGAGTCAAACACTCAAGTTATTTTTCAAAAGGAGGTGCCATGTTCCTTTCCCAGTCACACAAGGAATTAATTTTGGAGATAGTGTCAATATATGCTCCAAAATGGCCTCCAAACATAGCCAACCACTCAATCTCTACTGTTTGTTGGGTTTTATTTTAGTTTTCTTTGTTTTTATTGTGATATATTTTCCTGGAATACCATCCTGTAAAATCTCAATTCTCATTATCATCATTGTTACCAATCCATTCTTATTAGGCAAGCAGTTTATTCTGGGTGCAATTGAAAATCTATATGAAAGGAAAAATTATTTTGATCCTTACCTCACATCATAAGCAAAAAATTCAATTCCTGTTAGATTGTTGATCCAAAGGTAGAAGAGCAAGGAAAAAAGTTCTAGAAGGTATCAAAAGAGAATTTATTTATGACCTTGCGGTAGTCAAGTTTTTTTAAATAGGCACATAAAGCACTAACCCAAAAGAAAAATCTTCACGTATTTGATTATGTTAAAATTATGAACTTCTTGGCTGATAATTAAAAGGTCACCAGTTGGAATCCACCAGCCACTCCTTGGAAACCCTATGGGGCAGTTCTACTCTGAGTTGGAATCATCTCGTCAGCAATGGGTTCTTCATCAAAAATCAACATTAAACGAAAAGACACAATACTAACAGGAGAAGAAATTTTCAATACATACAAATGGCAAAGGACTTAACTCCTGGTTAGACTATTCATTCTTACAAAGAAAAAAAACAGATAACTAATTGAAAATTGTACAATAGACTAAAATAGGCACTCCTCAAAAGATGATACCCAAACTGCCAATAAACAAGAAAAGTTTCTCAACCTCAATTAGTCATCAGAAAAAACGAAATTTAAAATGATGTACCACTATACACTTAATATACCAAAAAAACCCAATGCCATCGGGTCGATTCTGACTCATAGTGACCCTATAGGACAGGGTAGAACTGCCCCATAGGGTTTCCAAGGAGCGGCTGATGGATTCAAACTGCCGATCTCTTGTTTAGCATCTGTAGGTCTTAACCACTGCACCAACAGGGCTCCACACATTTACTAGAATGACTAAAATCTAAAAAGACTAAGAATACCAAATGTTTGTAAAAATATAGAGTAAGTGTTACTATCATATAATGCTGGTGGGGGTCCATTTTACACTGGTTTTGAAAATTCATAGGTAGTATCCACTGCAGTTACATGTGTACATATTCTAAACCCTACCGATTCCACTTCTGGATATACACCCAGAGAAACGTGTACACATGTCCATTGATATTAGAATGAATTTTTAAATTGTGGTTTATTCATACAAAGGAGCACTATACAACGATGAAAATATATTGCATTCAACTACCCCAATGATCTCAAAAACAAAAGTAGCCATACACACGAAACTGCATACTATGTAATTCCAGTTATGTCAAAAGACAGTGGCTACTTTTAGAAAAACAGTAGTTGAAAGGGAGCGTGAGGGGGGCTTTAAGTTGCTGCTGATATTTCATTTCTTTATATAGGTTGCGGATGAACAGATGTTTTTACTATATGAGAATTCATCAAACTATAATTGTAACATAGATTTTTTTTCCATATGTATGCTATATTTCAATTTAAAAATTCATTAAAAAAAAGAATGAATGGCAAATATACCCCTTTGTTTAAAATGAGAAAGGTAGATTCCAGCAAGTATAGGCTAACGATACTGACATTGATTTCAGGTGGAGAAAAAGTAGTAACTAGATGTGGAAATCACAATGGACCAGGACATATGAAAGACTCACCTCAACCCTGTGGCATTTTTCATAAGATAATTAATCTGCTTTGTCAACAAATTGTGGTGGATATATTGTACTTTGGAGCCCTGGTGGTGCAGTGGTTAAGAGCTCATCTGCTCACCAAAAGGTTGGCAGTTCGAATCTACCAGCGGCTCCTCGGAAATCCTATGGGGCAGTTCTACTCTGTCCTATGGGGTCTCTATGAGTCGGAATCAACTGGACGGCAACGTGTTTTCTGGGATATTGTACTTCAGTTACTGCAAGGCATTTAACAAGGTTTTCATGACATTATTGTAGCATGAACTAGACGATAATAATAACAATTTAAAAAACAGTTGCTACTGAGTCAATTCTAACTCGTGGTGACCTCCTGTGCGGCAGAGTTGAACTGTGTTCCATAGGGTTTTCAATGACTGATTTTTCAGAATTAGATCACGAGATCTTATGGGGCACCTCTGAGTGGATTCGAACTTGCACCTTTCAGTTAGCAGTCAAGTCTAACAGTTTGCACTACCCAGGGACTCCTATAATAATAACTACCTGCTTTTCAAGGAGCCCTGGTGGCACAGTCATTAAGCACTCAGTGGCTAATCAAAAGGTTGGCAGTTCAAATCCACCAGCTGCTCCACAGGAGAAAGATGTGGCACTCTGCTTCACAAGATTCCAAAAAACCCACTGCCGTCAAGTCAATTCTGACTCATAGCGACCCCGTAGGGTTTCCAAGGCTGTAAATCTTTACTGAAGCAGGCTGCCACATCTTTTTTCCACGGAGCAGCTGGTGGTTTCGAACTGCCAACCTTTCGGTTAGCAGTCGAGCATCTTAACCACTCCATCACCAGGGCTCCTTTTCATAAGATTCCACCTTTGGGAACTCTATGGGGCAGTTATGAGTCAGAATGAGTCAGTCTGCCCTATAGGGTTGCTATGAGTCAGAATCAACTCAACAGCACACAACAACGGTAACAACGTCTGCTTTTGAGTACCTTCTATGTGCAAGATTCTTTGCATATGTAAACTCAGTGTCCTCGACCCCTTCCCTTTACTAAGTGGACAGTCAAATTTGAGCTTCTGGGACATCCCCTTCTCTCCCTAGGCTCTTCTGAGGGCCCTCGGAACTAGCTTGCATCCCGCTAGCCACAAACTTCCAGCTGGTTCACTCCTGCCAAACTGCTCCTCCCCTTTCCCTCCAATCATCGGCAGCTTTCTCACCATCACTTATCCAGTGGAGACTCAAGAACAGCATAAGGAAATGATAATTGTAAAAGAAAAACGTAAAAACCAAAAAACTGTCAACGTCATGTATCACTGCAGCTGAAGTTCATACATCATATTCCTACATGCAATTTCTGGCATTACTCCTAGCCTGACCTCTTGCTGGGGCCCACTCCTACTGAAATCAAGGACATTTCTCTCTTGTCCTTTTCCTCAGAATCCCTGAGCACTCTAGTGATTATCCTTCCCCATCAGCTGTAAAAAAGTCCTGTTTGGGTCCCCAAAAGAGCCCAAACTCATTAGCATCATCATAATCTCTCTACTGAAGGAAGAATACCCTTTTGCATTTGCATATAGAACAGCTTAGCTCCATAAATGTTACTTTGGGAATTTTATTGCATTTGCTTTTATTGAACAACAAAAAGAAAAGCAGTGCTCCATACCAAGAGGCAGTGTACCCAAGATTAAGAGCATGAATTCCAAATTCAGCCTACCTAGGTTTGAATGCTGGCTCCATTACCACCTAACTGGGCTCATATAGGAACACCTGAATGGGAATGCAAAGACAAATTTAACTCTAACTCTTGTCCTATAGGGACAGCTACAGAAACTTGAAGTTTAGCCTGGACAAGACAAGGCACAGAAGGGACAGAATAGACTCTTCCAGAATTTGAAGAGACATGAATGTCAAATCAGCATGTCTTTTATTAAATAGCTTGGAAGCCCTGTTTTCCACACTTGCAATGTACTTTGCCACATCCTTGGTGAAACGTCCACGACAGCTCAGGAAATCTAGCATCACTCTTTCTGTGAAGAAATGACAGTGGAGAAGCCAATATCTTGAAATTCTTCTTTAGCAGTGATTTCTAAAATATTCTATTTTAGAATATTTTCTAAAATATTTCTATTTATTGTAACCTGTTTCCTTATTAATCTGTTAATGTAAGTCCCTTACTAACTCATTATTACAATGGTTTTTATTATTACATTATTATTTTTTACAAGTCCTTTGATAATTTCAGTTGCTGTACTTCTATTACAAATATTATTAATAATGCATAACTGTGTTCATCATCCATTAACTATTGCGAACTTTATTGCACACAACCCAGAATTTAGAGAGACAAACGAAAATCATTCTTTAATTTGCTCAGACTTTCTGGATGCAAGAGAGAGACTGCTGGCAACTTCTCACCCAGAGGAGTTGGCTTATGGTTATACCAAGATGACCGAAGGGGCCCTAGTGGTACAATGGTTAAGTGTTTGACTGCTAACCAAAAGGTCAGCAGTTCGAATTGACCAGCCTTTCCTTGGAAACCCTATGGGGCAGGCAGTTCTACTCTGTCTTATAGGGTCACTACGAGTTGGAATCAATGCAACAGTAATGGTGTAAGATGACCTAAAGCCTTGAAGATACAGAAAGCAGAGGAAGAGTCTGATTATAGGGTAAGTATTAACAGTGAGTTTTTGTGTTTTGTTTTGAACAGTTCTAATAAGTTTGCACAAAGACAGCACAAAGCATTGGATATTAATAGTTAAGAATTGAAAAGTATTGGATACTTAGACTTTGGTTTGTTTCACTGAGAAGCTTTGTGTTGTTAAGCAAAAGGAATTCAAAATGAATAAAGTACAATCTTCAACCTCCAGTGGCTTACAGACAAAGTGGGGTGGGGAGGGGCAGACACGTAAACTTTATTTGTGTATAGGAGACCTAGGTGTTGTAATACAATGAGAACAAAGTGAAGAGAAGCAAGCTCCCATGGCATCAAGCATTTTTTGATCAAATAGCCATAACCCATACTTAATGAGTGCATGCTCAAATTACAGGATTTAAAACCACTCTGTAGCTAAATGATCTGGTTCAGGATGGTGGACTGAGCCTAGACATTTATGTCCTCTTCCTTCCAAAACTCCGTTAACAGATTAGTAATTTTGTTGCCTTTTAAAATTGTAAACCCACAAAAATAAAAATAGGAGACAGAGGCAACAGAAAACAAGAGATTGAACAAATTTTTAGAAGTAAGTAAAATATGTGCCCAGGAGGCTGCAACCAAGGAGAAAGGCAATCTTTCTGATGGGATCTCAGAGCATCTCCACCATCAGAATAGCAGGTGCACAGAAAGCAGCAGTGGGCAGAGAGCTGGAGACAGGAATATTAATTGAAGATCTGTATTTGGAATGGAGCCCTGGTGGTGCAGTGTTTAACAGCTATGGCTGCTAACCAAAAGGTGGACAGTTCAAATCTATCAGCCACTCCTTGGAAACACTGTGGGGCAGTTCTACTCTGTCATATGGGGTTGCTATGGGTCGGAATCAACTTGATGGCAACGGGTTATATCTGGAATGGTGAAATTCCACAACACCATATACAGAATGCCTGGAAGCCAGATATTTACTCATAAAGAAAAAAGCAAGTGTTTTTCTCCGAAGAAACAGACAAACTATTAAGGGATAGTCAACATAAGTAATGTGGTGTATGCACTGTCCATCTGCATTACATATGCAGACAGGCTGTGTCTCAGGCTTCCAGGCACCCACGAGACTACTGAGAATGCGACATGCACACCTACTGGCATCTACTATTCCGTGGGTGCCACAGTCATCTGCTACTGAGCCAGACACACGAGACGCTTACACAGTGTTGGCGAAGTCAAAGCCATTACTACTATTTATAAAAAGTAAACAATAACAACAGATTCTCAAAGGGGAAATGCTTACCCTTCCCCAACTTACTCATGTCCATTCTTCTGTCACTGGACAGGTGTGCTATGGCTCAGGTCAGATATCAGGTGCTGTCTTCACATCACTGCTGCTTCTGGCTGCCACCACATTGTTCAACGGGCCTGCATGGCTCCTGAGGCTTCTGCTCTGCTGCTGTGCCTCCTCGCTGACCTCTGCTGCTGGCTCCTCCCATGCTACCTGGGCCTGCGGGGCTCTCTTGTTGCTGTGCTACTTGGACCTATGCTGTGCATGGGGGAGGCCTCTCTTGCCCTATGCAAGCAAATCTTACAACTTTTTTAGCTAGGCCGGTAAGCCTCCTGCCAAAGGCACTCAGCTGTTGCTCCATGGGCTTTTGTCTCTCATCATCTCATGACATCATCCATGTTACAGCTCTTACTTCTGGATCTAGGAGGTTCTCAGCACAGGGACCCTAGGTCCTTGCTCCAAAAGTCGTGTGCTCCACTCCAGACTCTTCTTGATGGTAGTGAGGTCTCCCTGAATCTCTGTGGGATTGGCCCTTATATAAGCCTACTCCTTGTCAGTGTCAAGGCATGGTCCTCCCACCAGGACCACGAACTGACCAATCACTTCGGTAGACCACAAATCACTCAATTTGCATTGTAATCGACCCATCCCTTGAAAGATTGTGGCCTAGTCAATCATTTTGTTGGAGTTACAAGACCATGGCTAGAAAGGCCATATAAAAGCAATACATTGCTCTGCAGTGGGTTTTATCATGCTGGAGAATAACTCTTCACATTCCAGCATTAGGACAATCCTTTGTTTAATGGCTAATTCCCCACCCTAAACAAAACAAAACAAAACCAAAAAACCAAAAAACCAAACCTGCCAGTTGACAAGCCCCACCAAGGAAACAGTTCCAGTCATTTTTTCTATAGCCTCACTTTTACTATGGTTGAGAAAGCAAGAATCCAGAAATTTGAAGAAAGCCTGCAGCACGACAAGAAAACAAAACACGATAAATCAGTAGTAAAACTGACCCCAAAGGAAAAGGAGGTAAGCTTACAAAAATTTCTAATTAATGTAAGAGTTAGTATGAGACTATATTACATTCAAAAAGGAAGGCAGAGGAGAGGAAGAAAGAGAAATGGGAAGAGGAGGGGAATGTGGGGGAGAAGAAGGGCAAATTATGACAAATTATGACAAAAAGAAAAATGCTTTCTAGCACTTAGAAGTCAAATACACAATTCTATAAATTTAAAGAGTCAACTGATTGGAAGATTAGAGTTAAAGGAGAAGAAGTCCAAGAGACAGGGATTGTAAAAGAATAGAAGCATAAGAAGACACATTCAGGAAACTCAACAGATGGCTAATAGAAATTCCTGAAAAAGAGAAGAGAGAAAACAGTGGGGAAGGTGTTATCCAAAAAACACTGGAAGAGAATTCCCCAGAGTTGAATACAAAATATGTCTTCATAGTAAATATTTTAAAGACATGCAACTAATCAGAGCATTGAGAAATTTCATAACCCCAAACAGAAAGAAGATACCCTCAGCTGTTAGATAAAACCGTTGCCTTCGAGTCGATTCCGACTCATAGCTGTTAGGTAGAGATGGCAAAAAGGAGCAAGACTCAGCTTAACGTAGGCCTGTAATCTGCAGCACGGATTGACAGAAGACAGTGGGACAATGCCGGGGACCGAGAATTGTATAAACACTAGACAATTCTAAGTCCAGTGTAATAGCATAACAAAGACATTGTCAGACATGCAAGACTTAGAAATTTTATCCGCTTATACATTTTCTTTCTTGCTGAAGGTATGCTTCAGTTACCAAAAAAGGGTGGGGGCAAGGAGTTAACATGAAGAAAGAGAAAAACTTATGTAGGAACAATGGACCCAACTCAAGAGAGCAGTGAAGAAACAGCCCAAGATACAGCAGTGCTTCACGTCTAGAGAACAAGACCCTACGGGAAGGGAGGATGAAGAAAAGAATAGAAAATGATGTAGAATAGACAGTGTGATTGAAGGTTTTCAACAAATTGAGGATTTATTTAGACAAATAAAGGCACAACATTTAAGAAAAACTGAAAGGCAAGTAGAAGTTGACTTGCTCTAAAATAAAATTGGATCTCAGTGGAGAATGGAATGGATCGTAAAAAATCAAGCAATAGAAATGAAGGAGTCATGAAAAATATATTAGGGATATAGAAGAGAAGACATATATTTTGCTTCAAGAAAGAAAAAATAAAAAACTTCAGGAAAACCAAAGCAAATAAAACAGAAGTAGGTAAGGTCTAAGCATGAAGCAGACTAGAAAGGGCGTGGTTCTTTAGCAATTGGTAGAGTAAGAAAGCAGAATCAGTAGGAACATTCTGCTTCAGGTTGCACTGTTGTCATGACGCTGGAAGCATAGAGAAGGAAGTGCAATCGTAACAAGCTACTCGAGTCTCCATAAACAAGGTTTATATAATCACAATAATGGAAATTCTGTTTATTCATTCAACCAATCTATCTGCTATGTGCCAGGTATTTTTCTAGGCACATGGGATCAATTAGTGAACAAGATGGGGGGAAAAAAAAAAAGCGAAGCAAAACAAAGAAACAAAAAACCCTTGTCTTCACAAGATTTACATTCTAGAGGAGACAGATAATGAATTATAGATCTAATCATTGAGAAAATTGCACAGTGTATTAAACATGAGTCCCTGGGTAGTACAAATGGTTAATGCACTTGCCTGTTAACCTAAGAGTTGGAGGTTTGAGTTCATCTAGAGTTCATTGAGAGGCACCTCGAAAAAGAGGCCTGGCGATCTACTTCTGCTCTGACACACATGGGGTTACCATGAGTCAAAGTCTACCTGACAGCAACCAGCTTTGTTTGTATGTTAAGCAGAGTTAAGTGCATTAGGGAAATGGAAGAATAGGGAAAGAAGCTGGGAATGGGGTTTTAAAACAAGTTGCGATTCAAAATTAGGCGAGATGATATCATTTGAAGGAGTCCTGAAGGCAGTGAAGAGTTAGCCATCCGAAGGCAAATGAATGCCTATGACGCAAAGATACTTCCCTGGCAAAGAGGCCTGAGTGGCTGACCAGGAGGAGTGAGAGCCTCACAGAGGGAAGGGGAGGGGGTTGGGAAGGGGCAGGTTGTACCTAGGCTCTCAGAAGGACTTTGGCTTCCCTGGATGCTTGGGGGCCATTGCAGAGAATTTTGCCAGACCAGTGGCAGGACCTTTAACAAGATCATTCTGGCTGCTGCCTTGAGAATAGACTGGAAGTGGCCGAAGTGGAAGCAGAGAGACAGTTAAGAGGTTATTGCAGTTTATTGTTTTTAATCAGTCTATATCCAGATTACAGAAGGCTTTAATCAGTGAGAGAAGCTAGATTGTAAATGTTAGCGACCTGACAATATTCCAGTAGAAGCAACGCTCACAACGTCATGAGGTTAAGGGGAGGAGAGTTAGGGAAGACCACGGTCAGAAACTATTGCTTTTCATTATAAGCCCTTTGATACTCTCCAGCTTTTAAACTACATAGATGAATAACTGATTTTTAAAATGTAGGTTCAATATGCCAACTGCAGTCTAGAACGTTCTTACGGTAAATGCTATATCTATCCTACCCCAGTGGCTCCTTTTTAGCATTTGGAGCAGGATTCATTCCCTTAAGTGGCTTTCCAAATTATTTTAAAACGTTTATTTCATCACCTCCTTGCCATTTTCATTTACAGCTTTGCAATACCCAGTAGTAGAAAGCTGCTATTATGGTGCAAAGCAAGAAGCTCATCTGATCTAAATTTGTAGCATGCCATAGAATATAAAATGCAGGGGATTCCAGGCTCTGCTGCTTAAGCGCAATGTGATTTGGAGTACCTTTCTACACACTCTGAGCACCTGCAAAATGGGCATAAGGTTAACACCGAATGAACTTGAGGTTGTTTTAATTGTTCAGTAAGCGAGTAGATATGAAACACTTTGAACAGTAAACAGTGTTAACCATTTGTTATGTTTATGTAGTTAATGTTTCATATGCCACTGGTCATTAAAACATTGCATAGAGCATCATAAAGTTTATGTGTTTTACTATTCCTTGATTCTTTATAATAATTGTTGGTGAATGTTTGCTGTTAAAGTAAAACAGCAAATAACCTGGAACTTTGATTCAGGTATGACAGGTAGCTGGTGCCATCAGTCACTTTGTGATCCTTCAGATCCACCTTCATCCACTTCCAGTGTTAGGCAAACATAATTTCTATAATGAAATCTTTATAATCAAATGAAACGTTTTAAAGGACTTAACCCTGATTCCAAGGAAAAATTCATTGTCGCTAGGTGCCATCGAGTCCGTTCCAACTCATAGCAACCCTACGTTCAACAGAACGAAACAGTGCCCAGCCCTGCGCCATCTTCACAATCGTTGTTATGCTTGAGCTCCTTGTCGTAGCCACTGTGTCAATCCATCTCTTTGACGGTCTTCCTCTTTTTCAACGACCCTCTACTTTATCAAGTGTGATGACCTTTTCCAAGTTCTGGTCCCTCCTGATAACATGTCCAAACTATGTAAGATGAAGTCTCACTATCCTTGCTTCTAAGGATCATTCTGGCTGTGTGTCTTCCAAGACATATTTGTTCATTCTTCTAGCAGTCCATGGTATATTCAATATTCTTTGCCAATACCATAACTCAAAGGCATCAGTTCTTCTTCTGTCTCATTCATTGTCCAACTTTCACGTGCATATGAGGCGATTGAAAATACCATGGCTTGGGTTAGGCGTACCTTAGTCTTCAAAGTGATATCTTTGCTTTTTAACACTTTGACGAGGTCTTTTACAGCAGATTTGCCCAATGCAATGCCTCTTTTGATGTCTTGACTGCTGCTTCCATGGGTGCTGATTGTGGATCCAAGTAAAATGAAATCCTTGACAACTTCAATATTTTCTCCCTTTATTTTGATGTTGCTTATTGGTCCAATTGCGAGGATTTTTGTTTTCTTTATGTTGAGGTGTAATCCATACTGAAGGCTGTGGTCTTTGATCTTCCTCAGTAAGTGCTTCAAGTCCTCTTCACTTTCAGCGAACAAGGTTGTGTCATCTGCATATCACAGGCTGTTAATGAGTCTTCCTCCAACCCTGATACCCCGTTCTTGATATAGTCAAGCTTCTCAGATTATACGCTCAGCATACAGATTGAATAAGCATGGTGAAAGAATACAACCCTGACACACACCTTTCCTGATTTTAAACCATGCAGTATCCCCTTGTTCTGTTCAAACGACTGCCTCTTGGTTAATGAGCACAAGTAAGTGTTCTGGAATTCCCATTCTTTGCAATGTTATCAATAATTTGTTACGATCCACACAGTCGAATGCATTTGCGTAGTCAACAAAACACAGATAAACATCTTTCCGGTATTCCCTGTTTTCAGCCAGGATCTATCTGACCTCAGCAATGATATCCCTCATTCCACATCCTCTTCTGAATCCGGCTTGAATTTCTGGCAGTAACCTGTTAATGTACTGTTACAGCCACTTTTGAATGATATTCAGCAAAATTTTACTTGTGAGTGATATTAACGATTCTGTTGGCACTCTGTACAAAAATCATTCTTATGAAAGTGACTTTATCGGACAACTTGGTTCCCGGACTTTCTGACATGATATTTTGACACGTATTTGAAATTTAAAGGGAATTCTTTGAACCATCATGTAATTTCTCTGCATATACCTTATATAAGAGTCCCTCTGTAGTTAGAACGTGTGTGCAAAAAGAAAAATTCATCTCTTCACACCCTAACCATTCATGATATCAGTGAGTGAATGTTTAAAATCCCAGCGTTTGCTAGCTGGCAATCATATAATGCTTGTCTTGACTGACAAGCTTTTTAACTATACATACCCACAAGGAAACAAGAAAAATGGCCTCATATTTCCTCTGAAATTCCATTATAGTACTAACCTTTCAAAAAGAAATGGCATTTTAGAAATGCCACAGGCATTTTCATTCTTGTTGCAGTTGCTAATGGCAAAGATGACCTATCAAAGAAGACAGCAGAGAAAGAGGCTCATCATTAACCGAGTAATGACCTCAGTCCTTCAGGGTAATTAAAACCCCATTTTTCACTAGGGACAATGTCATTTTATTTGGCAATTCACTCCAAGAAATATTACTTTCCATCACAATCAGAGATTTGGGGTGTCCTTGGGAAAGTTAAGTCATAAAGCCCTGTAGCGATCTCTTTTCCTAAACTTTCTCCTGTCTGGTGATCAGCAGGAATTGCTCTGGAGATCAATTTCAGAGCCCAGATTCACGTACCAGAGAATGGGAGGCAAAGGATTTTTTTCTCATTCATAAATATCCCTTCAAAACATTTTCAGAGATTCTAAAAAGAAAGTAAATCTTCTTGTCTATTCTAGTCTGAAGAACAATCTACAGGCAAAATAACTCACTCTGCTGGACCATGTAGATTCGGGAAGAATGTCATTAAAGTAGTGAATAGATTAGAGTGCCTTTTGATGAATCATGCATATTAGCAAAATCAATTCTGGCCACTAAAGGGATGATGGTTGAAACTGTCAATGTGGTCAACATCTGGAACTGTCAAGGGCTTAAGTCTAACGCACAAAGGCATTCTTTTTTTTTTTTTTTTCGTTCATCAGATTCCAATTGAGTCATAAGTACGCATGGCAAACACTGCTGAAAGTCGTTGGAGTAGCAATGAACAAGAAACCAAGTCCTTGCCTTCATGGGGCTCACGTTCTGGGTGACACTTAGAGATAAATAGAGTGAGGGGGCTGGAGGTGTCTGTTGTGAGGAGACGTTGCTATTTTATAAGTGATGGTTAGAGATGTCCTCTCCCATAGAATGACCACTTAGCAAAAACCTGAAAGAAGGGAAGGAGTCAGCCATGAGGCTACTGAATTCAGTGCAGATTTTGTTACTCTCTGATTGCCTTTAAAATCAAGTTTTCTCTCACTTATGTGTACCTTATTTCGGTAGGAAAAATGGAGGTTAAGCAAAAATTATAGTTTTTGTTTTTGTTTTTCCTTCTATAACATCAATCTCTAACTTTCAGGAGCTAATTAGTTCATTTGCATTTTCTCACTTCTGTTGTCCCGATTACTCCTCACACACAGAGGAAAAGTGGAGGACGTTCTCAGTCCTTGAGAGAATACGCCATTAAAATCAACTTAGTACCAAAGACTGCACGCTGACAGGAATGCTTGGTGAGAAACAGGTTAGTAATTATAGTTCACAATGAGACATGAGAAGTCACTAGATTTCCACTGTGCTTTCCTTGAAACCTATTACCATTGATGATTCCTTTGGCCCAGCCACTCTCCTTGTTGTTGTGGTTGTGTGCCATTGAGTCGATTAGGACTCCTAGTGACCCTATAGGACAGAGTAGAACTGCCCCATATGTCTTCTAGGCTGTGACCTTTATGAGAGCAGATCTCCAGGTCTTTTCTCCTGTGGAGTGGCTGGTGGTTCAAACTGCTGGCCTTCAGTTAGCAGCAGCCCAGCACTTAACCACTGGACCACCAGGGCTCCTTATTCCTGTCTCACACGTGCGTAATCAAAGCAGGACCAAGAATCCATAGCACACAGGAAGCTCAGTGCCAGGTCCCACAATACTTTTAGGGACTCATAAAACTGTTTCAATTTCTTTTAAAATTAGAAGAAAAAAAAGTAAAATTTTAAGTGGAAGAAAATATTTTAATATATAATAGTAATGTATTTGTCTTTATACTGATGCAGTAGTAAAATATAACATTTAATTTTTTTTTTTTTATGGAGGTAGGGGCCCACAAAAGCAAAGGCACTCAGGGCCCACAAAAGTCATACTCTGACCCCAGAACCAGCTTCATTACGTGCAACCTGTGTGAAGTCTCATGCTCAAAAGGATCCCATGTTTGGTTTATCACTCTGTTGTTGCTATTATGAAATTCATAGTAATTTTTTCTTTGAACTTGTGTTTTATAAATGAAGTCCAATGGGACAATGGAGCATATACGAGGAGATATGTACAGTATGTGTCTAGGCCACTGTCCCTTGTTGCCAATTCATATGCTGCCTTTGTGATGCCCATGAGCATAACTTCAGTGGTCCTAGGATATGCAAGAATTTAATGAGGCTTAAAATGAACATGACTGAGCAAGCAGGGGTACTGACAGCCCCAAAAGACCATGCTTTAAGTTCTAACCAGAACTTGCTACAAAGGCAGAAAGAAAGCAATGGCATTCTCCAAGAAACATGAATGACCAAGGAATTGTACTCTATCCTTTTTTACTTGTTCCTTCCCTGTACTATCCAACCATTTATGCTGAAAATGACGACATAAAAGAAAAGAGAAAAATAGGGCAACCCATAGTCCCTTTTCTCTCCAATCCTATCTAACTCATTAGCAAACTGAAGATAGAGGTTGCTAAAGTGTGCATATATCTAGAAGTGAAATAAAAACAGTTGAATTATTTTTGTGCAACATTTCTACTGTTCTGGTAAGAACAGAAACACGTCCCTGTTAAAGCTATGCAATATGAATTATGCAATGTCAGTGAGTTCAAATACAAGTTAAACGCTCTTACGTTTGCTTTGAAAACTGGCAGTGCACAGTAGAAACATGAAAATTGATGCTACTGATTTAAAATTTTAATTTTTCTTTACTTAGAAAAACATTAAATAACAAATAAAAAACATAACAGGTCAAGAAAGATAAAAGCTTTATATTTCAATATCTTTAACAGTACTTTTTTCCTGCTTTTTGAACAAGGACCCTCACATTTTCACCTTGCACTTGGTCCAACAAATTATGTAGCCAATCTGTGTGTCCCTGCCTAAAAAAGCATGATATGTTTGACAACAGTCACTTGTTGAACTACAGTTTTTCCAGAAGAATATTCTCTTTCAATGTTACCAAGCAATAGCCATACATAACCCACATCACCACTCCTCCCACTATTCCAACCAATTGCTGTGGCATGGCCACTACCCTTCCCCACCACAGGAAGAAGACAGGGCCTCAAGGATGATATTATATTTATATTTTGAAGATTTGATTAAGATTTCTAAAGGGCCCCACTAGGAAGTTGACTGCTGCCAAAGTAACTGAAAAACAGAACAATACAATGTAGATTCTTAAAGGTTTGACTTTCCCACTGACCCAGATGGCCCCTTCCATTACCTGCAGGCAATTTTCAACCCTTAGTCTTCCACCCGCTCATCAAACATTTCCTCGCCTTGGTTCATCTATGGGTCCTAGTCCCTCGACCCCTGTCTTAGTCATCTAGTGCTGCTATAACAGAAATACCACAAGTGGATGGCTTTAACAAACAGAAGTTTATTCTCCCACAATTTAGAAGGCTAGAAGTCCAAATTCAGGATGCCAGCTCCAGGGAAAGGCTTTCTCTCTGTGTCGGCTCTGGGGGAAGGTCCTTGTCATCAATCTTCCCCTGGTCCAGGAGCATCTCATCACAGGGACTCTGGGTCCAAAGGATACACTCTGCTCCCAGCTCTCCTTTCTTGATGGTATGAGATCCCTCTCTTCTCTGCTTGAGTCTCTCTTTCATATCTCAAAACCGATTGACTTAAAATACAGCCTAATCCTGTAGATTGAGTCCTGCCCCATTAACGTAACTGCCTCTAATCCTGCCTCATTAATATCACAGAGGTTAGGATTTACAATACGTAGGATAATCACATCAGATCACAAAACGGCAGACAACCACGTAATACTAGGAATCATGGCCTACCACAGTTAACACACATTTTTGGAGGACACAATTCAATCCATAACAGCTCCATACCCCATTTCCTACATGTACGATCCAGTTGGACTGGCTCTTCCCCCTGCATTCCCTTTCAGTTGAGACCTTAGAAGAGCACAGGCAAGGAAAAGTTTAAATTCTAAAGGAATACGTGGTTAACCAGCACTGCTGCCTTGGACAGATCCAAGGCAGAGAAGAAAGAAGAGAGAGAAATTTTCCAGTGTTGGCAACATTTTATTAGGTTAGCTCAGCCCAATCTAGAAAGCACTAGACCACTCCACTGGTTGTAGGAAGAAGTCATAACCAGGGCCAGAGGCCTGCTACATTATTATAGTGTATACCCTTCCACATGGATACATAAAGAGTAAGAAAGTAAGTTTTGCTTCCCAAGTTTGAACTGACCATTATATATCTAAGAGGAAACTATTCACAGATTTTGTTTAACCAATCTGACTCTCTTTGTCTTACAAGGAGCATGTAGGGTTTATTTATATATATACAATTATTATTGGAAACATTTTTATTTATTTCTACAATATTTTCTTATTTTTATTTATTGTGTTTTATTTGCTTCTTTTCTTTTTCTCTTATCCTGATTTATGTAGGATAAATTTGTCTCTTATTATGTTTTTACCCAATGTTTCAGAAGTTTTATTTTTTAGTGTTACCATTAACCACCTGTATTACTGAGATAATAAAATCTAATCAATAGCTCCTCCCAAGCAATGCAAGAAACTTGTAATTTTTAACTTTGATTATCTCCCTCTTATCTTATACATTATTATTACTGGTAATTTAACTCCATCTTGCTTTTATAGTGTCAGATACGTCATTATTATTGCTGTTGTTTTATACAGTCTTTTCTTGGTTGTGTTTCACGTATATTTGTCTTTTTTTTTTTTTTTTTTTTTTCTTCTCACTATTGGTTTTTGCAGCTCATTCAATTCCCTTCTTCCTAAAATACATTCTTCAGAAGATTATTTACAGGCTGCTGATAGTAAACTCTGACTGAAATTATATTTTGCCTTTGCTCTTGAATGATTCTTTAACTATGTAGTATGACAGTTACTTTCTCTCAATGCCTTGAAAAAAGTAGTGCTTTTGGTTTTCATTTTTGCTTTTGAGAAGTCAGCTGTCAACATAGCTGACAATTAGATTAATAGGTTCTCCTTTTTGGTTGCTTTTGAGGCTTTTGGAGGCTTTGTTTTCATCTTCTTCAGTTTAACTCTGATAGGGTAAGGTATACTTTTATCTTTTTTCATCCTGATCAAGACCCACTGGAGTTCCCAATGCATGGATTCATGTCTTTTACCAATTCTGGAAAACTCTTAGCTATATTTTCTCAAATATTGTCTCCTCCTACTCTGTCTTATGGTATCCTTCAAATTTTGCAGTGGAAGAGGTAAGGCTGATGGGATACACCTGTCTTATTCTGGGCCAATCACCCCAAATCAGCAGAAGAGTCTCTGAAGTGACAGTTATTACAGTGCCAGCCAGCATCAGGGTGCTGACCTGAAAGATGGACAGAGTAAGCTCTAACCCAGTGACCAATATATTGTACAGATTCTCCCAAAGAGAGAATCATCACTCTTTTTTTTTTTTTTAATTTCTTTCTATCATATGGCTTCCTGGAAAGAATATTTCCACTAGGAACACATCTATTGTTCCAATGAATTGGAAGCTGAAACTGCTACCTGGCCATTTCAGGCTCCTTACGCACTAGGTGTGAAAAGACCAAAAAAAGAGGTAAGCAGCTTTGGCTGGGCCAATTAATTCTGACGATCAATGGGAAGGAGATTTGAGGCTCACTGAGGCCAGGAAGGAACCCACTGGGGTTCCCCCTCATTCTACAATGGCCAGAGGTAAAGACAACGTGATACCACAACAGGCTTATACATGCAGATCCAACAAGGGCTGTGATCCATCAGTGATGAAAGATGAACGTCTCTCCCAAGTGAAGAACCTCAGCCTCCTCAGGTGCTGTCTGACAGAAAAGGAACAGGCAATGGAGTAGTGGAGAAATTAAATAAAAACTAGCCTCATGACTGGATGCAAAAAGAGGTATGATAAGCTCTATCCATATTACCTGCCTTGGTGTATCCTGTATGTATTTATAATTTTTTAAAGGAATTCCCATGTATCTTCCTCTACTTTTACTCTATCGAATATGGTACATGCTGATGGTTGTTAAACTGACAATGTAATTCATGGGTTGCATTATAACAAGATGGGTCTGAGACTATGCCAGAAGAAAAATAGATTCCCAGGGAGTCCAGAATTTAAGTTAGACTTAATGACTGATGGGACTTTGAGTTGTCTTCTTTTGTGGAGGGAATGAGTACTTTTCTTTAATGATAGATGTCGCATTATGTTTAGTGGGGACACTTTTTTCCCTTTGGAAAATTAAATAAAAGGAAAAAGTGTATATGTGGTGTTGAATAGTGACCAAAGGAGTGAACTCTCATGTTTTCTTCTTTATTTGTGGAACATTCCTGATTGTGTGAGGGTTTGTGAGATGCAGAGTCCAATCTCCCACCAGGAAGCCTAAGGTTCCAGATAATCACTTTCCCACCCTCTAGCAGCTAGAGGGAGCCCTGGTGGTGCAGTGGTTAAGCATTGGGCTACTAACCAAAAGGTCGGCAGTTCAAATCCACCAGCCGCTCCTTGGAAACCCCGTAGGGCGGTTCTACTCTGTCCAATAGAGTTTCGATGAGTCAGAATCGACTCAAAGGCAACAGGCAGCAGCTACAGCATAGACATGTGATCTAGGCTTGGCCAAATCAGATGGTCCCATGAAGGAGTGATGCAAAGAAGCAGGGACAGTTGAGAAAATATTCCTGGAAATAATTTTGAGAGTCTAATGAGTGTGATAAACTAACAGCAGCAGTGAATGTCGCTAACAGTGGCATCCTAACCACTTCTCTTTAGCCACACTGGTCTTCTTGTTCCTCCTGGAGGGAAAAAGATAACCTTTCCTGTCTCCTGACTTTTTCACTTGGTGGAATGCCCATCACTACATCTTGTGTGGCTCATTCCCTCCCTTTGAATTTCTACTCAAATCTCATCCCCTCAGAAAGGTCTTCCTAATGTCCTTACCTAAAGCTACATCAGTCCTGGCACTCTATGACCTGACACCTTCCTCTGCTAAATGTTTCTTCATAATACTTGTCACCATCTGATATCAAATTCCATATTAACTTGTTCATCAGTCTATTTTCTATCTCACCCAGAAGTATAAATTCCATGAGGGCAGGACCTTATTTGTTGCCTTCACAGCTGTAATCCAGAATTTCTGTTGTTCAAAGCTATAATCCAGAACCCAGAGTAGTGAACAAATGAATGCTGGGTAGATGAACGAACACACTTTCTAGCCAAAGAAATTTAAGGATGGCTCTTCTGGTCTAACCCCTTTACCTAAAAGATGTTTTTTCCAGGGTTGTTGCTAATTCTTTTACGTGTTCCCCAGTTCTTCTGGCTTTGAGAAAAGCTGGCAAGCAGCTGTTCCAGTTCTCCCCTCTGGGCCATTGCCCATAGGCCCCCTCCATGAGTATCTTGCACTTTCACTGAAGCATCAACTTAGCATTCCTTTCCAAGTTCACCAAGCACACACAGAAACTTGCTACTTCCCAGTCCAAGGGGGAAACATTTTCAGTGTTCCTGGTACTATGACACATTTGGATTTTAAACAGTAATCATTGCACAGTTAACTTCTTTGAAAAGTCAAAGGGTAATCCATTCGTAGATTAATTATTTGCTCCTGAAATTATTACAGAATGCCGTAGAAGACCTGAGGAAACTCACAGAAAGTTATCACTTTGTCTTCAAATTATCTTTGTCACAGATGGAGAATATATATGAGAACTGTAGAAGGAAATAGTTAAGAATATATGCTTAGGAACAAGACCACCTAGGAAGGATTTTTCAAATCAACCTCAGCACTATAGACATATTGGGCTGGGTAATTCTTTGTTGTAGGGCTGTCCTGTGCATTGTAGGATGTTTAGCAGTATCCAAGGCTTCTAACTACCAGATGCCAGTAGCATTCCCCACCCTAAATGTGACAACCAAAAATGTCTCCAGATATTGCCAAATGTTCCCTTGGGAAGGGGATAATATCATCCCTCATAAAGAACTACTAGCCTAGGTGTTTAAATTTCAATTCCACCCTTCTAGCTGAGGGTCTTCAGACAAGATGACTTCATTGTGTCTCGGCTTCCTCATCTGTAACACTGGAATAATAATACTTTTTTCTTTCTACGGTTATTATCAAGATTTGATGAATTAATACATTTGAAGTGCTTAGAACAGTGCCTGGTTCATCATGAGCACTCAACCAGTGCTAGCTATTCTTTAGCAAGAGTGCACCCAAATACAACCCAGGGCTGGCTGGGCTTGACTAACAAAGGAGTTAACTCTCAAATAGAGCTGACTCTTAAGTACAGAGGTTTATGTACAGAGTTTATTACGCAAAGGAACTGAGCAAAATTTTTTTAAAAAAAGAATCATACATGCTCAGAATGAGGATAGTACTTTAATAATTATTAGAAATACATTTTTTGTATCAGGAGGGACCAGTCCCTGGAGAAGGACACCATGCTTGATAAAGTAGGGGATCAGCGAAAGAGAGAAAGACCTTCAGTGAAATGGATTGACACGGTGGCTGCAACAATGGTTTCAAACATAGCAACAATTGTGAGGTTGGGGCAGGACCAGCAGTGTTTCATTCTGTTGTACGTAGGGTCTCTAAGAGTGGGAATCAACTAGACCACACCTAACAACAACAACATATTTGTTATTTCATAACGATATGTAACAATTTTTGAGTGCTTACTATATGCCAAGGGAAGAACACTCTCAGCATTTCTCAAGCTGAAAGAACTGAAGAAAATATTCAAGCCTCCAGTTGCAGTATTGAAGGATTCTATGGGGAAAATATTAAACAATGCAGGAAGCATCAAAAGAAGATGGAAGGAATACACAGAGTCACTATACCAAAAAAAAATGGTTGATGTTCCACCATTTCAGGAGGTAGCATATGATCAGGAACCGATGATACTGAAGGAAGAAGTCCAAGCTGCACTGAAGGCGTTGGTAAAAAACAAGGCTTCAGGAATTGATGGAATACCAATTGAGATGTTTCAACAAACAAATGCGGGCTGGAAGTGCTCACTCATCTATGCCAAGAAATTTGGAAGACAGCTACCTGGCCAACTGACTGGAAGAGATCCATATTTATACCTATTCCCAAGAAAGATGATCCAACCGAAAGCAGAAATTATCAAACAATATCATTAATATCACACGCAAGTAAAATTTTGCTGAAGAACATTCAAAAGCAGCTGCAGTATTATATCAGCAGAGAATTGCCAGAAATTCAAGCCAAATTCAGAAGAGGACGTGGAACCAGGGGCTTCATAGCTGATGTCAGATGGATCCTGGCTGAAAACAGAGAATACCAGAAAGATGTTCAATTGTGTTTTATTGACTATGCAAAGGCATTCAACTGTGTGAATCATAACAAATTATGGATAACATTTCAAAGAATGGGAATTTCAGAACTCTTAACTGAGCTAATGAGGAACCTGTACAAAGATCAACAGGCAGTCATTTGAATAGAACAAAGGGATACCGCATGGTTTAAAGTCAGGAAGGGGGTGTGTCAGGATTGTATCTTTTCACCATACCTATTCAATCTGTATGCTGAGCAAATAATTCAAGAAGTTGGACTATATAAAGAAGAACGGGGCATCAGGATTGGAAGAAGACTCATTAACAACCTGCGATATGCAGATGACCCAACCTTGCTTACTGAAAGGGAAGAGGACCTGAAGTGCTTACTAATAAAAGTCAAAGACCACAGCCTTCAGTACAGATTATACCTCAACATAAAGAAAACAAAAATCCTCACAACTGGACCAATAAGCAATATCATGACAAACAGAGAGAAGATTGAAGTTGTCGAAGGGTTTCATTTTACTTGGATCCACAATCAGCACCCATGGAAGCAGCAGTCAAGAAATCTAAAGAGGCATTGCATTGGGCAAACCCGCTGCAAAAGACTTCTTTAAAGTGTTGAAAAGCAAAGATGTCGTCTTGAAAACTAAGGTATGCCTGACTCAAGCCATGCTGTTCTCAATTGCCTCGTAGGCATGTGAAAGCTGGATGATGAATAAGGAAGACTGAAGAAGAATTGACTTTGAATTGCAGTGTTGGCAAAGAATATTGAATATACCGTGGACTGCCAGAAGAACGAACAAATCTGTTTTGGAAGAGGTACAACCAGAATGCTCCTTAGAAGCAAGGATGGTGAGACTTCATCTCACATACTTTGGACATGTTGTCAGGAGGGATCGATCCCTGCGGAAGGACATCATGCTTGGTAAAGTAGAGGGTCAGTGAAAAAGACAAAGACCCTCTACAAGATGGATTGACACAGTGGCTGCAACAATGGGCTTAAGCATAACAACAATTATGAGGATGGCACAGGACCGGGCACTGTTTCGTTCTGTTGTACACACGGTCGCTATGAGTCGGAATCAACTACATGGCACCTAACAACTACTACTACACTGTATGCCAAGTACTACACTAAGGACGTTACACGCATTTTTCCATTTCATCCTGAAAGTAAACTATGAAACAGATCATTCTAGCCCATTTTACAGAAAAGGGAACTCCGGCTCATGAGAATTAAGAAACTTGTCCAAGTCTACCTGGCTCAAAGTGTAGATTCAAGCTTTGAACCCAAGTCTGTCTGACTCTGAGGCCTATGCTCTTATACATTATTTTCTATCATTTTAAGGCTAGAAGAGATCGTGTTATGGGAAGTGGAAACTGATACATAGAGAAATTAGCAACTTATTAAAGCTGCTCAGCTACTCAGGTAGAGGGCCAGAAGTTTAAGTTTTATTCCATGGAGCTTTGTCATGCTCTTATATTTATTACTTTTATTTTTAAATGCCTATACCCTAGTAAATGTGCCAGGGCCATCTTTTTTTAATACTCTACCTGAGATCCTTCCTTTCTAGAGAGTGTTATAGCTGTCAAGCTATAGAATCCTGTTTACGTGTCTTAGGCTTGTGTTCATAAGCAGACAATGCTGATGGGACAGAGTGAGCCTCTGATTTATCTCTATCGATTCCCATTGTAAGCATAAGGCTAACTGTCCCTTATTCATGGGGCCAGTCAGTGTCTTCAACGACTTCCTAAAGCAGGGACTTCTGCAGAACTTGTACAAAAAGTGGCAGCAAAAAAGAATTATCCCATTTCCCAATTTGTAATCCACTTCAAGGACATCTGTTAAATTTAAGGGCTCAAATCAGGAAAGAACTACAAACTACGTCAGCAAGGATTTTACTTGCTTCTTTTGTAAAATTAGTTATAACAAGCTGTCTAAGGCAAGAGTCATTCTGCACATTCTAGCTAACACTGTATATGTACTTTACACCTGCCCACGTAAGCTTGATCATGGATATTTCTGTGCATTGAAATCTTATTGGGGAATGATCACGAGACAAATTTCTGAAACATTTATTCATCAAAATTTCTGGAGCTCACCAATGTGCCATGATTGGAATTACCACTGGAAAATTGGAAAGTAATATTTTGCATAACCAGACTTCAAGAGATCTATGCTACCATACTCCCCTAACAAACAAAAAGAAAAAAAAACAAACTCACTGCCATCGAGTCGATTCAAACTCATAGCGACCCTATACAACAGAGTAGAACTGCCCCACAGGGTTTCCAAGGAGGGGCTGGTGGATTTGAACGGCTGACATTTTGGTTTAGCAGCCAAGCTCTTAACTACTGCGCCACCAGAGCTACCATAGAAAATATATATTTGGATGTTACCTTTGAATCACGTATGAGAAGAGAAAGCAAGATTTAGCTGGGGCACACACTGCTCTTAACCATTCCTATATCCATTCTTTCTCTTCTTTCTTACTAACACAACCAAAAAAAACCCAAACCCATTGCCATTGAGTCGATTCCGATTTATAGCTACCCTATAGGACAGAGTAGAACTGCCCCATAGGGTTTCCAAGGCTGTAAATCTTTACAGAAGCAGACTGCCATATCTTTATCCCAAGGCTGTTGGGCTTGAACTGCCAACCTTTCGGTTAGCAGCTGAGTGCTTAGCCACTGCACCACCAGGGCTCATTTAATAGGAAGATAGAAAGAGACCAATACAAAAGTCAGCAAATTTGGCATGCTGCCTGTTCTTTACAGCCTGTCAAAGGAGTAGTTTTTTATATATTTAAATGGTTGGGGAAAAAAAGTCAAAGAAGAATATTTCATGACATGTAAAAAAATTTATGAAGTTCAAATTCCAGTGCCATCCTCATAATCCTCATAATCGTTGTTATGCTTAAGCCCATTGTTGCAGCCACTGTGTCAATCCATCTTGTAGAGGGTCTTTGTCTTTTTCACTGACCCTCTACTTTACCAAGCATGATGTCCTTCCGCAGGGATCGATCCCTCCTGACAACATGTCCAAAGTATGTGAGATGAAGTCTCACCATCCTTGCTTCTAAGGAGCATTCTGGTTGTACCTCTTCCAAAACAGATTTGTTCGTTCTTCTGGCAGTCCACGGTATGTTCAGTATTCTTTGCCAACACCACAATTCAAAGTCAATTCTTCTTCAGTCTTCCTTATTCATCATTCAGCTTTCACATGCATATGAGGCAATTCCATAAATAGTTTTTTTGGAACAGAAGCACACTCATTTTTCTGAATATTGTCTATGGCTGATTTTGTCCTTCAGGGGCACAGTTGAGTAGTTACAACAGAGTCCGCATGAGTCACTGTCTCAGTTATCTAGTGCTGCTATAACAGAAATACCACAAGTGGATGGCCTTAACAAAGAGAAATTTATTCTCTCACAGTCTGGGAGGGTAGTAATCCAAAACTCAGGGCACAAGCTACAAGGGAAGGCTTTTTCTCTCTGTCGGCTCTGGGGGAAGGCTCTTGTTATCAATCTTCTCCTGGTGTAGGAGCTTCTCAACACAGGGATCTCGAGTCCAAAGGATGTGCTCTACTCCTGGCTCTGCTTTCTTGGTAGTATGAAGTCCCCAGCTCCTCTCTGCTCGCTTCTCTCTTTTATGTCTCCAAAGAGATTGACTCATGAGACAACCTAATCCTATAGATTATGCCCTGCCTCATTAACATAACTGCCTCTAATCCTGCCTCATCAGCATCATAAAGGTTAGGATTTACAACCCCTAGGATAAATACATCAGATCACAAAATGGAAGACAACAACACAATACTGGGAGTTATGGCCTACCCAAATTGACACACATTTTGAGGGGACACAATTCAATCCATAACAGCCACAAAGCCTAAAATATTTACTATCTGGCCCTTTACAAAGTTTGTCAACCTTGCTTTAATGACATCCTTGACCACCTAACTCCAGACTCCCTGCTATGTGAGAAAAATAATCTTTTTGCTTATGTAATCCCCTATTCTTTAGATCTTATGTCACTTGCAGCCAAAGGCAAACGAATTGATGCACAGCTAGATGAGACTTGATGAACTGGAAGAACTAAGGGTGGGTAATGAGGAGAAGTACCTAGAGGACATTCCACAAATGTCAGGGCTCTTAATCCATTTTCCTGTAATTTCTCAGGAACTTTAAAGCTTCATATAGAGAGGACTAAGTCTAAGACCATGGTCTGGAGAATAATGAAGAAGGAAAAGATAAAACTTTAAAGAAGGATAAATCCCTACAGGACTTGGCAGCCAATGAGAAGCGCAGAGCAGGGGAGAAGGAGATAGGTAGAGCAAACAGTAATTCCTCAACGCATTAGTTATCTATTGCTATATAATAAATACTCCAAAACAGTAACACTTATTATCTTCCATTTTCTGTAGTTGGAACCTGGGCATGGGTTAGCTGGGGCCTCTGACTCAGGGTTACTCACAGGCTGAAGCCAAGGTGTCAGCCAAGCTATGGTATAATGGTTAAGTGCTGGGCTGCTAAACGAAAGGTCAGCAATTCAAATCCATCCAGCACCTCTGTAGGAGAAAAGACCTGGCGATCTGCTCCCATAAACATTACAGCCTAGGAAACCCTATGGGGCAGTTCTACTCTGGCCTATAGGATCGCTATGAGTCAGAATCGACTCAATGGCATGCAACAACAACAACAATATAGTCTTCTCAAGGCTCAGTCAGGAAGAGCTGACTTCCAGCAACTCCCAAAGTTGTCAGGAATCAATTCCTCAAGGGTTGTTGGCAGCTGCCTTCATCAAAGCAAGAAAGAAGAAGAACCAGAGAAAAAGAGTGTGTGGACAAGATGGAAGTCAGTCTTTTAATACCTTATCTGGCAGTAACATCCCATTACTTTGGGCTTATTCTGTTCATTAGAAGTGAGGCAGTAAGTCCATCACATACTCAAGGAGAGGGGATTAAAGAAAGGCATGAATACCTGCAGGTGAGGATCACCGGGAGCCACATCAGAAGCTATCTACCACACTTAGTAAAGATCATGTTCAGAACACGCATGGATTATTTTCACTTGGGATACCTTTGCTGTCAGTCTACAGATCTGTTGTGAAAAGCAAAGGAAGTGGACCTGCAGTCCACTCCTTCATGCAGCAGCTTACTGCTGCGTCACACAACACGAGGAGCTTCACATGAAGACACTGTGAAGGGCATACCCTGTGTGGACACCCAAGTCCTCAACAGGACGTGCATGCTCCCACCTCCCTCCACCATACATGGAATCCACCTCTACCCACTCCACTCCCACCTTTAGAGTTCCTTATCTCAGCCAGGAGTCTCTGGGTGGTACAAATGGTTAAAGCACTCTGCTGTTAACTGAAAGGTTGGAGGTTTGAGCCCACTCAGAGGCACCTCAGAAGAAAGCCCTGGCAATCTATTTCTGAAAAACCAGTCATGAAATCCCTATGGAGCACAGTTCTACTCAGACACGCAAAGGGTCACCATGAGTCAGAGCTGACTTGAGGGCAACTGCTTCATCTTAGCCAAACAAACAAGGGAAGTTCTAACCCTGTCGCCTATAATCTAGATACTTTGGGGAGTTTTTTTCCTTGTGGATAGTGTATTATTTACCTTCCGTCTTAAAAAGATTTGTTGATTTTCTCACCAGTTGAGTTAAGAAACGCAGACTGACTTTCTACTGAGCACCTAGTACCTCCTGTTCACCCTCCAATGAAGGCAAACCAAGAGTACCTTGAAACAAAAACTTACAGCCGTTGAGTCAATTCCAACCCATAGCAACCCTAGAGGGCAGAATAGAACTGCCCCATAGGGTTTCCAAGGGGCGGCTGGTGGATTTGAACTGCCAACCTTTTGGTTAGCATTGTATCACTTAACCACAATGCCGCCAGAGCTCTAGGAGTGCCTTAGCTAAGTCTTTTTCTTGAGTCTTGATCTGCGGCTTTTCTTCTCTCCCTCACTTTTCTCCTTAGTTTTTCCTCTTCAAAAGAAGGCTCCCTCACTTCACATTCCCTTCTCCCAGTGGGAAGCTCTTCTGAAAAAAAGAAGCCCTTGCCCAAGCCTAAGGCTACTCAAGTGGCCACTTCCGACCAAATGGGCTTCAAGTCGGTGCTGCAACTCTCCTGGAGAGCCTGTGAATGAGGCTTTTTAGCATGTGTGGAGCTGCTTTGATCCTGGCTAACAACAGTCCTCATTGGAACGCTCCCCACCTCTTCTTCTAAATGGACACTTCAGCCTCTCTTTGCTTAAGATGGACCAAAGAGTGAATTGAACTCCTGAAATGGGTCCCAGGGAGTTGGAAACATGGCCTCATGCCCTGCCTGCCTATTTTGCAAGTTTAAAAACACTGGGCTTCCAAATAGCTGATATGTGAGGGTCTTTTAAATGCCTGGAATACTAAATAGACCTGGGTTTTTCTGTCATCACCATAAAGCAGCCGAAATAGCAGCATAAGAAGGAAACATACTTTGGCTGGATCCACTTCTGATTTAAAAACAAAATAAATCAGCAGGTTCAAATAGCAAAATACACACAAATTGAACAAATATATACATACCCCGTAATTACAGCCAATTGTTTGCAAAGCTTTTTTCTTTCTTTCTTTCTTTTTTAAAATGCAACACAATGCAAGACCTAATCTGCATGGCCACCCAGGAATGGGGCAGCCACCCAGGAATGGGGCATATCAGGGCCTCCCCCAACAAACCAGTCTGCATGAGGATGCCATGGAGCCCCACCCCCCACCGCCATCCTGGGAAAAATAGAAATAGGGAAGAAGATTTTGAGCATTGGTGGGATTAAGAATTTCAGAAGGGGACAAAAATGTAGAGACAAATTTTACCCCCAGATCTCTGGGAGATGTGCCCCAGGAGAGTTAAGGAGCACATTGAATTTCCTGGTACTCACCCTTAGGCACAAATTTATGATCAGCAGGGAGGGAGATTTTTTAAAATGACAGTGGAAGGGGCCTGTCAACTGTCCTCTGACTCTGCCCCAGTTCTTCAAAGAAGGAACCAAAAAAACTAACCCTGTTGCCATTGAGTCCATTCCAACTCATGGTGACCCCATGTGCTACAAAGTAGAACTGAGCTCCATAGGATTTTCTTGGCTATAATCTTTACAGAATCAGACCGCCAGGCCTTTCTTCTGCAGCTCTGCTGGGTGGGTTCAAATCACCGATCTTTAGATTAGCAGCCAAGCTAAAATTGTTTGCACCATCCAGGGAGGACCTCATCAAGAAATGAAGGGGACCATTAAACAATAATAAATATAAACAAATAAAGCAGAAAGGGCTACAGTATATTTGGAGACCCTGATGAAAAGATCTCTAGCAAGAGTGCAAGGGAACCCCAAAGTGAGACCTGGGATCAAAAGCACTTTCCCCTTCACTATAACAGTAACCCATGTCATTGTTTGTGTCCCCCAAGCCTGAAGCAGTGTCAGAAGGAAACCAGAATCACCCCCATGGGCTGAAGCACAAATTCCTTGCCTGGATTTAGCCCCTGCCTCTCAGAGAGTCTTTGGAAAGTCCCGTAAGCCATTAGCACCTCTTGCAACAATTCTTTTCGCGCTCTGATCATCTGCTTAGGTAGTGTGTGTGCTTTTTTATTCTTGTTTTCATGTGTTCTTTTTTATTATAGTCTTGTAGGTTTCTTTTAAGAAGCCCTGATGGCTCAGTGATTAAGCAGTCGGCGGCTAACCAAAAGGTCAGCAGTTCGAATCCACCTTGGAAACCCTATGGGGCAGATCTACTCTGTCCTATAAGGTTGCTATGAGTTGGAATCAGCTCAACAGCAATGGGTTTGGTTTTGATTTTTGGTGGTGCAATGGTTAAACACTTGGCTGCTAAACAGAAGGTTGGCATTTGAACCCAACAGTTGCTCCTTGGGAGAAAAGACCCAGCCCTCTGCTCCCATAAAGACTTCAGCCTAGGAAACCCTATGGGGCAGATCTACTTTGTCATATAGTGTCTCTAAGAGTCAGAATTGACTTGACGGCACACAACAACAACAGATTTCTTTTACCTCCTTAGTTAGAGACTACGTCCCTCTTAGTCTATGACAATCGTCCCTACCCAATACCTTGGAGGGTGTCCCCTACACTGAGAGCTTCTGATAATTAACATTAACTTTTAGAAAATGCTTGTCTTGCAAGGATTAAACTAGACTGACTGTTGCAAATGCATAAGCCTTTATTTGTTTTACAAAAGTGAATCAATAATTGCTTGTCACAGTGAGTCAAAATAAGGTCAATACATTAAATGTAGGATATGCTGGGTTAGGTGTTTACATAAGGAATAACTAAGGATGTAGCAGATAAAATCCTAAATCTCAGTGGTTTAAGAGAATGGAAGTTTATCTTGCTCACATAAAGGTTGTTCCTGATTAGGGGGTATATCTCCTCCAAAAAATAATTGAGGGACCCAAGCTCCTTCTACCTTACGGCTCCAGCATCTTCAATACCAGTTTCCCCAGGCTGCCACTCTTGTCTGCCTCCGGCCAGAAGGGAAAGACCCTGGGGGAGCATATGTGGGAGGTTTTCATAGGCCATGTCTAGACATGTTCTTCTATAGCACGTTCTATTAGCCAGATCTGTCATGCAGCCACTCCTAACCGCAAGGGGTCTGGAAAACGTGATCTAACTCTGGGCTCTGAGGGAAGAGAAAGTGGGTTTGGTTAAGAACTAACCAGTTTCTGCCACACTTATCAAAGCAAAAGATCTCTGCTGTGACAACCTCCTTGCAAAACGCCACTCCCCTACCACGCCTGGCATCTGGAAAGCACGCACAGGCCAAGTGCTAAATTGGATTCTTCATACACCCAAGGGTACAGGAAAGCTTTTGATAGCTTGGGCTTCTCAAACATAAAGGACAGCTAACAAAGATGACAAGAACAACAAAAAGCCCTCCCAATTCTTTCTGCCTTTTTCAGAGTGCCGCGATTTAATTTTATTGCTTCTAGAAACATTACAGTTTTCATGAACCAGTGAACTAGCTAATTGGTTACACTAATAACTGCGTCCTGGAAGGTAGCACTTAACCAAACAAATATTAAGAAACTGTGACTCTCTGGAGTATGCGGTTTCAAGGGTGCAGGGATGTGTCCTGGGTTGACACGATACCATACGTGACAGTTAAGGACAATGAAGGAAATGACGTTTTAGAAATGAGGAAACTGTGGGAATGCTTAGATTTGCCTCACATTCAGAGTCATTAAAACAATAAGGTCCTCGATAGCTGATTTTCCTTTCTGCTACAATTAAAAATATTAGAAAGAGATGTTTTCTTTGCTTGACATTCTGTGTCTGCCTTTTTTTTTTTTTTTTTTTTTGCCATTTATATACATACAGACCAAGCAACTCTGACAATCGAGATTTCAGCTCTAATGCAGATCTTGATTTATTTGCAGGATCTAGCATAATGATCCAGGCCTTCCCACAGAAATGAGATGTCAAGGTGCAAGGATGGGGCATCTCCTCCACAGACCCTCTCAGCCATGTCACACTTACCTCCGTCAAGAACAGTCGGCATCCGGGTCCCTTCACAGACTGATGAGTGCCAGCTGCGCGTCCATTTCTATAGGAATAACAGCTGAGAGCCATACTGAATTTGAATTTTCCCTTGAGTTCAGCAAAAAGTAGAATCTACTCTCAGGTGATTCATAGAAAAATAAATGATAGAAGAAAATTAGTGTGGCAATTTTTTTAAACGAGAAAATGAATAAGGTCTGTGAGCCTGGCTCAGGCATACTCATGTCTGCTTTCAATTGTAGTTCACCACAAATCACTTCTCAATTTTCTGCTTGGTGTATTCTCTATCACAGCTTTCCCTGTCTCTGCCAATGACCCAAATGCATGCCCTCCCTAAGTAATCTTGCCTTCTCAGCCCCAGACAACAGAACCTGCCAGCTGAATTGCAATATTACCAGGGTAGATACTTGTAATACTTTTAAAAACATGTATGCATATGTTATCATTTTTCCTCCATTATTTCTTATTATTCGCTATCTTGCATTACCAATGCCTCTTCTCCCCTCCATTAGTGCTGATAAATTGCAGTTGATTATAGTTCAGTTCCCTTTCTAGTGGGTTAAGTGTGGTAAAATGAGCAGAAAAGTAGCAAACAAGGCCTCGGGGTGACCACAGCACCCAATAATGCCTTATTTCCACCTCCGATATTTTCACAGATGATTCTGCCTGAAATTCTCCCATTTGGGGTAATGATGCTGAAAGCGTGTAACGTGAGAATTTAGGGTAGAAGCAACAGATGATGATGATGGTGACGGACGTTATGTGTGGAGGAAAAACCAGCTCTGTGTGAAAGGCGGATCAAGGTCAATAACCCAAGAGCTAAATAGTCTCAATTCAATAGTTGCATTAGTTTAAAAAAAAAAGGAGTTTTTTCATATTTACTTTTTTAAAAATAAACATAGTGTATCTGACAGTATATTTAGAAATGAGGGAGGAGCTGGCTTCTGGCTTAAAAAATCCACTCTATCAGCAGCTGTCCAACAGCACAGAGATCTTCCACTTGGAGTCTCCAACCTCTTCCAAACCAAACCTGTTGCCAACCAAGTCGATTCTGACTCATAGCAACCCTATAGGACAGAGTCGAACTGCCCCATAAGGTTTCCAAGGAGTGGCTGGTGGATTCAAACTACTGACTTTCTGGTTAGCAGCGAAGCTCTTAACCACTGCACCATCAGGGCTCCACCAACCTCTTAGGACCCCTCTTTTTGGTATTATCATATTGTACCCAACGTCACGGGCCTCTTGAGCTGATGGAATCCCCAGATGTGACTCCAGATTTGTACAACCACAAGGGTTACGGCTGTAGAACACGAGGTGCTCATCTTTTAATTGAAAAAAGAATTGTTTATTCCAAGTTTTCATTTCTTAAGGAGCTTTATGAAGAGAAAAGCATGACCACAGTAAAATATTTACTCAGGGATGGGAAGAGTGAGAGAGAGGAAATTTAGGAAGGACATGAATTCTACGCTAGAAGCTTGGCCCGGCGGCTCTCACATTCCCTGCACGGACCAGATGGGCTCCCCACTGACCCTGCCCTTAGTCCCTTGGACCCTTTCTAGTCTCTGATTTGTAGAGTTGTGTTCTACCTCAGCTCATTCCTGCCAAACACCTCTGGACTCCATGGAGAGTTATTTTTTTTAAAGGCCCTCTGCAATAGCGTGGAAACTTTTGCTTCTTGGAGCTTTACTTATTATGCCCCACATTCTTTGGACAACCCTTCTGATCTTCTTCCCATTCCACCCTGAGCTCCTAAGCAAAACCAGAACCAGTGCCGTTGAGTGGATTTCGACCCATGGTGACCCCACGTGTGTCAGAGTAGGACCGTGCTCCATAGGGTTTTCAATGGCTGGTTTTTCAGAAGTAGATAACCAGGCCTTTCTTCCAAGGCACCTCTATGTGGACTTGAGCCTCCAGCCTTCCAGTTAGCAGCCAAACACATTAACTGTTTGCCCCAACCAGGGGATCCTAAGCATTGCGTCTCAAAACCACAGCATGCTAATGCCCCGTCCCACAAATTCATGCAAATCTTTTATTCCTTCTTGTCTCACAAGTATGTTCCCTGCTAATTTTGTCATTCTGTTCAGTATCCATCTCCATACCCACCTCCCACACTGAAACATCCCAAACTGAACTTAGACGCCTATGAGGGTTTCTATATTCTCTCTCTTCATCCCTCCTATTTCTAAGAAAGAGGGCTCGATCCTCATCTAAAGGCCCACGCTTTCTACATTTGCCCGGGTCCCATTCTCTCACACCGTCTTGGGAACTCTGCATCATCCTTTGTCCTCTCTCATGCCTCAGATTTCTCCCTCCTTGTTATCTGTCTCCTCTGAAGCTCTTCATTACTTTAAATAAAAAGGAATGGAATGAAATGAAATAGAATCTCTTTCGCTGACTCAGCTGTGCCCATGTTGCTTTTTATTCCTCCTACTGCCAAATGTCTTGAGCTAAACATGAATCTTCATGCCCTCCTTTCCATCCCATCAACAAAAGCTCAGTTTTCTTCTCTGCAGACATGCTTTCTCAAACACCAGTGATCCCTCCCACCCTTAGGTCAGATCATCAGAATATTATATTCCTTCACTTAAGAAAAAAAAAAGAAACCAAACTGGTTGCCGTTGAGTCGATTCCAACCCATAGCTACACTATAGGACAGAGTAGAACTACCCTACAGGGTTACCAAGGCTGTCAATGTTTACAAAACAGACTGCCACATCTTTCTCTCTTGGAGCAACTGGTGGGTTCAAACCACTGACCTTTCGGTTAGCAGCTGAGCATGTAATCACTATACCACCAGGGCGCCTCATAACTCAGAAGTAATTACATGTAGGACACTCCCTACACTGATAGGACCTCATTAACATAACAAGAAAACTCTACTCAACAATGGGATTATGGGTAGGTGTTAGGACTGCACCACTTATTTTAAGGGGACACTATTCAACCATAACAGTAACATAAGATGATACCTAAACTGAGTCTAGAGGCACGAGCAGAGATTATCTAAGCCAAGAGTGTAGGGAAGGGTATTCCCTACAAAGGAACCTACATGTGCAGAAGCATGGGGAACACAGCATATACATAGAGCTAAGTAGTTCAGAATGGATGGAGAGCCGGCTGTGATAGAAAGTAGAATCAAAAGGTGAACATAGGTTGGAGCCCGGGTGGCACAGCGGTTAAGAGCTCAGCTGCTCACCAAAAGTCGACAGTTTGAATCCACCAGCTGCTTCTTGAAAACCCTGTGGGGCAGTTCTGCTCTGTCCTATAGAGTCACTGTGAGTTAAAATCTACTTGAAAGCGGTGGATTTTTGGTTTTTATACCTTGCAAGAGAGTGACTGAATCACTAAATCAAGGAGTCCATGAATGTCTTGGGGTAATACTTTTTAATTTGCTGAAAAGATCATGCCTGAGTAAGAGATCCTATTTTAGTGCCAAAACTAAGGCAGCCATATGTCCTGGGTTTTCCAGGACTCTACTGATTGAAAATATTTTCCCTTATCAGACCATGTGTCAGAACACAGCCCAATTTAGGGTTAAGAAACTTTTGTTATATAACCTCATTTCAACCCACACACCATACTGTTTTTCCAAATAAACAATGACATTGTTTCTGGTTGGTATCCTATGTAGAAAGTAATCCTGATTTGTGAGTTTACAACTCATACTTATGAATATTCAAATGCACAACTCCAATTAAAGCCAAAACGAATAAGCTTGTGCTACAGGCAATGAAAATAATCTTCCCATAGCTACATTTACTTTATTAACCGGTTGCAGCTTAAAGGCGTAAGAAAAAAGCATTAATATCTAGTTATTACCTTGTTATCTTGTCTCTAATTGAGTATGGTTTGTTTTTGCTGTGGTTGCTGTTTGTTTTTCTTCATTTCCTGGTGTATTATGGATTTGGGCACTCCAATGGAGAAAGTGTTAGCTACTTTGGCCAATGCACATGTAGTACTCATAGATCTAGGTGCCTCGCACGACATGCTCTGCAGGGAGGCAAGTGCCAGGAAACACAACCCAACAGCCAAGCCTTATTTAATTCCAAGCTTCAGGTTTGTCTAAGAACAGTTGGCAACTCCAATTCATAATGCACAGCAGCAATACTTTATGGAGGCGTCCCTCCTCCAGATCTCTTTGCATGCCACGACAGCTCCAGTGCCTCTCTGTGCCAGATCCCTGACAGCATCCACCTCTCTCCTACTCTAGCATTTTGTTAACAGAAATTGCCTTAGTTCTTGGTTTCTTTCTAGTTTTCTTTGCCCACTACCTGAATTCTCCACCACAAAAGGGTTTCTAGAGCTTACCCAAGCCAAGTAGAGATCCTTTCCACTTCCTTCTACCATTTGACTCTCCCCTCTACCTATTCCTCTGCTTCTACTTTAAAATCAGTCTAGAAAGTGAAATGCAAAGGCCATGTACTGCTTTGAGGATGAGGGGAAGGTGCGCAAGCAGTGATGATGTTTTATTTTAAATATAAATTTATTTAAAAGTTATTAAAAATCTATTCCCCAGCGAGAAGGAAAGGTGTTAATCACATCCTCATCTTGCAGAGAAGTTTTAGGTGGGGAGTAGAACTGAGCTATCTACTGATAGAACAAACTTTCTTACTTTTGATGGAAATAAGAATAGTGCTCAGTTACTCTATAAAATGCTGTATGATACGTCTTTTTTCACCTCTGACTTGATAGTCAACTTTGACATAATACAGTCTCCTTATTCTGAATGCACTTCACTGCTGAATGCCTTCATGTTGGTGTGTTTTAAGTATGTTGTTTGTGTTTATAGTATGTTTCCCAAGAATAACATGCTGGAAGTAAACTAGAGAGGCAATATGAACAGGATATATGCCTCTATATCAACCCACAATTGCACAAACTCAGTCACCCTAAAAACAGGTCCCCAGACTGTTCTAGGAGTTATCAAGACTTATCTCCGTTACATCCACCAGTACTCATGACTGCCATTTTTCTTTTCTTTTATTCTGGCCCTTGTGGAAATTTCTTCTGTTGCTATAGAAGCTATCCGTGTCCTTGAATCTGCCGACTTTGGGTGCATGAGATGTCCTCTCCTGCTTCTTATTTGTCACACGTGAAAGCTTTTCCAATATGTTGCTCAGGCTGGGGTGTCCAATTTATATCTTTTTTCCAAGGCACGGCTATTGCAGTGATTTTGTAATTAATGTCAAATTCTCCATGGAATTGATCTTGTCATTTTTTACCTTTAAAGGTAATCTGCTAAAGAGCTGCCCTTAAGTATGGAAAGAACATGGAGAGATTTCCTTTTCACATCCCTTCTTAGGTAGAGCTTTGTTAAAAACTAGTTGCAAGGTCAAGCTTTTTTTTTTCTTTCCCAAATATTGCTCTTCTTTCATTGTATACGCTCCACCAACAATGATAAATGTGAAATTCCATCTGAATGTGAATAGGTTACAAATCATTCCCTGGAAGGGAAAATTAGAAAAACAATTTATGCTTTTAACTCCTTGGTGTGACAGCTTTGACTTCTAATTATTCTAAGCTTGGGTGATGATTTTCAAATGCTACAATGAGAGTAGTTATTATTTAATTTTTTGTAGGCTCTCATAAGTTTTTCTAGAATCATTTGTTACAGAATTGTTCCAAATAAGTTTATCCTAGTATGTCACAGGTTTTTGATGTTTAATTTAACAATTTTAAAGGGGTTCTTTATAAAAATACAGTACATCTTATGTGCTAAATCTTGTAAATAAGTGAAAAAGCAACAGAACTGAAGCTAGGCTGGCAGATGTGGTGAATGTATGATAGTGCCTTTGGAAAGAGCCCTTTCAGAATTAGTGAGAAGTTAAAAAAGATTATATAGCAAGTGGGAGGTAGATAAGAAAGGAAAGTTAGTGGCGACTACATTTTTAAGATGCCAATACATTAGGAGGAAGAGAAAAAGAGGTCAATTGCTCACTTGGACAGAAGAATCAATTAAGGTTTCTTTTGCAAAATAATAATACCTCGAATAACTGTAGAATAAGAGGACGCAACCAGGTAGGAGGAAGGTATTAAAGATATATAAGTGGCCATTAATAACCTGTTGCCGTCTAGCGGATTCAGAATAAGTGAGTAGTTATTCTCCCTTTGTTCCTCTGTCACTTCTATTATTAAATCCCATAAATTCTATCAATTTCCCATTTTTGTCAATGTTTCTACTACCTTCTCAACCACTGTTGCTTAAAATATTACAGTTTATTATTTCTTTTCCTTCATACCTGTCTAACTATTCAACAAGCCCTACCAATCCTTCTTTCAAAGTGGCCCTTTTTTCATTGCCGACTACCACTATCCAGTTTCAATCCTTTCGTAGTTTGCTCCTGGACACTCCAACAGCTACTTCTTTTCTTTACTAATCTCTGGAACTATAATTTTCATAAGCAGAACAGCTCATATTTAAAATGTATAATTTGATGAGTTTTGACGTATGAACACACCTGGGAGGTAACCCAGTCAAGACATTGGACATTTCCACCACCACCCTTAAACGTTTCCCGGTGTCGTTTGCAGTCAGTTTCTTCCTTCTGCGCTCCCACAATCCACAGGCAACCACTGATTCGCTTTGTGTCGCTATACATATGTTTTCATTTTGGCCCAGTGGTTAAGAGCTACAGCTGATAACCAAAAGGTCGGAAGTTTGAATCCACCATCCACTCCTTGGAAACCCTATGGAGGCAGTTCTACTCCACCCTATAGGGTGGCTATGAGTCGGAACTGACTCAGTGGTAACAGATCTGGTTTTGGTTTTGGTTTTATGTAGATGGAACTACACAGTACACACACTTTTTTGTCCGGATTTTTTTCACTCAGCGTAATGATTTTGAGAGTCATCCATGTTGTTGCACGTATCTTTGTTTGATCCTGTTTATTGCTGAGTTGTATCCCAACGTATGGACGCACCACATTTTGTTTTCGCATTGGCTGGTCAATGGGCTTACAGGCTGTTTCCACTCTGGAGCTTATATTAGCTTCCTCGGGCTGTTGTGATCAAAATACCACAAATTGGGTGGCTTATAAGAACAGAAATTTGTCTGGGTGCCATGGAGGCCATGTTCTCTCTGAAGGCTCTAGGAAAACATCCTTACTTGCCTCTCACAGCTTCTGGTAGCCTCAGGCATTCCTTGCCTTGCAGCTGCAGTATAGCTTCATCAGGAAATGGCTGCTTTCCCTCTGTCTGTCTCTCTGTATTTCTTCTCCTTTTTTATGAAACATCACTCAGATTAGACTAGGACCTACACTACTTCAGTATGACCACATGTTAACTGAAAACAGCCTCAAAGACTATTTCCAATCAAGGTCACATTCATTTAGGACTTCAACACTTCTTTTGGGGAGACACAATCCAATCCATAACAAAGCTATTACAAATAAACCTGTTATGAACATCTTTGTGTGGACATAGCTTTCGTTTCTCTTGGATAAATATCAAGGAATGGAATGGTTGAGTCATATAGTAGTGTATGTTTCACTTTGTAATAAACTGCTGAAGTGTCTTCAACTTGGCTGTACCATTATGCATTCCCGCCGACAGTGTAGGGGTTCCAGTTGCTCCACATTCTTGCCAACAGTGAGTATTATCAGTCTTTTTAATAATGGCCATTTTATTACATTTGCAGTGGTATCTAACTGTGGTTTTAATTTTAGTTTCCCTGCTGGCTAACAATCTTGAGCTTCTTTTTATATCCTTATTAGTCACTCCTACATTTTCTATTGTGAAGTGTCTGTTCAAATCTTTTGCTCATTTTGTTTGTTGTGGGATTGTCTTATTTTTGAGTTAAAAGAGCTTTTTCTATATTCTGGACAAGTCTTTTGTTTGATGTATGTGCTGCAAATATTTCCTCCCAGACTGTGGCTTGACCATCACCTGTGGGCTTAGTATATCTTTGCACTTTTCTCTCAAGCCATTCAAGCATATGAATACCTAGTCAAAATAATAACCAGAATAATACAAAGAGAGCGTGTGGTATTTTACCAAGCTTGAAGGGAGCTCTGGGTAGCCCCAAGTTTAAACAGCATTTCCAGCTTTTTTATGGATCAAATATCCAAAGCACCTTCTGGAGCTTCAGTAGAAATGCCGTTGGAAAGAACATTTCCATTAAGCTCTGATAATCTCTCTTTTTGTTATCAGATAATGGAGGTAATTTGCTACTGAGCGTGTGGGTAGTCATGAAAGTTCCAGCAGATGGTTTTGACTCAGCTGTTGTCACAGTGTGTGGGACTCTGTGAAAAGGTTACTGTGGTGATGCGAGGTGAAGGTATATTGACAGATTTATGAGGAAGACAGCTTTCAAAAGGCAAATATACTAGACGTTTATCTCTTCTGAGAAAGAAAGGAAAAAAAATAATAACAATCAAAAAAGCCACAAGTAGGGAAGAGGGTCAGCTGTCAGTAACGCTAAAATAATAGTAATAGTAAAAGGGGGAGTGCAATGAACTGTAGTCTGCGTGTTTTTTGCCTACGAGAGTCATGTGTCTCCTTCAGTATAGTCTACGCATTAGAACACCCAGATGACTATTGACTCTGAATCTTCAAAAAGCTAGAGAAAATGTCAAAGCCAAAGGACTTATGGAAGAGGAAAGGCAAAAAACCAGTGGGCAGTGAGAAAAAAACACAGGAAATCTCCCCTCGTCTTCAGCCCAAGTTAGGGAAACAAAGAACTTAAATTTTAAAAAAAGTAATTTAGGCACAAGTATACACAACTCCAGAGCCCTAGTGGCGCAGTGGTTAAGAGCTTGGTTGCTAACCAAAAGGTCAGCAGTTCAAATCCACCAGCCATTCCTCGGAAACCCTACAAGGCAGTTCTATTCTGTCCTATAGGTTCACTATGAGTTAGAATCAACTTAATGGCAACAGGTTTGGTTTGGTTTGGTTTTTTTATACACAACTCCACTTTGTGGAGTCGCTGGGTGGTGCAAATGGTTAACACTCTCAGCTGCTAACTGAAAGGCTGGAGATTCAAGTCTACCTCGGAAGAAAAGCCTGACGATCTATTCAGAAGCAGCCACCGAGAGCGCTACGGAGCACAGTTGTACTCTGACACACATGGAGTCACTGCGAGTCAGAATTGACTGGATGGCAACTGGTTTTACTGGTTAGACATTTGACAAAGTCTCTGATCACCTGTCTGCTTAATGCCCTGGGGTAGGCAAGGGAGGTGGCTGTTGGTATGGAAAGATGATGGGCTTTGGCATCGGATAGACCTGATTCAAATTCTAGACCTAAATGTTTAAATAACTCTGAGAATTTAAATTTCTTAAATTTAATTTTATTCATCCATATAGTGAGTATAAATAATACCCATTTGATAGGATTGCTGTGTTAAATGAAATTAAATATTCTCATTTCCTATGACAGCTCTTCGTATGAAGTCCCATCCCCGCTACTGTCTAGTCAATTCCTACTCATAGTGACCCTATAGGACAGAATACAACTGTCCCACAGGGTTTCCAAGGCTATAATCTTTACAGAAGCAGACTGCCACATCTTTCTGCCAGGGAGCAGTAGTACGAAATAGACCTTCATTAAATTCTAGGCATCCCCTCACCACAGCTTCTATTTGTTCTTACTAATGAATGTTGTTTGGAAAGCAAGTGCCTTTTTTGAACGTCATCGGTTCTTGGGATCGCACTGTAAGGAGTAAAAGAGGCTCAGCCAGCAAAAGCCACATTCCATAAAACTTCAGGTTCTGTCTAATGTAATGCACTCATATTTTTGCCTTCCAAGAAACTGAGCAAAAATGTAAAATGACTGCAAGTCAAGAAGCCTTTACTTTACTGAGGTTTTGATACATTTATTTCCTCTTCTATCTTCATAACAACAATAGCTTTTTAAAAAAAAAATTATTCAGTTTTAGCTGAAAGTTTACAACACAAATTAATTTTTCATTCTAAAAAATTTATACACAAATTGTTTTGTGACATTGGTTGCAATTCCCATAATGTGTCAGCACTCTCTCCTTTTCCCTTTCTACCCTGGGTTCTCCATGTCCATTTGTCCAGTTTTCCTGTCCCTTCCTGCTTTTCAACTCAATCCACATACCCTCCCTGAAGGCAGGGTTTTATGTCTGCTGTGCTCACTGCAGGATTATTAGATGTGGCCCTTGAGGATATCTCAGCGAGAATCTCAGTATACCCTTTGTTATATCTTTGCTTTTGGGCAGGCGTTGCCCATGTGGTCTTGTATACTTGACTGAACTAAGAAGCACATTCCTCATATGTGTTACTGTTTGTTTTATAGGCCTGTCTAGTTTTTGGCTGAAAGGTGGACT
The DNA here is from genome assembly GCA_030035585.1 of Dugong dugon. NCBI lineage: Eukaryota > Metazoa > Chordata > Mammalia > Sirenia > Dugongidae > Dugong > Dugong dugon. Next base: position 14,149,866 of record CM057479.1, read on the forward strand.
TCGGGGGTGGCTTCAGTTCTGAGTTAACAGGGTGTCTGGGGACTATAGTCTTGGTGGTTCCTCCAGTCTCTGTCAGACAAATAAGTTGTCCTTTTTGTGAATTTTGTTCTGCATTTGTCTCCTGCTCTGTCTGAGACCCTCTGTTGTGATCCCTGTCAGAGCAGTCAGTGGTGGTAGCCAGGCACCAACTAGTTCTTCTGGGCTCAGATTGGTGGGAGCTGTGGTTCATGTGGTCCCTTAGTCATTTGAACTCATATTTTCCTTGGGTCTTTGGTTTTCCTCATTCTCCTTTGCTCCGAATGTTGATGGGACCAACAGATGTATCTTAGATGGCCGCTGGCAAGCTTTTAAGATCCTGGACCCTACTCACCAAAGTAGGATATAGAACATTTTCTTTATGAATTATGTTGTGCCAACTGACCTAGATGTCCCCAGAGACCATGGTCTCCAGCCTCTGGCCCCAGTAACTTGGTCCCTCAAGGTCTGGATATGTCTAGGAAACTTCTCTGACTTTGCCTTGGTCATGTTGTGGTGCCTTCCCCTATATTGTGTGCTGTTCTTCTTTCACCAAAGTTAACTTGTATAAAGCATTGAGACTGAGAGAGGTTAATTTTCCTAAGGTTGTCTTACTTCAAAGCTTTTGTTTGTAATATTGCCCCTACTATACAGCTTCTGGGGCCCTGGTGGCACAGTGGTTAAGAGCTTGGCTGCTAACCAAAAGGTCGGCAGTTCAAATCCACCAGACACTCCTTGGAAACCGTGTGGGGCAGTTCTACCCTGTCCTATAGTGTCACTATGAGTCAGAATTGATTCGACAGCAACGAGTTTGGTTTGGTTTGGATATAGCTTCTAATTTCTGACTTCTACGTTTAAAGTGTTAGTATGCATCTTTTACTGTGTGCTGCTCAGATGCTTTGTGGAAGTGGGAGTGGTATCAATTATAAATAAATATTCCCATGACATTTAAATTATCAGAAGCCCATAGATCAAAGCTAAAAAAAGCAAGTTAGGCAAGCAAAGAACTAGACTTGGACAGTAAAAGTGCTTACTTGAAAATATAACCCATAGGTGCAATTCTCAACCAAATGCCTAATGATGGATCACAGCCACAAGCTGTATTGTGTACGGAAAACCATCAATGATCTATTTTTCTAGCCAAAATAGTATGTAAGCCTCTATTGGATATGTAGAAATGAGATTATAGAAAAGGAGAAACCAGAGACATGAACTAGATACACAAAGTCTAGAAAGACTGGAAATATCTCTCAGAAATACCTAGAAAGATTATCTACCTTATTGTTCTTCTTCTTTTGCTGGTAACAAAAATGATATCATTTCATTTCTTCAGCTTAAAACTCTAAACTCTTCTAAAATGCAAAGATTCCTGGGAAGGATAACGATGTTCTACCCACCATTGAGAACTTCATGACAGTAATGTTCCTTCCCTCAGAAAAGAAGGGGAAGAAAGGGATGAGACACTGCATGCTTCAAGCAACTAAAGACAGGGAAGAAATACTTCTCAGTTTTGCCTGGAGTAAGTCAGATACCTTTGCTCTGTTTGAGCTGGCATTCTTCAGCCCTCAAGCCTTTCCAGGAAAATAGCCATTAGATGTAGGGCCAATGGGTTCTTATTTACAGACTAGTGTTTTTTTTCTGTTTTTGTTTATTCAGTATAGCTTACGCAATAAAATGTTACCAATACCCTTCGTTGTGGGTAGGATGGACACAACTGATCTATCTTTAACTCTTTAGAGAGTCTTTATTGTTGTTAGGTGCCACCAAGTTGGTTCCAACTTACAGCAATCCTATAGGACAGAGTAGAACTACCCCGTAGGGTTTCCAAGGAGTGGCTGGTGGATTTGAAATGCTGACCGTTTGGTTACCAGCTGAGCTCTTAACCAAAAGTTGACCAGAGAGGGCAATTCCATGTAGTGGACACCAATATCGTTGCACTCGGTTGATCTTCTACATCCAGCTCAAAAACAGTGTCACTGAATGGCGACATCAATGAACCTGAATAATTTGTTTAAAATAAGTTTTAAATGGGTTTTCAAAAGGGAAAAAAAAAAGAACCATTTGAAAGATAATACATTAAAATACCTTAAAGAAATAAAATCAATGGAGCATAGATACAGGAACTTCAAGATGGAAATGAAGAACTGGAGCATACATGTTTATTTCTTCTTGTTCCTGAGACTCCATTAATACTAAGGTAAAAGAATAAAATCTAAACCCAAGTACTAGATTGGGTTATGGTTCCCAATTCTTCCATCCTTTCCTTAATAGAGAAGTCCCTGGGTGGCACAAACAGTTAAGCGCTCAACTACTAACCAGAAGTGCATCAGAAGAAAGGCCTGGAGATCTACTTCCAAAATGTCACAGTCTTGAAACTCCTATGGAGCACAGTTCTACTCTGAAACATATGGAGCTGCCATGAGTCAGAACTGACTTGACAGTAATTGTTTTTCTCTTAATAAAATTATACAAACACCCCCTTTGTCATGTAGCATTGCACTGCCTCCCACTTTGGACAGAGTATACTTCCTTGCCCTATTGGTGTTGTGCTTGGCCAGCAGACTTGCTTTGGCCAATAGAACATGGGCAAAAGTCAAAGTGGGCCAACTCTGAGCTAATTCCTGAAGAGGCATCATGCCTAGTGGCCCCCTTGTGTTTCTACCATTAACCATAAGATGAACATGCCCCAGTAACTGCTGGTCCCAGAACAAGAATCTATACAGAACAGATAGGAAGCTACAGCCAATCACAGCTGAGCCCTGCAGAACCACAACTGACCTGTAGAACCCATGAATGAGAAAACTAATTGTTTGTTGTTTTTAGTCACTGCGAAATAATGTGTTTGTTTGTTGCACAGTATTATTGGAGCAAGAACTGATTGCTATGACCCACAGCATAAAGTGTGTATGGGAGGGGATTCACCTATTTGACAAAAGATCTCAATAATTCCATGGAAACAGATCTAAGTTCGGTAACTGATGAAGAAACGTGGAGCAAACTATGGCCAGAATGCAAGTGAAAGAGTGACAAATGAACTAGTGGTTCTCTAGAGAATTCCAGACTTAGAGATACTCAAAAACTAAAAACCAAACTCGTTGTCGAGTCAATTCCAACTCATAGCAACCATATAGGACAGAGCAGAACTGCCCCACAGCGTTTCCAAGGAGCAGCTGGTGGATTCAGACTGCCAACCTTTTGGTTAGCAGCCAATCTCTTAACCACTGAGCCACCTAGGTAAAGCAAAATATAGGAATGAGACACAGGCTCAAAGCACAGAGAAGTCAATCGAAAGTCAAAGCTGACTCCTTTACTTCCAAGTGCAAGCAGAGCTGTCTGTTCTCCACAGGGGGCAATGGTGGTTCATAGTCGAATTCTCACCTTCCATACAGGAGACCCAGGTTCAGTTCCTGGCCAATGCACATCATGCACAGCCACCACCTGTCTGTCAAGGGAAGCTTGCCTGTTCCTAAGATGCTGAACAGGTTTCAGTGGATCTTCCAGATTAAGATGGAAGAGGAAGAAAGACCTACTGATCTACTTTCAAAAATCAGTCAACGAAGACCCCCATGGATCACACAGTATTTGTAAATGCAACCTTATTTAGAAATAAGATCTTTGCAGACATAATTAAGTTAAGATGAAGACATTAGGAGGGGACCCAATCCAATATGGTGGTGTCCTTATCAGAAGAGAAGAGACCCAGACACAGAAGGACATGTGAAGGCAGTCGTATGAAGAGAGAAATAGAGACGGGGGTTCTGCTGCCACAAGCCTAGGAATGCCTGGGCCTACCAGAAGCTGGAAGAGATAAAGAATACTCCCCCAGAGACTTCTTAGGGAGTACGGTCCAGCTAACACCTTAATTTTGAGCTTCTATCCTTCATAACTGTGAAAGAATGCATTTCTGTTAGTTTAAGCCACTCACTTGGTGGTAATTTGTTATGGCAACCCTAGGAAATTAATATTGGTTCCAATCCAAGGATATAAGAAGAGTATAGCTGTGCATCAGGCTTAGAGAAAGTGCTGTCCACACTGGGGTCAAGAGTGTGGAGGGATAATGCAGGTGCCTCTCTAGAAGTTAAAGAGGTGACGATGCTGTCCAACAGAGAGAAAAAGAGTGAGAATATAATAAAAGAACCCTGAGCAATCAGAATAATTAAGAATGTGATAGATAATAAAAGAAACAAATTATAAATTCCATGAAAAATGAGGTAGTACAAGAAAATGAAATATAATCATTGCGCATAGCACAAAGCTCTGCATTGAACAATACGTACACTTGCACACTAATTCAATCATTCAAATGTAAACAGAATGGAAGAGTTATCGCTATTGACAAGATGAAAGCACAAATACAGAAGACAGAATATGAGAGATGGAAAAGGTAGGAAAGTGAATGGAGAATCAAGAAATACCGTGCAGTTGGTAGATCAAGAAATAACAAAATGAGTATCGTAAAACATCGAGGATACCTCATGGAGAAACTGAAAATAATAATATAACCATACAGAGGAGAAGGCCTAGGGCAGTGAAAGGGTGATGTATGGAAGCCAAAGTCTAATCTCCAAAGCAGAGAGTCAATAGTTAATAATTAAAATTGATGAGTCAAGAAATAGTAATGTGGTCATAGCATTTAGAGATGACGGTAACCGCAGTAACAGTTATAATAGGTAAAAAGGGGTTGCCTCTGAAGACTAGGATTTGGAGAGGGAAGAGTTATATGGTAAGGGACTATAGCTTTTTATTATAAGCCCTTCTAGACAATTTTATTTTTGTTTTAACTATGAGCATGTATGGAGCTCTGAAGCCTCAGTGATTAAGAGCTTGGCTGCTAACCAGAAGGTCGGCAGTTGGAATCCACCAGCCACTCCTTGGAAACCCTATAGGGCAGTTCTACTCTGTCCTATAGAGTTGCTATAAGTCAGAATTGACTCGATGGCAATGGGTTTTTATGGGCTTGTATCACTTCGACGAAAAAAGAAATTTTAATTACCTTTAAAAGAAAAGTGTCCCAGGATCCTGGAAGTACTGACCTTTCTGTAAGTGTTCTCAGGGAACAGAGGAGAATGAGCTCTTCTTGAACACACTTAGGAGAATAACCACTCTCCAGAAACTTCCCCAGAAATATAATCCAAGATTGGCAGTTGGCAGGCAGGAGTACGTAAATGGCACATTATGAATGGAGATCATGGGGCTGCTGGAACCAGACCTCTGAGACTTCTACCATGCATTGACCATGCAGCTCCACTGCTAAGCCTTGGGGGGAGTGTGAGCATGTGACACCCCAGAGCAAGTGGAGGCCACTCCAGGTGTGAATCCATCAGCTTCAGTCTGAGTCTGGGTTTGTTACTGATGTACCATCAGGTGGCCTCATCTAGTGTCTTGTAAGCCTATTCTAGAGAAAGCATAAACCACACATCCAATTCACCTTGTGGTCAGTCAGTTCTACCTCCAAAATATATGTCCAATGGGTTCCCTTTTCACCATCTTCACTGCCAATAACTGACCCTCAACCCCACCACCAGTACCGCAATTTCCCATGGCTGCCCTAACAAAGTACCACAAAGTAGGTAGCTTTGAACAATAGCAGTGTATTGTTCTGGAGGCTAGAAGCCCAAATCAACATGTTAGCCAGACCATGCTCTCTCCCTGTCGGCTCTACAAGGTCCTTCTTTGCCTCTTTTCCAGCTTTGGTCAGCCCTAGGTGTTTCTCAGCATTCCTTGGTTTATGCCTACATCTTCACCTTTCTCTGTCACTCTCTGTGTCTATTTTCCTCTTTGAAAAAGACAGCACTTACATAGAATCAGAATCCTACCCTGGTATAACCTCACATTAAGTTAAATGATAACATCTTCAAAGACTTAATCTCCAAACAAGGTCACATTCACAGATACCAGGGGTTAAGACTTCAATATATCTTGGTGGGGGTGGGGGGAACAATTCAATCCATAACAAGCACCAAAATTAGTTATGTCTGGACTAGTACAGAAGCCTCCTAAATGCTGCCACCCATCCCCATCCCACCATCAGCTCATTCTCCACTCATCACCCAGAGTGATGTAAAATTAATAATCACATCATATCACTCCCCTGCTTGACAGCTTTCAGTGGATACCTCTTACTCTGTTGTTGCTGTTGTCTGCTGCTGTCAAATCAGCCCCCAACTTATGGCAACCCCATGCACTGCCCAGTCCTGTACCTTCCCTATGATTGGTTGTGAATTGGACCATTGTGATCCACAGGGTTTTCACTGGTTGATTTTCGGAAATAGATCTCCAGGCTTTTCTTCCTAGTCCATCTTAGTCTGGGAGCTCCGCTGAAACTTGTTCAGAATCATAGCAACACACAAGCCTCCACTGAGGGACCGGTGGTGGCTGCACATGAGGTGCATTGGCCAGGAATCGAACCTGAGTCTCCTGCATACAAGGCTAGAATTCTACCACTAAACCACCAATGCCTCCTATTCTTCTACTAATTCCAAAATTCTTCACACAGTTTCCAAGGCCCTGAGGGATCTGGCCCTGTCCAGTTTATTAACCTTCTTCTTCTTGTGAAACTCCAGGAGAGTGGGCCTCCTTTTATTTCCCGCTCTCCCCAGAGCCTTAACTCTTGCTCTTCAATTATGTCTTCCTGCTCATCCCTCCCACAAGCGCCTACCCCTATCCTGACCTGGCTGACTCTTCAGAGTCCACTTTAAAGGGCACCTACTCAGGGGAAGGTTCTGCAACCCCCCTCCCGAGACCAGCTTGGGTCTTCCGATAACCAGTCTCCTGCTTTTCCTCACTAACACGTAGCATAATTGTAATTATATTTTGTTTGATTATTTCTTTAACTTCTCTCTCCCTGACTAGACCGTGCACCCCATGCATAAGGGCAGGGACTGCAAACATTTGGGGGCTACTCTTTTCTCATCCCTTCATCTAGCACATAGTAGGTGCATCATAGATAGTTGTTGAATGAGTAAATGAATGATCACAAAACGCTTCTTTTGAGAAAAAGCCCAGTTTTTGCAGCTGAATGTCTACTACTTTTGCAAGTAAATTTTTAAAGTTTTATTTAAACTGCGTACAAATCTTAATTAGGACTTCCCACAGGGAAGAAGAATAAACCCAAATTGAGCAAAATCAAGCCTTTAGGCAAAAATGCCTAAAGGTAGGAAAAGCACTAAAAATGAGGACGAGTCCTTTAAAATAGAATTCTTAAAATTCTGTGCGCTGGTGCATCTGCTCCCATTGCAAATCATCAGTCTTAGAAAATGACCAGTGATTCTGAAGCAATTATTTTTAATAAAGAACTTATTAAAAAAAAAAAAACCAAGGGTAACAATATTATTGAACTTCAGAGTACAATCACATCATTAACGGAAGGTTCGGTCACAAAGCTTACAAAAATTTGAGGTGTGATTTTTCATATTTCCAGGAGCTAGCTGTGTCACTCTGGCTCAGTCGCTCTCAGAATGCTGTGCACGTGAAGCAAAGTGGAAAGCTTCCATAGCGATGGCTTTTCACCAAGATCATGTAGACATTATAGGTCTCTAGTCCTCCCTGATCCAAATTTTCCCTGGTTCAGTCAGGCTGCAGTTACACCCTGGCCCTGAGCTAAAATTTGACAAGGACTTTGCAACAATGGATTTTCAGAAAAGCGAAAGTACTGAGAGTGTGGACTAGCAGCTGGGCAGCTCCGGGGCTGCCCTCCACAGCCTCCGCCATGGCTGCGCCTTAACCACATCACTCCTGCATAGTGAAGTCTATCCTTTGGAATGTTTTTATGAAAATCTAAGTGTCGCCTGATGCCAGGAAGTGGGGGTTTCGAATCCTAATCTCTCCACATAAGGAGACACCACACTTCAGGAGGTTAGAGAGTCTTGCCCCAAATCCCACAATGTCAAATCCAAGTCTAGAACTCATCCTCTCCAGCTTATGCATTCATTAAACTAATAGGTAATAAGTGTCTACTACATACTAGGCAGAGTCCCTGGGTGGTGCAAACAGTTAAGCGTTCAGCTAGTAACTGGAAGATTGCTGGTTCAAATCCACCCAAAGGAACCTTGGAAGACAGGCCTGGTAATCTACTTCTGAAAGGTCACAGCCATTGAAAACCCTATGGAGCACAGTTCCACTCTGATACACATGCATGGGGTCAACATGAGTTGGAACTGACTCAACGGCCACTGTTTTGTTTTTGTTTTTTGCTGCTCCATCTTCTTGGACCACCATTCTAGTCCTTCCGTGACCTTCACCCACTTGACTAATACTTACCCATTCCTGGAAACGAAACGATTGCCCCTTACGTGAAGCTCCTCTGACAGCTGAGCCTGATTTAAATACCCCTCTTCTCTGTCTCCGTGGTGAACTGTATTATCACCATTATAACACAAATCACCCTGAGTCACTGAGTGAACCTGTGGGTTTAGGTGTCTGTTTCCCACACTGGGCTGGGGACTTCCTGAGATCAGGGACTATTTTATCAGCCCCGTGTCCCCAGCATGCTGGGGCCATGGTTAAAAAAAAACACAAAAAACCCGTTGACGTCAAGTTGATTCCGACTCATAGGGACCCTATAGGACAGAGTAGAACTGTCCCCTAGGGTTCCAAGGAGCACCTGGTGTTCAAACTGCCGACCTCTTGATTAGCAGCCGTAGCTCTTAACCACTGCGCCACCAGGGTTTCCAGGGCCATGGTAGATGTTCAGTAACTGTGTTGTACGAAACAAACAAATGATAAAAATCTGTGTCAGAGAGAGAGAACTCCTCCAGTCTTACAACCTGAGCTCCTCTCTAAATGGAAACTTCCAAAACCAAAACAGAGCCATACCTGAAGAGAAGTTCAGTCGACACCAGGTGACTTGGCACGTTGTGTAAAACCACATTTGTTATTGTTAGTTGCAGTTAATTTGGTTCTGATTCACGGCAACCCTAAGCGCGCAGAGTAGAGCTGCTCATAAAGTCTTCAAGGCTGTGCCCTTTCAGAAGCAGATCGCCAGGCCTTTCTTTGGAAGCACCCCTGGATGGGTTTGAACTATCATCCTTTCAGTTATTAGTCCAGCACTTAACCATTTGCACCAGCCAGGGACCCCACTTCTAGGGTTATATTATACAGGGGGAAATACTAAGACACCCACATATGCACCCATATATGAGAATTAGTTTCAATCTGATCTTGTTGTTGTTAGGTGCTGTCGAGTCAGTTCCAACTCATAGCTACCCTGTGTACAACAGAACGAAACTCTGCCCAGTCCTGAGCCATCCTCACAATCATTGCTACGTTGGAGCCCACTGTTGCAGCCACTGTGTCAATCCATTTTGTTGAGGGTCTTCATCTTTTTCGCTGACCCTCTACTTTACCAAGGATGATGTCCTTCTCCAGGGACTCGTCCCTCCTGATAACATGTCCAAAGTATGTGAGACATAGTCTTGTCATCCTTGCTTCTAAGGAGCATTCTGGTTGTACTTCTTCCAAGACAGAGTAGTTTCTTCTTTTGGCAGACCATGGTATATTCAGTATTCTTCACCAACACCGCAATTCAAAGGCATCAATTCTTCTGTCTTCCTTACCCTCTGCTAATGGGGTTAGCATGACCTTCCAGTATTTCAGTTTAGTACATGTGGGAAAATGAAGTTATTTTAAGGGTAACCCGAGATTATTTAGGTTTTTTTCTGGCTAAACTGGTGCTTCCATTGAGCCCTCTCTCCCACCACTCCCACAAAATGCCCTTCACATCCTTAGATGTGGAAGTACACCAGGATGTTGACAGATCTTCTCTGACTTTTCAGGGGTCTGAGCCATCCTGGAGGTTCTTCAGCAGGGGCCTAGTGAAGGTAACAGAGCCCAGGGGCAGTCTCTAAATTTGCACTCCCCACAATTTCAAGGTGAATAGACGTTGATAGCAGCGATGCTTCAGCAGAAATCTTTCCCTCCTCCTGTCCAGTATTCTCAGTCAAGTGCCCTTCATATCTGTGGCTCCTCAGAATGTCATTCCAAGCCTCATCTGGAGCTGCCTTGGACTTGCGCCAGGGGGCAAGTGTCCCCTCCACCCCCTCCCCCTTGCTATGCCTCTGCTCTTCAGAGCCAAGGAGCTCCCCGGATTCCCTCAAGTTTTTCAAAACAACCCAGAAAGACAAGTGTAGGACAAACATAGCGAAAATATGCACCTGTAAAAATAGCCCTCTAATAACAGTGGCTCCTGAGCTAGGTGGAAGCCGTAACAGATGGCTACATCTGTCTAATTTTCCATTCCCTGAGGCTGTACTTCTCTGCTTTCCTTCCACCTCTTTTCCTGGAACACAGTTTTGGCAGACAGTGGGTCCCTTGGAATCAACCGTATCCTTCAAAGTCATTCCAGAATTGCACAGTAAACAAATCCAGCCTACACAGTACGCAGAATGAGAAACCCAGAGTTACCAGCATGAGCCATCCTTACAGCAAGACAGTGACCTTGTTAGGAAGTTCCTAGCTCTTTACAGAGAACATTAGATGATGAACAACGTTGCTTTTTAAAGGAAACACAGAAGAAATTGGGCTCAGCCTAAAGATGTATTTGGACAACTTTATTTGCTGGCTGCCAACCTAGGCTCAGATAGGCCGGCCTGCCTTTATTACCACCGCTGCAGCTGACTCACCCACCCCCCAGTAGGGCGCCACCTGTTGGCTGATCCCTTCCCTCACTTATAAAAACGTCTAGAATTTGGTACAAACATTGGCTTATGCTGATCTTCCTAATTTGCTTTCTCCAAAACAAACTAATGGCGTCCTGGGAGTCAATAATGTTTGTAAATATTTTATAGTGATTAAAAAGTATAAAACTAAAGATTTTTTAAAAACCACTCAAAACTTATTTACAAAGGAATTGACTTCATTTCTTCAGCAAGTACCATATTAAAAAACAAACCAGTTGCTGTCAAGTTGATTCCAACTCTTGGTGACCCCTTGTGTGTCAGAGTAGAACTGTGTTCCATAGGGTTTTCAATGGCTAATTTTCCAGAAGTAGATAGCCAGGCCTTTCTTGTGAGGTGCCTCTGGGTAGACTCGAACCTCCTAACTTTCAGTTAGCAACTAAATGCATTAACTGCTGGCACCACCCAGGGACAAGTCCCATACAGATACTTGTTCGTATGGTTGCCCCTAAGCCCCCTTCAAATGGTCCCTGAGTCCCATATAAAGATTAACACGTTCTGTGAGTGCTAGGGGAGCCCTGGTGGTACAGTGGTTAAGAGCTCAGGCTGCTAACCAAAAGGTTGGCAGTTCCAATCGGCCAGCTGCTCCTTGGAAACCCTATGGGGCAGTTCTGCTCTGTCCTGTACGGTTGCTACAAGTTGGAATGTACTCGAGGCATCGGGTTTGGTTTGGTTTTGGTTATAGGAGGTGAACACCGTTGAGAGGCAATGGGTTACAGAAGTTCGGCTAATCTGCCAAATAATTACTTAGCACTTATTAAGGATTCTGTTAGGCACTCCCGGAGCATATTATACTGATCAGGGTGCCATACCCACCATCACAGAGCTTTCCATCTAACAAGGGAGACCAACAGCCAACGCTGACGCCTGGCAGCACGCACAGAGTGCAGAGGAGAAGCTGCTAGCACTTACAGAGCACCGAACAGATTCAAAGAATGTAATGTTTTTCATCTCACTCAGTCCTCCAACAGCCCTCTGATTTATGTACTATCACCATCCTAAAGATGGGAAAATAGAGGCTCAGAGAGGCTAAGTGACTCACTCAAGTTTACACAGAGTAAGTCATAGATCCTGTATGAGCCCGTCTGTCTGACTCTATAACCTATGTTCTTTCCGTTTGCTGCACTGTGTTACTCCTCGATAGAAGTAGTAAAACAAAATTCTGAAGTACTTAGCAAGGAGAAGTTAGTTCCAGTGGGGTTGCTGGTGTAGAAATCAGTGAGTACTTCATGGAGGAGGTGGCATTTGAGCTGAGATTTTAAGGTTTGTGAGTTCAGTAGATATACAACACAGGGAGGAAAACTTCTGACTAAGACAACTAAAGGTGTGTGCGGGTTGTGAACTAGCAGTTAGTGATGTGTGGCTCAGTGGCGGCACTAGATTGGTGTCACCCAGTGAAGTAACTCATGGTGTCACTCCCCCCATGATGATTACCACAATATTGTAGCTAAAACACCAGAAAATTTGACAAAATCTGTGATTATGAAAACACCAGCCGCAACAGAAACAATAGCGCCTGCTGGTAGCGTGTGCAGACGAAACCACGTGATTCGAAGTGTCATTGCAGTTGGGTGATAATGACAGCTCTGACCAAAGCACATTAGAAGGTTCAAAAAGTAAATTAGCATAGAATTTTAGCTTTGTAGGTATTGATACATGTAAGCTGGGCTTATGAAAAATACTTTTGCTGTTACAACAGGAATATTTTTACACAAAATAATAAATTTCTGCTAAAGCACTGCACAGAAATTGTATAGTCATTTTGGTGTCACCCCCCCCCCCCCGACAGTGTCACCTGGTGAGGTCCGCACTCCCCCCACACCCCCCCATGACATCATTGGTGTGGCTTTGGAATGCAAAGAGCATGCAGAGACAGAGGAGGAGATAAGCAAGACTATGCTGCCAGCAAAAAGCGCAATGTGTCAGCTCCAGCATCTTCCACACAGCAACCAGGCAAAGCATATCCACCCTCCATGCCTCATTCACTATGGCTTTTCCTCTAGCTCCTTATACTACTAGTTCCCCCCTTCACCTTTCCAAAATGTTTATCCCTTGTTCCGTTCTCCCTCTTCCAAGCAGACTTGATGAACATGTAAAAATCAGAAAGCTTTAAAATAAACACACAAAAAAATTCACTTGAACTGCACAGCATTTTTTTCCTCCAAGATTCTCAAAAACATCTGTCTCTAACCATCTGTGGCAGATACTTCCAAACTCCTGGAGTAGCACCTCAGGACTCTATAACCTTCTGTTCTTGTCACGAGACACACAGGAAGCCCAGACGACCTGTAAAGTCCTCCCAAGACTTGAGCAGAGCAGTCAGCTTTACAGTTACGTAGAACACACAGAGCAAGGCACAAGAGCCAACTTTTAACTTGAGATCACAACTTGGTGGGAGTCCTGTGGGAGGGAAGTCACCCAACTGCCCTCCTCCAGGCCTCTGCCAAGGTCTAGATTATTCCAGAAGGAGGAGGGGTTTTCCTAGTGAGGCAAATTACTCCGTGTGCTCCATATGAGACGGCTTACAGATGGGTGTTGGGGAGTAGAAACAGAAAGGCACAGACTATTAAGAATGATTTGGACCATAAAGATATTAGGAGCCTAGGAAGATACGATCACCTGCCATCTTCACCTCCTTTATTCATTTCCATGTGGAACGGACTTCCCTTTCCTTTACCCACACGAACACATTCCCTCTTCTTGTGCTCTCCCACCTCCATCAATTAGCCTTGCTCCTGTAAGTTCAGCATCTTCTCTGTTGTTGGCTCTTTGCCATCAGTATTTAAACGTGATAGAAATCTCTCCAATATTAAATAAACAAGCCAAACCAACTCCCAAACCCATCCCCTCCATGTTTCTTTTAGATTCTGTCTTATCGTATTATTTTCCATTTTCCATACATTTTTCTTCTAATTCCTCACCTCTCCTCACTCCATAACCCTCTATAATCTTGTTTCCAATCCCACCATACCAAAGAAACCCTCTTTCCTGGGTCATTGCAATGCTATGTTGATGGGTATCTTTTGTCCTGGGCAATAGTGGTGGTAGAAAGAAAGGCCTTGGCAATCCACTTCTGAAAAATCAGCCCAGTGAAAACTCGATGGATCACAATAGTCCAATCCCAGTGTGCATGGGGTCACCATGATAGCAACAGCAACAACATAGTGGTGGTGGCAGCGGCAAGTAGCCTTTCATTTATTTGCACCACTTGATCTCTCCAAATGACCAGTGGTGCAAATAAAAAAACCCAAAATTCTCACAGAAACTATCAAAATAACCCCATTTACCTCCTATCCTCCAATAATTCCCATCTGATGTCTTCTGTTTTCTTGGGGAGGGTCAAGGACTGTAGAGAAGCTGAGGAAGCCTTGAAGTAACTACTATGGGAAGTGGGAGAGAGATGACAGAGGAACACGGAGGGCTGTTGCCCTCTGCTGAGGTTGGAAGGAGGCCTTTAAACCATAGACTAAACTTTAAAGAGGAGTAGCACTGAAATAAGTCTCTTCTAAGAATGGAGAGTTACCACAAAGTAATGAGAATCGCCTGAGAAGATGTTGAGAAAGCCATCCCAATGTAGCAACCCACCACTTGTTTGTCAGTTTATTATACTGTGTGGCTTGCTTGTTGCTGTAATGCTGGAAGCTATGTCACCAGTATTTCAAATACCAGCAGTGTCACCCTTGGCAGTCAGGTTTCAGCAGAGCTTCCAGACAAAGACATACTAGGAAGAAAGATTTGGAGGTCTACTTCTGAAAAAAATTGGCCAATGAAAATCTTATGAATAGCAGAGGAACACTGTCTGATATAGTGCCAGAAGATGAGCCCCTCAGTTTGGAAGGTACCCAAAAGATGACCGGGGAAAAGCTGCCTCCTTAAAGTAGAGTCAACCTTAATGACCTGGATGAAGTAAAGCTTTCAGGTCCTTCACTTGCTGATGTGGCATGACTCAAAATGAGAAGAAAGAGCTGGAAACATCCATTAATAATCAGAACATGGAATGTATGACATATGAATCTAGGAAAACTGGAAGTTGTCAAAGATGAAATGGAACACTGGAAGATGGATATCGTAGGCATTAGTGAGCTGAAATGGACTAGTATTAGCCATTTTGAATCAGACAATCATATGGTCTACGATGCCAGGGATGACAAATTGAAGAGGAATGGCATGACATTCATTGTCAAAAAGAACATTTCAAGATCTATGAAGAAGTACAACGCTGTCAGTGATAGGATAATATCCATATGCCTACAAGGAAGACCAGCTACTGCAACCATTATTCAAATTCACACACCAATCACTAATGCCAAAGATGAAGAAACTGAAGATTTTTACCAATTTCTGCAGTTTGAAATTGATTAAACATGCAATCAAGATGCATTGATAATTACTGGTGATTGGAATGCAAAAGTTGGAAACAATGAAGCAGGATCAGTTGCTGGAAAACGTAGGCTTGGTGGTAGAAATGACGCCAGAGATAGCATGATAGAATTCTGCAAGACCAACAACCTATGACTTTGAGTATATCCCACCTGAATTTAGAGCTCATCTCTAGAGTTGATGCACTGAACAATAACAACCGAAGACCAGACAAGTTGTAGAATGAAATCAAGTACATCATGCATGAAGAAAGCAAAAGGTCATTAAAAAGACAGGAGAGGAAGAAAGGACCAAAATGAATGTCAGAAAAGTCTCTGAAACTTGCTCTTGAACATAGAGTAGCTGAAGTGAATGGAAGAAATAGCGAAGTAAAAGAGCTGAACAGGAGATTTCAAAGGGCAGCTTGAGAAGACAAAGTAAATATTCTAACGAAATGTGCAAAGACCAGGAGTTAGAAAACCAAAAGGGAAGAACACACTTGACATTTCTCAAGCTGCAGGAACTGAAGAAAAAATTCAAGCCTTGAGTTGCAATTTAGAAGGATCCTATGGGCAAAATATTGAATGACACAGGAAGCATCAAAAGAAGATGGAAGGAATACACAGAGTCACTGCACCAAAAAGAACTGATCGATGTGCAAACATTTCAGAAGGTAGCATGTGATCAAGAACTGATGGTATTAAAGAAAAGTCCAAGCTGCACTAAAGGTATCGGTGAAAAAACAAGGCTCCAGGAACTGATGGAATACCAATTGAGATGTTTCAACAAACGAATGCAACACTGAAGTGCTCACTTGTCTATGCCAAGAAATGTAGAAGACATCTACCTGGTCAACTGACAGGAAGAGATTCATATTTGTGCCCACTCCAAAGAAAGGTGATCCAATAGAATGTGGAAATTATTGAACAATATCACTAATACCACCCACAAGTAAAATTTTGCTCAAGATAATTCAAAAACAGTTGTACCAGTACATCAACAGGGAACTGCCAGAAATTCAAATTGGAGTCAAAAGAGGGCGTAGAACAGGGAATACAATTGCTGATGTTAGATGGATCTTGGCTGAAAGCAGAGACTACCGGAAAGATGTTTCCCTGTGTTTTTTCTGCTATGCAAAGGTGTTGGACTGTGTGGATCATAACAAATTAGGGATGACATTGCCAAGAATGGCAATTCCAGAATACTTAATTGTGCTCATGCAGAACTTGTACATAGACCAAGAGACAGTCATTTGAACAGAATAAGCGGATACTACGTGGTTTAAAATCAAGAAAGGTGTGTCAGGGATATATTTTTTCTCCATATTTATTCAATCTGTATGCTGAGCAAATAATCCAAGAAGTTGGACTGTATAAAGAAGAAGAGGGCATCAGGACTGGAGGAAGACTCATTCACTACCTGTGATATGCAGATGACGTACCTTGGTTGCCGAAAGTGAAAAGGACTTGAAGCACTTAGTGGTGAAGATCAGTATGGACTGCAGTATGGATTACACCTCAACATAAAGAAAACAAAACTCTTCACAACTGGACCAATAAACAACATCGTGATAAACAGAGAAAAGACTGAAGTTATCAAGGATTTCATTTTACTTGGATCCACAATCAAAGCCCATGAAAGCAGCAGCCAAGAAATCAAAAGACTCATTGCATTAGACAAATCTGCTGCAACAGACCTCTTTAAAGTGTTAAAAAGCAAAGATGTCACTTTGAGGACTAAGGTGCACCTGACCCCAGCCAGGGTATTTTCAATCACCTCGTATGCATGCAAAAGCTGGGCAATAAATAAGGAAGACCGAAGAAGAATCGATGCCTTTGAATATGAACAAGTCTGTCTTAGAAAAAGTGTAGCCAGAATGCTCCTTAGAAGTGAGGGTGGTGAGACTTCTTCTCATGTACTTTGGACATGTTATCAGGAGGGAAGGACATCATGCTTGGTAGAGGGTCAACAAAAAAGAGGAAGACCCTCAAGAAGAAGGATTGACACAGTGGCTGCAGCAATGGACTCAAACATAACAACGATTGTGCGGATGGCACAGGACTGGGCAGTGTTTCGTTCTATTGTACACAGTGTTGCTATGAGTTGGAACCGACTCGACAGCACCTAAAAACAACAACAAGAATGTAGTAACAATCTGGGGGGGTGGGGGACTTACCCTCTTGTGTTTATACCCTAACAAGCTGAGATTCCACAAACACTTGTTTTATGACCTTAGGACCCGATGAATGAAGAAGAGAGAATCATTGTGGTTTGTTCATTCATTCATTCAACATCTATTTTCTTTAGCACATATGATGTGCTATGTTCCATGTGCTTGGGAGACAGAGGTGAGCAAGACAGGCAAATCCCTGTCCTCAAAGCACTTAGTTTCTAATGGAGGAAAGAGGCTTAAACAAGCACACATGAACGCTGTAATTCAGCATATTACATGTCCATGGTGTCAGGATAGAGAGTGATACTGGGGGTAGAGGGAGAAAGAGTATTTTAGATTAAGTGCTCACTGAGGGCTCTCAATGAGTTGACTTTTAAGCAGAGAGCTGAGTGGAGCTAGAAGCAAGTCCTATGAATATTTGCAAGAGGAGGGCCCCAGGCAGAGGCCCTGAGGAGGGAATGAGCTTGCTAGAGTCAAAGAATTCCAGTATGGCTAGATTAGCCTGGGAAGGTGGGCCTGGTAGAAGATACGGTCAGAGAGATGGGCAGAGTCTGACCGCAGAGGGCTCTCCAGGTCATGAAAGGCTTTGAATTTCAATCTCAGTGTGGTGAAAGCCCATAATGGGTTTTCAGTAGAAGATGACATGGTCTGATACGTTTTTAAAAGATTCTCCTGGTAGCTGTATGGGAAGTTGAATATGGCTGGCGAATTAGCTTCCTGTGGTTAAGAGCTCAGCTGCTAACCAAGAGGTCAGTGGTTCAAATCTACCAGCCACTCCTTGGAAACCCTATGGGGTAGTTCTACTCTGTCCTGCAGGGTCGCTGTAAGTCAGAATCAATTCGATGTCAACGGGTTTGGTTTCTGTTTTTCTCTTTTATTTTTTTTTTTTTATTAGCTTCCTCGTGGCACAATTGTTAACTGCTCAGCTGCTAACTTAAAGGTCTACGGTTTGAACCCACCAGCAGCTCCATAGGAGAAAAGACTTGACAATCTGCTCCCATAAAGATTGTAGCCTAGGAAACCCTATGGGGCAGTTCTACTCTGTCCTATATGGTAGCTGTGAGTAGGAATCGACTCTACAGCACCCCAAAACATTTCTACCGCTGTCGTAACAAAGTACCACAAATTGGACGGCTTACAAGAACAGAAATTTATTGTCTCATAGTCCTGGAGGCTAGTAGTCCAAATTCAGGGAATCCAGAAAGCCAAGTCCTATCTGAAGTCTCTAGAGGAAGATCCTATCTTGTCTCAGCTCCTCAGGTCCATAGGCTTTCCTTGGCTGGCAGCCTCAGCATAACTCTGTCATCACACGGCCATTTTCCCTGTGTATCTCTCTGTGTCTCTTTTTCTCTTTTATAGGAAACCACTCAGAGTGGATTAGGACCCACCCTATGCCAATATGACCTCTTGTTAACTTAACAAAATCAAAGACCCTATTTCCAAACAAGACTACATTCACAGGCAGGGGTCAGGACTTCAACACAAATTTTGAGAAGACACAGTGCAATCCATAACATGGGGCAAGAAGAGAAACAGGGAAGTGACTTAGAAGGTGATTGTAGTTCAGCTGAAAGATGGTGGTGGCCTGGACTAGAAGGGAGCTGGGGAGGTGGTAGGAAATGGTCAGATTCAGGATCTATGTTTATATTAAATCCTACCACATTCCTGGTAGGTTGAGGTAGAAAAGGAGACAATATTCTAGGGTGAAGGGCGGGTGGGTTATACATACTGAGAACTGTGAGATCCTTGATGACCTGAGATGACAGGGATGACCAGGATCCCAGGAGCTCCCTGAAAGGGGGGAGTGACAGATGAGGGAGTAAGATCTATAAATGACATTGGGACAAGGAAGACCCCAAGTCCCAGACTCTGAAGCACATGGGGTGGGGAAATCAGAGATGTTCACTTGAGAGGGAAGGTTTCAACTAGAGCCAAGACATGGATGAAGGATTCTGTGTCTAAATTAAAGGTGTCCGTGAAGTTGTTTGCCATCAAGTAGCAGTACTAAAGAGTACACAGGAAAAGTTTAGCAGGGGAATAATTACATCTGGTTCTGAGAGAAGGAAGGACAGAGCCACATGAGGTTGGAACTTCAGAGAGGATATGACTGGAGGAGCTTTTTTTAGGTTTGGATGATAAACATGGATGAGTCATGAGGAAAATAACTGGCCTAGAAATTTCCACAGAACTGGGCCCAGCAGTCTCTGACAGATTAGAGGACTTGGGCCTCTTTGCAAGCAGGCAGCTGCTCCTGGAAATCCTAGACCAGGTGGGCTGGCAACAAGATTGGTTGGTTCCCAGGAGCCCACCGAGTGTTGAAAATAGCCTTAGCTACAGATGGATGAGAGGCCTTTCTGGAAGGAATCCGTCACAGCTTGTCTTAACTGTGACTCCAAGGGAATAAATGGAAATGGCATCATTGACTTTAAAACAACTCTAGGTGAGACTGTTGTCCTTACTTTCTGTTTCCCTTTATTCAACCCCTGCTAACTTCTCAATCCACAGAAATCTGCTTTCTTCCCACTTCATATCCACTAAAACAGCCCTTGCCAAGGTCACTAGTGGCCTCCGTGTTGCTTAATCCATTGGGTATTTTTCAGTCCTCATCGTACCTGACATCTCGTTCATATTGCCCACACACTTCTTCACGAAATGCTTCCTTCCTTTACCTTTCCATAGTGGCACCACTCCCTCCTGATGTTCTCCTACCCCTCTGGCTACTCATTTCCTCTATCTTTGGCTCTGTCTTTAAAGTCTGAGTTTGCTTGGCCTTTAAATGCCAAAGTTCCTTAATCTTTGAGTCTAGGCCCTCTTCCCCTCTCACTTTACATCCTTTCTCTAGGCAATCTCATTCAGATCTATGGTTTCAACTTCATAATATAATAGAGATATATTTGAAAGTTCTATAGGACTGTTCGGAGGTGTGTATGATTAGGGCAAGTGGAAAGTTACTTGAGTTGGGTCATTGCTACTCAGAAGGTAAATACAGTCTATTGTGGATTGAATTGTGACCCCAAGAAGATTTTGAAGCCCTAACCCCTGTATTTGTGAATGTGACCCTATTTGGGAATAGGGGTTTTCCTTTTTTAATTCAATAGGTCATATCAGAGTAGGGTGGGTCCTGAACCTAATCCCTTCTAAGTGGCCTCTTATAAAAAGGCAAAACAGAGACTGAGAGGCACACACATAGAGGGAAGACAGATGCCATGTGACTATGGAGGCAGATGCATCTACAATCCCAACAACACCAAGGACTGCTGACAGCTAGTAGGAGCTGAAAAAGACAAAAAGGGCCTTCTGCTAGAGCCACCACCCTGAACTTGGACTCCTAACCTCCAGAACTGTGAGAAAATAAATCTGTGTTCTCTAAAGGCACTCACTTTTGGTAATTTGATTACAGCAGCACTAGGAAACTAAGACAGCCTTAGGGTGGCTACTGTAGCCCAAGGAGACTGTGTGCAGTGGGAGAAAGGAGAACCCAAGTTAGAACCCTGGGAAAAAAACTATTCCCTGGACTGGAAGAGAAGTGGGTGCCAAGAAACAAAATTACTGTTATCATTCATCACCATTGCTGTTATTCTACAAGTTAAGCGCTTGTCTACACATTTCAAGCCCTGGACTTACGACCTATGCATTAACTTTTTATTAATAGTTCCTACATTCCTTCCATCCCCTTTATCCAAAATACTTGTGCCTATGTTACACTCAGCATACTACCAGGCTTTGGTTCACTAATTCAATCCATCATCAGTAATTTTTATTGATCGCCTTTAGGACGTATGGTGATGTTTAAAGCACTATCATCCATCTCTATCCTCAGAGATTTTGACAAAGTACTGCAATAACCTACTACTTATTGCTGTCCGCTTTTACATCGGTGTCAATTAGAAAAGACACAAAGGAACCATATATTCATTAATTACTTTTTCAAGGGAAAAGCATGGAAGCATCACTTGCAAATGATCGACCATCATTGCACGCAACTGAAAGGGGTATGATCTCTCTCTCTCTCTTTTAACTCACGATATAGGCAATTCCCATGTATACGCAAGACAGTTATCTACAATGTATCTTGTGGCAAGTCCTGCTGTTAAGCTTATGTATCTGCTCTAATGAATTAACTGCTTTGGTGGCATCTCTACACTTCAATTCCAAAGTCAATCACGTATTTCCTGGATAGCCCACCTGTCCATTTCCATTTGCGTGCCATACTGTCTGCAGAGACCATAGGCTATATGAATAATAATAGAAGACCTGGGTCTAAGTTTTGACTTGTAATTCATTCAATCATACCTAAAATATCATTCTCCTCGTCTATATATACGTGTCAATAATCCTACACACACCGTCCCCTCCCTAAAAAAGGCCGGTGATAAGAATATTACTCTTAGCAAAAGAGGAGCACTGCTAGGGCAGCGGTTAAGCACTCGGCTGCAAACCCAAAGGTCGATGTTCAAACCTGCCCGCTGTTCTGAGGAAGAAAAGACCTGGTGATTTGCTCCCATAAAGATTACAGCCTAGAAAACGTATCTATGGGGCAGTTCTACTCTGTCCTAGGGTCGCTATGAGTTGGAATCTACTTGACTGCACACAACAATAGCATTAGGAAAAGCTCTGGAAACCCAAGCACTTAGCTATTGCCCTTGCTCAGTGAAAACTCTGAGAGAGACTAGTGGGTTCTCAGGTGCCTTTGTGGCACGGACTACTGGGAATTGTCCCACGGAGGCCACCGTTGACTTCTTACAAGTGTATCTGCAGACTACTGGATGCCCCCATGTGCAGGTATAAATCTGAAGACATCTTCCGTCCAATCTGCTCTTCATAATCACCCGATAAGTTGGGCAGGTGCAATTGTGCCCATTTTGCCGATGAGGAAACGGAGGCTCAAAGGTTAGCAAATCGACCAAGAGCACACAGTAGAATGGAAAAAATAGTGCACAAACCCTTTCTCAGTGAAGGAACGATAATTTAATAACCCGTGAGCCTGGCACCATTGAAAGGATTTGTTTCTCCCCTACTAACATTGGAAGATCAAATTTATTCAAAATTTTCACAAACTGATTTATAACAATCAGGAGAAGGCTCGTTAAGCTTAACCTACACAACAAAAATAATACTTGTCATTCACATGCAACTTCACTTTTTTTTAGTTATTGACAAGAAGCAATTAAGAATTTGTTTCATAGATGGCTGGAATACTATTATAATTATTTCACAACACTGAACACCTCAACAGGCTTCCTTTTTATCAGAGAGAGATGTTTAAAGATCAATTAAACAATATTGCTTTAATGGGCAGTACTTGAATCTCATTCTGGTGGAATACATTTTCTAAGCCTTCCATGTTTCATTTGCAAGGAGCTTCAGTGAACTGTTCTCTTTGGCTTTGCTCACATTTCTAGAGGTCACCCTCATATACTGAAGTGTTTAGCTGCAGGCAGCCAGTACACGATGTATTCTAGTCATTTCTAGCTTGCGATAAGGCAGACTCCAAATTCTTACTGTGATTAAACATTATCAAGTCTCTTTGATTCAGTAAAATGAACACTATGGACCTCAGCTTAAATTCTTCTCCAGTTTTCAGAAAGAGAGAGAGAATGGTTCCAAAGCAGGCTATTGAAGATATTTGCCCACATGGCTAAAGCATTAGATAACCAGACATAACTAGTAACATGTGCAAGGTGAAGGATGGGTCTGAGACAAGAGGATTTTCAAGTGTGACTTGGTATAGGCTGAAACGGCCACACATGTAGGTTCCTTATATGTGGCTTGCCAGATCTTTGCTTCACTGCAGCTCTCTGGTTTTTGTGCGTGTTAAGATCATCAAGCGACGTCGGTGGTTCAATGGTAGAATTCTTGCCTTCCATGCAGGAGACCCAGGTTCAATTCCTGGCCCATTCACCTCAGGTGCAGCCACCCTGTAGTTGTGGCTTGTGCATTGCAATGATGCTGAACAGGTTTAGTGGAGCTTCCAGACTAAGATGGACTAGGAAGAAAGGCCTGGTGACCTATGTCCGAAAACCCTGTGGATCACAACAGTCTGATCCCCAACTGATTAAGGGGATGGTTACCTTCTGTTGTACATGGGTCAATGGCAGCTAACAACAACAACAAAGATCATCTGCAAATGAAATGGAAGCTTCAAGCCCATCTTTTTAATTACAAAATGTTTCTCCCTCCTCCCCTGTCAGGCTTCTACTCATTTCCGCACAGAAAGAAATGTTATCATTGCAATTACTAGTGGCTTGCTTCTGTTTCCGCTCCAGTAGGTATCCTGTAGATGGGAAGTCACATAACAGCTTTGTGTCCCATCAAGTTGCCTTCCCCCGCAAGCAGCCGCTACACTTATCTAATTAAACCCCAGAACCAAACCGTGAGCTTCTGCATCCATCACTGATATTGTATTTTGGATCTGTTCAAATTCTGACTGGGCCTGGGTGGCTCCCTGCACACTGGTCTCTGAAGGAGATGTTTCAAATAATCTTTAAGCGGCATTGAAAACAATAAAACAAGCTGCCTGCTGGTAGACGAGAGCTCTGCCACCCCGCTGCGCTCTCGTTAGCTGTTAACACTAATTGAGAGACAAATATTGCTTATTCAAAAGTGCTAAAGATTTTTTTTTTTTTTAAAGAAGGAGATGCAATTTGCCTCGCCTCAAAAATGTGGCTCCTTGCCCAAATTTTAAACAGTGCCAAAAGGAGGGTGGTTTCTGGGTCTCTAGTCTACCGTTTGCAGAATCATTACATTGAATCACTTGTTGTCTCTGGGTGGCCATTGACAAGTTAGTGAACTGTGAACCCACATGGGATTCGCACATGCATGTCCTACATCTGGAACGTGGAAACGCTCTTCACAGAGATCTGACGGCCCAGAAAAATTTATGTAAATCTCTTTCCTAGCAAGACACATGTTGATACACTTGGGTTTAAGCTCATAAACCAAGAGAAACAGTTCCTTACATCCACATTCTAATAGAAGAGAGCCAGCAGACCAAGCCAAATGGGACAATTTAGATGAAGAGAGACTGGCAAAAACCAATGGATGTCAGCTTCTTTCTAGCATCCTCTGGAAACTGCCAGAGCATACTGCTTTTCTTTGTGAGGAAAATAACCTACTGACCTGCTCTGAATCAGAGAAACAGTCAGGTCTGGGTTCAGTAGAGACCCACACAGGATAGACTCCCTAATGACGAACAATCCCCTGCAGAAACACAACGTGCACCCAGTTCGGTATAAACAGGCTTAAAAATCATAAGGAGACAGGACGAAGTGTAGTAACCATGAGGTACTCAATCCTTTAAGTAAAGACTTGGTTGGGCCTTTGCCAGGTACCCAGCCACACCAGCTCCAGAGAGATGTGGAATCTCAGTAGAGAGTACAAATGAGAGTCAAGAGTAACACAAATATAAGAAAAAGATAGAGGTTCTGGAACAGTTCACTGCAGAGGAGAGAATATGCTTAAAAACCAGTTGCTGCTGAGTTGACCCCAACTCATGGTGATCCCGTGGGTATCAGAGTAGAACTGTGCACCACAGAGTTTTCAGTGGCTGATTTTTCCAAACTACGAGGCCAGGGCTTTCATCTGAGGTGCCTCTGGGTAGACTCAAACTTCCCACCCTTTCAGTTAGAAGTTAAGTGCATTAACCATTTGTGCCACCCAAGGACTCCACAGCCCAGTAGTTAAGAACTACAACTGCTAACCAAAAGGTCAGCAGTTCGAATCCACCAGCTGCTCCTTGGAAACCCTATGGGGTGGTTCTACTCCGTCCTGTAGGGTCTCTATAAGTCAGAATCGACTCCACAGCAACATGCAAGGACTCCACAGAGAGGAGACTGCTGAAAGATTCTGGAGCAGTCTGAAAGCCTAGTGAAGGGAGTAATCAAGGGTCTCTCCAAGTCCACCAAACAGGTCCAAACAGACACAGAGTGTAGGGGAAGTGAACCGTGTCAACTTAGCTAAGCTGAAATCTCATTTCCCAGAATTTCCTCCCCTGTGTAATTCTGGGTTAGCACGAACACCAAGCACCACGTTGCATGAGATTTGGAAGATGGAAGTGAAGTAGCAGCTATATTGCCTTTTAGGGTTTGAAAGTCAGATCAGGGCAAGAGAGCTGTCACAGCCCCTGCAGGTTATTATTTATCTGCCTGCTTACCTTGTTGACCTGGGGAAGCAGCCAGGCTTCCCCTCCTTCAACTTTTCTGACTCTGTAACAAAGGGTGCCAGCTGCTCCTGGTGGACATCCCCTATCATCAAAGTTGAGGCCTTGGAGGCAATGAAGAGTTCAGCACAGATCCCAGTCCATCTTTATGAGTTCCATCAAGTACCTGTGAGTTCTGGTTTATCCTTGCTCTCCCCCACTTCACATCCATCTTTCTTACCGACCCCCATTGCCACACTCATTCCCATTAATGGAGCCTCCTTGGCCATTCTTAGCAAGAAGAACAATTTTCTTTCACTGTTGTTTAACTAAAGCATTCTGGGTAACTCATCCTGCCGCTCTGTGGAGCTGGGGCTCAGGAACTGGCATTAAGATATTCTGTGAGTAATAGTCTGTTCTGTGATCCAGAGACCTCTTGTCTTCTGTCAAAATATCTATACATAATTGTGCCAGGCTAACTTCCTAGCCTGTAAGTAGGGTAAACTCTCAGACCTTTCTCAGTTTCAGACTTAACACTTTCTCTATTCATTTCCGCATTGCTAAGCCCTGGTGACACAGTTGTTAAGAGCTATGACTGCTAACCAAAGGGGTTGGCAGTTGCAATCCATCAGCCACTCCCTAGAAACCCTATGGGCAGTTCTACTCAGTCCTACAGGGTCGCTATGAGTTTGGAATCGACTCGATGGAAACAAGTTTGGTTTGGTTGGTTTAACCCACTCTTTGATAATGAGACATCAATCACGTAGAGCATCTCTCTCTCTTTGATTCCTCTACTCTTTAAACAAGGTAAGATAAGAATTTGCCAGATTCTCTTGCTTTGACTAGAATGAGGCTTTCTAGAGATGTCTGGAAAATTGAAGACTCTCGTCAGAGTTTTACTTTTCTTTTGTGCCATTTCTGCACTGCACATTGTGAAAGAACCATCTGTATGCTTCATCTGGGGAGGTCTTCTGCAGTACCCTGCCAGAGAAACATCACTCCTCACTGAGTGTTCGGCATCGATAGAGGGAGTTCCTGGAGTCAGGATATCTGGCTCATTAACTCGGGGCAAGTCATGTAACGTTTCTGAGTCCCAGTTTCCTCATATGAAAATTTGAAATAATGATGCTTGCTCTGCTTACCTTGCACAGTATGAGCATCAGATGAAATGATGGATGTGCAAATATTTCACAAATGTAAAGGGCTATGGGACTCAATCCACTCAAGTTTCTGAAACAATCTTGATTCAATTAAGCGATAAATTGGGAGTCTACACCCCATTACCATCGGCATTCCTGGTGCCTGTGTCTCAGCTGTGATAGTCTCTGTTCTTTTGTTTGCCTAGCCATTTCCAAGAGTCCACTTATTTCCCCGCCTGGTACCCCAGTTCCTCCTCATTCATTATAGGACAGAGCTTAACCTTGAACCTGGACTAGCATGATTAGAGCCTTAAGACTACCAGTTCTTGTCAGAACTAGTCCAATACTCTAGAGGACTGGATTCTACTCCCAAAATCTTCCACCAACTGGGTGAACTTTTTTCATGAAAGGACACATTACTACAATTCAAGTTATCACACTCTCCTCACTTTGACTCCACGTCTGGTCTGTCCCCATTATTATGGTCATGGTGCCCCACTGCTGAGTTGGACCCCCCATCCTGTCTTCTGATTTCAAAAGTTTACTACCAGAGTCATGCCTGGGCTTGATTCCCAGTTAAACACTGGGTCTTGGACCACTCAGTTTCCTTTTTGGGCCCAGCACTAGAAGCAACATCTTTTCTCACTCTTCATCTGTGAAACATCGTTTACATTAATGACCTCAATTTTTCACCTGCTCCTATAGCCTCACCCTTTAATGGGCAGGGCATAACTCTCCACCCTTGGACTTGGCCAAGTGACTTACCTTGGCCAATGAGATGTTAGCACAGAATGTTGAAAAGCACTCACACATTGATTCTTCCTTGTTCTTGCGCATTGCCACTGCCGTGAGAACGTAACTGGACTAGCCTGCTGGAGCAGAGCCAAGTTACTCCAGTAATCTTAGCCAAGACTGTCCAGAACAGCTGACAAACAGCCAGACCCCAGATATACAAGCCCAACCAAGGTCCTATCTGCATAAGTAATAAACATTCTTTAATTTTAAACCACTGATTGTCTAGAATTAATAAAGCCTCTGGGTCTCCAACATTCTGTGGGCAGGAAGTAGACTGAGAAAGTTGTTCAGATCTTCTAATATCTCTTCAGAAGTGGCCAAGGAAGAAAATGGAAAAATAAGAACATCTCAGAGGGCAAAGATAAGAGTTGTAGAGAAGAGACTGAAAAACCATTCATAGAGAGCAGAATATAGGCCTAATAAAGGAACATGCCCTACTCTCAAAGTGGATTTGGCCTTGGGACTTGCTTTGGTCAATGAATATTAACAAGTATGATACAAAGTCTTGAAAAGCACTGTGTGTTGATGCTGACTCACTCTCGTACTCTGCCATCAGTGTAAGAACATGCCTGGGCTGGCCTAATGGAAGGTCAGAGACACGTGGAGCAGAACCAAGCCACCCCAGTCATCCTAGCTGAGGCCATTCTGGATTAGCTGACAGTTATTACCCCAAACAGGGCCCTGGTGGTGCAGTGGTTAAGAGCGTGGCTGCTAACCAAACGGTTGGCAGTTGGAATCTACCAGCCACTCCTTAGAAACCCTGTGGGCAGTTTTACTCTGTCCTATACGGTCACTGTAAGTCAGAATCGACGCGATGGCAATGCGTTTTGTTTTGTTTTTATCACCTCAGACACATGACCAATAACCTCTGACTATTTTAAGCCACTGAGTTTTGGGGTGGTTTTTTGTGCAGCATTACTGTAAAATAAATAACCAATACACCATTCCTCCTGCTTCCACCTCCTTGCATGTGGGCCATATAAGTCCTAACGTGCCTCTCACCTATGGTCACTCACTTTATGACTATTATTTTTATCATTAACCTCACTTCCATTCTCAGGAGTTTTGTTATAGATTCATACTTGCTTGACAGAGTCCTACTCATGCCACCTTCCAACTATGAGAGATGTTTCTATAATCATGACACACCCCTCTCTATGCCCTGTACCCATGCCACCACATTCCAAGCATGCATCCGGTCCTAGATCACTGTGGGACCTTGAGAATGTTGATTAAACTCTTTAGGTCTCAGTTTCCTCATCTGTAAAATGAAGTATATTGGAGTATATTCATATACAGTTTACATGTATTTACCACTTCTTATGTATTATGTTCCACCACCCATTTGACAGTTTATTGTACTGTAGTGGCTTGCATGCTGCTGTGATTCTGGAAGCTATGCCACCAGTATTTCAAATGCCAGCAGGATCACCCACACTGGACAGGTTTCAGCAGACCTCCGGATTAAGACAAACTAGGAAAAAAGGCTTGGTGTCTAGTGAAAATTAGCCAAAGAAAAACTTACAGATCACAACAGAACACCGTCCAACTCACTTTCTTCGGATATGTCATCGGGGGATAAATCACTGGAGGAGGACAGCGTGCTTGGTGAAGTAGATGTCTAGAGAGGGTGAGAAAGACCCTCAGTGAGATGGATTGGCACAACAGTCACAATGATGGATTTGACCATGCGTTTGATCTTGAGGAGGGCACAGGACCGGGCAACATCTCATTGTATGGTACGTAAGGTTGCCATGAGTTGGAGTCAAAGGGACAGCAGTTACCGATTTCTCTATGTATCATGTTAAATGTGTTTTCATATGTTTTCTGGTGTCCTAACAATAGGATGCTGTAAACATTGTTATATCCATTTTACAGATGAGGAGATACTGGGCACAAACTTTCCCAGTGCCACTCAACAAGCAAGTAGCAGAATTAAAGTCTTCTGACCCTTGCCAAAAGAAAATCAGAAGTCGAAACAATAACAATAACCAGAAAAAAATAAAAAAGCTAAGTACTTCAATAGAAAAAAGCCTAAATCTACTTCATTCTTCTTGGAATTAAGGACAATTTGTAACATTTGGCAGTAAGGACTATAATATGCTTGAAATTTAATAGACTTGGGAGATGTAATAGGAACAGCTTTGCTTGTAAGTGACCATTTTCTGTGAATCAAAAATTTTGCCTCTGGGCAATGTTTTCCCACCACTAGTAATTGAAATTCTGGAGTTAGCAAACAATTCCTTTGTACTAAGCATTGCTCTTTTACTTGATTGTTCATTCAACTATTTATTGATTAATGTCTATGTGCCAGGCATTGCACACTCAGTTTGCCAGGCCTGCAGCTTAGAGCCAGACATTCTGGTATCTGAGCTTTTAAGGCCAAGAATCAAACACTGAGATCTGGCATTTTCTAATTAAATAAGCCATTTTTATGTAATAATTGCAGGAGCTCTAACACATTGGATGGCAAGCTGACTGGACTCAAAGAGAAGTTGCTGTAGGATTCCCAAAAGACCAAGCTCTAAGACGAGATGATTCCCAAGTCTTAATTTTTTCACTCTGTATGCCTGAGAACCAAGCACAGGGCCCACAGCACACAGCGGGCAACTGGTTCCCTCCACTTGTTACGCATTTGAATCTCCTAGGAGACTCTTTAAAACAGATGTCCAATCACCCTGCCCCCCACCCCCCACCCCAGGAGGTGGTGATCCGGAAGTGGAGGGGTGGAAGGAAGTTGTCTCTAGTTTTTGAAGCTCCACAGGTGTTCTTATACATAACCAGGGATGCAAGCCACTCAGCTTGAGCTCTATCCATATTTTTCAATGGATGAACAAATATTATTAAAGTAAAGAGGGTACCATACTTTTTAAAACCATTTGGCACACTGCAGGGTATAATTTGAAAGGCAAGAGAAAAGGAAATAGAGGGATTGCCATTATGTGTTGGGACAAGAACGCACACTGTAATAGAGTAAAACTCTTACTACAAGAAGGAAGTAACATGGAGGCCCTTAAGGTTGAAAATAAGGATCTTTTTTTTTAACATTAAAACATTTCTTAGACCCTTATAAGGTAGTGTTTACATTTTTACTACTTTCTTACTGAGGAAATACACAAAAAACTTCTATGAATTTAATAATGCTTTCCAATAACTTGAATTTTATTCATCTTAAGTGTCTACTTATATTTGAAAAAGACTGATTTGTATGCATGCAAGACAGTATTTGTTCAGTCTACAGACACTGCTTAGTCTCACGAAGTAACTGTGACCCACTGGAAATCATGGCCTGCAAATTAGGAACCACAGACATAGACAACCTGCTATGGATTTAATTGTGTCCTCCCCAGTTGATGTGTTGAAATTTTAACCCTTGTACCTCTAAAAACAAGCCCTGGTGTCACAGTGGTTAAGCACTTGGCTGCTAATTCACTATGAGCTGGAATCAACTCAATGGTAAAAATAAATAAATAACCCAAACTCATTGCCGTCAGTTCAAACTCCGACTCATAGCGACCCTGTAGGACAGAGTAGAACTGCCCCATAGGGTTTCCGAAGCTGTGAATCTTTACAGAAGCAGATTGCCACTTCTTTCTCCTGTGGAACAACTGGTGGTTTTAAACTAATGACCTTTTGGTTAGCAGCCAAGCACTTAACCCCTGTGCCACCAAACCAAACCTGTTGCCATTGAGTCAATTCCGACTCATCCCAATCCTATAGGACAGAGTAGAAGTGCCCTGATGAGATTTCCAAGGATCTGCTGGTGGATTCCAACTGCTGACCTTTTGGTTACCAACTGTAGCTCTTAACCACTGTGCCACCAGGGCTCCAATACCTGTAAATATGACTCTGTTTGGAAAAAAAAGGGTTTTCTTTTTTTACATTATGTTAACCTGTAGAGGGTGGATCCTAAATGTAATTACTTCTGAGTTATTAAAAGAGCAGAATAGACACAGAGACACACCGAAGGGGAAGACAAGGAACAGCAAGGAGTACCAAGAATGTCAAAGGCCTTACTGAGCTACTGACAAGGATGGACTTTCCCCTAGAGCCATGCCATCATTGTGGACTTCTAGCCCACTGAACTGTGAGAAAAGAAATTTCTGTTCTTTACAGGCACCCACTCATGGTATTTTCTGTTACAGTGGCACTAGGTAACTAAGATGTGACCTAACCCACAATACGACTAGAAGGAAATGTTTTAACATACTGAGGGCAAGGCAAAATTACAGTGTTTAGTGGTGCAGAGTAGGTTAAACCATGGCGTTTCATTTTACTTGGATCCACAGTCAACACCCGTGGAAGCAGCAGTCAAGAAATCAAAGGACGCATTGCATTGGGCAAAATCAGCTGCAAAAGACCTCTTTAAAGTGTCAAAAAGCAAAGATGTCATCTTGAAGACTAAGATGTACCTGACCCAAGCCGTGATGTTCTCAATCACCTCATACACACGTGCTAGCTGGGCAGTGAATAAGGAAGACCAAAGAAGAACTGACGCCTTTGAATTATGGTGTTGGTGAAGAATATTGAACATACCACAGGCTGCCAAAAGAACAAACAAATTTGTCTTGGAAGAAGTACAGCCAGAATGCTTCTCAGAAGCAAGGATGGCAAGACTTCGTCTCACATACTTTGGACATGTTGTCAGGAGGGACCAGTCCCTGGAGAAGGACATCATGCTTGGTAAAGTAGAGGGTCCGCGAAAAAGAGGAAGACCTTCAACGAGATAGATTGACACAGTGGTTGCAGCAATGGGCTCAAGCATAACAACGATTGTGAGGATGGTGCAGGACTGGGCAGTGTTTCCTTCTGTTATACATAGGGTGGCTATCAGTCAGAATCGACTTGATGGCATGAAACAACACTAAACCATGGCAAAACAATTCACCAGAACCAAATACAGAATTTTTTTAATCAACTATATCACAACACCCTTGAAAAAGTAATTTCCAGATTACTAGAGGAAAAGAGGAGCCCTGGTGGCACAGTGGTTAAGAACTCAGCTGCTAACCCAAAGGTCAGCAGTTCAAATCCAACAGCGGCTCCTCGAAAACCCTATGGGGCAGTTCTTCTCTGTTCTATAGGGTCACTATGAGTCAGAATAGACTCAATGGCAACGGGTTAGAGGAAAAGAAATAAATTCGACTAGATTCTGAGCAATAAAAAATGATGCAGAAACTATCTAAGGTAGGACAACTCTGTTTACGCCAAATAGCGTTAAATTTAACATCATAACGTCTGGAAGGACATGATCAGCAGGAGAAAAACCATTTGATCACTCAGTTTTAGGAAAAAAAACTACAAAATAATGGCATTGTTTTGGAATGTAATATCAAATGCATGGCAGGAAAAGCTAATGTTTTTTTAATCCCATAGGAAGTCAAAAGATCATTAAAAAAAAATCTTACAAAGTCCAGAAAAAATATATACACCCAAGATCAAGATCCAAAAGAGTTTCTTAAATGCAAACCATTTGTGATTAACAGACAAACTAAAAGAGGCTATTCTAGAAAAAAGAAAAATGCATCTAATTACTGATGAATATGCTGCCCGTACACGAAGGTCACAAAGGTCACGGTGTAAAATCAGAACCGTTGCTTTTTTTTGTCTCCATGTTTTGCAACAAGGCCCTGAGCTGCTGCTCCCAGGACGTTACAAGGCTAGAAAAAGGAACGGTGACAAGATTAGGATTCAGCAACACCAAAGGCTCGAATATTTACAATTTCACCTTTTTCCCACACACATCTCACGGTATGTATTGACCTCGTTACATGGATTACCTCATTTAAGGTCTCTTGTAATATATTCCTGTTTATACATAATCCAAACCACAAAAAAATCCAAACAACCAGAATTGTCCTTATTGCTATGCAGCAATATTTCTCAAAGTCTGTTTCTCTAAATGCTGCTCAAGACGTTCCCTAAAAAAAGAGGGCTGTGTGATCAAAAAATTAGCATCTTAAAGATTCTGGGAAATCCTACTGTTAACAAAAATCTGTTCTGCTGTTTACTCCAACAATTCTGTAATTTTATTTGACCTTAGATCTCCTTTATCATATAATATTTATTAAAATTCCGTAAGAATAGACTTCCATGACACATAATTTGGAGAATCTGGCTGGTCGTGACCCTACGGCACTTTGAAATGTACTCATTCAGTCAACAAATATACACTGAGCTTTGATTAGCTACCAGGATCTGGTCTAGCTATTGATGATACAGTGGTGACCCAGACAGGCATCATCCCTGGGTCCTCGCAGGTCCCCGGGGCCTAGCAGGGGAGAGACAGTAAGTGTGTAACCACATAAATGCACCTGATAACTTCAGATAGTTTTGAGCACTATAGAAAAAAACAAAACACGGGCTAGGAATAAAGAGTGATTAGAAAGGGAGTGTGATGTGGCTTTTCCAGATGTGATGTTTGAGATTAGATCCTGATTATGGTCACTGTCGTTTTAATTCAGTCGTCCCTCACAATTCATGGGGTTGGTTCCAGGACCCCAGAGGGTACCAAAACCTGAGGGTACTCAAATCCTTTGTATAAAATGGCATAGTATTTGCACATAACCTTCCATATACTTTAAATCATCTCTAAAATACTTATAATGCCAGATACAAGGTAAACGCTATGTAAACAGTTGTTATACGGTACTGTATTGTTCAGGGAATAATCACAAGACGCGAAGTGAATGATGTTCAAACAGCTAGCGCTGGAGAGACTGAGGGACTGTGGCGGAAGTCTACAGCAGGGACAGCAGGGGATGCCTACGCGTCACTTCATTCGAGTGGATTCAGCATAGTGCTCGGCGTGCGGCAAATCCAAGTTTTGGTTTTGGAACTTTTTTTCCCCGAATATTTTCAGTTGGAAGAATATATATATATATATAGAGAGAGAGAGAGAGAGAGGGAGAGAGAATCCATCTGCCTGTCCCTTAGTGGTGCAAACCCGTTTATGCGCTTAGCTGCTAACCTAAGGTTGGAGGTTTCAATCCACCCAGAGGTGCCTCTGAAGAAAGGCCTGGCGATCTACTTCCAAAAACCAACCACTGAAAACCCTATGGAGCACGCTGTACTTTGACACAGATGGGGTTGCCATGAGTCAAAATTGACTCGACAGCAACTGGCTAACTGGCTATATATTTTTTAGTTGTTTGGAAATTAGTGACTGAAAAGCAGTAAGACAAGATTAGTATTTTGGTAATTTTATGTTCATTAAAAACGTTAGACAGAACGTTCATTCCCTGTTCCTTACACTTAAACCAGCAAGTATTGCATGTGGGTTAAACTTTGTATCTATCAGGATCTTATACTCAGTTCTCAGAGATGGTGCGTGGGGAACATCTCTGAGTCACAGAATTAAATGACAGAACAGGATTTGATTTCTGACCACCCAGAAACTCACCCACTCAAGGAGCACTGAAACAACTCTCCCTTTGATACTTCTCTGAACTGGATGCATACACAGTTGGAAACAAGCAAGCTGCTTTATGGTGAACTGACAAAAGACAATCGTAATCTTCATGGCTCGTAATTAAGGATAGCGATAATGTTGCAAAGTCAAGTTTGCTGGTACTTAAATTGCAAAACACTCTTCACTAGCCTCAATTATTGCTGATTGCTTATTAAAATGACTCCAGAAACTCTTGGTAAAGCAGCATGAAAGGTTGTCTAAATGCATTTGTATTGGTAAGGTGCTCTTCAGTGAAATACTTCTCTATACCACAGTAACAGAGACCTTCTCTACAATCCAGGAAGCAGCTTTTAATAAATGCTTCTGGTAAATAATCTTCATAATGATCATTGTGATATTGGTTGAGATGACGTTGAAGAGTAAAACCTCCCAAAAAGGCACTGAAAGATAAAAGGCACTAATTTTGTTGTATGTGTACGTGGTTTTTTTTAATTCCACTATGTTTCTGAGAAATCTACTTAAATATTTGAAATAACAGTGGCAAATCTTTAAGCAGAAGAATGAAAATTTTCTTCTCACTGTGTTTTGAGTAGCCAGATTGCAGCCAGTATTGTAAAATGAAAGTGCTTTGTTGCTAGGCAATTCCATGAATCATCCCACATCAGGTTTTAAGCCAGATGGATAAAAGTGACCAACGTCCCTACTTAATTTTTTTTTTTAAACTGGGACTTAGTTTTTGCTTCAGCAGCAAAATATGCAAACTAATCATATGGGAATAGAATTTTGTGTAGTAATAAAATAATTCTTCCCCTAACATTGACTAATATTTAATGGTATTTGTTACGATTGCTGTAATGCATGGGAATCAGATATTAATGACATAAAGTCCATGCAATGATTGCAGATGGCATTATGCTAACATTGCAGATAGAAGTAGTTCTGGGATCACCTTGGAAGAAGAAGCTGCTCTGAACTGCCTTCAGAATGCCTCGATTTATGGTCCAAGGCACTAGCTGTCAGGGTTCCCTGATTTGAGAAATGGCATCAGTATTGGCTTATATCTCCCAAGGAGACTGTGTGGAAGGAGGCAACATTCACTTGGTTTGTGTCTTAGCTTCCTAGGCTGCTATAATCAACTGTCATGGATTGAATTGTGCCCCCCCCCCCAAAAATGTCTGTCACCTTGGCTGGGTCATGATTCCCGGTATTGTGTAATTGTGTACCATTTTGTAATCTGATGTGATTTCCTTATGTGTCACAAATTCAGTCACTATGATCTAATAAGATGGATTAGCAGCAGTTATACTGATGAGGTACACAAGATTGGATAGTGTCTTAAGCCAGTGTCTGTTGAGCTATAAAAGAGAGAAGCAAGCAGAGACACATGGGAACCTCACACCACCAAGAAAGCAGTGCCGGGAGCAGAGCGCATCCTTTGGACCTGAGGTTCCTGCGCTGAGATGCTCCCAGACCAAGGGAAGACGGATGCATCACAAGGACCTTCTTCCAGAGCCGACAGAGACAGAAAGCCTTCTCCTGAGCTGATGCCCTGAATTTGGACTTGCAGCCTGCTGGTCTGTGGGGGAATGGGCACATTCTTCTCTTCGTTGAAGCCATCCATTTGTGGTATTTCTCTTGTAGCAGCACTAGATGACTAAGACACCAACCAATCACCAGTTGCCGTCAAGTCGATTCTGACTCATGGCAACTCAATGTGTTTCAGAGTAGAACTGTGCTCCACAGGGTTATCATGGCTGTGGCCTTTCAGAAGCAGATTTCCAGGCCTTTCTTCCAAGGCTCCACTGAGTGGATTTGAACTGCCAAACTTTTAGGTAGTAGCTGAACATTTAACCAGGGACTCTGCTGCCGTAACAAAATATTACAAATCAGGTGACTTTAAACAACAGAAATTTACAGTCTCACAGTTCTGGAGGCTAGAAGTCCAATCAGGGTGTCAGGCGTGTTGATTCATTTTGAAGGCTCCAAGAGAAAAGCTGTTCCATGCCTCTCTCCTAGCTTCTGGTGGCTCCTGGCATTCCTTAGTGTTCCTTAGCTTGTAGCTGCATTTTCACGAGGCAATCTTTCCTCTATGTCTCTCTGTTGTCAGTTATCCTCCTTATAAGGACATTACTCAGACTGGTTTAGGACCCACCGTACTTCAGTATGACTTCCTGTCAACTGATTACATCTTCAAAGCCCCTATTTCCAAATAAGCTCATATTCACAGGTAGTAGGAGTTAGGACTTCAACATATCTTTTGGGGGGACACTATTACATTTATAATACTTTGTAAGTTCTGATATATCTGTTAAAGGTTAATCATAAATATACATATGTATAAAAGAAGAAACCCATACCTTTCATGTTATTAAATAAACATACCTAATCACACTCAGTTCAAAGGGAATAAGAGTGAATCTAACTGGAATGTTGTAGGTGTATGACTATAGAATCTTAGTAGTTTTCAGTCATGAAGCAAAGACCTGGCAATCTGCTCCCATAAAGATTACAGCTTAGAAAACCCTATAGGGCAGTTCTCCTGACAACATGGATAGCCAACGCAGCCAGGAGCAGCTTAGCCGTTATCAAAAGCTTGGATTGTGGGTGTGGCTCAATTGGGAGCTGCTCAGATCAAGCAGAACCTGACCCCTCCTGTCCATTGTCCTCAAAGCTCTAGGTGTGGCTCAAGCCAGTCAAAGCCAGTTTACCAGCCTACATGCCAAAGAAAAAAATGCAATTTGTCTTACTGTGCCCACGCACCATGATAAGCTATGTAGTCCATAGTATCTGTATGTACTTCCTTGTGAGAGATGGTATAAAAGGTTCTACCTCCCTTTGTTTAGGGAGCTTGATTTGAGGTATACATCTCCTTGCTCCTTGTCTGCATGCTTGCAATAAACACTCTTCCTCCCTCCTCACCTCTGTGTGTCTTTATTGACGAGAAGCCGCATCGAGCAGGACCTGCTTTGAGTAACAACATGAGTCGCTATGAATGGCACCTAACAACAACAGTATTTTTCACTATCTGCAAAGTGATTGTATTTATTTGAAGGTGTAGGCATTGGAGGATGTCTTACTTATCTCCTGCTGCTCTAACAGAAATACCATAAGTGGATGGCTTTAACAAAAAGAAGTTTATTCTCTCACAGTCCAGTAAGCTACAAGTTCAAATCCAAGGCTACAGCTCCAGGAGAAGGCTTTCTCCATTGGCTCTGCAGGAAGGTCCATGTCATCAGTCTTCCCTTGGTCTGGGAGCTTCTCTGCACAGGAACCTCAGGTCCAAAGGATGCACTCTGCTCCTGGCACTGCTTCCTTGGTAGTATGAGGTTCCCACGTGTCTCTGCTCCGTTCTCTCTTTTATATCTCAAAAGAGATTGGCTTAAGACACTGTCCAATCTTGTATACCTCATCAGTATAGCTGTCCCTAATTCATCTTATTAGATCATAGTGATTGAATTTACAACACCTAAGGAAATCACATTAGATTACAAAATGGTACACAATTATACAATATTGGGAATTATGACCCAGCCAAGTTGACAGATATTTTGGGGGGACACAATTCAATCCATGACAGGGGAATACAAGAAAACAAGTAAAGAGATGTATATAGAAAATAGCTTTCAATCTTTAAACCAAGTATGCTCATACAAAGGAGCCCTGGTGGCACAGTGGTTAAGTGCTCAACTGCTAACCAGCAGCTTCCTGGGAGAAAAATGTGGCAGTCTGCTTCCATAAAAGATTTACAGCCTTGGAAACACTATGGGGAAGTTCTACTCTGTCCTGTAGGGTCGCTATGAGTAGGAATCAACTCGACAGCAATGAGTTTGGTTTGGTTTTGGATACCCTTATAAACTTATAGTATAATATGGTTCCTACTATAGGGTCTCTATAAGTCGGAATCCACTCAATGGCAACGGGTTTAGTTTTGGTTTATTTGCATGTTTATGTTAAATATCTTCATTTAAATGATTGATGGGTCAGAAATCCACTTATGTTGAGATGTTTGGTTAGTGACCATACAAATGGGAACAGTGTGGACCATATGCCATTCTCCTCAAAAGGTAAAGTGAGCCTTTCAGACACTCTCACACTGGTTTTCAG
Source organism: Dugong dugon (assembly GCA_030035585.1). Classification (NCBI taxonomy): domain Eukaryota; kingdom Metazoa; phylum Chordata; class Mammalia; order Sirenia; family Dugongidae; genus Dugong; species Dugong dugon. Next base: position 14,188,672 of record CM057479.1, read on the forward strand.
GGGGATTGGGGTTTTAGCTCCTACTATCTATGAGCAATCAAGGAAAACTAGAGCAGAACATTTCCAAGGATATTAGGGGATTTAATGAACAAGGCTAGCATTTAAGGGAAGGGGAGGAAAGAGGAGGGAAAATGAACTTTCCCGTCCTTTCCCTGTGAGAAGTACCCCGGTGATTATGCATGTATCTTAATTAAAATCGCATATTCACGTTCTGCATTTGCAGTTGGCCTTGTATAATTAAAACTGCATCACATTTGATGTATTTATAATTATAGCTAAATGGTTATGTTAATGTTCATCTCTTCCACGCTAAAAAAAACAACAGAAAAACATGAAGAACATTTCTTTAAATTGTTTCTTACCAGAAATTCAATCACCAGATACAAAAGCTCAATAACCATGTGTCTTGAGAATAAAATGTTACTGAGATCAATAGTCACAGCTTTAAGTGTGAAATCCAAAAATCTTGATGTTTGCAAAAGCACAAATCCAAACTGCTTTTAAGAAATAATCCATAGGTAAAAAAAAAGCAGTAATCATGGAAGGTCTAATTGAAGTCTTATAGACTATCCTTCACTCACAGAACTGGTGTAAAGGGAAGAAGCAATTACCATTCATTTATATGGGAGCCCTGGTGGCTCAGTGATTAAGAGCTCAGCTGCTAACCAAAAGGTTGGCAGTTCGAATCTATCAGCATTCCTTGGAAACCGTATGGGGCAGTTCTACTCTGTTCTATAGGGTCGCTATGAGTCAGAATCCACTGAACAGCAATGGGTTTGTGGGTTTATATGGGGGAAATTTTTGAGCATTCCCAGACCCAAAAAATAACCTACCAAACAGGGGCGTATCTATGGAAAATAGCACCTATGGCAATAAGTTTTAAATTGCTGCCTGATCTCTCACAGCTGGACAATGGAAACTGCTAGCCAGTGCAAATTGCTCATTGCCCTCCTCCTCAAGCAAAGCCCGCACGTGTCCTTTCTGCCACACCTTAGTTACGCCTCTGCTACTAAATCATACCAAATAACACATAAAACCCTTATGAGCTCTCTTAGGTTTGTTTTTTTGATACCTTAGGACACATCTTGCTAATGGATGCACAAAATAAATCAAGATAAAGCACAGATGCTCACAGACACAGTTCAAAGCTCTGGCAGCTGGATGCTGAGACGCTGAGCGCAGTTCCTGGGGAAGGAGCTTGGCAAGGCCACTCTCGCGGCTCGGGGTGGGCGCTGCCTCTTTAAAGCTTTTTCTCGTAAAAGCAAAAATCCTCTTGGGACTTCTTTCGGTTAGTGAAGACAGGTGCAAATGTAGGTCTTTGGTAAAAGCGAAGTGGCACAAAGCAAACTTTCAAAACATGGGAGATACCTGTACTTCATTACTGTATACAGATCAACATGCTGGTTGTTTAGCTGACCATCAGTACCACTTAACTTCCAATATTTGGAAAAATAATAAATATTGTGCTGGAGGCAAAAGGGGGGCTGAATGCATGAGCCCATATTACAACAATTCTACACAAGGATGCAGATAAACAGATCCTTTGTGAATTGCAGTTTAGACTCTATGGTGTTGTTAGTTACCATCAAGTGAATCCTGACTCACAGCAACCCCACCTCTGCCAGTAGAACTGACCCACAGGGTTTGCAAGGCTGTGACCTTTCTGAAGCAGATCTCCAGGCCTGTCCTCCCAGGCACCTCTGGTTGGGTTCAGATCACCCACCTTAACTCTTTGCACCACCCAGGGGCTATTAGAGCACTTTTTATTTTACAGAGTACTTTGACATATGTTTCTTGGTTTAATTTTCTTAACCACCCTATTCATTTCACTATTTTAGAGATGTAGATAATCAGAAAGGTTAAGTGGCTTGCCCATGGTCATAGAGAAAGTATAACACAAACCTGGGTCTTCTAACTCCACATCCCATTAGTTCCACCGTATTAAACGTTGATGTTTATAAGATGTAGACACGATCATAAATAAGGCTAAGGCAATAGCAGTTAAACTAGTCGGCACTCATGAAATACAGAAAATTGAACCATATGGGAGAAATCATATCTTCTTTAGCTAAGTAGATGTGATACATATCCCCTAGCCCCATTATAAAATAAATTTGTTACCCATATACAGTTATTATAATTCATTTGAAGGTGGTAAAAGGCAAAGGGTATAAAACAGGAGGATAAGACTTAGCACAAAAACCGTCAGCAATAGCAAACGGACAAGGCAAATACGTGCTTCCTTTTAGAAAGGTGATTATCAGCGCAAAGAAGAAGGGGAAATAGTCAAAGCCTACTTTAAAAAAAATTTTGAAACTTGAGATAATTTCATTGTGTTAAGGACTAGATAGTGGGTGAGCAGGACACAGAGAATAACTTAATGGGGCACTTGACATTGTATATTTCCAGCCAACAAGGTATACATCTGCCATGAGGAGGTGAGATGTCTGGATTTAGAGCAGCTCTATAGGCTGGTTTTGCCAGCTATGGGTTGTAACCAACTTGACAGCACCTAACTGCAACAACCAGCTCTAGACACGGTGCACTAATCTTTCGGTTTTCCTTCATGCCTAGGAAGTGTCCTCTGAAGTGTAGCAGGCTGCCTTGAGCAAAGTCTGGCCATCTGTGTCATTGAGAGTCAGCCAGCAGCTTTGACATTCTCCCCCAGCTCACTCTGGCTGCAGCATAGCCGATCACTTGAGGCTCTGACTATAGGAAAGGTTAGTCTTGGATCTGCATGCATTACTCACCGGTATATACTGTCAGAAGCACGTACTTATTGGTCCTTCGAGTAGCTCAGTGCTCACGACTGGCCATGAAGGAAAGTCCTGGGAACCTGATTTCTGTTGACACAGATAAGTGCCCACCTTTAAGACACAGTGAAACAGCCTTTGACAGTACTGGTTACACAGAAATGGACATTCTAGAGGATAGAAAGAAAATTCTTGTATCCAACTGAAATGTCCAGCTTGGGTTAGATTTCAGACAGAATCTTGAGATTAGATAAGATTTAGAGCAATTCCCTCTTCAAACTCTCTTTAACTACTAACACTCTGCCCACCAGAAGTTTATTGTGATTTGGGTAAAGAGTCATTCATGTTCCCCAACCATGTTTACTTCTGAACGACAAATTTAGGAAGCAGCCAAATTCCAGGGTATTCCGTTGAATATCAAACCCCAGTAAATGTACTTAAATGTGGTTTAATTAAAAATTCCTATTTTGCACTGAGCTTTCTAGGATCATATTTTTTGTGTGAAACAAGCCACATGCCTTAGGGAATTTTTTTTTTTATAATCATAAGAGAGAAAACCCACTCAAGGTAACTGAAGCAGAAATGTCAACTGCTAAGGAGGATACACGGGAATTTTGTGGAACTTGAGGGCAGGAAGGAAGTGTAGCCAGACCTCACAAAGGGCAAGGACCAGTCTTGAGAAACACAGTGTCCCTCTGAGGCTCCACGGTGCCTCCTCCAGGCTTCTCTCTTTACACCCACTTTACTTGTCTGCCGGTATGTAGACAGTGGTTCTCAACCAGGAGCAATTTTGTCCCCCATGGGACATTTGGCAATGTCTGGAAACATGTCTGATTGTCAATATCTAGTGAGTAGAGGCCAGGGATGCTGGGAAACATCCTACAATGCACAGGACAGCCTCACAACAAGGAATTGTCTGTCCCGAAATATCGGGTATCAATATCAAGGTTGAGACACCTTGATGGTAGACCAGCTTTCTCCACTTACACTTGGATATGGCCCGACCGTGATAGCCCAGCCTGAGCACCACACAGATGAATCATTACCCCAAATTCTCAGGAAAGAGATTCTCCTGGTACCCGCTGACCAAGTGTTCATCCAATTGCCTGGAGCAGACTCTGAAGGCACGTGCATGATTAGGACAGACAAACTCACAGACATACTCACTACCAGCTCACCTGCCCTCCTTAAGGTATTACACAGCACTATGGTGACACAGTAGTTAAGAGCTTGGCTATTAACCAAAAGGTTGGCAGTCTGAATCCACCAGCGGCTCCTTGGAAATCTTATGGATTTAGGGTCCTTTAGGGTCACTATGAGTCAGGAGCAACTTGATGGCAATGGGTTGGCTGCTGGAACACCACTTCTAATTACCTCCTTTGGAGGGAACTTTTCTCATCAATGTGATCATCAACAATCAGTATTTTTTCTTACTCAAATTGTTGTTAGGTGACACCAAGATGATTTCAACTCATAGCCACCGCATGGGACAGAGTAGAACTGCCCCGTAGGGTTTTTAGGAGCAGATATCTTTATAGGAGCAGATAGTTGGGTCTTTCTCCTGGGTTCAAACTACCAGTCTCTTGGTAAGCAGCCGAGTGCTTAACTGTTGCACCATCAGCCTTCCTTTTACTCAAATTGGGATGCTTTATATTAAATCATTTTCTTCCCAAAGTAAAGTTTTACGGACTGCTGTCACAGAACTGTGTCTAGAAGAGAGAACTGGCATCATTACTACCTCCAACCCTACTGTGATTCTGGATGCCACTTATGGCACCAGAAAGACCAGAGGTCCACATGCTTGTATTTGACTATCCTATAAACCAAGACACTTGCAACTTTAATGCTCATATACCCCCTAAAGTTATTTTGAAAAATTATGTATCCCCTTGCGCATTTTTAAGTTGGCATTTACACCTTTTCTTCACAAGCTTAAATAGTTGTAAAGCATGCGATTTCTAGCATATTTGTAAATGTTGAAATTTAAAAATAAAAGCTACAACATCTTTTTAAATGTATGCAATACAATCTAAGTCGTATAAATAGTTCAAAAGTCACCTGTTGGAAGACAGTTCTCCGTGGGTCTCTCACTTGTCTGCATATCTTGTGAGCAAAGGCACTGGCAGCCTTTGTTCTAGGCTATCTCTTCAAGGATGTTCATATACTGAGGTAGGCTGATTTCCAAGTTTGAATCCTCAGAACCTGTGACTGTTACCTTATATGGCAAAAGGTACTTTGCAGATTTGATCAAATTAAAGATTTTGAGATGGAAGATTTTCCTGTACTATCCATGTGTCCCCTAAATGTAATCACAAGGTCCCTGTAAGAAGAAGGCAACAAGGCAAAGGTGGGAGAAGGTGATGTGATGATGGAAACAGATTGGAGCGATGCAGTCAGGAGCCAAGGAAGGTCACAGCCTCTAGGAAATGCGAGAGGCAAGAAACAAATTCTCTCCTGGAGCCTCCAGAAGGGACCTGCCTTGCCGACATCTTGATTTTAGCACAGCAAGACCCATTTTGGGCTTGTGACCCTCAGACTGTAAGAGAATGAATTTGTGTCACTTTAAACCACCAACTTTGTGGTGATCTTTTATAGCAGCAATAGATATCATTACAATACATATCACCAATAGCTTTAGTAAATAAAGCTTATGCCTTCATCTAAAGCAGAGAGTGGTGATGTCCAGGATAACAAAGATAATGCCTCCCTCTAGGGCAAAGCTTAGGCAGGTCTGCAGAAGTGTTCCTCAGGCTGTGGCGCAGCCCCACCGTGTGCACAACCTCCATCCAGGCCCACCTCTGTTGTCCAGTGTGTGTCAGTCAAGGTGCAGAGAACCAGAAGCACCAGGAGACACATATATATGCATTAAGGGACTTGTTGCAGGGAATTGGTCTTACTCAATTATGAAAACATGTTAAGCAGGCTCTTTAAGGCTGTGACTGTCTCTGCAGCTGATGCTGGAGCTGCCACAGACCAGGCAGTCAGAAAGGGAAGGTGGATGTAAAGTGCAGAAAATCAAGGCAGACAGATACCACAAGCAGGAGCTGGAACCCCATGGATGGACTGAAATCTGTGTCAGCTCTTGCTGCCTCTGAACCTTGGTGACAAGAATATCCTGTAGAAGGGTGGGCCCTTCATCATAAAGGCAAATATGCATACCTGGCTCGGGAGTCAGAGAAGCAGAAAGAGCATCCAGGGAAGGTGGACTACCTAAAGGCCCAGCTGCTGCCTCATGCCAAGGAAGTGAATCAGCAGATCAGGAGTAATGTGTGCGAGCTACGAACTGGCTGCTACTTCCCTTCGGCCCTCCAAGCCTCTCTCTAACCAGAAACATACAAGAAAGGGAGCCTGGGAAATGTAGCTCATCCTAGTCAAGTAGACACATTGCAAAGCCATCATACCATGGACCTTGCCAGGCATGGGAAACCAGCCCAAACATGAAGCTCACGCTGCTTGCTGTGCTGTAAATAACAGCCTTTTGTTTCTGACCCAGGAGTCTTGCGTATTCTGCCAGCATCCATGAAAACTGTCAGGTTAACTTGTTAGCTTGCAAGGAGGGTAAAATTTCAGACTTTCACAGTTCTTGACACTACTATTATCAGTTTAATGGTACATGAACAAGCTCTTTCTAAACTTCCAGAGATTTTTTTTTAACTTTTTTTTAACTTGTATTTCCATTATTCTTACTCCAGATTCTTATCTTAACATAATATATTCTAATGCTTGGAAGTCTTCTATTAAGATCACTCTACTACTCTTCAGTCAATTAAAAAAAAATGCTTACTGAAATTCAAATCTTTTAATTTGTTTTATTTCCTATGCTCATAATGCTCAAAGTATAAAAAAAATTCTTCCCTATTGTATAATCATTACAATTACTGTAAAACCGGGGAAAGCTGGAACCTGTGTAAAGTGGAAATCTGCCAGAGAAGGAAAAGTCAAATATTTTCCACTAATAGAAAGCAATACAAAAGTGGTAAGACTTCACCCTGTCAAAGGCAGAAAACTTGCAAGACCCAGAAAACAAGGAAGTCCATCAAATTCTAGCTCTCACAGCTTTCACTGTATTAGTAGTATATGACAGATCAAAAATACAAAAATAGTTCAAATTTGAATAAGTAATTATTACTCATCTAAAAAAATTTAACTGAAAATTAATCATCTCTTAATGTAAGAGTGCTAAAAAAAAAAAAATACTCCATTCAGCCACTTGCTTAACAAGAAGTCGAAAATATTAAACATTTTATAACATGAAATAAGGCTAAGGCTGACTATATGTAGAATAAACATGTTATTCTATGATGTGATAAAATAATTTCTGATTACCTAATTGGACAACACATTTTGAATCTAAAAGAAAGCGCATAAAAGTTTTATCTAAGGGTTTTATGTAATATATCCTAAAAATTCTAATAACTCTAGAAATATTCCAGTTAGATTGAAAAGATTCTGCAAGGAAAAAAAAAAGATTCTACAACACTAACCTACTGCCAAGCTGTTCAAAGTTCTGTTCTTTCCAGCTAATAAAACAGGCCAAGGATGAGTCCTGAGAATAGCTGAAAAAACTAACTTACAGTTAAATACATTTTAAAAGGCCATTTTTAGCACTTTATATTTCTTAAGATGCTCTCTCTTTACTTTCCTCTCATAGGACACCCTTTTTGGAATCTTACATTCTTCATGAAAAGGAGAGGGACGGAAGAGACAAAGTCATTAAACAAAAATTGTCATAACTTTCACTATTCCTATATCTGAACCAGAACATTCCAATCCAGGGCCAGAATACCAAATTTCACCTTCAACAAAATAGTGATTAAAACAGGATATAGAGGAGTCCCTATGGGCTTATTTTACCTTTGTTAATATCTAAAGGAAGCTTCCCTTTGTTGGAGGCCCAAGAGGTTTTCACACCTCAGAGCAATCCATTGGTAAGATTTGGGATGTGTTAGGGGTCTGCATTTGGTATATAAATTGGAAGAAGGACTGTTGTGAACTCAGGCAAGTTCTCAAGTGTCAAAGAGTAAACCACTCTGCTCTATAAAAGTAGAATAGAGAGTTTACTGAAAGAATAAGATACAGTTTGAACAAGGGAAACACAAGACACAAATTGAACGTACCAGGTGTTCCAAAATTCTCAGGGAGACGTGAGCTTTTATATAGGAAAGTGGGGAAGGGAGTATGTGTCCATAATCATGGGGGCTTGGGATTACATATAGCTACAAGGCAATAGCAAGTTAAAATTCTACAAGTTAGTTGATTTATTTTCTAACACAGACTTCTTGGAGTCAACCTAGCAAATAATTTTCTGAAATATCTACATATACATTCTTTCTGGGGCATGCTGAACAAATATTCTCTGAGGTCTTCTTGACAAACATTTTCTTGGCAAACATTTCTTCATAAACCCTCCATGGTTTTCTGAGGGCAGTAAAAATTCTACAAGACTTTACATGTCACTAAGGCTCTAAATCACAGGTTCCATTCTTAGGAAAGAAGAAAGAGAGGTCAAAGAGTAAAGCATTCTCTTTGAAGGAGCTCACAATGGACTTTCTTACACAGGCAGTAAATTTTCTAGTCATGGGTTAGGCATCTGGAGAAGGACAACAAAATGGAGTTCAGGCTAGACTGACCAACAGCCATTTTAGTTATGCCAAGTGCCTCAGTGTGAGTTAGGATACTGCTTGACACAAGTAATGGATTTTAGGGAAGAGAACCTACAGAATCTAAAGATCTGAACACTGATTCCCTTAAAATTATCTATGCTCTTATGTCCTCTGAAAAATTTATTCCAGTTAAGACCACTGCTATAAACCACCTCAAGATTCTAGCTTGGTGAAGCTCTTCTTCATTTCCATGTAACCCCCTACCCTTGGGGTGCAGTTTTAACTGTTTTCCATATATATACATATAAAGATTCTATAAGGATGCATTCCAAAAAAATAACTTTGGTAGAGACTAGAACCGGGAAGATTGGTCAAGGGATCTTCTTTTTATCGTTTTTACCACAGGAATGTACTCATGTATTGTTTGATTTAAAATAAACACATACTTTTAAAGGAAATAAGAAAGAAGTACAGCACAATTGAAAAAAAAAGTTGGGAGTGAGGAATTGGGGCTAGGGCAAAATGTGGTGAACAACAAAAAGAAGACAATGAAGGTATATATGAGATTTGTGGCACTTTAGACTTTAGGCTAAACAAGCCAAACACCAGATAAATCATTCCCTCAGGGAATTTTTCCAACTTCTTTTTTCAAAATCTATATATTATCCATGAAATATCACGTAGTTAAAAAAATTGAGTGTTTGTGTTTTACGTGTAACGTCTGTGTATGGATATATGGTGACCCTCCCCTTCCTCCCTTTCAAAAATAAAACCAATATAACCAGCATGACTTAGCCACAGTAGCCACTGAGTAGACAGAGGCAAAGGCGGCAGCTCTGGTGGTATTTGTGCCCCATCCATGCCAGGATTAGGGGAAGACAGGAATTCTGTTTATACAAAGACCTTTGGTTTTGTTTTTATTTAAAATACAAAAACCGTGAAAAGCCACACACCCTAGTTTTGTTTTCTGTGGTATTTGCAAATAGTGATGAACGTCACTTTCCGGAGCTCTGGGCTCTGAAACACCTGATGAAGTTGAAACACTAGACTCTCTAGCAAAGTGTCAGAAAGATCTTTGTTAAAGAGCCAAAAAAAAAAAAAAAAAAAAGAAAGGTCCAGCCTAGAATGACCCTTTCATGAGGCCCAGCTGCAAAACAGAGGTTAAAGGATAGAGTTGTCAGTCTGCTTTGAAGATGAAGGTATAAAGATGAATGCAGTTCAGATTCTGCAATAGCTGTTGTCCCACATCAGCAGCAGAGGAAAAAACATGGGATTTTGAAAGACTTGAAGAACTAAATTATAAGAGAGAAATCTTTCTTAACAGTTAAAATAATTTAAAATCTCAGTTCACACCCATATAATAGGGTGGCAATTACCAGAAAATAACAAGTGGTGGAGAGGACGTAGAGAAACTGGAATCCTGGTACATTGCTGGTGGGACTATGGAAAAAGTTTGGTGGTTCCTCAAAAAGTTAAGTAGAATTACCATATGACCCAGCAATTCCACTCTTATGTATATACCCTAAAGAACTGAAAGCAGGGGACTCAAACAGATACTGGTACACCAATGTTCATTGCAGCATTATTCACAATAACCAAAAAGTGGAAACAATCAAAATGTCCATCAACAGATGAATGGATAAACAAAACGTGCTATAATCATACAATGGAATATTATTCAGCCATTATGCTGTGTGAAATAAGTCAGACAAAAAAGGACAAATATTGTATGGTCCCACTTACATGAAATATCTAGAATAGGCAAATCATGGAGACAAAAGTTTATCTGTGATTACCAGGGGTTGGGGGAGGGGGTAATGGAGAGTTATTACTTAAGGGGTACTGAGTTTCTATTTAGAAGGATGAAAACCAGGTGGAAGTGTATATAGGTGGGGGCTACACAACATGGTGAATATAATTAATGTTACTTAATTGTATGCTTGAAAATAATTACAATGGCAAATGTTTTGTTATATGATTTTAGCACAGTAATTTTTTTTAAAGAAAATAATTTAAAATCTTAATATACATTGGCCTTCCTGCTGATTATCTGAAGGTGGATGGACCTTCTGAATTGTTTGCATAATAAAGCAGCAGTTACAAAACAGAATGACATATAAGATACGTGGCTGTTGTATGGATAAGTGCCTATCTACGGCCACCTCAAAAGAGTCTCAAAACCATTTCCTTCAGAAAACCTTATCCTGTCATATGATAAAGGAAGGGAAAGAAATGGAATTATTTTGTTGGGTTGGGAGTGGTGTGGATTTATTCTAGGTCTTCAAGCTCTGGAGCAAGACTAGGAAAAAAAAGTCCCAGTGTTTTCTTTCCTGTCCCCATGCCCTCATCCCCCATGTGGCCCTCATGTTCTAGTCTTGATTAATTCCACTCTTTCAACCCCTAGATTTTGTGGCTCCTTGTCATATGTTTTTATTCCCATCCGAGATTGCCAAACCATTGTTCATTCCTTTGTCCAATGTGTATGGCATGTCTTTTTCATGCTGTCTTTGGTCAGTCTCCTAGAAACAAAGTCTACGACAAGGATCCTTATTCAAGTGATTTATTGGGTGAGAGATCTCAGGAGAAGGAAAATGAAGAAAGCAGGCTAGGACAGATGAATAAAGCTAAGCAGGAATGTCCCAATCTCTATATACATACAATGGAGTATTACTCAGCCCTATAGAGAAATGAAGTCCTGATATCTGCTACAACATGGATGAACCTTGAAAACATTATGCCGAGTGAAATAAGTCAGCCACAAAAAAGACAAATGTATGATCTCACTTATATAAAATATCTAGAGTAGGTAAATGTATAGAGATCAGAGATTTTTAGTGGTTACCAGAGACAGGAGAGAGGGGGCAAAGGCGAGTCATCCTTTAAGAAGCATTGAGTGTCTGTAAACGGTGATGAAAAATCTGGAAGTGGATACTGCTGATGGTTGCACAACAGGATTAATGTAATTGGTGTCACTGAATTTTACATGTAAAAAATGTTGGATTGGTAAATGTTGTATTATATCTTTTTCTACCACAATTTAAAAAAAAAAAAAAAAAGTACCCATCTGAAGAGAGGGTGTCTCTCAGTTGGCCAAGGGCAGCAGTGAGCTGTCAGCACCCAAGTTCCCAGGAGCTAGACGAGTGGGTGCTGGCTCAGTAAACGGATCTGGGTGGGGTCCCACTATACAACCATGTACCAGACTCAATGCAGAGGAGGATGCAAATATGACGCACTCCAAAAAGGACAGATGCATGTAAATAAATAACTTCCCTTAGATTTTGTGGAGGAGTGCTCTCTCTGCCCTGCTCTTTGAGAATAAAACCAAACCAAACCCGTTGCCGTCGAGTCGATTCCAAATAGCAACCCTGTAGGACAGAGTAGAACTGCCCCACAGGGTTTCCAAGGAGTGGCTGGTGGATTTGAACTGCTGACCTTTTTGGTTAGCAGCCATATCTCTTAACCGCTACGCCACCAACGCTCCCTCTTTGAGAATAAAAACCAAAAAACCAAACCCATTGCTCGTGGAGTCGATTCCAACTCCTAGTGACCCTAAAGGACAGAGTAGAACTGCCCCATAGAGTTTCCAAGGAGTGCCTGGTGGATTTGAACTGCTGACCTTTTGGTTAGCAGCCATAGCACTTAACCACTCTGCCACCAGGGTTTCCTCTTTGAGAATAGGGAGCATATATTTTCTTTCATTCAATAAACATTTGTTTGCTCACTGTTAGCCAGGCACTTAGAACTAGGGAAGGATCATAAGGGGAAGTAGGTATAAAAATGAATGAAGACAGTATTCTTGCCCCCCGAGGAGTCTCTGTCATTCTCCTACACTACCAGGCATGAAGCTCCATGCCTAACATTTATTAACCCTTGTTTACTCATTTTGAAAGCAGTCTTCTGTTAAGAGTGGGACAAGTAGCATGTTAATGGGAGTCAGATGACTATCCCTTTGATCTCAGGATAAAGAGAAGCCTAGAGTCAGGAGCCCTTACCACAAAACAAGCTTACCGAAAAGCTCCCAGTTATGAAATTTGGTCCAGATATCTCAGACATTCAGCGTTTTCATGTCCGGAGGGGAGGAAATTAAATTGCCCTCTCTGGGCTCCACAGCCTTGGCACCTCGTTTTGATCCTCCAATTTTACACGTGCTACCATCAACAACAGATAGAGGTGCTGTTTGCTGAAAGAACATAAATAATTAAAATCCTGCGGGGAGCAGATTTTTATTTACAGGGCTCCATTGTCATTCTTATACCTGGTGGGAGTATGGCAAAATTACATGAGTTTATTAAAAAACAAAAATTGATGGTTCCGGCTCCATTCCTCTACCCCATGGAATGAGATCAAATTGCAGCCACAGAGAAACAAGGACTGTCAGTATTTAAAGAGCAATCGTTGGAATGTGGAGGGAAGCGGACTAACGTTTGGTAGAATGAGTTCTCAGATGCGTGAGCTCCCCACAGTGCCTAGGGCTTCTTGGACCTCAACATATCTTGGAGTTTAGATGTTCACGTTATGAAATGTTTCCAAGCCCAGCCTTAGCCCCTGTTGAATGTTCTGTTTCATCGTTCCCTTTTTATTTATGATTCCTCACATTTCTTAAGATAAAAGCTTACACCGCAGAAACAATCTAAAGCATACCCCCTACATACAAACTGATCTCCAGATTACCAGAGAAATTGCTGCCTTTGGATACTTATGGATGGACGTGATAACTGAAAATAACTTCCATTAGCACTATAAAAACTCCAGCTGATACCAAATGAATTTCATTTGATACCAGCAGAGAAAAATATTGGCTACTGAGATATTCTTTGTTCATGGTTATTTACAGTTAGCTAGAAACCATGTGCAATTCAGCCAGCCAGAAGGCTCCAGACGATTTATCTTCCTCGAGGACTTTGTGTGGAAAGGCTTCCACTAAAAGCCTGGCTCACTTTATTCATTTAAATACAAGGACCACTCCTGTCTCACCTGTCCCGTCACAATACATGCAATCGTCTAGTAATTAAATTCCTCAGAGGAAAGATGTAAACAGGTGTTTGAGAGATATATGGTACTTGGACTAATATTTCCTCTCTGCTCCCTTCCCCACCTCCACCCTGTCACCATCCTATTTTATAATATTTTAGAAATAGTCAACTACATGTTCAGAACATTCTCCAACACCATGGTCTGGTTTTTTTTTTTTTTGGAGAAATGAATAACTGTTTATTTTAAATACCAAATACATATAGATTTTTCCCAAACTTCATGCAAAAACATTAACACTGTTAGATTCAGTTTATTATTTCTATACTATGAATTTGATTTACTTCATCATCTCTATACTTAATTCTAAATCTTCCTAGGTTTAAAAATGCCCACAGTCCATGAATCCTCATCTCTGATGAATCTGCAACCTTGAGAAGATTCAAGTAACCTATTTATTGCTTGATTCTATTCTGAATTTTTTTTTATTGTTGTGCTTTAAGTGAAAGTTTACAATTCAAGTTAGTCTCTCATGCAAAAATTTGAATATACATTGTTATGTGACCCTAATTGCTCTCCCTATATTGTGACAGCATACTTCTCCTTTCCACCCCGGATTTCCTGTGTCTATTCAACCAGCTCCTGACCCTCTCTGCCTTCTCATCTCACCTTGGGACAAAACCTGCCCATTTAGTCTCTTGTATCTCCTTGAGCTAAGAAGCACTCTTCACAAGTATCATTTTATGTCTCACAGTCTAGTCCAATCTTTGTCTGAAGAGTTGGCCTTGGGAATGGTTTTAGTGCTGGGTTGACAGAGAGTCCGGGGGCCATGCTTTCTGGGGTTCCTCCAGTCTCAGTCGGACCATGAAGTCTGGTCTTTTTACTAGAATTTGAGTTCTGCACCTCACTTTTCTCCTGCTCCATCAGGGACCCTCTGTTGTGTTCCCTGTGAGGGCGGTCATTGGTGGTAGCCGGGCACCATCTAGTTCTTCTGGTCTCAGGCTGATGCAGTCTGCAGTTTATGTGGCCCTTTCTGTCTCTTGGGCTAATACTTTCTTTGTGACTTTGTTGTTCTTCATTCTTCTTTACTCCAGGTGAGTTGGGACCAATGGATGCGTCTAAGATGGCTGCTCACTAGCTTTTAAGACCTCAGGCATCAGTGGCTAATTTTTGAGATGTAGATTGCCAGGCCTTTCTTCTGACATGCCTCTGGATGGACTCAAATCATCAAACTTTCAGTTAGCAGCATTCTTTTTTTTTTTTTACTTGTAGTTTAGATGAAGGTTTACCAAACAAACTAGTTTCTCATTAAACAGTTAGTAAACATATTGTTTTATGACAATGATTAACAACCCCACAACATGTCAACACTGCCCCTTCTCAACCTTGGGTTCTCTATTACCAGTTTTCCTGTCCCCTCCTGCCTTCTAGTCCTTGTCCCTGGACTGCTGTGCCCCATTAGTCTCATTTTCTTTTATGAGGCTGTCCAATCTTTGGCTGAACAGTGACCCTTGGGAATGACTTCATTATTGAGCTAAAAGGGTGTCCAGGGGCCATACTCTCAGGGTTTCTCCAGTCTCTGTTCGGCCAGTAAGTCTGGTCGTTTTTTTGTGAGTTAGGATTTTGTTCTACATTTTTCTCCAGCTCTGTCCAGGACCCTCTGTTGAGATCCCTGTCAGTCAGTGGTGGTAGCTGGGCACCATTTAGTTGTACTGGACTCAGTGTGGTGGAGGCTGTGGTAGTTGTGGTCCATTAGTCCTATGGACTAGTATTTCCTTTGTATCTTGTTTTCTTTATTCTCCCTTGCTCCCGAAGATGAGCTGCTCACAGGCTTTTAAGACCCTAGACACTACTTGGCCTGGTGATTTTTTAAATATAAATATTGAAGATGTACAGGTATCACCACTAGGAATTTAAGTGTAAACATTTCATTATGTTTCCTTCAGAACTTTTACTTTTTTAAGAAATAAAATATCACAGACACAGTTGAAGCCCCTCATTTTGCTTCTTCCCTTTCCATATGAACAACTACCCTGAAGCTGGTGTGCATCCTATCCATTCACGTTGTTATAATTTTAATATACATGCATGTATCATACAAAGAAAAGCCAGGTGATCTACTTCTGAAAATCAGCCGATGAAAGCCCATGGATCACAAAGGCCTGATCCACAACTGGTCAGAGGTATGGCACAGGATCTGGCAGGCTTTCGTTTCATTGTGCACGGGGCCACCACGAGTTGGGGGCCGACTCCACAGCAGCTAACAAGCAATATGTATTACAAATAATTTTAAATGTCTTTAAATAAAATATGCCCCTATTTTTCTACAAATTTAGTACTTCATTCAACATTACCATATTTTTACACAAACAGTGTACACCGTCTATGTTTGTATGCCAACTGGGCCCTCTCCTCTATGAGGTATTTTCATAAGCACTCTATGCTAATTTTTTTACAGCGACATGTAAAAAAATTGGTATAGTAGCACTTATAAAAAATACTTTGCTGGGGGAGGTTGGAAAACAAACATGGAAGGGGCATATTATTTGCATAAACATATGGTATGTTTTTTATATCAACACACATTGAAACATACTGATCTAAGCTCGTTCATCTCAAATGTTGTATAGTATTCCAGTATATTATAGCCCCTGATTTACTTATCCATTAACTCTACTGATGGACATTAAAGTTTGCCATTTCCGAACATCCAGCTCATTTGGCATAACACAACATAAAGACAATGTTCCACATTCTACCTTGATGAGTAGCATCTGGGGTCTTAAAAGCCTGTGAGCAGCCATCTAAGATACTCCACTGGTTTCACCTCTTCGGGAGCAAGGGAGATTGAAGAGAACAGGATACAAGGAAAAGATTAGTCCAAAGGACTAATTGTCCACAGCTACCAAGGCCTCCACCAGACTGAGTCCACTACAGCTAGATGGTGCCTGGCTACCACCACCGACTGCTCTGACTGGGATCACCACAAAAGGGTCCTGGACAGAGTTGGATAAGGGTATAGAACAAAATTCTGACACACAACAAAAGACCAGATTTACTGGCCTGACAGAGACTGGAGAAACTCCGAGAGTATGGCCCCCAGACACACTTTTAGCTCAGTGGTGAAGTCACTTCCGAGGTTCACCATTCAGCTGGGGATTGGACAGCCCCATAAAACAAAATGAGACTAATGAAGCACAGCAGTCCAGGGACAAGGACTAGAAGGCAGGAAGAGACAGGAAAGCTGGTGATAGGGAACCCAAGGTTGAAAAAGGACAGTGTTGACAAGTCGTGGGGTTGTTAACCATTGTCATAGGGCAATATGTCTACTAACTATTTAATGAGAAACTATTTTGTTCTGTAAACCTTCATCTAAAGTACAAAAAAAAAAAAAGAATTATCTATGTGAGATCAAATTGACAACAGCAACTCAAAGTTTTGATGGGAAGCTTAGGGGACAGTGAGTTGAAGATAATGGTGATAGAATGATTTGGAAAAGGATAGTGAGAACAGCAGCACAACTGGAAGAACGTAATTGATGTCACTGAACTGTACATGTAGAAATTTTTGAAATGGTGTATCTTTGGCTATGTATATTTTCACTAAAAAAAAAGAGGCCCTCCAAAGTTGAGAAGGGAGAGTGTTGATGTGTCATGGGGTTGTTAACCAATGTCATAAAACAATATATGTACTGACTGTTCAAGGAGAAACTATTTGTTCTGTAAACCTTCATCTAAAGTACAATAAAAATAAATTAAAAAGAAAAAGTTTCCCATTTCCACTATGACAAAACCAATGCTGGATATTCCCCTGGAAGTGAAAATGTTGAGGGGTGCACCTCCAGCTTTGCCAGAGAGCTACCAAAAGCTACCTGTTTACATTCTTATCAGCAACAGACCTGAGTTTCTGCTTCCCCATTTTTTTACTTTTACTGGCAGATTTTCATTTTTGACAATTTTGTGGGTGAAACGGTATGCGAACGTGGCTTAAAGAGGCATTTTTCTATTTAGTAGTGTGGCTAAGCATCTTTTCATGTGTATTAGCATTTAAGTTTCTTTTTATATGAACTGCCTGACCATAGCCCTTGCCCCCTTTCATATTATTTTTGTGATCTTATTGATTTCTAGAGGAAGTAGATATAGATAGACAGACAGACAGAAAGATGGACCCACAGGCGTGGGTGGGTGGGTAGACAGATCTAGATCTAGATCTTCTACGTAATAATCATTTGACTGGTATATAAATTTCAGATAACTTTGTTAATCATTTCTATTATTTCTTTATTTTTCTAGTTCATCAATTTGTAATTTTATTCTTATTATATTTTCCCTTCTACTTTGACTTATTCTGTTTTTCTTTGTCTGTTTTCTTGATTTGAACACTTACGTATTTTCAATTTTTCCTGTGTTCAAATGCACGCATGTAAGGCTACAAATTTCTAAGTATGGCTTTAGCTCATTCCACAAGCACTGATATGTAGTGATCTAGTTTTTAAAAAATTTGTAATATCCCTTCTGCTGAAGTCGTTCCTTGTCACTTCCTTCTTAAAGACCTGGAGACAGAACATTTTCTTTTCTTTTATAGATCTGAAGGTGTCTAGATTTTGCCTTAAGTCTTGAATGATAGGGATGATTCTTATTTTCACTCAGCCTCTTGAAGACACTGTTTTCAGGCATCTCTTGCTGCTGAGGGGAAGCTGCTGTCCAGTCTCCATTTCTGTGCAGGTCACCGGTCTTTTCGCTCAGGTAGAGTGTAACATTTTCTCTTTGTCTTTGATTTTTCACAGTGTAACATTGTTGCATCTGGAGATAATATCTTTTTATTTATTCTTTAGGGCTTGTGTGTTCCTTCATTCTGAGAATTTGTATCTTTCTTTGATATGGAATATTCTCCAACATTGTGTCTCTACTCCATCCTTTTTATTCTGTCCTTGGGGTCTACTCGGCATGCGTTGGACCCTGTTACTCTGTCCCATGCCTTATACCTTCCCTTTCAAATTCTCCATTTCTTGGTCTCTCTTCATTTAACTTCTATGATTTTTATTCTGTTCTCTTTCTTTCAAATCTACCTGCGCTTTGTCATAATATCATGTTCCTGTGCCATAGTTTATATTCCTTCCTCTAAATCTTCGAACATTGAAAATACTTTTTAAATTATTTTACGTTGTCCTTTTTTCTCTTTTTTGGGTATGAAAATAGTCCCTTTATTTTATGTCTGCTGACCCTCCTTACTTTCCTCATTTAATAGGTAATTTTGGCTGTGAACTCATACTCAGAAAGGATTTATTTCCATGGGAATCTCCAGCACCCAGGTTACGGAGGCAGCCCAGGCTACCCAGGCCAGTTAAATCACAGTCTCTGGGAGATACAAACATCAGTGCTGTTTTAAGCTCTCCAAGTGATTCCCATGTACATCTTATGTTGAAACCACTGCCTAAAGCCTATCAGCCTGTACCTGATTTTACTACATTTGTAAGGTATTTGCATTCATTCTCTGCTCACTGTTCCTAATCTATCTTTCATTTTGGCACCTGCAGATTTCCCTTTCTTGTTTTCAGTTTGGATACACTTTTCCTTGTTGCCATATGTTATCCGACACGTCTATGTATTGTTGTGGGGGTAGGCCTTTGTGTCAGCCCCGGCCCCCCTACTGGCCAGAAGTTCAAAATTAGCAGAAGCTACTTCACATTAAGACTTCTACTACAGATTAAGAGATTAATTACCTATCACTTCCCTCCAGTGGCTCCAGTCAGCCATTTTCAGATATGGGGAATGGGTCAACAGACATGCATATCGCCAAAAGTTAACCACAATGAGCTTGCATGTACTGTTAACACACACACACACATTTATAAATAAACTGTACTTTTTACTGTAGTATATCAGCCACGATCCTAACAAAATGGCACACTCAGATTAGGATAATTTTAGGAAGTTTATTTATATAGAGGAGACCCTGGGTAGCACAAGTGGTTAAGCACTCGGCTACTAACTAAAAAGTTAGCAATTTGAATCCGCCCTGGGAAGAAAGCCCTGGTGGTCTATTTCCGAAAGATCACAGCCATTGAAAACCCTACGAAACACATGGGGTCACCATGAGTCAGAATCAGCTTAATGGCAACTGGTTTGGGTTTGTTTTGTTTTGGTGTTTTTATAGAGTGTTTACAAAGGGCTGGGCAGGTAGGAAGGTGTCCTGGTTTGAATTATGTCCCCCAAAAATGTGTATATCAGTTTGGCTGGGCCATGATTCCTGGTACTGTGTGATTTTCCTGCATGTTGTAAACCTGCCTCTATGATGTTAATGAGGGAGGATGGGCCGCAGTTGTGTTAGGAAGGCAGGACCTGATCTACAAGACTGGATTGTGTCCTGAGGCAATCTCTTGAGATATAAAAGACAGAAGTGAGCAGTGAGACAGGGGGACCTCATACCATCAAGAAAGCAGTGCTGGGAGCAGAGCGCGTCCTTTGGACCGGGGTCCCTGCGCCGAGAAGCTCCTAGTCCAGGGGAACACTGAAGAGAAGAAGGCCTACAGAGAGAAAGTCTCCCTGGAGCTGATGCCCTGAATTTGGACTTTTAGCCTACTTTAACTGTGAGGAAATAAAGTTGTCTTTGTTAAAACCATCCACTTGGGGTATTCTTGTCGTAGCAGCACTAGATAACGAAGACAGAAGGGAACTACAGGGAATAATGCAAGAACCTGGTATTAGTAGCCCAGAGCTATTAGCACATCTAGGTCAAAGAGATGAGTGAAGAAAGCAGTCACCTGAACCTGGAAGGCCACCTTGAAATGCGCAATGACCCTCAATCAAGAGACACAGCTAGCCTGAAGTGACCTCACAGGAAGAGCCGGAGGTTAGAAAAAAATACACTGGCCATATTCTCCTGCCTCCCTCCACTGCCCTGCCAGCATCTTCATTGGTCAGCCTCAAGTGGGAGCAAGGAAACAAGGAAGGCACTGATGTTGTACCATCTGCCAGCCTTCCAGAGCGGAGAGTATATGGCAAAGTGGAGACCAGATCTGAAAGACCAGATGGGAAACTACACAATAACGTAGTCACTCAGAAGACCAGGTCAATTATTTTGCCTCTGTGAAACAGATAGTTTCCAATGGATATTGTAAAAGGGTCTACTTTCTATGAACTTGTAATCATGGAAATTAAAAGCAAATTGTTACGCTTGCATTTTGTATCCCTGAGCACATCTGAACCTAGTTCATACCTTATCACTTTAGAAAGACGTAGGTAATGCAACACTCGGCTGGACCAATTCTCCACTGATTCAGCAACCTGTCTTTGAGAGAGCATCAGGGGACATTCAGACATTTTGTAGAACCGTATAGTTGCTCTCTATGAAATTATCTCAGAGGTGTAAAGATATGCTCCCAATCAACCATACCACTAATAGGATCCTTCTTCAGCGTTTTTCTTTGAAGTCATGGTATACACTCAATCGTTTTTGGTTGCATAAATTAATGGGTAGACAGAAGATTCCTGGCATTCTTTGCAATCTCCCAGTGGATCGTCCTTGATATTCGAGAATTCCCAAAGTGCCCATGCAAACACAGCTACCCCAGGAGCTATAAGACATAATTACTTTGTAAAAGAGTTTTTGTAATTGTTGCTGTTACTGTGGATAAAAGAAGGAAATTCTGGCCTAGTAAGTAGGTTATAAATTTCCCGAGGAAGGGAGTGTCTCGTATTTCTGTAAGATCTGACATTCTCCAAAGAAATAATCACATTCCCCACAAAAATGTTCTTGCCTGGCTAATTGATATTAGGTATCAATATGCCTCTGAAAACCTGACCCAGTACTCCTAGACACCTTAAGTTAATAACCATAAGATAAGTAAGAAGTTATTTTTCTCTTCTTACTATTTCCCACAAATTTATTATAGTGATATTCTGGTAGCTCTGATTTTGAGCGTATGTAATTTGTTCAATTCCCTGAAGCCAGGATATAATGGTATAATGTTCTCATAAAAGGTAATCTTTACTTCAATATCTGCACATACTTAATAACTATTTGGAGTTATAAAATAATCAATGAAAAATCTGTGCAGATGTACAAAACTGCTCAATTTCTAGTCTAAAATGAAATATAAGAATCACCTGGGAATCTTGTTAAAATGTAGATTGTGATTCAGTATATCTGGGGTGGAAATGCAAATTTTCAGCAGGAGGGCTAACTGGAAAGAACCAGTTTGAAGCCCTGGTCAGCTCTGTTAGCCTAAGATGCTGACAGAAAATCTTTACCAGAACCTCCTGTTTAGAGGATTCCCACTTAGAAATACATGAATGTGTTGGGCTCCAAGTATACTTGCACAGCAATGCCTTAGGTGCAGTAAGGAAACAGTAAGACGCATGCCCTGTCCTCAGGGAAATAACAATCCCTGTGGCAAGACAAAATATACAGGTATAAAGTGCTAATGTAAAGCAAGATGTCTAATGATATACAAAGATGAGTGTTGTAAACAACAAATATGGCAGCCATTGAGGCTGAAGTGGCCAGGTGCTCCAGATTGGCAGAGTCTAGATGAAGGCATGGAGTCAAGAATGAGCATGGTAGTTCCGGAAACTGAGGAGGAATCCAGCTGTACAGAAGCAGGAGATTCATGTTGGAGAAAACCCAAAACGAAACCCATTTCCATCAAGTCATTTCCAACCATGGCGGCTCCATGTGAAGAGTGGGTGTGAAAAAAGACTCATACTGGAGGGCTGAGAGTTGATACTTTTGTCTATAGACATTGAGGTATAACAGGAAGTTTCTGAACAGGGGAATAGGCAAGCCACAGTCTGGGAGAATATATCTGCAACACATGTATCAGACAAAGGATTTATATGCCCAATATATAATGAACTCCTACAAATGAATAATAAAAAAAAATCCATTTTTAAATGGACAAAAAACTTGAACTATCACACAAAAACTATATATACAAATAGTCAATAACCAAATGGAAGAGTGCTCAGTATCATTAGTCATTAGGCAAATGCAAATTTAAAGGGCAATGAGATTCCATTTCACACTATAGAACAGCTAAAATTAGTAATACTGACAATACGAAGTGTTGACATATGCCGTGATGCAACTGGAATCCTCATATATTGCTGATGGGAATAGGAAATGGAAAAAATCACTTTGGAAAAAAGTTTGTTTCTTAAAAAGTTGCAAGTACACTTAACACCCAGCAGCTCTATTCCTGGGCATTTACCCAAAAGAAATAAAAATATATGTCCAGAAAAAGACTTGTACACAAATGTTTATGGTAACTTTATTAATAATAACACAAAACTGGAAATAACTCAAATTTCCATCAACAGGAGAATAAATAATGATGATATACCTATATAATCGAATATACTCAATAAAAAGGAACAAACCCCTTGTCATGGATTGAATTGTGTCCGCCAAAAAATGTGTGTAGCAACTTGGCTAGGTCATGATTCCTAGTGTTGTATGATTGTGTTATTGATGTGATTTCCTTATGTGTTGTAAACTCTACCACTATGATGAGATTATATGTGATCTCCTCATGTCTTGTAAATTCTATCTCTGTGATGAGGTCATATGGATGAGGTTGACAAGATCAGTGTCTTAATGCAATCTCTTTTGAGATATAAAAGAGAGAAGCAAGCAGAGACACATGAGAACCTCATATCACCAAGAAAGCAGTGCAGGGAGCAGAGCGCGTCCTTTGGACCTGAGGTTCCTGCTCAGAGAAGCTCCCAGACCAAAGGAAGACTGATGACACGGACTTTCCTCCAGAGCCAATGGAGAAAGTGTTCCCCTGGAGCTGATGCCCTGAATTCGGACTTGTAGCCTACTGGACTGTGAGAGAATAAATTTCTCTTTGTTAAAATCATCCACTTGTGGTATTTCTGTTGGAGCAGCACTAGATGACTAAGACCCCCCCTCCACAACATGAATGAACTTCAAAAATATTATGCTGACAAAAAGAAGTCCAGAGTTGACAATTACTGGCATTATTCAACAATTCAATGATGAGTCTCTTTCTGTCTTTGTGCTCCACCACTCTAACCATCCTGACTTTCATCCTCATGATCATAAGATGGCTGCTGCAGCTCAAAACATCATGCCCATATCAAAGATAGGAAAAAAGAGGCTTTTAGGAATGGAAATGTATTGTCTCACAATTCTGGAGACTAGAAGTCTGAACTCAGAGTATTGACAGGGCCAGGTTCTCTCTGAAGATTTTAGGGGAAGATCCTTTCTGGTCTCGCTAAGCTTCTGGTAGCCCCAGGCTTTCCTTGGCTTGTACCTGTAGCATAACACTATTGCCATGTGACTGTCTTCTTTTTGTGTGCTTGTCTTTGTGTCTCTTCTCCTCTTTTATAAGGACACCACTCAGATTAGATTAGAACACACCCTAGTAAAGTATGACCACACGTTAATTTAAAATTCTGACTCATGGTGACCCCATGTTAATTTAAAATTCTGACTCATGGTGACCCCATGTGTGTGTCAGAGTAAAACTATGCTCCATAGGGTTTTTAATGGCTGATATTTTAGAAGTAGATCACCAGGCCCCCCACGCCAGGGGGATTTGAACCTCCAACATTTTGGCTAGCAGTCAAGTAGATTAACCATTTGCAACATGAGACTCCCCATGTTAACTTAACTGATAAGATCTTCAAAGACCCTATTTCCAAACAAGGTCACGTTCACAGGTACTAGCAACTAGGATTTCGACATATCTTTCTAGCAGGGACATAATGCAATCCGTAGCACAAGGCTGAACAATTAAATATTCAGTAGATATGTCCCACTCAAATGAACACATGACCGCAGATATCAGAACATTCCTCCAAGCCGAACACCTAATTCTGCTGAGAAAAGACCATGACAGCAGCACTTGGGATGGAATTAAACTTTAAGTTTTGGCTTCCCCACTGAAGTCCCAAGCATGGTATGAGAGATGGTCCTTTTGCTTCAGTCTCAAGCTCATGTTGCTCATCTCTGCATTAACCAGCCTGCTATACACTATAGCAGCAGAGCCCCCAATGGCTGCCCGAAGCAGATGCATTGTTTATGAACAAAATATATTGGCTGGCATATAGCAGCTGTGATAAGTTAATGACTAAGTGCCATTTTAAGATGGCAAATATCTGAAACCCACATATCTTGCATGCTATTATTTGGTTTGGTAAATGTTTAGACAGCTGGTGGAAGTTTGCCCTGACACTGGCGTTAAAATGCACTCTCGTAAAGCAGGGTGCACCATGCAGTCTAGCAACTAAGATTCGTTTTCTTCTTTCTTGAATGAGATTCTTGGATCTGCTGTTTGGAGACAAAGCCATCCAGGGCTTAACACAGTGTGCTTCATGAGCCATAGTTTATGCTCCATACAATGAAAATAACATAATAACTTCCCCTTCCTTATAGCCTTATAACAAAGAACACTTGGCTGAAAGAAGGTCTCCTAATCTTCTAGACCAGTGGTGTCCAAATGTATTTTAGCAGCAGAACCCTGTTTTCACATGAAATACACCACAAAACCCCAGTAATTAACAGATAAAAGTATCACTGCTTGGCTAAAGTATAAAAGCAGTTGATTCTCTTTTAGCCCCCCTTCCCCCTCCCCCCAGGGAGCATGGACATGCCTTTGCTAAACCTTAGGTTTCAAAAGAACACAGTTTGGAAAGCACTCCTCTAGTCTGTCATCATGATTCATTGAGCCTCCTTTGACTCCTTATCTTGGGAAATAGAGCAGGGCCCTTCCTGTCAGTCTTCAGAATCAGGAGTCTAGTAGGGAAGAACATGCAAAGAGAATTAGGACTGAAAATTTCCTGTTAAATCGTAGCTGAAATAAGTTGTGAACTCTGGGTGCTAAAATGTTAAAGGGAAAAGTAGAATCTGTCTATCACAAAGAGGTCGTTGATGTTAGCTGCTGTCGAGTTGGCTCCGATTATGGCAACCTCAAGTATAACAGAACAAAACGTTGCCTGGTTCTGTGCCTTCTTCATGATCATTAGTATGTTTGAGTCTATTGTTGTGGCTATTGTGTCAAAGCATCTCATTGAAGATTTCCCTCGTTTTCACTGACCCTCTACATTGTCATTACATGATGTCCTTTTCCGGCGATTGGTCTTTCCTGATGATGTATCCAAAGTAAGTGTCCAAAGTCTCACCATTCTCATTTCCAAGGAGCATTCTGGTTGTATTTCTCCTAAGACTGATTTGTTCATTCTTCTGGAAGCCCATGGTATATTCAATATTCTTCACCAACACCACAATTCAAAAGCTTCAATTCTTCTTCAGTCTTCCTTTTTCATTGTCTAGGTTTCGTACGCAAGGTGATTGAAAAGACCATGGTTTAGATCAGGCACATCTTAGTCATTAAAATTACATCTTTGCTTTTTAAAACTTTGAAGAGGCCTTTTGCAGCAGATTTGCCCAATGCAATACATCATTCGATTTCTTGTCTGCTATTTCATGGCATTGATTGTTGATCCAAATGGAATGACATCACTGACAACTTCAATTTTTTCCCCATTTATCATGACGTTGTTCATCGGTCCAACTCTGAGGAGAAGCCAGCTTTGAAATCAGGGAGGTGCCCTGGTTGGATGGACGTGGGAGGAAAAGGTCTGAGACCCTGTTCACTGGTCATCTGCCCAACTAGACCCAAGAAAAGCAGAAGCCTCCACAGAAGCCTAAGGCTCCACAGAACACATTTTGAAACCTGTCATTGAATAACAATAATGGGTGTAGTAAATTACTAGCAATAATAATAATAATAATCATGCTTCTAAACAGGGCTATCAAAGAGAGATCATGACTCAAACATCCTTTAGCATTCTCCATCCCCTCCTTCTGTACCCTTGGCCATTCCCCAAATACAAAATACTCTCCTAACAAGGAGAAAAGCTACCAGATGAACCCACTCGTACTAAAGAACTGGAGAATCATGACTTATGCCTTGTATGTCAATTCTAGAGGGGCCAGCAGAAAGAGGGCCCACTTTGTATGTGTGTGTGTTAGGTGTTAGCATGTCCGCTTTGACTCAAAGCAACGTTATGTATAACAGAACAAAATGTTGCCCAGTTCTGCGCCGTCCTTGAATCATTGCTATATTTGAGCCCATTGTTGTAACCACTGTATCAATCCATCTCATTGAGGGTCTTCCTCTTTTTCACTGACCCTCTACTTGACCAAGCATGATGTCCTTCTCCAGAGACTGGTCCCTCCTGATAACATATCCAAAGTAAGCAAGACAAAGCCTCGCACCTTGCTTTTAAGGAGCATTCTAGCTGTACTTCTTCCAAGACAGAGTTGTTCGTCCTTTTGGCAGTCCATGGTATATTCAATATTCTTCTCTAACACTGTAATTCAAATGCATCGATTCTTCTTCAGTCTTCTTTATTCATTGTCCAGCTTTCACATGCATATAAGATGATAGAAAATACCATGGCTCATTCCTCTTCAATTTGTCATCCCTGGCACAGTAGTTCATATGATTGTCCAATTCAAAATGGCCAGTACCAGTCCATTTCATCTCACTAAAGCCTAGGATATTGATCTCCAAGCATTTCATTTCTGAATGCTTCCAATTTTTCTTGATTCATACTTCATACATTCCATGTTCTAATTACTAATGGATGTTTGCAGCTGTTTCTTCTCATTTTGAGTCATACCACGTCAGCAAATGAAGGTCCCAAAAGCTTTACTCCATTCACATCATTAAGGCTAACTATACTTTGAGGAGCCAGCTCTTCCCCAGTTGTATTTTGAGTGCTTTTCAACCAGAGGGGCTCATCTTCCAGACAATGCTGCTATCCATAAGGTTTTCATTGGCTAATTTTTTCCCTAGAAATAGATCACCAGGTCTTTCTTCCTAGTCTATCTTACTCTGAAAACTCCACTAAAACCTGTCTACTATGGTGATCCTGCTGGTATTTGAAATACTGGTGGCATAGCTTCCATCATCACAGCAACATGCAACTCAACACAGTACGACAAACTGACAGACAGGTGGGGAACCTTAAAACAAGTAAATAGTGCATCTGTGGAGAGACTGCAAGCACCCAGGGATGGGGAATTCACAATTCTCCTCAAATCACAACCTAGGAGGGAGATTTACTTCACTTATGGGTAAAGTAGAGTGTAAGAGGCTGGTATGAAACCACCCCGGGGAGAATCCATTCATGTAGATATCTATGTGCCTATAGTTTAATCAATATTTCAACATTTATTGAGCACCTACTATATGCATAGCACTTGCCTCAGCGTTAGGGAGATGAAGACACCATTGCCTTCTCTACAGGAATTGAAAATCCAATGAAAGAAATCAACAAATAAACAATTCAGGAAAATGAGGGTGAAAATACTTTTTTAAAGAGGAAAGTACTAACTCAGTTGGGAAGGGTATAGGGTAAGATATGGCTTCACAAAGGAGTAATGTTTAAAGAGAATTTTGAATAATAAATGAAGGTTTGCACACTGACTAAAAAGCATTTATTCCAGGTCCAAACATGTGTAAAGATTTTGAAAGCATGAGTGACATTCTGTGATTTTTATTTAGATTATATTATTGCAGTGGAGTGTGGAAGATGTACTTGGGGTGTGGGACCAAAACTGGGTGCAAGGAGCCTGGTTAGAAAACAAATTTAATGCATAGACGACACTTGATGGAAGTCTGGCCTGAGGCAGTAGCAGAGGAGTTGGATTTAAAATATATCTAAGAGATAAGATAGAAATAAATTTGTGATGGATGAGGGGTGAGGGCTGGCTCAATGGCAGCTAACAACAACAGCATATGTTGTCTACAATAAACCTACTTTAAATATAAAACCAGAGGTAGATTTAGAATAAAGAGATTGAATTAGATATACCATACTAGCAGTAATCAAAAGAAAGATGGAGTAGCTATATTAATTTCAGACAAAGCAGATTTCAGAGCAAGAATAAAGAGGGGTATTACATAATGATTAAAAAAATACCCAAAACCAAACTCATTGCTGTCGAGTCGATTCCGACTCATGGTGACCCTATAGGACAGAGTAGAACCGCCCCATAGGGTTTCCAAGGAGCAGCTGGTGGATTCAAACTGCTGACCTTTTGGTTAGAAGCTGAACACTTAACTACTGCACCAGCAGGGCTCCACATAATGATAAAGGGGTCAATTATCAGAGAAAACGTAACAATCCTTATTGTGTATGTAGCTATAACAGAGCATCAAAATTTGTGAGGCAGACACTGATAGAACTGCAAGGAGAAATACACAAATCCACTATTATTGTTGGCAATTTCAACACCCTTCTTTCAGTAACTGACAGATCCAGTAGGCAGAAAATCTGTAAGGATATAGTTGAACTGAAGAGCACCATCAATCAGCTGGGTCTAATTTACGTTTATAGAATACTTCATCCAACAGTAACAGAATAAGCATTCTCTCAAATTCACTTAGTCTATCACCAAGATGGAGCCCCGGTGGCATAGTGGTTAAGAGCTCAGCTGCTGACCAAAAGGTTGGCAGTTCAAATCCACCAGCCGCTCCTTGGAAACCCTGTGGGGAAGTTGTACTCTGTCCTATAGGGTCACTATGAGTCAGAATTGACTCGACAGCCCCTGACAACAACAACGTCACCAAGATAGACCACGTTCTGGGCCATGAAGCACACCTTAACAAATTTAAAAGAACAGACATCATACAAAATGTGCTCCTAGACCACTAAGAAATTAAAATAGAAATCAATAACAGAAAGATAGTTGGGAAAATGCCCAAATATCTGGAGATTAAGGAACATACTTCTAAATAACATATGGGGCAAAGAAAAAGTCTCAAGAGAAGTTTAAAAAGATTTTGAACTAAGTAAAAATGAAAGTACAACTTACCAAATTTGTGGAATGCAGCAAAAGTAGTGTTTAGAGGGAAATTTATAGCATTGAATGCATGTACTAGAGAAGAAGGAATATTAAAAATCAATAATTTAAGATTCCACCTTTGGAAACTCAAAAAAGAAGAGCAAATGAAATTCAGAGTAAGCAGAAGAGAAGAAATAATAAAGATTAGAACGGAAATCGATGAAATTTAAAATAGGACAACAATAAAGAAATTTAATGAAACCAAAAGCTGGATCTTTGAAAAAATCAGTAAAGTTGATAAACCTCTAGTCAGGCTAACCTGACCCCCTGATAACCTTTTAGCTCAGTAATGAAGTCACTCCCAAGGTTCACCCTTCAGCCAAAGGTTAGACAGCCCCATAAAACAAAACGAGACTAATAGGGCACAACAGCCCAGGGACAAGGACTAGAAGGCAGGAGGGGACAGGAAAGCTGGTAATAGGGAACCCAAGGTTGAGAAGGGACAGTATTGACATGTTGTGGGGTTGTTAACCATTGTCATAAAACAATATGTGTACTATCCGTTTAATGAGAAACTATTTGTTCTGTAAACTTTCATCTAAAGTACAATAAGAAAAAAAAAGTGGGCTCAAACTATTGTGAGAATGGCACGGGACCAGGCCACATTTTGCTCTGTTATACACAGGGTCTGTAGGAGTTGAAGTGAACTTGACAGCACCTAACAACAACAGACCTCTCAGCTCTGCCTTCAACATTTCTTCAAAATCTATTTCTCATCTCCTCTCTGATACATACTCAGGATCAAGCCACCTGAATCTTTCTCCTAGATTATTGCAGCAACCTCCTAACTGACTTCCTTACTTTTACTCTTATCCTTGAATCTACTCTCAATAAAGCAATTAGACTGGTACTGCAAAAACGCTAGTTAGATCTTGACATTCCTCTGCTCAAAATTCTTCAATGACTTCTCATCTCACTCAGAGTAAAAAGCAAAATTTCACAATGATTTGCAAGACTGTACATTTACTGGCCCCCAGTTACTGCTATAGCGTTGTATCCTGTCACTCCTCTTATCCCTCCCTCCATTCCAGACACACCGGCCTCCTTGCTGAACACACAATATTCAAGACCCACTCTAGCCTCAGCCTTTGTTCTCTGCCTGGAGTTCTTTTTCCCATGACACCTGCGTGGCTCACTCCTCTGTTGCCTTCACATCTTTGATCAAACGTGAAGCCTTCCTGAATATTTAGAATGCAATCCCCTATCCCAAGTTTGCTATCCTTCTTCCCTGGTTAATTTTTCTCCATCACCAACAAACTTACCACATAGTTTAGCGAAACTTTATTCTCTAAGATCACAGACTGTCAGAAAATTTGTAATTTGAAATCATATCAGTAAGAATGAAATATTCCACTCTTACCTGAGGATCTAAGTCACTTTGACACAGAGAAGCAGTCTTGGTTCACGATTCTGGTGAAGAGCATCAGATAAGGGGTTCTAGACACTGGATTCCACGTGTATCTTAACTTTGTAGGTTTCAAAGAAATGGGAACTTGGCTTCACTTTGTAGTCCATGCCTGACTCCCTCACACACAGCTCTGCTTTGCACCTGAACGCAACCCTTCCCTCAAAATTCTATAATCACTCTCTTTTCCTTTGTTTGGTGAGAACCTCAGTGATTCTTCCTCATTGCAATGGGCCAATGGACCTGATTTTGTCACTCTACAGGTCACACAAGAAAGCATCTTAGGTACTAGTACACAGGTATTCATTTTAATATTTTTTTCTACTATGTACCCGTATGTTATATGACCCTCTTATATTGAGGTATATTTGGTATGTAAGTACGTTATCTTTATTTACTAAGAGAAGTCAAGATTAGCATAAACATTTCACTGAAGTAGGTATTCAAACATTCTGTGACATATCAAAAACTTCAAATGATTTTATATTTCATTCTCAATTCATGGAGTGTCTAACTCTCCTAAAGAGCAAGAACGTCTTCCTTTGCTGACATAGTCTAGCTATGAGTGGCCAAATCATACCACTTAGTTTAGCTGCAAGGACCATGGGCTCCTCAGATAGCTGGGTTCTCTCTTCATAGAGTAGGTGATCAGGCTGTGCAAAGTTGGCCCCCACCACGGGAACATTCCTGTTCCGTCGTGTCCCTGCCAGGTGTTCCCGCCAGATTGCTAAGGCTCCCGTCTCTCTTTCTGTCTCACGCTTCTTTAGTAGTCATTACAACAACCTGTCTACTTTTTGAGAAACAAAGCTCTATCATTAAGAGCACAGATAGTGTGTACTTATTAAACACAGAGGTGTCTCAAAGATAAATTAGGCACATTAGATTTTTTTTCCAGTGTCTAGTTTATTGAATCTAGGCGAGCTATAGTGACAACACAATAGGACAATCGTCTAAATGGATCGCTGATTTGCTGAACATCTGTTGACTTTTAGTCAAAATTCGTCATTTGATGCCATAGTGTAGTCTGTAATCTTCCTTCACGTTTTCATCAGAACCCGTCATACGCTTCAACGAGGGTTTTGTTTTCCCTATGGAATAAAATGCTATTCACCCTTACAAAAGCGTTAATAATTTTACTAAGTGTTTTAACATTTTGATGCTTTTTGAAAATCTTCCACGGGCCCCTGCTCCCAGGCTGGGATTATTTAGAAAGTGGTAGTATATAAATGGAAGCAGAACACAATGAAAGAGAGTGCCGACATATTGTGAAAAAGGTAACTAATGTCACTGAACAATTTTTATGGGAGGGAGGAAGTTGTCAAGTAGGAACCTAACTTGCTGTGTAAAGTTTCACCCAAAACACAATTTATTTCTTTAAAAAAAATAAAGTGGTAGTATCTAATTATTTTTCAGCAGTGATCAGTTGTTAGTATGGCTTCAATAATAATAAAATATAATTTATTATGATTATTATAAATAATAACATCATAATAACAATCCTTACAACAATCCTGCAAATTCAGTATCCTTATGCACATCTAATAGGCAAGAAATAGTGGCTGAGAGACACTGAGTGACTTGCTCAAAGACACAAAGCTGAGTCAGGATTTGGACCCAAGTTTGTCTGACTCCAAAACCAACATACCTTCCACTCAGGCTGCTGTATTGATCTTCTAGTCGAGTAACTGACATCTAAATCTTTATCTCTCTATGTAGAAATGGGACTCCAAATGCTCATTTTTAGCAGTCATTGGACATTCTCAAGAATGAGGCATGCTCCCACTAAAAAACCCATTGCTGTCAAGTCAGTTTGGACTCACAGTGACCTTATAGGACAGAGTAGAACTGCCCTATAGGGTTTCCAAGGAGCGGCTGGTGGATTCAAACTGCTGACATTTTGGTGAGCAGTCAAGCTCTTAACCACTACGCCACAAGGGTTCCTGTAAGCTGTGAGTTGGAAAGCACAGAGAGGAAACCAGGACCAAGCTGGATGGAACAGGACAAACGGTAGTGGTGCAAGTGAGGCTGACTGTTGTTCACTGCTCCATATCTAATACAGAGCACGCATGGGAATGAGTAAACTCAGGGTAAAAGACATGGGCAGCAATAAATTAAATCCAGAAGAGCCACTATGTTTAGTTAGCAGCGCAAGTCCAGGCAGCACCCAATGCTTTAAGTCAGATGGCAGCACTGGGGATTCCAGGGCCTCAGCCATCATATGAGGGGCACAGAAGGCAGGATCCAGCTCCCCAGGGGTGCCAGTAAGAAACTGGAGAACTAGCAGGGAAAGTGAAGGAGAATCCTGACGTTATGAATCAATCTGGCCCACAAGACGCTCTCAGTATCTAGGTCCAACTTGTGGACTGAGGTAGTCGCTCACTTCCTCTCATCAGAACTGGCTCAGGAGGTGGGCAGCACTAAGGCAACAGATGAAGGACACCTGTGACTTGAGTTGGGTGGATAAGGAAGATTAGCAATGGAACATTGGTGGAGGTTATTGTTGTTGTTAGGTGGCATCAAGTCAATTTCGACTCATAGGGATCCCATGTGACATAGTAGAACTGCCCCATAGGGTTTTCTAGGCTGTAATCTTTATGGGAGCCACTGGGGGCGGGGGGTTCAAACCACCAACGTTTTGGTTAGTGGCCAAGTGCTTGACCATTGCACCATCAGGGCTCTTATTGGTGGGGCTAGATGGCACAATTCTTTTGTTAACATCTTGGAGGAGTAAAGTTTTTGAAACAGTACATCAAGAAAACACTTTATAAGACAATGGGCTTGGTCTTGAAATGGCTTTAACTTTCTCCTTCCCGAGTACAGGAAGCGAAGAAAACCTCCTAGAACCTCATCCCAGTTCCCATCAGTCTACAGAGCCAGTTTCAGGGGAAGATTGTATCATTTCCAAAGTAAGCAATAACTCTCAGAACTATTTTTAATCCACAGAATACTTCCATGACAGTGAAAATCTGCACTGATTCCCTTAATCTCACCCATCTCCACCTGCCACTCCCCCTTGGGGAAAAAAGAAAAAAAATTCGGTGCTACTAATGAAAATAATTTTCCTAATTTTGACGTGATATAAATTTTAAGTCTGGAAATAAAGATACAAATATTATCATGCTGTAAATATTAATACTTCAAAAGACCAACCCAGAGACTATGTGGAGGACACTTCCTGAATGCTGAGATAATATTAACTGCTGATAACTACAAAGCACTCGTGCTTTTGTGTGTTCTTTCATTTCATTACCACATTTTATGAAAACTCTTTTACTTCCTCATCCCATCTCTGTGGTAGATTCAATTATTTTTCCCTGTTTAAAGATAAGAAAACCCATCTCCAGAGATATTAATTGACTTGCCCAAGGTTACTCAGCCAGCACTGTCAAGTCAAATGCCAGTTTTCTGACACTATCTCTCATGTCATGCCCGTTTCCACCACACCAGTCTACCTCTGGAGTCCCTGGGTGATGCAAACAGTCAACCCATTAGGCTGCCAACCAAAATTTAGAGGTTCACGTCCACTCAGAGGCACCTCAGAAGAAAGGTATGGTTATCCACTTCTGAAAAATTAGCCATCAAAAACCCTATGGAGCACAGTTCTACTCTGACACACATGTGGTCACCATAAGTCGGAGTCAACTCAATGGCAACTAGTTACTCTACCTCTACCCTTCAAGAATCTCTCTTCTAAAGAAATACAGGCCAAACTAGCACGCCCATTGCAAGTCTACTCTCCAACATGCAAATGTTGGCTCTGAATTAAGACACCACCACCCCTAACTTTGGTATGACTTTACAACCTTGCTTTTTGAGGTCCACCAGGGCAACACTGACGAAGCTCTACAGCTCGGTTATGACACAAACATGATGTGTAAGCTGTAGGGCTTTCTGTGGAGTCCCAGAAACAAAGCAGCATACTCGATTTCGATTGTGGCACAACTCATTCTGAGATCACACAATTCCTAGTCTGGCGTGTCATTCCTTTTTAATCTCCACAGAAATCACAATGTTACAATCCACAAGGGCTGTGAAATTCTGAGCCTGTCATGGAACTATGACTCCTGATGCATGACAAAAGAAATTGGCCAAATCCAAGAGACCCTCTTCCAAGGGAAGCTTTGCATTTTTCAGTGTATTGTTTTCACCTCTGTATCAGCTGCATTGAACATACTGTTATGAGTTAAATGGTTACTTTTACTTATACTCATTAAAGAAGCACAATTATTTCTCTGTGCATAATTTGGGGTAAATGAAGTTACTCTATTCAAGACTCTCTATTCAAGGGTCTCTCTCTCCATTACATGTGACCAACCGTAAAATTGGTCATTTTTGCCATGACCATACCATATAATCTATTGATTTTTGCCATGAGTTCTGTCCTTCCTTCCTACTTTATAAATAAGATGGAGTTTTGCTAGAAATGTTGATGGGGTTAGCAGTAGCACAATTCATAATTCCATACCTCTGTGTAAGGAAGAAAGCTATGATGGGGACATGAAGATGTTTCTCCTCCCTCTCAAGGCAACAGTAGGGTTTGCTCAGGGTGAGGGAAAGAGATCACTGATTTACAAGACACACACCCAGATTCAACCTCAGAGGTCCCCACTGGTCAACGATAATTAAATGGTTCAGAGCCCCAGCCTTTATGGCATCTGGGAGTTGTTTCTCCTCCGTGCTACACTCAAGACTGTGGCTGCCCCTATTTCAGTGCACTACAGCTTCCACACATGATGCCTTTGCCCCAGCACGGTCAGTCCCAGACATATCAGTGCCACACATGTCCCTTCCTTGGCCTGAAATACAACCCCACAGTTCTCAATGCCTGATTGCCAAATGGCATGGATTCTGAAATGAGAACTTAGGTCTCCTTATAACTATTGTTATAAATGCAAAGCGCCAATTGTCCTCCGTATGTTTTATTAATAAAATAGTATGAAAACCATTTAGAATATTTACTCCTATCACCATAGGACATTCACAGAAAAAGGAAATTGCCCTTAAATCTTATAGGGAAAGGAAAATGAAAATCCAGCAGAGTAAAGTGGTTTTCAGAGTTAGAACTTTAGCTTTGATTGGGACAAAGTTGCTCAGCCACACGGTCATCTGTTAGCCACTGTACCCAAGAGATCCTCAAAATTATATTTATCTCCAGAGTGGGTAGAGAAGGGAACAGGGCCAATTTCCAGGTGAAAAAAGAATATTTTCTATCATCTGCTAACTCCACAGATAAGGTAGCTGTGGACGAGAGGATGAGGGTTCTGGAAGCTTCTTTGACTCAGTATTCCTGGTCTACCCCAAATCAGGGAATCTGGAGTCATTACACACCCAGCCCAGGGGCTTGGCTGCCTTTTTAAGGGAGTATGGGTAACAGGTAGGGTGATCATCTGCCCCAGTTTGCCTGGAAAAGCATAGTTCTCTCTGACACACATGGGGTCAGAGTCTACTTGACAGCACACTGACTTTTGTGCACACTGGCTCAAGAGATAGCCAAGTTCTCCCAGGTCCATGGAGCTTTCACCATGAGGTGGAACCTTCTAGTTCAGCCTTAGAGAGGATGAAGACAATCAGATACAACTCAAACTCTGGCTTGGCTAATGGAATTTCAGTCAGAAGTATTCAAATGAAGGCTGCTTCTCTAAAGTAAACAATAGTACAGAAATCTTGTTCTCCTACAAGAACAATTTTCCAATCAAGTTAAAATGCTTCTGCATCCACGAACACCGTGTTCTGAAAAGCTTGACTGTGAAAGAAGAAAAAGCTTGTATTTCATCTCAGCCTGAACTCAGCCTACTTAGTTAGAGATCAGAAAACGCATATGTCTCTTCATGAGTGTACAAAGTATAACTTTCTATATTCTTATGTAACAGCAAAATTACACAGAAGTAGAACGATATTTCTTTTGGGAAATGAAGGCGTTTTACCTAAGGATAATGAACAATTCTCAACAGTCAGGGTCTAAACAGTCCTTTAAGGCAGGAAGGAGCAGTGAACCAAACAGTCGATAAACCAAAAAACACCCATGCATGGAGTCCCTGAGTGGTGCAGTTAATGTGCTTGGCTACTGGCCGAAAGGTTGGAGGTTTGAGTTCACCCAGAGGCGCCTCAGAAGAAAGGCCTGGTAGCTTGGCCTCTATTTCTTTAGAAGAGAGACTCTCAAAGGGTGGAGGTAGAATGACCAGTTACCTTTGAGTAACTCCAACTCATGGCAACCTCGTGTGTGTCAGAGTAGAACTGTGCCTCATAGGGCTTTTCAATGGCTGATTTTTCAGAAAAAATAGCCATTGAAAACCCTACGGAGCGCAGTTCTACTCTGACACACATGGGATTGCCATGAGCTGGGGTTGTAGTCAGTAGGGGTCAACTCAATGCTAACCGTTTTTGTTTGTTTGTTTGTGTTAATATCTCATGGAAGGCCTAGACACAGAGTCACTGAGAACCATCAACAGAAGTGATATAAAACAGAATTTTTCCCCCTTTGTGATGCATTCTCACAGGATAACTAAGGCAACTTTGTCTTTAGCAAAGAACTGCAACTAATATGTGACCTTTATCAGACACCGTGTGCGTGTGTTTTATGAGAACACAGATGGTGATGGGGAAAGCTGGGTACTACTCAACCTGACTTCTCTCATGACTCGTGTCTAATGGGCAGGGCAAAGCTTAGACAGCCACCATTCGATGCTTGTCCGTTTCTAAAACAGACACACATGAGCCATTCATCACATACAATGTTTTGCAGGCTCTGAGCTTCAAAACAGGAAGTGGCAGAATGGAATCTAAGCCTCAGAATGTTCCAAAGGCCTATCCTTTGGAAAATGAAAGGGAAATAAGCCAACTTGGGACCTCATTGTTCGGAATGTCTGTCACTGTGCTATCCCATTAGGTTAATGCGTCTGCAAAGGTCAGCAGGGCCAGCAAAGCTGATCGGTGGTGTTCCTTTAATGGGTACTCTTTCACCCTTAACTAAGGGCTGCTGTTCCTTTTAGGCCGTTCATTACCTCTGTGTTCTCTGGTTTCCCATCTCAAACACATCCTCCCACAACCACATTATCACACACAATCCCCAAAGCCTGTTTCTTTGCTCTTTCCATTCAAACCCAATTTAACCACAGCAAAAACAAAGTTCCCTTAGTATAGCTAGCAACACAAAATGGTCAGTTCACTTCTGATTTATACCAGGTGATGTGAAGAATACGAATCACTGCCTTCAATTCCCAACCACCCAATCATGTTACAATTTTTATTCAATTAATCTCTAAATAGTCTTTTGAGGCAGGAAAGGGCAGTGACTCTGACAGCTGATAAACCAAAATACTCCAAGTTTTTTCAGTATTTATGTCTGCCGTTGCATATTGAGAACCTGAAAGGTTGGAGGTGCGAGTCCACCCAGAGGTGCCTGGGAAAAAAGGCCTGATGATCTACTTCTGAAAAATCAGTCATTAAAACCCTACGGAGCACAGTTCTTTCTGACACCCATGGGGTCAGAGTACACTTGACAGCACACTTGCTCAAAAGACAGCCATGTTCTCCCAGATCCATGGAGCTTTCACCATGGGGTGGAACATTCTCGTTCAGCCTTAAAGAGGATGAAGACAAATCAGATACAACTCAAACTCTGGCTTGATTAATGGAATTTCATTCAGAAGTATTCAAACGAAGGCTGCATCTCTAAAGTAAACAATAGTACAACCTCTTAGAAAAACAAAATGGTAGCATGCCCTTTTCAGCATTAGGAAGGCAACATGGCTCGGTGTTTAGAAGCATGTGTTTGGAATCAGGCAAAGCTCGATTGGAGTTGCAGCTCCATTGCTGCCTTGCTGTGTAGACTTGGGCAAGATACGTAACCTTTCTGAGACTATTTTCTTCATCTGCAAAATGTGGGTAATAATACCTATCTCATAGAGCTGTCATGAGGATTAAATGAGATAATGTGAAATGCTGGGCACTTCCCAGCACATACTGAGAGCTCAAAAATGGTGACTCAGCATTGATGACTTCACAAGCATAGATAGAACATGAGTATAAACGACAATGACACGAAGAAAATAAATTTTCTGGATGCTGGAAATGTCAGTCTTTGTAGTTTACAAGCAGTTCAACATCAAGGAAACACCAGTCATCATGGGTCGAAGGTATATTGGATGAATTATGAATGGTTCTGTTGACAGACTCATAAGTTAAACATGATACTTTTGAGAATAAATTAATGCAGTTGATTCAATACATTTCTACAGCTTTTGCAAGAGGGGTTGAAAATTGATATATTTAAACCTTTAATTGCAAAACCATTCAGGTCCTAGACCCTTGTTGTTGTTATATGTCATCGAATTTGTTCCGACTCATAGCGACCCTAGGTACTATGTACATCAGAATGAAATACTGCCTGATCCTGCGCCATCCTTGTGATTGTTGTTATGCTTGAGCCCATTGTTGCAGCCACTGTGTCAATCCATCTCCTTGAAGGTTTTCCTCTTTTTCACTGACCCTCTACTTTACCAAGCATGATGTCCTTCTCCAGGGGCTGGTCCCTCCTGATAACATGTCCAAAATACATGAGACAAAGTCTCCCATCCTTGCTTCTAAGGAGCATTCTGGCTATACTTCTTCCAAGACAGACTTGTTTGTTCTTCTGGCAGTCCATGGTATCTTCAATATGCTTTGCCAACACCATAATGTAGGAGGGAGAAAGAGAGGATAGCTATTATTGTAGACTGGTCTCATCCTTGTCTTCATTGAAATTTACTCAATGCCCTAGCGAATAGGCTACAGTATCAGGTATTTGTTTATTTCATCTGGCCATAATGCAATCCAATGCACTATGCCAAGGCAATTAATATGATCTCATTTATAGATGAGAACTTAGGTGACCTGTTCAAGGTAACACAAGTCACAGAAAAACAAGAACTTAAATGAAGAGCTTCATCTGTATTTGGTCTTAACTATCATTCCAGGCTTGCCTTCCATGGTTTCCAAGGCAATGAATATCATGAACACATAAATGCTGCGTATATCCTCATACTGATACACTGATAAGATGATACATTTTCAAGTTAGTCCCCAACCTGCAGACACAGAGTAGGGTTTTTCCCAGAGAACTTTCTATAGACTTGGCCAGTTTATGGGTCAATACAATATAGATCCATAGAATAGGATCCCAAAAGTAGCCCCCAGATTGAGGATCTAAATCAGATCTGGGGTGAATGTCTTAAGTGCCACCTCCGCCTCCTCCCCACAGGTCATATCCAGCTCTGATCTTCACCTTTGGCTCTGGTTCTAGAGTAATGGTAATTTCTTAAATCTGTGTAGGGTCTTTGACTTTTTCAAAGCTTTCTTTATTATCACATCCCCTCATTGAGTGTAAGGTAGATAGGGCAGAGAAATGAGAGGGGAAACATCTACAGAGTGGTTGCATGCCTTGTTCAAGGTCACATAACCAGGACCTTGGCCTTCAACAGCACTCTCTGGTTCTTTCCTTGAAGCACACAGAGTCTACCCAAGGCAGGAGCACAGGGCACGGCTGTCATCACATCGCCAGCCCAGATCTTACTCATGGAGCCCACCTGCCCTCAAAGAAAGGCACTGTCTGTCCTCATTACCCTTTCAGCTTGTCCCCCAAGAAGCTGGAATAAGTTTCCTTCACAGCCTTTTAATGAAATAGTGGAGCTGTGGAAGGACATTGCTGAGTCATTTCCAGCCAAAGGAAAGTTTTATTTATAGCGATCTACATAAACCAACTTTGACGTTAACCAAAATGACTTCCTTCTGGCCCAGGGTAAGTACCAGGCTAATTGTTACCAAACCAAATAAACCAAACCAGTTGCCGTCGAGTCGATTCCAACTCATAGCGACCCTGTAGGACAAGGTAGAACTGCCCCATAGGGTTTCCAAGGAGTGGCTGGTGGATTCATACTGCCAACCTTTTGGTTAGCAGCTGAGCTCTTAACCACTGTGCCACTAGGGCTCCCACCAGTACCCTTTGAGACAGCCCATTAAGTATATATAGGCTGCTAATTGCCTCTACCAAGGTTTCCCTTCTCTACCCTGGGCATAATCAGGTTCTTTAGCCCCTCCCAAATGGGTTGCATTTCACAGAGCCTCAGAGGGTTCTTTCCAACATAGTTTAAATCAATATTATGCATTCTAGGCAGAAGGATAACGATGAGGGAAAATTAAAAGTCTGCAATATTTCTGTCACTGCACAGTCTTTATATGTTCACTTTACAATGATGGTTTGAGCCTCGCCCTCTTGTTTCTGCCCTTTAGCCTTTCATGCTGCTTCCTCGTACGTTAGCCCCCATCATACTCACCAAAACTTCCATCTTTTTCATATGCCAAAATTGATGTTGGACTCCTGGGAGGCAGGACTCATTTCTGGTTCTTTAGCTTCACACCAGAGTTCCTAGTTCACGTTCATGCACCATAACCAGTTGCCATTGAGTTGATCCCGACTCATGGCGACCCCATGTGTGTCAGAATAGAACTGTGCTCCACAGGATTTTCAGTGGCTGATTTTTCAGAAGTAAATCGCCAGAACTTTTTCCCAAGGCACTCCTGGGTGAACTTGAACTTCCAACTTTTTGGTTAGCAGCTGAGTGCATTAACTGCCACCACCCAGAGACTCCTCCCGCACCATACCTAGCACAGGTTGAAATTATTTTTTTCCAACAACAACAAAGAGCTTCTGTAACTGGGTTAAACAGAACTGAGCAACAACAATAGAAGTTCCTTAACATTTACTACATTACTCAGGTGAGTTCTAATTACATATCATTTTGCATTTACCTTTTCATCCTTATATGTTTTTATACCCAGAGAGACCATAGACCAAGACACTAGTATATCTCTCACTTATATCCTAACCCCATTTGGCCTCACCAAGTCAGTGCCCAAAGAATTTGGTTGAATCAATGTCTTCCCTATACAGTACACCCAGTTCCCAGTACATAGGAAATAAACCTGCATGAATTTTTTCAAAGGCTTAAATAAAATCTCTCATCAAACACATCCACTGTCTTACTCTGCTTCTTCTTAGATGCGAGAGTAAATAGTAAGTTTAATTTTCCTCTCACATTTAACTCTTACTGATAAGAAATATCAAAATTCTTCTCTTTGAAATTTGGAGTACACATATATACATGTGGATACTTTACTTGAGACTTCAAACAAATTCCCAGCTGTAGCACAAATACCACAAAAGTTACTCAGAGAGTAAGACTGCTCTTCTGAAAAGAGGAAATGAACATGGACGTGAGAAGTTATCTGGCAGTGGGACGGATTAATATTTGTTGTCTTTAAAAGGTTGAGACAAAGTGTTAAATGGAGGTAAAATGAAATCTATAGATCAGTTGCAGATCAGACCATTGTAATTTTCAGAGTTTTTGGCTGATTTTCAGAAGTAGGCCACCAGGCCTCTCTCTCTAGTCCATCTTAGTCTAGAAGCTCCACTGAAATCTGTTCAGCATCATAGCAACATGTAAGCCTCCACTGACAGACGAGTGGTGACTGCGCATGAGGTGCGTTGGCCAGGAATCAAACCTGGATCTCCTGCATGGAAGGGGAGAATTCTACCACTGAACTATCAATGCTTCATTATGTACTTACAGCTACATGAAAAATGACTTTTTGTTTTTTTCTGACCATGGACTCCATTTGATAGAAAATGTAGTTTTCTATGTTACATAGAAAAAAGAAAGGCTAAGTTTTTTAATTTACCAATCTCTTAATATAATTCTCAAGACAACAGTTTTATGTATGTGCCCAAGGTTAGGCATCCCGAGATGGGCATGGCAGCTTTGCCTCATGCCCTGTGGATCCTATTCCATTGAACTTTGATCTAGACCAGGAGTCAGCAAATTTTTTCTGTAAAGGACTAGATTGTAAATATTTTAGGCATGGCGAGCCAGTCTTCGTCACAACTACTCAACTCCACCTTTGTAGCACAAAAGCAGCCATGGACAATATGTAAATAAATGGACATGGCTGTGTTCCAATAAAACTTTCTTTACAAAAACCGGCAGCAGGCTGGATAGGTGCTGTCATGGATTGAATCATATCCCCCAAAAACTGTGTGTAGCAACTTGGCTAGGTCATGATCCCCAGTATTGTATGATTGTGTAATCTGATGTGATTTCCTTATGTGTTGTAAACTCTATCACTATGATGAGGTTATATGTGATCTCCTTATGTGTTGTAAATTCTGTCACTGTGATGAGGTTATGTTGATGAGGTTTACAAGATTAGATAGTGTCTTAATCCAATCTCTGTTGAGATATAAAAGAGAGAAGCGAGCAGAGACACATGGGAACCTCATACCACCAAGAAAGCAGCGCCGGGAGCAGAGCGCCTCCTTTGGACCTGAGGTTCCTGCGCAGAGAAGCTCCCAGACCAAGAGAAGATTGATGACATGGACCTTCCTTCAGAGCCAATAGAGAAGGCATCCCCCTGGAGCTGATGCCCTGAATTTGGACTTGTAGCCTACTGGACTGTGAGAGGATAAACTTCTCTTTCTAAAGCTATCCACTTGTGGTATTTCTGTTGGAGCACCACTAGATGACTAAGACAGGCACATACCATAGTTTATCAACCCTGGTGTAGGCCAATGCTGTAGCCACTAGCCACAATGTGGCTCTTTAAATTTTAGTTTATTAAAATTTAATATTCAGTTTCTC
Organism: Dugong dugon; assembly: GCA_030035585.1. Taxonomy (NCBI): domain Eukaryota; kingdom Metazoa; phylum Chordata; class Mammalia; order Sirenia; family Dugongidae; genus Dugong; species Dugong dugon. The sequence goes on from CM057479.1 coordinate 14,231,960, forward strand.
AGTTGCACTAGCTACATTTTAAGTGCTCAAGAGCCACATGTGGCCAGTGGCTACCATATTGGATAGTACACTTACAGAACCTTTCCATCTTCCCAGAATGGTTAAACTCATCTCTCAAGATCTTCAAACTACATTAAAATTCTTTGGCTAGAGAGAAAAAAAAAAAAAAAAAGGATTTTATTCTCTAAGCAAGTAATTCTTTGTCATTTTTGACACTTACTTAATATGAGTGATTTATAATAGCATCAAGTAGTGTGAAAGTTTCATATTCCACACAAAATTGCCATGGTGTGATTTTTAAGCAACATTTTAATTTTCACCAGAGACAAGGTGTTAAAAAGCATGTTGAAATTTTATTTATAAGAGTTAAGAATGGGAAGCCAAAACTATCCATGCAATAAAGATTATGGGGCTGACCTCCATTTATCTTTTTAAAAGATACTTTGTGAAACTGAATTCCAAATACAGTGATTTTAAATATACTCAAAAATGATGTGGGGGCGGGGAACAGGTAGGATAGAAAGATAGCTAGCATAATGTGTCTAGAAAATGTGTTGTTTAAAATTACTATCTGGTTTCAGAAACAATTGAAAGGAGCTTTGTCCAGTTATTGCTTTCCATGCTATGACCAACGTTCTACGCCAAAAGATTGTTCTGGTTTCCTTACAGTACAGCAGTCAGAGGTGGACACAAGATGGGGCAGGGTCACCTCCTCTTAAATCGTGTGATGTAAGAGTCTCCAAAGGATGGTAAATGTTATGGATTGGATTGTGTGTCCCAAAAATACGTATTGTAAATCCTAACCCCTATACCTGTGGATGTAATCCCCTTTGGGAACAGGGCTCCTTTGTAATGTTAATGAGGTCATATCAGTGTAGAGTGTATCTTGAACCTAACCACTTTTGAGACATGAAAGAGCAGATTAGGCACAGAGAAGCAAGCATGAATGGGAGAAAGATGCCACATGGAGATCTCCAAGGAATGCCAAGAAGAACGCTAGAGAAACTGAGACAAGGATTTTCCCCCAGAGCAGACAGAGAAAGCCCTGCCCTAGAGCTGGCACCTTGAATTCACACATCTAGCCTCCTGAATAAATTTCTGTTTGTTAAAGCCACCCATTTGTGGTATTTTGTCATAGCAGCACTAGCAAACCACAAGAAAGCTTGCAAAACCAAACAGGACATTAAAAAAATAATAATGCAAAGGTCTTTCAGAGAAAAGAGCATGAGAGCATTTCCCACTTGTTCATCAGATTTTTCCATTCTTCCTGTGCATTTCTTGGTAGCTTATATGAACACACTATTCCATCTGCAATACCCTTCCACTCAGGAGAATTTCCTTTTCACAAAAAATAGAGGAACAGAACCAATGAACTGAGAGAAACTCAGGTTTATCTTTTCACCTTGTGGCCAAGTCAAGTGTGTCTCCTCACCAGCCCATTGGAAAGTGGGTACAAAAACAGCTGGCCTGGAGCCCTTGTAGTGCAATGGGTAAGTCCTCGGCCGCTAACCGAAAGGTCAGTGGTTCGAACCCATCAGCCATTCCAAGGGAGATCTGCTCCTGTAAAGATTAGAGCCTAGGAAACCCTATGTGGCAATTCTACTCTGTCCTATAGGGTTGGAAAGAGTCAGAGTCGACTTGCTGGCACCCAACAACAACAAGCGTCTAGCCCCGGCAGCAGCAATAAACATTTGTCCTCAAAAATTATGACTGCCAATTAGAGAAGTGAGGACCAAGAATCTGAGGTAGCAAGGCAGTTTGCCTGTTGATTCTGAAGGCCATACCACAACAAGAGACCAGAGAAAAATGTGTTCAGTTGAACTTGGCACAGAGGTGGACCAACAGCCACATTCCAAACTGCATAATTTTATAGTTAAAGATCAAGGGGCCGAAATAAGTAGAATGTCATTAATCAGGGCTTAAAAACTTCAGTGTATAAATCAATCTCTCTCTTCTCAAAGAAACTTCAACAACGTCCACAGGACATCATCTTGTGCAAATGACACATTATGTTATAATTATTTAATTAACTCAGGTATGGAAAGACAGACGTGGACTCCAATGGGAATCCCAATGTTACATATGACAAGCTAGGAAACCATAATGGCTGCCTGAAGGTGACTATTGTCACATTCTCTATGTGACAGCCATGATTCCCAGTCCCTCACCAAGCCCCTTTTATTCTCTGACTCAGTTTCCATTTATACAAATGGTCAAAACATGAGCCTCCTCACAAGAATTTTATGAGATTTGATGTGGTTTCTGAAGATGTACTTTGAAGACAAAGGCAGTGAATTTCATACCAATCAGTTAAACTGAGCCCTGGTCATCTAAAGCAGTGCTTCTCAAACTTGAATGTGATATGCCTCACCTAAGGATCGTGTTAAAGTTCTCATGTGGCATGTCTGGGTGGGGCCTGAGATTCTGCATTTGTAGCAAGCTCTCAGGTGATGGTGATGCTGCTGGTCCACGGACCACACTTTGAGTAGCAAAGATAAGTAGCACACTAATTTCCCACAATCAGAGAAATGGTCTTTAGGCCCACAGTTAGTAGAGAATAATTTTTTTTAGTTCCTTTTTATTTTATTGTGGTAAATTCTATATAACATAAAAATTTGCCTTTTTAAGTAATTAAGTAATTCACTAGCATTAATTACACTTTCAATGTTGTACAATCATCACCACTATCGATTTCCAAAACTTTTTCATCATCCAAACAGGAACTCTGCACCGATTTAGTAATAACTCCCCCTTCCCCTTTCCTCCCAGCCCTGGATACCCTCTAATCTCTTTTCTGTCTCCATGAATTTGCCTATGCTAAATATTTCTTATAAGTGGTATCATATAATATTTGTCCTTTGTGTCTGGCTTGGTTCACTTAGTGTGACGTTTTCAGGGTTCATTGATGTTGTAGCAGGTTTTAGAATTTCGTTCCTTTTTCTGGCTGCATTATATTCCATTGCGTGCATTTAATATTTTGTGTATCCCTTCATCTACTGATGGACAAGAGTTGTTTCCATCTTTGGGCGATTGTGAATAATGCTGCAACAAGCATTGATGGTGTACAAGTATCTCTGTGAGTCTCTGCTCTCGGTTCTTCTGGGTGTACACCTGAGGGTGGGACTGCTGGGCCACATGGGAATTCTAGCTATTTGAGGACCCCCCAAACTGTTCTCCACAGCAACTGCTCCATTTTACATTCCCACCAGCAACGCACAAGGGTTCTGATTTCTCCATATCTTCACCAACACTGGTTATTTTCCAAATTTTTTCTTAACAGCCCTCCTAGTGGGGCAGGGTCGTGGTGGCACAATGGTTAAGAGCTAAGGCTGCTAACCAAAAAGTAGGCAGCTGGAATCCACCAGTGGCTCCTTGGGAACCCTATGGGGCAGTTCTAGTCTGTCCTAGAGGGTAGCTATGAGCCAGAATTGACTCGATGGCAACGGGGTTTTTTTTGTTTGTTTGTTTGTTTTTTGTTGGTTTTTTTGTTTGTTTGTTTTTATCCTAGTGGGGAGGATATTGTCTTTAAATGTAGAATTATAAAATGTTAGCGTGAGATGGGACTTAAGAGATTATCTCATTCTAGTTTATTCTAACCGTTTTATGAGAGTGGTTAAGACCCACAGTCACACACTGTGTCTGGGTGATTCTGGAGTAGCTTCTGGGTCTGGCTCCCTTCCGGCAGCCACAATACCACATAGCTCCAGTGCTGCACTATAGGTAAAGCACTTGCACTGTGAAGGAGTGGCAGAGACAGAGAGGAGAGAGAGAGAGAAGGAGGATGGTTGTTTTCTCACGTATTAGCATAATCATTCAAAAGAGTTATAGGGCTAACTAGGTTCCAGTAAAATTAATCAGTCCACAAAGATTTTACCATTCCTACTAACAACTTTTCCTTATAATCAGTACTATCGCATCCTGAAAAACCAGGTAAGGTGGTATGATCACATCCTTAGAGCCTAGTAATATAGTCTTATTTATCACCACCATAGAAGAAGCTTACTCTGTACCTCACACAGTGCTAGTTTATGTATGGTATCATGTTCAATTCTCACAATAAATCCGTAAAACAGAAAGTAAAACATCTCTGTGTTTTAGATGAGGAATCTAAATTTGAAAATGATTGAGTGCCAGAGTCCGTGGTAATACAGGTAGTAAGTGGCTTGGCTATGATTCAAATTCATGGCTGCCTATGCCAAACCCCTCTTTATATTTAAGCCTAAAATCATATCAGATCCATAACTTAAGTCAACTTGTAATTAGCCTCCCTCTTTACCTATGTTCCATTCTCAAAAGTTAAAGGGTATGTCTGAAAAGAATCTTCCTATCCCACATTTTCTCAGCTTGTAGAGCTAGGATTTTAATAAGGAGAAGAGAAGCCCAAGGCCACCTTTCAAACCCTCCAGCCCATAAAAGTATCCTGCACACTTGAGGGTCCAAATGCCTTTTTTGCAATGGTTAATAAGAATTTTAAACTCATCAAGATCCATTATCAAATGCTTGATGAATAATCAATTTCTAGAAGTTGACTAGACCATGACAGGTGGGTGCAAAGGAGGAGAGAACAGGAAGCACTGCATGTCTGAAAATGCAGGGCTGCCAGGTGAACAAAATGGGGTGGTGACCTCAGACATGTGATCAGTGCTAACGTGTTGTTGTTGTTGTTGTTAGATGCTGTCAAGTTGGTTCCGACTCATAGCAACCCTACGTACAACAGAACAAAATACCACCCGGTCCTGCACCATCCTCACAATCTTTGTTATGCTTGAGCCCACTGTTGCAGCCACTGTGTCAATCTGTCTCGTCGAGGGTCTTCCTCTTTTTCTCTGACCCTCTACTTTACCAAGCATAATGTCCTTCTTCAGGAAACTGGTCTCTCCTGACAACATGTCCAAAGTATGTGAGACGTAGTCTCGCCATCCTTGCTTCTAAGGAGCATTGTGGTTGTACTTCTTCCAAGACAGATTTGTTCATTCTCCTAGAAGTCAATGGTATAGTCAATATTCTTGCCAACACCACAATTCAAAGACATCAATTCTTCTTCGGACCCCGTTAGTCATCGTCCAGCTTTCACATGCATATGAGGCGATTGAAAGCACCATGGCTTGGGTCAGGCGCACCTCAGTCTTCAAGGTGACATCTTTGCTTTTCAGCACTTTAAAGAGGTCTTTTGCAGCAGATTTGCCCAATGCGATTCATCCTTTGATTTCTTGACTGCTGCTTCCATGGGTGTTGGTTGTGGATCCAAGTAAAATGAAATCTTTGACAACTTCAATCTTTTCTCCATTTATCATGGTGTTGCTTTATCATGATGGAAGCCAATCCACAGATGACAGCTTATTTCCTATCTTTCTCTTTCCAACACTCTCCAATAGAAGCACAGAGAGTAAAATGAAATCTTTGACAACTTCAATCTTTTCTCCATTTATCATGGTGTTGCTTTATCATGATGGAAGCCAATCCACAGATGACAGCTTATGGCCTATCTTTCTCTTTCCAACACTCTCCAATAGAAGCACAGAGACAACACAGAGGACTCAGGCTAAGCATTAGTGAATGGGGATTGGATCAGCTACCCATGGGCAGGCGTGGGGATGCACACAAATTCTGAATCTGGCTGCTGAGATCAGGATTCTGAGTTTCAGGTAAGAATCTTGAAGGGCCTGGGTGGTGCAAATGTTAAAGCACTTGGCTGCTAACTGAAGGATCGGAGATTCAGTCTATCCAGAGGTGCCTCAAGGAAAGGCCTGGTGATCTACTTCTGAAAAATCAGACACTGAAAACCCTATGGAGCACAGTTCTACTTTGGGACACACAGGGTCGCCATGAGTCAGAGTCCACTCAATGGCAATGGTTTTTGGGTTTTCTTTTGGTTTTTTCCTCACATATGTCCCTATATTTTTAAAATTCTCCTGATCCACCAGATACATATTTGGAACATAATTTTAAACCAGTGCCCAATAAAATATATAATGGATTATTCAAATACTATATATTCTCATTTTCTTTCTGCCTACTTGAACTGTCAGTTTCTGAGAAAGGGGTATTAAAATCATCCACTATGAATGTAGATTTTCAATTTCTTCTTTGGCTCTCTATTTTAAAGCAATGCTGAAAATTGTACACTGGTTTATGGTTCTTTTATCTTCTTGGTAGGTTTTTTTATTAACATAATACCTCCTTTTTTCTTTCTTCATGCTTTCACCCTTGAGTTATATTTTGTCATTTCAACACTGTTACTCCTGTTTTCTTTTTATCGTCATTTGCCAGCTGTGTAATTTTCCTTCCCTTAGTTATTTTCAGCCTGCCTTTATCAGTGGCCTTATACGTGCCTCTTAAACAGCTCACACCTGAGTTTTTAAATCTGCCCTGAAAGCTGATGTTACTCATATAGATTATGATTCCTGACAGGTTTTTCCTGTCTGCGATCCTGTCTCACTGAGTCGGAATCCGCTCGCCAGCGATGGGTTTTTTTTTAAATCCTGTTTTGGTTTTCTGTTTATTGTGCATCACTTTACCTTTTTTTTTTTTTTTTTTTGTCTCTTGCGGGTAAAAATTTTTTTATTCCCTTTTTCTCCTCTAATCATTGGAAATTATATCTATTACTCCTATCCTTTGAATAATTACCTTTAAAATTTTAACATGCCTACACGTTGCCATCAAGTCGATCCTGATACATAGTGACCCTATAGGACAGGGTAGAACCTGCTCTATGGGGTTTCCAAGGAGCAGCTGGTGGATTCGAACTGCAGACCTTTTAGTTAGCAGCTGAGCTCTTAACTACTGTGCTACCGGGGCTCCTTAACATATTTGAACATATTTCTAAAGCCTAAAATTAATTTGTTTATTCAACAAATAACAATTTGCCTACTCTATATGAGGAAACATCCTGGCAGCAGGGGTGCCCCAGGGTGCAAGACAGACAATAATCTCGTGAAGTTTACATTCTAGTGGAAGGAAAAAGACAATAAGCATAAAAATTAATGAAATATAAAAAATAAGATAAATTAAACGAATGAAATATATAGTATGTTAGATAGTGCTAAGTGCTGAGGGAAAATGGTCGAGGCAGGAAAGTGAGGACACAGAAGTGTTCGGAGGGGGAAGCACCTTTCCAGAGGGGAGCCAGAGAAAGTGGGTAGGACTTGGAGGAGGTGAAGGAGGGCGGTATGGGGGTGCCTTGGGGAAGAACACTTCAGGCAATGGCCACAGCAATAGTTATGCCCGAGACAGGACCACCTGTGGAGTATTTACAGCATAGTAAGGAGGCCAGCGTGGAGTGGAGTGAGAGGAAAGGAGGGGAATGGGGAGTCAGGGAGGTGAAGGGGGGCCGGATCGCAGAGGGGCACGAAGGTCCTAGTAAGGACGTCGGCTTTTGCACTGAGCGGTATAAGGAGTCTGAAGGGTTTCTGAGCAGAAGAGTAAAACACCTTGACTTCAGTTTAAGTAGAACCTCTCTGGCCGCTCTGGAGAGAATAGAACAAAGGGAAGCAAAGGCAGAAGCAGGGAAGCGATTGCAAACATCCAGGCAAAATATATTGGTGGCTTAGACAGAGGCGTGGCAGGTGTTGGGCAAATTCTGGATACTCTTTGGAGGTAGAGCTAATAAATCAAATTTGCTGGCAAACCAGTGGTGTGGTGTGACTAAACGAGAGGAGAGGTGGATAACAGCAAGATTTTTCATCTGAGCAACTGGAAGACTGGAGTGGCCATTAAGAGTAGGAAGAAATGGCTGTTGCAGGGAGGGATGGGCAATATCAGGCCTTAAGTTCAGAACATGTTAAGTTTTTAATATGGATTATATTGTCTTAGTTTCCTCGTACTATTGCAACAGAAATACCACAAGTAGGTGGTTTTAAAGAGCAGAAATTTATTTTCTCCCAGTTTTAGAGGCTGAAAGTCCAAATCAGGGTCTCAGCCCTGTCGATTCCTTCTGTGAGCCTCTCTCCTAGTTTCCGGTGTCTGCCGGCAATCCTTGGAGCTCCTTTGCTTGCACACGGGGCCTCACGCAGTGTCTGTCTTCCCCTGCATGTCTCTGTGTCTATTCCGCTCTGTTTATAACTCGGAAGAGATTAGTTTTAGGACCCACCCTAATCTGGCACGACCTCATTAGCATAATAAAAGAAAACCCCAATTTCCAAACAGGATTGTATCCACAGATGCAGAGATCAGGCCTTCAATGCACATTTGAAGGGGACAAAATTAACTTCACCACACACACCACGTAAGATGAAGTGTATGTAGTTGTATACCAGAGTCTTCAACTTATGGGAGGAAGTAGGCCCAGAGACAAACATATAGGAGTCACTAGCATATTGATGGGGCTGCACTGGTGGTGCAGTGGTTAAGCATTTGGGTGCTAAGCGAAAGACTGGCCATTCAAATCCACCAGCCACTCCTCGGAAACCTTACGGGGGCAGTTCTACTGTGTATAGTGTGAGTTGGAATCAGTTTGATGGCAATGGGATTTTTTTGTTTGTTTGTTTGTTTGTTTTTTGTATATTGATAGAGCCCTGGCTGTGCAGTGGTTAAGAGCTTGGCTGCTAGCCAAAAGGTTAGTAGTTCAAATCCACCGGCTGCTCCTCGGAAACCCCATGGGGCAGTTCTACTCTGTCCTATAAGGTTGCTATGAGTCAGAATTGACTCGACGGGTGATGGTATTTTTTTTTTTTAGCATATTGCTGGGGGCAGTGGTGGTTCAGCGGTAGCATTTTCACCCTCCATGTGGGAGACCTGGGTTCTATTCCCAACCAAGGCATCTCATAAGCAGCCACTGCCTGTCTGTCAGTAGACGCTTGCATGTTATTATGTTGAACAGGTTTCAGTGGAGCTTCCAGATTAAGGCAGACTAGGAAGAAAAACATGGCAATCTACTTCCAAAAATCAATGAAAATCTTACAGATCACAGTGGTTTGATCGGCATCTGATCATGAGGATGGCAAAGGACCCAGGTCACCCTGAGTCAGGGGCTGACTTAAAGGCAGCTAACAACAGCAACAGCATATTAACATATCTAAAGGCATGAATCTGGATGAAATCATCTAGGCAGGCAATATGCTGAAGAATTCTAATGAGAAGAATTCCAAAAATTGAGCTTTGGGGCTGTTAGGGATTGTGTTGTGTGGTGGAAGCAAAAATCTATTTGGAGTGTTTTCCAGAGAGAACGAGAGGAGAAAAATTAGAGAAAAGCATAGCCAATATTTTGAAGAAATTTTACGGAAAAGGGGAGAAAAGAAGATGGGTAAGTCAGGCCTGGACCAAAAAAATTTCAGATAAGAAAAAATAATAGCATGTTTACATGTTGATGGAAAAGATGCATTTGGAGGAAATCACTGATGTTTCCAGATGAGAGAGGAAAAAACTGATAGAACGTTGTAGAGTTTATAGCCAAGGAGCCCTGGCGGTACAGTGATTAAGCATTCAGCTGCTAACCAAAATGTGGGCAGTTCGACCTCAACGGCTGCTCTGCAGGAGAAAGACGTGGCAGTCTGCTTCCATAAAGATTACAGCCTTGGAAACCCCGTGAGGCAGTTCTACTCTGTCCTACAGGGTCACTATGAGTTGGAATCGACTCAACAGCAATGGGTTTTTTTTTTTTTTTTAGAGTACATAGGTAAATTCTTAGGAATTTACCTGTTCATGGAACTAGATTGTTTGCCCTATAATGATGCAGCAGTCTGGATTTTGCTCATCGCGTTTCCATGGGATAGTTTAGAATGTCCTCAGTGGTTATTATCCTTAATTTTTTAGCAGCAAAACTCTTTCTTTAAACGAAGTATTGTGTGAACGCATAATATATAAAGCCTGAGAAGATGCAGACGTTCCAGATGGAGTGGGACAGAAGTTGCGAGAACTTGAACAGGCCCATCACATTTGCCCCTTCCTGTCACATCAGAACTAAAGGTTGTACCACTCATGCCTTGGGCCATTGGGTCTGAAGAGCTAGGGTGAAGAATTAGTAAATAGGCACAAATTTGAACAAAAACTTGCCCAGTTCTGCACCATCACCAGCTGTAGATCAGATCATTGTGATCCACAGGGGTTTTTAAAAAAATCTTAATTTTTGTTATTGTTGAGAACATACACAGCAGAACATACACCAATTCAGCAATTTCTACACGTACAACTCAATGACACTGCTTACATTCTTTGAGCTGTGCAACCTTTCTCACTCTTCTTTTCTGAGTTGTTCCTCTCCCCCATTAACATAAACTCACTGCCCCCTAACTTTTCTATCTAATCTTTCAAGTTACTGTTGTCAATTTGATCCTATACAGATGGTTCTTAAGCAGATATTCTTTAGTAACTAAGCTAAACTATTGTTCGATTTAAAGTAGACTTCAGGGGGTATTTTTGATTTAAGCTTTAAAGATTATTTCAGGGCAATAGTTTTTGAGACTCATCCAGCCTCCATGGCTCCATCCAAGGTACAACAATTGGTCTCTATTTGCCTGGAGCAACACAGGAAGGAGAGTCAGGAATAGGAGGAGGGAATGGAATATGTGGCTAATTGCCTCCATGAAAAACAGCCCCATCTGCTGGGAGACCAGAAAAACCGGATGATGCCCAGCTACCATTAATGAACATTTTGATCGAAGAAGAAACTTTGATCAAAAAGGAGAACAGAATTTCAAATTCTCATAGAGTTTTCACTGGCTGATTTTTGGAAGTAGACCACCAGGCCTTTCTTCTTAGTCTGGAAGCTCCATTAAAACCTGTTCAGCATTGTGGCAACACTTAATTCACCACTGACAGAGGGGTGGTGGCTGTGCACTGGGAATCAGACTCGGTTCTCCAGCATGGAAGGCGGGAATTCTACTAATGAACCACTAATGCCTCGTCTTACTTTCCAAAGCACTGAACTTAGATGAGACCAAAACAGAGTATCTTTTGTCTTGAAGCAAACAGAATGCAAACTTTCCATTTGAAGTGATTGCTGTGACTGGAAATTATTTTCCATGCAGAAGAAGCATGGTATTAAATTTGCGTAGCTCTTTGCATTTTGAGAGTTTAATCCGATGTGATTAAACAATAACTGGTGACCTCCTGATAAGAAAGCGGAGGCTCTGAAGGGTCAAGGAAGGTCATTAACACAATAATAAGTGGGATCCTCTCCAAATAAAGTTCTCTCCTTTGGGTATCTAGATAATGGGACTGACCACAGACATCAACAGGGTTTGCTTGCACTTGAAGTTGTTTTTTTCTAGAAATGGCGATGCACCCACACTCAGACATTCAGTTAGCTCCCTTAATGATTAACAGAACACGTTTTCCAGATGACTAGGCAGAGCCAGAGACATAAGCTGTGGCTACTGAACGAAGCAAAATTAACTGGCCCCTGGGAGGGTCAGAACATGGTGCCTGCAGGGTGCTCTCACTAACTGCGCTAACCAGCCTGGGGAGCCTCCTAATTCTAATTAAAATTAGAAAGGGGGTATTTTTCTTGCTTGTTGTCCATTCCACACAAGACATAGAAACCATTTTACTGTGTATCACACAATTAGCGAGCGGTATTGGGTCCACTGAAACACAACGTAGGGGTTTATTAGAAGAGTCATGAAACAGAAGGGTGTCAAGCACGTCAAAAGGAAGAGACAAGTTAAAGGAGCATTTCTGTGCAAAAAATAGAGACCTTGTTTAGGACTGTGGGTTTCTTGTCTTCTTCAGAGGATTATAGTAATTGCTAATATGCAATCAGGAGTTATTTTCACACTCTTATATTAAGAAGCAGAAAATTCATAAATATTTACCAGATTGTTGCATGTGACATATAATTTCTTCTCTCCCCATAAATTTATCAACCCATTTTTGTACATCAGCAGAGGACAAAACTTAGGGTAAGAAGACAGCGAACAAAAAAGGCAATGAAATGACTGGCACCACTTTCATGTCCTGTCTGATCCTTTGTCCCCACAAAACCTTTACCCAACTCTGGTCCCTCACTATGGAAAAGGAAAGAGACTCCCAAAGTGCCGAAAAGCAGGAACTTAAATTAAATATCCATATTCCAAGATGAAATTGATTTTCCCAGGTGATTTCCTAACTCAGGGTTCTAACACAAAGGTTCAAATAATCAACTATTAAATACCATTCCCTAATTTAAGAAAACCAAAAGGGGAAGACCATGCTAGACATTTCTCAGTCTGAAAGAACTGAAGAAAAATTCAAGCCTCGAGTTGCAATATTGAAAGATTCTATGGGGAAAATATTGAACAATGCAGGAATCATCAAAAGAAGATGGAAGGAATACACAGAGTCACTATACCAAAAAGAATTGGTTGACATTCAACCATTTCAGGAGGTAGCATATAATCAGGAACCAATGTTACTGAAGGAGGAGGTCCAAGCTGCACTGAAGGCATTGGCAAAAAACAAGGCTCCAGGAATTGATGGAATACCAATGGATGTGTTTCAACAAATGGATGCAGAGCTGAAAGTGCTCACTCATCTATGCCAAGAAATTTGGAAGACAGCTACCTGGTGAACCAACTGGAAGAGATCTCTATTTATGCTTATTCCCAAGAAAGGTGATCCAACAGAACACTGAAATTATCAAACAATATCATTAATATTACACGCAAGTAAAATTTTGCTGAAGATCTTTCACACACACACACATTCGACTGTGTGGATCATAACAAATTTTGGATAACATTGCAAAGAATGGGAATTCCAGAACACTTAATTGTGCTCATGTGGAACCTGTACATAGATCAAGAGGCAGTCGTTCGAACAGAACAAGGGGATACTGCGTGGTTTAAAGTCAGGTAAGGCGTGCGTCAGTGTTGTATCCTTTCGCCATACCTATTCAATCTGTAGGCTGAGCAAATAATCCGAGAAACTGGACAATATGAAGAAGAACGGGGCATCAGGATGGGAGGAAGACTCATTAACAACCTGCGTTATGCAGACAACACAACCTTGCTTGCTGAAAGTGAAGAGGACTTGAAGCACTTACTGCTGAAGATCAAAGACCACGGCCTTTAGTATGGCTCCCACCTCAAAATAAAGAAAACAAAAATCCTTACAACTGGACCAATAAGCAACATCATGATAAACGGGGAGAAGACTGAAGTTGTCAAGGATTTCATTTTACTTGGATCCACAATCCACACCTATGGAAGCATCAGTTAAGAAATCAAAAGATGCATTGCATTGGGCAAATCTGCTGCAAAAGACCTGTTTAAAGTGTTAAAAAGCAAAGAGATCATCTTGAGGACTAAGGTGCCCTGACCCAAGCCACAGTGTTTTCAATTGCCTCATATGCATACGAAAGCTGGACTATTAATAAGGAAGATCAAAGAAGAATTCACACCTTTGAATTATGGTGCTGGCAAAGAATGCTGAATATACCATGGACTGCCAAAAGAATGAACAGATCTGTCTTGGAAGAAGTACAGCCAGAATGTTCCTTAGAAGCAAGGATGGCAAGACTATGTCTCACATACTTTGGACATGTTATCGAGAGGAATCAGTTCCTGGAGAAGGTCATAATGCTTGATAAAGTAGAGGGTCAGAGAAAAAGAGGAAGACCTTCAAAAAGATGGATTGACACAGTGGCTACAGCAATGGGCTCAAGCACAACGACAATTGTGAGGATGGTGCAGGACCAGGTGATGTTTCGTTCTGTTGTACACAGGGTCACTATGAGTCAGAACTGTTTCAATGGCACCCAACAACAACAATAATTTAGGTTTTTAAATTGGGCTTAAAGTCACATTGTCTAGCTTCCTTTCTAATTTTCTCTTTATTTTTCTTCTCCCCCACAGATCTATCCCCCAACACCTCAAATCCATTTTGACTATCTCAAATAATCAAAATAATCTCATATAATAAATAATAATCAATTAATGACTAAAATCTTAGGCCACAAAATATGCACTGCCCAATTGCCACACCACAGAAGTTAAGTGTAGAGGTTAAAAACCGGAGGCTCACTGTTCAAATCTGTATTGTCTATCCCACACAGTGTTTAAAAAATTTTAATTGATTACTAACATTTACAAATTGAGAGGTTTCCTACGCATTAGATTTTATGACTCATCTTTTTAAAAAAATGGAAAATCTAGTAATCCTGGGTCTGCTGATTCCCTTGAGATCTCTGCTTTGTCACAGTCTCTATCACTCTCTATTGTCCTTACACTCAATCTGTTTCACTCTATAGACATTTGATTTTGCAATCCCCATTCAAATGTAATCCCTGTCCAAATGTACCCTCTTCCATGACAGAAGAACCTCCCAGACATCAATAGTAAAATCTCATTTTCTATTTAAACATTCATCGATTCATTCCAACACTGGCATTCATTGCCAGTGGGAATGCAAAACGGTACAGCCACTTTGAAAGACAGGCAGTTTATAAGGTTAAACATAGACTTATTATACGACCTAGCAATCACACTTCTAGGCATTTACTCAGCTGATCTGAAAACATATGTCCACACAAAAATGTGCACATGATTGTTTATAGTAGCTTTATTCATAACTGCCAAAATCTAGAAGCAACCAACATAGATAAAATGGAATATTATTCAATGATAAAAATAAAAAAACTATAAATTCACACAACATGGATGAATCTTAAATGCATTTTGCTAACTGAAGGAAACCAGTCTAAAAAGACTACATACTGTATTATCCCATTCACACGGTATCCTGGAAAAGGCAAATCTCTGAAATAGAAAGTAAATCAGTGGTCCCCAGGGACTTGCGAAGGAGGAAGTATTTGACTAGAGAACACAGAGGAATTTTTAGAGTGGTGGAACTGATCTGCACAGTACTAAATGAATAACTTATTTTATAAGGATCGGCACCAAGCTGGTTCCTATGAGGCAGATGTTAAAGAGGTCCCAAATGTCCAACTTTTCCAAACTGCTGTCCCACTCTATCATCTCTAACATCAACTACTCCCCACCACTCTCCCTCCCGTCTTTGGGTTCCGTGATTCAATGAAACATCTCAGAGAGCTCACGAACCATACTTACAGTTAAGTGGTTTCTTAGGGAGTAGCAGGGTATGACTTGGGATCAGGATCAACTTAGAAGTAATAGGAACAACTCAGGTTGCCTCGATCAGGACAGCTTCTTCTCGCCCTCTCCCACTAGGCCCTGCTGGAGCGTTGCTGCCATCTGGTCCTGCTGGGGAACTTCTGCCCTGGGCCCTGGTGAGGACCTTCTTGGGCAAGTGTTACAACTCTTAGCGCCACAGGTTGGCAAGCCCAGCCACAACCATCTCGTGCTCATCTCCTGGTTTCTGCCATCTGGTGCCACTGTCTCTCACTGTCTTCCATGTTACAGCTCCTCTCTCTCTCTATGTCTCCCTTTAAGGCCAGTAGGAGGACAAACTGACCGATCCCCTCATTAAAGTTCCATCCACATTATTTGCATGGTCCCACCCCCACAAGGTTGCCATGCATCCTATTTACATCGTTAGCAAGCTATCCAATCCCCTTGGTGGGCCACAAGCACCTCATTTGCATAGTCCTATCCAGTCACTTGGTGGAAGCCACAAAGACCATGGCTAGAAGGGCCATATTAAGTAACCGACTGCACCACAAATACTGTAATGGGGGATACACGATGCTATGCACTTGTCAAAACCAGTAAACTTTACATCACAAAAGAATGAAGTTTAGTGTATGCAATTTTTTTAATAATTAACCAGAGGTCGAGGATCCCAGGATAAAATGCAGACCACAACCAAAGAATCTAACCATATTATAAATATATGGAACAACCTCACTGAAGGGGATGGGGAGAAAAGGTACTGACCTAAGTAACTTTGGGAAACGCTGTTTTGACTGAAAACTGTAAAACCAAACACAGGAGGAAATGTATATAAACACTGTACTCTTGAGTAAAATTGTCTCTCAGGCAAGTACAGATTAATAATTCTGAACTACTAAAGACGTATATGGAGCCCTGGTGGCACAGTGGTTAAGTGTTTGGCTGCTAACCAAAAGGTAGACAGTTTGAGTCCACCAGCCATTCCTTAGGAACCCTAGGAGGCAGTTCTATTCTGTCCAGTAGGGTTGCTATGAGTTGAAACCAGCTTGACGGCAATGGGCAATGGGCAATGGGCATACATGTATACTGGGACTGAACAAGTAAATAAATGTATGGCAGATGGTGGGTGCCGGGTTTTTCACTGTTAGGGAGGGAGGTTACATGTAAGTAAGAGAAGGAGGCTACAATAATCCATGCAGTAATGGATTAGAGTCTGAGACATCATTATGAACTTAAATTTAGTTTGATATGGTACAGATGGACAGACACAGAAATAATTACAGACATACACGTATACCTGTGTTAGTATACATACATATAGCTCCTAGCTCTGTACACTGAGAAGGCCTAGAAGCAATGATATCCCAGTAGCAATCAGCACACCCAGTGTCCAGATCTTCGTTTCTAACACCATTTCTCCAATAAAAGGGGCCAGGGCTTGGTGGAGAAATGGCTGATTCTAGAGCTGGGGTGGAGAATTATCAGGATTAGCCTAGAACATCCTGTAGTGCCAGGAAGTAAAGAAGTGCTCAAAAAAAAACACAAAACTTGTCAGAAGGATACAGGAGCCAACCTAAAAGAACTCCCAATGTCCAAAATTGGAAAAAATTGAACAACAAAATAAATAACATGGCATTAGATTAAAACCTAATGTATAAAATAAATATTGTGAGTCCGTGGTGATATCAAGGATTGAGTACATGAATAAATAGGGGAGAAGAGAGAAATTTTCCATACAGAAGAATTGCAAATAATGTATGTAGTTACACCCCCTTAAAGGAGGTGGAGCTTAACTATCCACCCCTTCAGTGTAGGCTGCATTTAGTTCCCAAACTAGTACTTGCCTCCCAAGAGTAGAGTGTGGAAGGGGCAGGGGGTGGAGATGTTGTTGCATGAAGAATCCTGGCAACACTACTTCAGCCAGGTGATCAAAGTTTACGTCATCAGTAACAAGTCGTGTTGATGGCATGTTCCCTTCATGTAATGAGAATGGCACTTCACCTCTGTTGACTTCCTCCCAACATTTTACAAAATGCCCGACTTGTACTCTTCAAAACTGCTAAGGTTATTGTTGACCTTAAAGAACCCTGATAGCACAAGCAGGCACTCAGCTGCTAACCAAAAGGTTGGTGGTTCAAACCCACCCAGCGGCTCCTCAAGACAAAAGACCTGGCAATCTGCTCCCATAAAGATTACTGCCTAGGAAACCATATGGGGTGATTATACTCTGTCACATGGGGTCACTATGAGTCAAAAATCAAGTTGATGGCACCTGACAGCAACAACATGCGGGAACGCTCTGTCCTATCATTGCAGGTTTTCCGTAAATCTGGAACTATTCTAAAATTAAAAGTTTATTTCAAAACAAACAAATTAAAAAATCTAGAGGAGCTTCCCAGTCTAGAAGGGAACTTACTTTCTCTACTTGGAACACTACATCCCTGGTCAGCCTTTCTTCTTCCTTCAAGCTCAGCTTAATGAGTCCCTCAGCATTGTTTCTAATTCCCCACTCTAAATTAGTTCTCCTCTTCTTATGCACAGCAGCTGAGTCACTATATTTTTATTTGGTGAACATTATTTAAAATCTGTCTTCCTGACCGGACTCTGAGCTCAGTGAGGGCAGAGCCCACGTCTGTTTTGTTCTTTGCTGCATTCCCAATACCTAACAGAGTGCTGCATTCCCAATACCTAACAGAGAACGTGTCCGCTAGCTCTTCAAACCAAACCCAAACCCATTGCCATCGAGTCAATTCCGACTCACAGCGACTCCATGGGACAGAGTAGAACCGCCCCATAGGGTTTCCAAGAAGCGGCTGGTGAATTTGAACTGCTGATCTTTTGGTTAGCAGCCAAGCTCTTAACCACTGTGCTACCAGCTCTTAGATATTTTGCTTTGAAAAGTGGAGTTTCGATCATCTTCTTGATTTCGGTGATGATTTAATGACACCACAGAAAACATAAAACAATAGATTGTTGATATCATGTCCAAATACAAACTATACTTTGTTCTTCCCTCTGCATATTCGAGAGAAAGTGTAAATGTAAATTTTGACAAATTGTATTCAGACTATAAACTTCTTACTAGATAAAATGAAAAGATCTTAGCTGCTATACGTCCTGCACACCATAAACACAAGCTGCTATAAAAAGAGGTGTAACTTGCTTTCATGCGATGGTGAGACCTTCATAACGAAAGTTTTGGTCACTTTCCAGTGTACTCAAACTATGCAGAAACACTTAATAAGACTTTTGACTTTACAGAAATGGAAGGATATAGCACTCTGAGACATGGCCTGTTGTTGGTAGGTCCTGATGATGTAGGTCCCGATTCATGATGACTTATGGTGACCCCATGTACAGTGGAAAGAAACGTTGGTCCTTCACCATCCCCATGATTGCTTACAGATGGAACCATTGTGATCCATAGGGTCTTCATTGGCTGATTTTCAGAAGCAGATTGCCAGCGCCTTCTTCCTAGTCTATCTTAGTTTGCAAGCTCTGCTGAAACCTGTTCAGCATCATAGCAAGACGCAAGCCTCAACTGATGGGTGGTGGTTAGGCATGAGGTGCATTGCCAGGAATTGAACCCAGGTCTCCCACATACAAGGCGAGAAATCTACTGAACCACCAATGCCTCTAAGGCATGGCCTACAAGATGACTACCGTTGTTGCTGGCCATAGAAAAGACCTTAAAATGTTGGTCTGCATAAAATCATATTTTCAAGTGTGAAACAAGAAGAATATCCTTGTCTAATTTGGAAATACATCTGGGATAAGAACGGAGGAAAGGATTACAGTAAAACAGAAAGTATATGCTGTTTCTCCAAAACTGCATGATAACGTTTCAAGAGGCCATAAGGAACCTAGAAAGGCACGCAGACTGTGCCCGATTGTTTGATGCTATGTGCGGGTTGTGATAAAAATCATACAGAAAAAAAATTTTGAAAACATTTTTTTTAAATAAAACTGCTTTAGAACTAAAAAAAAAAAAAAAAAAAAAAAAGGTCACCAGTGACACCCAAGTTAAACAAGAGTTTCTCAACTCCTTTACTGAAACTAACTTACTTGGAATTTAACTTCCATTTCACCAGTTCATATGACCTCCATGCTTTAAAGCTATTTCCCCCAAGAAAGGGAGGCTTAACTTATGATAACATCCAATATCTTTCAGAGTGTTTACAAATGTTAGACATTTTAGGCATGAATAGCTCATATGATGAATTTACAGATGCAGAGGAACTGACTGGCTGACAACCAGCTGGCCCACCAAACCAAGCCTGCACAAACCAAGAGGATGAACATTTCTGGAGACCTGGAAACTAATTCCTACAACTCTAAAAACTTGCTGTTACTAGCCAGCAAAATCCTAAATATTCCATGCTCAAATTCTTCTGTTGAGAGGCTCTTTAGCTTGATGCCATCACACTGGACTGACACCAGGAACCAGTGCAGGATGGGTCTGCTAAGAACACAGCTGCAAGTCGCAGCGAATTTTACATTTGACTGTATTCAGTTTTAAGACAACATGAAAGACAAGAAGGATGCCCTAAAGGTTGAAGGCGGTTCACCGAAGTATTGTTGAAAAAGGAAACAGAAAGAGTAAAAGTATCCTAGTGGATTATGGAACAGAAAGGATCGTGTCACTGTTCTGTTTTATAAACATAGGTAATATCTGTTTAATGGTTGTTGTTAGGTGCCATCGAGTCAGCTCCCACTCATAGTGACTCCATGCACAACAGAACAAAACACTGCCTGGTCCTGCGCCACGCTCACAATTGTTATGCTTGAGCTCATTGTTGCAGCCACTGTGTCAATCCATCTCATTGAGGGTCTTCCTCTTTTTTGCTGACCCTCTACTTTACCAAGCATTATGTACTTCTCCAGGGACTGATCCCTCCTCATAACATGTCCAAAGTATGTGAGACTAGTCTCACCATCCTTGCCTCCAAGGAGCATTCTGATTGTACTTCTTCCAAGACAGATTTGTTCGTCTCTTGGCAGTCCATGGTATATTCAATATTCTTCGCCAACACCACAATTCAAAGGTGTCAATTCTTCTTCAGTCTTCTTTATTCATTGTCGAGCTTTCATATGTGTATGAGGCGATTGAAAACACCATGGCTTGGGTCAGGGCACCTTAGTCTTCAAGGTGACATCTTTGCTTTTCAACGCTTTAAAGAGGTCTGTTGCAGCAGATTTGCCCAATGCAATGCATCTTTTGATTTCTTAACTGCTGCTTCCAAGAGTGTTGATTGTATATCCAAGTAAAATGAAATCCTTGACAACTTCAATCTTTTCTCCACTTATCATGATGTTGCTTATTGGTCCGGTTGTGAGGATTTTTGTCTTCTGTATGTTGAGGTGTAATCCACACTGAAGGCTGTGGTCTTTGATTTTCATCAGTAAGTGCTTCAAGTCCTCTTCACTTTCAGCAAACATGGTTGTGTCATCTGCGTAACGAAGGTTGTTAATGAGTCCTCCTCCAATCCTGATGCCGAGTTCTTCTTCATATAAGTCCTGCTTCTCAGATTATTTGCTCAGTGTACAGATTGAATAGGTATGGTGAAAGGATACAACCCTGAGGCACACCTTTCCTGACTTTAAACTACACAGTATCCCCTTGTTTTTTTCAAACATCTGGTTCTTGATCCACTTACAGTTTCCTCATAAGCACAGTTAAGTGTTCCAGAACTCCCATTCTCTGCAATGTTCTCCATAACTTGTTATGATCCACACAGTCGAATGCCTTACGTAGTCAGTAAAACACAGGTAAACATCTTTCTGGTATTCTCTGCTTTCAGACAGGATCCATCTGGCATCAGCAGTGATATCCCTGGTTCCATATCCTCTTCTAAATCCGGCTTGAATTTCTAGCAGTTCCCCATTGATAGACTGCCTCAGCCGCTTTTGAACGATCTTCAGAAAAATTTTGCTTCAGTGTGATATTAATGATATTGTTCGATAAATTCCACATTCAGTTGGATCACTTTTCTTGGGAATAGGCATAAATATGGATCTCTTCCACTCGGTTGGCCAGGTAGCTGTCTTCCAGATTTCTTGGCATAGATGAGTGAGCACTTCCAGCACTGCGTCTGTTTGTTGAAACGTCTCAGTTGATAGTCTGTCAATTCCTGGCGCCTTGTTTTTCGCCAATGCCTTCAATGCAGTTTCGACTTCTTCTTCCAGTACTGTCGGTTCCTGATCACACGTTACCTCCTGATCTGTTTAATTAGTCTTATTGTATTTTCATTCTCCTTTTAAAAAGTCTTATTTATGTATCTTAAGAATATATAATAACATAATCTGCAAATTTTTAATATCCAATAAATAATTTTAAAAGAGTTACAATAAAATGTATCAGAGAAGAGAAAGAAATGTTTTTAAACTTGTTACATTTTTCTAACAAGTATTAATTGCTTAATTAGTCCTACAGGGTCACTATGAGTCAGAACTGACTTGATGGCAGTGGGGTTTTTTTTGGTTTATTAGTTACTACTAACTGCCACTCGCAACTTACCAAAATCCACAGGTGCCCAAGTCCCTTATATAAAATGGCCTAGTATTTGCATATAACCTACGCACTTCCTCCGGTATACTTTAAATCATCTCTAGATTACTTATAATGCCTAATACAATGTAAATGCTATGTAAATCGTTATTAGTGCTTACACTTAACACTTAATGATTTCTCAGTCTTTGCAAGTACTTTATCGCAAACCATTGTCGGAGCAGCACTAACATTTCCACGAATTTCAGCTCCCTTCTGCTTTATTGTGTGAATGCTCCATTCATTCCTACCAACCTTACGGCCCGCTTCAGCAAGCAACTTGCCACTTTTCAAAAGATCTAAGATTTTTATTTTCTTGTTGAGAGTAGCCTTTGAGGGATTGCTTTGACCACTTAATTGCTTCTTGAGGAGCCTTTTTTTTTTCACAGAAACAAAGGGTGCACACAACATAACTAGCAAACAAGACAAGAAGCAAACAATACTCAAACAACATATGCTGGAGAGAGACCGAGGATCTGTGAAATGGTGGGAGGCTACAATAGGGTATGCCTACACATCATTTAATTTGCTTGGCTACAGCATAGTGGCTGTCGCAGGGCAAATTCAGGCTCTGCTTTTTGGGACTCTTTTTTTTTCCAAATATTTTCCATCCATGGTTGGTTGAATCCGTGGATGAGGAGAGGGCTGACTGTACTGTATTTTACACAAATAACACACACCTTCTACATTTGTTTGCCAACAATGCCCTCCCCCAATGAGGTATTTTCATAAGCACCACTATACCAATTTTTTGCTGCTGTAAAAAACAAAGTTGCTGTAAAAAAATTAGTATAGTGTGCTTATGAAAATACTTGTTGCAGGAAAGACAGTTGACAAACAAATGTAGAAGGCGCACGTTATTTGCGTAAAAATATGGCAATAAAGAATAATACATAATTTCAAATAAACACCCATTTTTCATATTTTTATGTTGAAGTGATAACGCATACGTGTCTATTTATTATGCCTTATATTATTATGGTTTTTGGCCTGGTATGGCTATGTCTGGGTTGGCTATGTAAAAAAGTCTATAACCCAGGTAAAAGTAATGTTTGCCACTTCCAGGCCTGGCCTATAAAACCCCTCACAAAACCCTCCATGCTCTCTCTTCCCTCCTCTGCCGGTTAAGTGAGTACAAAATGATACAGTAAAGGGCTCCAAGGGCCTGAGACATGGCAGAGCCTCTAAATCTAAGGAGCCTGGATACCTAAATCACTGTGTGGAGCAGAGTCCCTCTGACAACCTGCACTGGGTTGTAACATGAGAAGGTATGAACATTCAATGTGTTAAGACACTGAGGCTGAGGTTGTTTACTACAGCAGTTAGCCCGTCTTGCTACAGAGGGTGATACAATGTTCTGTCTCATTCAGGTCTTGGCAGATGAAACCACAGGATGAGCTCTGAGGATATGAAAACCACAGGGTGTCAGGGAAATCTAAGTGCTTTCCCAACAGCTAAAGGTCCAGGTGGCAGCAACCAGAGCCAGGGCTGTGCAAGAGGCAGCAGAGACCCATAATCAGGGCTTGCAACCTCAGCCATGGTGGGATGAGAGCATCTTAGAGGTCACCCCATCAGCCCTGTGAGGCAGCCTCACACGGTCTGGGAGGAACAGCATGTTCCCTTGGAGACTGTAGTTTGAGCTACAGGAGCCATCGATGGAACCAGAACAACTTCTCCTTATTTCCATAATTTTAGGAGCTGTGGCCAGTTTCTTAACCTCTCTTGGGATTGAAGAATCCAAGGACACACATCTGGCACCAGGAACTTTAGGGAACTAGAATGAATTAGTAATAAGGTTAAAAAAAATTAAAACCAAGGCTGCTGCATGGTCTGTACATTAAGGGAAAGTTTCCATATGGTGAGGAGAGAAGACAAAGGATGGTGGAAATGGTTTGCCTCATATTCCACCCTTCCTCTGTCCTACCTTCCACCAGGGCACCCCTGCCCAGCTGTATGAATGAATGAATGAATGCGTCCATGGTGCAATTAAAAATGGGTTTGGTGGGAAGGGAATAGTATGAGGGTAGTAAAAAAATATGGTGCACTACCAAAGGTATTAACACATAAGAAAAATATAGAACAAGGAGGGTAATGGTGTAAGAAGACTATGTCTGCCTGACAATTTGCCATCCATTTCTCCACACTTTATTTTATTAAATTAGTTCTTCAGTTTTACTGTGTATTAATAATTTTTTAAAATATAATCAACTTTCTGTAATATATATCTTTTATATACTATATATTTTATGTTTTTTAAATATTTTTTATATCTATAAAAATGTACAACGTATGTATTTTGTTATGATATATATAACATTTGCACGTCTGCACTTATTCCTATACACATAAAACATTTATACAAATGTTTTATATATATATATATATACACATATATACATATATGTTGTTGTTGTTAGGTGCCATGGAGTCAGTTCCAACTCATAGCGAGCCTATGTACAACAGAATAAAACACTGTCTGGTCCTGCACCATCCTCACAATTGCTGCTGTGTGTGAATCCATTGTTACAGCCACTGTGTCAGTTCATCTCTTTGGGGGTCTTCCTCTTTTTCGCTGACCCTCTACTTACTTCACCAAGCATGATGTCCTTCTCCAGGGCCTGGTCCCTACTGATAACATCCCCAAAGGACATGAATACATACATATATATACATATATATATAGTATGTGTACAAAATCTCCTTTCCAAAAGATCACCATTGGACACGGTTGAGTTTGCTTCTTTGGTTTACTTTTTATCCATTAAAAACACTGCAAACTTTCAGATTGAAAGCTCTTACTGAATTCATACTTTGACTACTGTCTTGGATTGAATTATGTCCCCTAAAAAACGTGTGTATCAATTTGACTGGGCCATGATTCCTGGTATTGTGTGATTTTCCCATGTGCTGTAAATCCTGCCTCTATGATGCTAATGAGGGAGGATGGGTGGCAGTTGTGTTAGTAAGGCAGGACTCAATCTACAAGATTGGATTGTGTCCTGAGGCAATGTCTTGAGATATAAAGGAGAGAAGTGAGCAGAGAGACAGGGGAACTTCATACCACCAAGAAAGCAGTGCCAGGAGCAGAGCATGTCCTTCGGACCCGGGGGTCCCTGCGCTGAGAAGCTCCTAGTCCAGGGGAACATTGATAAGAAGGCCGACAGAGAGAGAAAGCCTTTCCCTGAAGCTAATGCCCTGAATTTGGACTTTTAGCCTACTTTACTGTGAAGAAATAAATTTCTCTTTGTTAAAGCCATCCACTTGTGGCATTTCTGTTATAGCAGCACTAGATGACTAAGACAACTACTAAGCCACATTTTCTTCAAAGCATGCCCATTTTTTAATATGTTGCCCATCACTGTACATATTTCTATGTGCCTCTAAATCCATATTCTATACCATTTTACGATTATGTCTTCTTCAACCAATGCAGTACAGCAACATCCAGAAGCAGGAGAGGACACCCTCCTTCACAGGCGATAAAAATTCACAGCCAAGCCACAGATGCAGCAGAGTGAGAATTACCACACCAGCAGGAACTGGAGATAAAAGAGGATTACACAAGATGAAATGGAGTAATTGGCTAGAAGTCACCAAAAAATACCAGATGGATGTCACTGCTCTATATAATTCTAATGAGCCTGTAGACTTTATCGAGCATCGTTAGAGGTTCACTTTTGGTATTTTCTTGAGTGTAATTGAAGTTTATTGATATGCTGTTATTGCCCACTTTATATGCGACCATAAAAAATACCATTTGATATACTGTGTCTCTATAGAAATCTTGGCTTTGCCACTTAAAATAAAAGCTCATAGTAATAATTGCCATAATATTTATTCCTCTTCTGCCATTACACCTTTACGTAGAATATGGACAGTAACTGCTCTAGATGGCGTTGAAATTGCAGGGGTATTTTCAGGAACGATTGGCGCATAAAAGATCAGACATGCAATTTTGGATACTATCAAGGGAGACTTACAAAGGATTTTTATGTTGAAGGTAAAAGAAAACAAATTTATATGCTGAAATGAGTAGCCACAGGTGGTGCAATTCCCCACTAGTTATTAGGGGTTTATTTCCCGTTGAGTTTTCAGCATAGGGATGGGATAAAAAAAACTGTCTATCCAAGCTAGAATATTCATTCTGTAAACACAGAAATCTCAGATCCCAACAAAAGACCCCCAAGCATAAGCAAAGGAATTTCCCTCAGTAACAAACGTTGTAAATGAAGCTGGAAATAATGGGTGTGAGAAAAATTGCTTCTCAGAGCAGCAAAGAAGAGCTCTTCCTGAGAATTCCAAGTAGAGCTTGAATCACTGACAGGTTAGTATAAACTGACAAGAAGCTGCTGTAGGGCCCAAGTCAAAGGGCCATGCAACTTGATTATATTTTCACCAGCTGAAAATCATATTCCAAGACTCAAGAAAACAATTTAATGCTGGACTTTGGTGAGCTGAGTTGAGTCAAGGAAAGCAAAGAAAACAGGAATGCACACCCTGGCCATTGGTGCCCAAGACTTCTCAGTGAAAAGAGAACAAGGAAGGTGAGTCCTAGCTGTGGTCTCTTTCCAACTCTCCCCTTTCTCCAACTGAAAAACACATACTGTATCTCTGCAGACACACCCCACAAGCACTACTCCAACAACACTTATTTTCCTTGGGTTACCCAACTCAGAAGGAGCCCTGATGGCACAGTGGGTAAGAGCTCTGGGACTGCTAACTGAAAGGCTGATGGTTCAAATCCACCAGTCATCTGGCAGGAGAAAGAAGCGGCAGTCTGCTTCTGTAAAGACTGTAACCGTGGAAACCCTACGGGGCAGTTCTACTCTGTCCTATAGGGTTGCTATGAGTCGGAATTGACTCAATAGCAATGGGTTTGGTTTTTTGGTTTTGGCCCAACTCAGGTATTAAGAGCAATGTGCTAACATGGCTAAGGTCAGGACTGTACTCTCATCCTATACTCCCAACTCTAGAGCAGTGTTTCTCAAAGTGCAGGTGTCCATGGACCACCTGCATGGGAATTGCCTGGAGGATTTGTTAAGAATTCCAGTTCCTGGAACTCACACCAGCTCCATTAAATCAGTATCTTTGGGGAGAGTGAACAAGTAATCTGAATTTTTAATAAGCCCCAAAGGGAATTCTCATTCATAGAAAAATGTAAGAACCATTGACTTAGAGTTGACAAAGACCCACCTCTGGACAGAAGGAAATCCAAGCAAAGGGAAGAGTTGGTACAAAGCTATAAGAAAGAAAAATCTTCCAGATATGTAGTTCCTAAGTCTGCATCTGGCACATAGTACACTATCAATATGTTGAATGCATGCATGAATGAATGAATACACCCCAATGAATAAAGGATTCATTTCTTGCATGTAGGCATCAATCTAGTTTCATAAATTATGTCACACATATCTGCACCTATGCTTTATCTTTTTTGGGAAAAATTCCAGATTTGTAAGCAGTTTGCTATTCTAAGAATGAAATAACCACAGGCTGGCCCAGAGCCTCTCTACCGCTGGCTGGAAGGGAACGACTAGCAACAGGGTGGCCAGAAGAAACCAAAAAAGCTTTCAACAACCCAGCACAGCTGGGGCCTTTGGAAACAGCGGAGAAAGAAAGATAGCAACTCCCGGGCAGGGACCAGGTCTTCCCTCTTTGTTTTCTATCCCCTCAAGGTCTTGATTATGAAACAAGAATCATAACACATACATAGGCATATTTCCACTTTGCAAATATAATACAGTTAAAAGTGTTATACCAAAAACATCAACAAAAAAACCATATGCCGTTACTGT
Source organism: Dugong dugon (assembly GCA_030035585.1). Lineage (NCBI taxonomy): Eukaryota > Metazoa > Chordata > Mammalia > Sirenia > Dugongidae > Dugong > Dugong dugon. The sequence continues at coordinate 14,259,307 of CM057479.1, forward strand.
TATTGTTATGCACCAGCATACCTTTTCCCATCTGGCATGTCCGTCTCTTTGGCTTTTCCCTGTTTATCTTCCTCTTCCCATATATACACTTTCAGTATGTCATCTGGATTTCAGTTTGGGACTGGGGGCTTTGTACAGCAAGCACAGAAGCAAAAACCAGATTGTTTTTGTTTTCTTTTGTTTTGTTTTCCTAAGAATCAAAGACCAATCATTCAACAAAAGTTTCGAGCACTGGCTTTGGACTGGGTTCTATGTTAGGCTCTAGAGACAACAAAACGCATGAAACACAACACCTGACATCAAGAAGTTTATCCTACTAAAAGAAACAAATATAAACAGAAGAAACATCCAGTTCTCTCTTTCCCTTCCCACATCAGGCTTGGTTTGCAAATGTCTGAATAAAATATTGTTCCATCTCTCTCCAGTGGCCCATCTTGAGAACACCAGAGTATTCTACGTAACACCCAAAGGCTCCAAAGGAATGAGTGGCTCACTGTCTTATGAAAATCCAATCCTTTGCCTTCACATTTGTGGCATGGGAAATAGAAGTAGGGGATAGTAGGAACTCAGCTCAATCCTTGGATCTTTCTGGATAATGGAAGTGCTCTTTTGAAAGATGGTTCAGTTATGAAACCAAAGGCAGATGTTAGCGCCCCTACAAGTCAGGGGCCTTTCCCTACAACTTTTCGGTGTCCCCACCTCAGATGATGGCACGCAACATTGCTATCCCTAGCCAGTGTGAATAGCTTGACTACACCTCACGGCCGCTGTAAAAACAGGGTTGAAAATATGACCTACTAATAGTGTGTTTGGAGCCCCGGTGGCACAGTGGATAAGATCTCAGCTGCTAACCAAAAAGGTAGGCAGTTCGAATCTACCAGCTGCTCCTTGGAAACCCTATGGGGCAGTTCTACTCTGTCCTATAGGGTAGCTATGAGTTGGAATCAACTTGATGGCAACGGGTTTGGTTCTTTGGTTTTTAACAGTTTAGAACACTATTTCAGGGGAAAGATAATCATATGTGCATGTGCTTCAAACATTCACTAAAAAGATAATGAATACACCAATGTTCACTGCAGCACTATTCACAATAGCCGAAAGGTGGAAGCAACCTAACTGACCATTAACAGATGAATGGATAAACTAATTGTGGTACATACATACAACGGAATATGACTCAGCCATTAAAAAGAAATGAAGTTCTGATATCTGCTACAACATGGATGAACCTTGAAAACATTGTGCTGAGTGAAGTCAGTCAGTCACGAAAGGACAAATATTGTATGATCCTGCTTATATGAAATAGGTAAATTATAGAGACTGAAGTTTATTAGCTGTTACTCCAGGTGGGAAGGAGGGGAAAAGGGGAAGTCTTAGCTTAGGGGAAGGAGGCCTAGTGGCACACTGGTTAAGTGCTCAGCTGCTAACCAAAAGGTCTGTTGGTCAAACCCACCGGCCACTCCATGGGAGAAAGATGTGACAGTCTGCTTCGGTAAAGATTTACAGCCTTGGAAATCCTATGCGGTGGTTGTACCCTGTCCTATAGGGACCTATGAGTTGGAATCAACTCAACGGCAACAGGTTTGGTTTTTAGTTTTATAGCTTAGGGGACACTGAGTTTCTGTCAATGGTGGCGAAATAATTTGGAAAATTATAGTGGTGTTGGTTGTACAACATGATGAACATAATCAATATGACTAAATTGTATATGTAAAAAATGTTGAATTGGCAAATGTTGTATATATTTTAGTCACAATAAATCAAAAAAAAAAAAAAAAAAGATGATTAAAGGAGAAGCCACTATGGTAACTTGGGCTCCTCCTCCATGAAGGCATGTTGGATTGAGGTGTAAAGCCACTATGGTGAAGGCACTCAAGCGTGGGCAGCAAGCAGCACACAAGCTCTGGATTCAAACAGAGCTGGGTTAAAATACGCTTAAACGAAACAATATCTCTGTACTCAAGGTTTCTTATTTGTAAAATAGGGTTGTTGCGAGGACTTGGAGAGCTTATGTCTTAGGCTGCGTTCTCTAGAGAAGCAAAACTAATAAAGCATATATATAGAGGGAGATTTATATCAAGGAAATGGCTCACGAGGTTGTACAGGCTAGAATGTCCCAAGTCCATGGGTCAGGATAGAGGCTTCTCCTGATTCACATAGCCACAGGGGCTGTCAAACCCCAAATCAGCAGGTCAGAGAGCAGGGCTGCGAAGATTGACAAATTCCAAGATCGGCAAGTAAGACCACAGGTAAGCTGCTAGCTCAAGTCCCAAGAACCAGAGGTCAGACACAGGGGCCAGCTGAAAGATCCAGAGAAAGCAAAAGCCCACAAGCTTTGCCAGAATGCCCATTTATATTCGATGCAGTCCACACGCCCAAGGAAACACCCTTTCAACTGATGGACTACGCACAGCAGATCCCATCATGGAAGTGATCACATTATATCAAGTCTCATCATGGAAGTGATCACAACATCATACGACTGCCAAACTACATCACAGCTGCCAAGCCAGCCAAGTTGACACACAGGCTTAACCGTCACAGTTTACGTCTTCAGAATCTCAGGGAAGAAACCTGCTGGGATCACTTTATAGGAGTGAATGCTTATTTTAAACATACCCAGTAAGACAGGGTAGAAAGAAATTCTGCCCCTTGGCAGGACAGTCGCCCCAGGTCCAAGTGTTCCTGACTCTCAGATGTGTGGCAGGCATCACAAACAGGAGAATTGTTCGGCTTCACTAGAGACAGCAGCAAGCTTGAACTGAAGCTCCGTTGCATTTAATTGCCTTCTATTATTCTTTTATGAGGAGAGGAGACTATAAACGAGTTAATTCAACATTACTCTGAGTCTTGGGGGGTTCTCTTGAGCAAAGTAAGTGCCTCCATCTCAGGAATGATTGGGCTCCCATTGTCCAGTCCGCCATTTTGTGGCTAGTGGAGCGGTTGGCACCACCCACCTAACAGCATGTCTGCATTAAACTCTAGGGTTAATTATTTTTCTTTTAACACTAGCAAGAACTACTTACTTCAAAAGGTGGTTTTGTAGGTGGCCTGCTCTAAAGCATCATAGCTATTAACTGTATTATCTATCAGAAATTTCTGTCCAGCGTCTGAGAAAGGAAGATTGTATGATTTGCCAAATTTACATTTGCAGAAATATAATACATAGATATACTATATTGTTGTTGTGTGCCTCGAGTGGATTCTGACTCACAGCAAACCCATGTAACAGAGTAGAACTGCCCCATAGGATTTCCTAGGCTGTAACCTTAATGGGAGCAGATCACCAGTCTTTCCTCCTGAGGAGCCCCTGGGTGGGTTTCAACTGCTGACCTTTCAGTTAGCAGCAGAGCACTTAACCGTTGTGCCACCAGGATTCCTTAGATATACTATATTACGTATATATGTTATATATATTTTATATATATATGTAAAATAAGGAGTCCTGGCGGTGCAGTGGTAAAGAGCTCAGCCGCTAACCAAAATGTCGGCAGTTTGAATCCACTAGCTGCTCCTTGGAAACCCTATAGGGAAGTTCTTCTCTGTCCTGTAGGGTCACTATGAGTCAAAATCGACTCAACGGCAAAAAGTTTTTTTTTATACTATACTATACTACACTATACCATACCATACTATATTATATTAAACACTATTTGAGAAGTGTTTAGAAATAAACCTAACTGGTATGCTGAAATGTATAAAAGAAGGGTCATCATCTTTGCAATAAGCTACACTAAAAACTGAAATGATCTTTAATCACACCCTCTGTTTACCAAATTAACACCGATTACTTATATCAAATCCCTTCTATTCAAGATAACTACAAACGCCGCTGTGGGTACTTGGAGCCAAGGCTAATTATCCCCTGACGTCAGCAGCCATGGCATGAGCCACCAGATGGCAAGTCCACACGTTGTTAATTAGGATTTAGGGATCAGAAAAAAAAGAAAAAGTTGAGTTTACCCACCCAGTCCTTTAGCTGTGGCTGACTCACAAACAGCCTTGTTGCAGCAACTGCGTGGCCTTGCTGATGCTGGTAAGTCATTGTCATGATCCTTGAGGAGACCTCAGGGCCCATACACTGGCTGACGCTTGCCAGCCAGTCATGAAAATCAGGATATTGGAGCCCTAACTCCATGTTCCTGATCCAGATCATGAAGCTGTGCTGTCCTCGTTCTTGAGTGTTGTGAAAAGATGTGGAACATGGTCATTCAAAATACATATTATTATTACTGCAGTCATTGACAATTCTCTTCAGGGTCAGCTTGTTGCTTACATCATTTATTGTTTTGTTCTCCTCAATTAGTATTCATGGGCTGCCTGCTGTTCTGGAGGAATCAACTCCATGGCAATGGGTTTGGTTTGGATTTTAAAATGTAAAAAATTCTTCATTCATCTTTTTTTTTTTTTAATTGTTATTATTATTTTTTATTACTGTACTTTAGATGAAGTTTTACAGAAAAAACTAGCTTCTCATTAAATAACTAGTACACATACTGTTTTGTGACATTGGTTACCAACCCCATGACATGTCAACACTCTCTGCTTCTCGACCTTGGGTTCCCTATTACCAGCTTTCCTGTCCCCTCCTGCCTCCTAGTCCTTGCCCCTGGGCTGGTGCGCCCCTTTAGTCTCATTTTATTTTATGGGTCTGTCTAATCTTTGGCTGAAGGGTGAACCTTAGGGGTGATGTCATTACTGAGCTAAAAGGGTGTCGAGGGGCAATACTCTCGGGGTTTCTCCAGTCTCTGTCAGAGCAGTAAATCCGGTCTATTTTTTTTTTTTTTTTTTTTTGTGAGTTAGAATTTTGTTCTACATTTTTCTCCAGCTCTGTCCAGGAACCTCTATTGTGATCCCTGTCAGAGCAGTCAGAGGTGGTAGCCACCATCCAGTTGTGCTGGACTCAGTCTAGTGGAGGGTGTAGTACTTGTGGCCCATCAGTCATTTGGACTAATCTTTCCCTTGTGTCTTTGGTTTTCTTCATTCTTCCTTGCTCCAGATGAGGTGAGACCAGTGGAGTATCTTAGACGGCCGCTCCCAAGCTTTTAAGATCCCAGACGCTACTCACCCAAGTAGAATGTAGAACATTTTCTTTATAAAATGTTATGCCTATTGAGCTAGATGTTCCCCAGGACTATGGTCCCCACAGTCCTCAGCCCAGTAATTCGATCTCTCTTTTTTTTTTTTTTTTTTAATTAAGCACTTTCTAAGCTCAAGCACTGTGATTTACACTGAGTATAAATAGGTGAATCAGAGGCATGGCTACTGTGGAGCTCTTGTCTGTGGAGGAAATATCACTTTCCCACTTCTGGTTTCCATGAGGAAATCCTACCCCAAACCCTCCTGGCATCCTGCCCCACCCACTAAGGTGGAATGAGTTACCGGATTGATTTATGTTATGGATTGAATTGTGTCCTCCAAAAAGATGTGTTGATGTCCTAACCCCTGTACTGGGCTTTGAAGATGTTATCAGCTACGTTACTATGAGGTCATATAGAAGTAGGGTGGGTCCTAATCCAATATGAGTGAGGTCCTTATAAAAAGAGAAAAGAGACACAGAGGCAAGATGGCCACGTGAAGATGGAGGTACAGATGACACATCTGCAAGCCAAGGAACATCAAGCATTGCCAGGAACCGCGAGAAGCTGGAAAAGGCAAGGAAGGATCCTCCCCTAGAGCCTTCAGAGAGAACATGGCCCAGCTGACTTCTTGATTTCCAACTTCTAGCCTCCAGAAACGTAAGAGAATAATTTCCTGTTGTTTTAAGCTACCCTGTTTGTGGTCCTTTGTTATGGCAGACCTAGGATATCAATGCAGTGTGGTTCACATCCTCCACTGTGTGGAATTAAGCTATCAAAGCTTCTGTGCTGGAGGAGGGGGGTGGGATTTGTTCCCCTTTTCCTTCTTCTCTTCCTGGAGTGGAGGCAGCAATCTGGTTAAGTGTGGACACTGTGTAAACTCTGGCCTTCTCCCAAAAGTGCTTTTCCAGTGTCTGAGGAAATTTGGAAACTGAATAAAAGGAAGTTAACTAGCACACCCACGTTGGCTTGCATATTAAACTACATCTCCCACCCCAACCATCCATCAGTAACAAAGTAGATATCTCAGTTTTCCCATTGCTGACTCTTTTTGTCTTATTTCCCAGCCAATTCAAAACTTAGGTGGGGAAAAGAGTGCTCTGTATCAGGTTCCCCTCAAAGACACCAACCCAGTCTTAATAGAGGAGACAAAAAAAGAAGGTTGTTTGTATTAAATTGTATCCGCCTAAAATACGTGTTGGAATCCTAACCCCCATACCTGTGAATGTAATCCTGTATGGAAATAGAATTTTCTTAGTTATGTTAATTAGACCATATCCAGGTAGAGTGGGTTCTAAACTTAACCCCTTTGAGTTATAAGAAGAGTAGATTAGACACAGAGGCACTCGCGTGGGGGAAGACAGACGCCATGTGAAGATCATCTACAAGCCAAGAAACCAAGGAAGCCCCAGAGCTACTGACAAGGAAGGAATCAACACAGCTGAGCACCTGATTTGGGCCTCCAGAACTGTGAGAAAATACATTTCTGTACTTTAAAGTCACCCAGTTGTGGTATTTCTCTTACACAGCAGCACTAGGGAACAAAGACATAAGCCAACACCTAGTTAGTTACAGATTGTATAATTTGACACGTGCCTTGCCTTCAAGGACCTTACACTCTTTTAAGGAATATAAGACATAGATACACATGATTTTAATGTACCATAGACAGTGGCACCGCAGAGACAGAAAGTGCTGTGAGACAGAAAGGAAACCAAATATCAAATTTACACAGAAGCCAATGTCTCTGCACCTCCCATTGTAACATCACTCATGATTCATGATGATGGAGTTAACAAGTTCCTTCATGAATCCTGGCGGAATGGTGCCGCCTTATTTTATCTTGCTTCTTGGATTAGACAGAGATTTGTGTTTTGATTATTCACTGATAACTCATGTCATAATAGCAATAATTAAAACTTAACAGTTGCTGCTTTTCCCTTCTTCAGCTTTTAATTTCACAGATTTAAAAAAAATGTTTTGCAACTTTTGAGAATTGCAGAAAAATATGGTGCAAAAACCGTAGATATGGGATGTCTTAGAGACAAATTGGGACACTGAAAAAGAGGGAGAAGAGAGCTTGAAATGAGAGGACGAGGCAGAATACAGTTTAGGACATGGCAAGGAGCCCAAGGTAAAACCTGTGGCCCTACGTTCTAAATTTTCACTGTGGCTATAAGATGGGCTATCTTTATGTGGATGACTCAGTATATGATGCATATAATTTCAAAGTGCTTTCTGACCAAATCCTTTTTGATGTAAGGGGAAATGGTATCTTGGCATCTGTTATGGATTGAATTGTGTCTCCCCAAAATGTGTGTCAACTTGGCTAGGCCATGATTCCCAGTATTGTGTGGTTGTCCTCCATTTTGTGATCTGATGTAATTAGCTACCAAAAAAAAAGCCCATTGCCATCTAATCGATTCCAGTTTATAGTGTGTTGTAAATCCTAACCTCTATGAAGATAATGAGGTAGGATTAGAGGCAGTTATGTTAATGAAGCATGAAGAAACAGGAGAGAAGTGGATCCTCTGGACTCAGGGTCCCTGCACTGAGAAGCTCCTAGACCAGAGGAAGATTGATGAAAGGACCTTCCTTCAGAGCCAACAGAGACAGTAAGCCTTCTCCTAGAGCTGACACCCTGAATTTGGACTTCTAGCCTCCTAGACTGTGAGAGAATAAATTTGTTTGTTAAAGCCATCCACTTGTGGTATTTCTGTTATAGCAGAACTGGATGACTAAACCATTGGAGGATCTTAGACTCAGCCTGGGAGATTACTACCCTCTCTCCTCCCTCACCAGCTTGTCAACCCTGGGTACCATACTGTGGCTATACTAATTCTCTCCAAAATGACTCATGTGAAGAACATGTCATGTATTTAGAATTCCCTTAGGTTTAAAAGAGTCCCTGGGTGGTGTAAACGGTTAACCCTTTGGCTGCTAACTGAAAGGCTGGCAGTTTGAGTCCACCCAGAGGCACCTCGGAGGAAAAGGCTGGGGATTTACTTCCAAAAGATCAGCCATTGAAAACGCTATGGAGCACAGTTCTACTCTGTCTGACACACAGGGGTGCCATGTGCTCCATACGGATTTTTAGCTTCAAAAAGACATGAAGAGCTGAGACCTCACCAGCATGGCCCTGGCTTTTGCGATCTTCTGCTTTACTAGAAAATTCCTAGATGAAATCAGTGAAAGTGTCAAGCTAAAAAGAGGTAGAGGCATAGAGATAAGGGCACCTGGTGTGAGTGTCATTACTGTAATATCGCCTCCTCTCCGCCTCCGAAGTCATATTTGTCAGCGTGGCTTGTCTCTACATATGGATACTCGCATACCCTCACACCCTCCCCACCCCAGGCACAGTAGATTACACCAGGTTAGGCGATTGATCTAAGGGGGACCTGGGTCCCTTTTCTGAAAATTTGGAATTGAGGGAAAGCAAGAGAAAGCGACAGAGACAACTGTTGGAGGCTGGATGAGTACTCTGGAGGCTCAGTGGACTGTGACTCGGCATGCCCGATAGACAGAGCAGCAGAGAAAGCCAGTTGGCTGAGAGAAGAGAATAAAGTACAGAGAGAAACAGAGGCCAAGGGATGAGCGGGACTTTCCCTGGGTTTTTGCCAATTCCCAGTTTCTGAAATGGTCTTCTCTGAGTCCCAGCCACATTCCTGCCCTCCTGCCCTTGAGTTCTATGAAGCATACCTATCTGTGCCCTTAGAATTAACTCCCCTTTTGTGCTTAAGTTTTTTGTTGCTTGTAACCAAAAGAGACCAACATATTACAGTTATTGGAAACAGCCCCTCAGCATGCAAGTAATAGTAAAAGTCATAATTAATATTATGATGCCAAGTTAACCCCTACTGATGGTGACCCCATGTGTGTCAAAGTAGAATGGAGCTGCACATGGTTTTCAATGACTGGCTTTTTGGAAGTAGATCCCCATGCCTTTTTTCAGAGGTGCCTCTGGGTAGACTTGAACTGTCAACCTTTCCATTAGGAGCTGAGGTTATTAACTTCTTGCACCACCCAGAAACTCCTAATTAACAGTAAAAGCCCATTACCATCAAGTCGATTCCAACTCATAGCAAACCTATAGGACAGAATAGAACTGCCCCATAGGGTTTCAAGCAGACTGCCACCTCTTTCTTCTGCAGAACAGCTTGTGGGTTCCAACCACTGAGCTTTTTGGTTCGCAGCCAAGCGCTTTAACCACTGTGCCACCAGGTCTTCATTTTATATCAACAAAGACATTCTAGAGCCCTTGAGACCCTGCTGGAAAACACGGCTGGTTGGCATTGACTTGGATGCGCACAGTCTCTGTCTGCTATGGCGTGAAGACAATGGATCAGGACAGTAGAACTCAGGCCAAAAACAAGAGGCGCAGCAACGTCCAGCCCAGAACATCAAAACACAAAGGCAATCGTTTATATCAGTCACAAGTGGATCCCCTTAACAGCTTTTTTGAAGAAAAAAGAGGGGAAAAGAGTATTCTTGTTACTGCATTGAAGAGTGTGAAAATGATCATTTATATAACACAGCTTCTGTCTTGCGCTGATACACCCACAATGGAGATGGGGATCAAAACCACCAGTGCTGAAAAACAATGCAAAGGCGGCCGTCTCAAGAAGAACACCCAGGGTTCCGTTCCCTAATTTATTTAAAAGGCTCACAGATTTCATGCATCGTTTCTTTCTCATTTCCCATGCCAGTGTGACTGAGCTGGGTCTCCGCCACCCTTTTTTAAAGCGCGTATAAAGCAAGGGCTCATGCGAAGCACCAGACCCAACCGCCACAGCCCTGGAACGCGGGCCACTGAGGCCTCTGCGCTGAATGGCTGGGATAGGGCATCTCCAATCCTTTGATTTGCAATAACAGCTTGACATCCATTGCAACGTTGGTTAACTTGAAAAACACAAGATAAAAACATTCCACTTAATTAAAAGCCCACAGTTCAATGGTAGTATAATTATTACAAGTGCATTTTATGGCTGTCTGCATTCATTTTGGGTACATAAATTAATATGCAAATTACCAGCCCCTTTCGGGTCCTTAAGAAGTTCCCCTATCAATCTTTCCCCCAACATGTGAATAGTATACAGCGTGGCTTTTTAGATGCAAAATAAAATTCACATTTATGGTTCTTCAGAAATCTCCCTGTGCTGGCAAGCTTTGTTTTAGAAGAGTGTTTAGTTAACAGAGTCACCTCTGAGGGCATTCAGGACAGCAGAAAGAAGACTAAGACGCTTCTATGGTCTTCCCGCTAATCAGGATTAGAAACTATTTTCCACCTCAGGACCACCTAGCTGTGTATTTATGATTCTCCATTCAGCACCCCAAGGATTTTATTACGGGAAAATATTGTTCTGATTTATAAAAAAGTAGATTCCAGAACCATAGATAGAGGAACTTCTTATTAGTCACCAGGGAAATTCTGTAGTGGATTACTTAAAAAAGGTAGGTATTTAGAAAAGGAGGCAGGGGACTCCGAGAAATCGTGTGGGGTCTCTGAGAACATGGTGTGCCAAACTGACCTCGTTCCTTCTTTGACAGAGTGGCTATACTGGTTTAACAGGAGAATTCCATAAATATAATATATCTTCCTAGTAAGACTTTTGGAAAAAAATCTTCCATGACTTCCTAGTCAACATAGTACAGTTAGATGAACAAGCTGTTTGAACAGTTGCGCTTAAAGTTGAGTCTTAGAGGTATGCTCTAATGCACCATTCTTGGTATTGTTCCACCAATATTTTTACTGCTGGCCTAAAAAAGTCAGAGAAAATACGCTACAAATATCTCAAAGCAAGTTGTTGTTGTTGTTGTTGTTGTTGTTGTTGTTGTGTGCTATCAAGTCAATTCTGACTCATAGTGACCCTATAGGACCGGGTAGAACTGCCCCATAGAGTTTCCAAGGAGCAGCTGAAATAACTTTCGATTAGCAATCTGAGCTCTTACCACTTCACCACCAGGACTTCTCAGAACAAGAAAGGGTAACTAATATACTCTTGGTCAGAACCAAAACTCTTGAAATAAAAACATCTCAAGGGACTGGATCTATCAGATGAAAAAAAATAATCACCTTTCCAAGAACTAGGTACCTGGCTTTACAGCTCCTTTAAGAACAAAAAGAAAGAAGAAAATGAAAGAAAACCCAGTTTGAGCTGCCCACAGGTCCAATAGTGCCTATCAGCTTGCCATGGCTGGCTAAATAGTGATACCGGATTTCATTAAAATAAGAATTATGGAATGTAAATTGAATGAAGGCCAGGGCTTCATCTTATGCATTGCCAGTGTGTTCGATAAAAATTTAACTGGATAAAGAAGTGAACTTGCTTTTCATTTGACTTTTAAAATTATAAATGGAATTTGCATTGATTGCAGAAAACTTGGAAAGCACAGAAAAGTATAAAGAAGAAATAAAAATCACCCTTAATCCTGTCACTGAGAGAGAATCTCTACTAACATTTTAGCACATTTCCTTCAAGTCTTTACTCTATGTGCTTTTCGCATGGTTGAAATAATTTTTATCATAATTTACTTACATTGTAAAAAACTATTTTTATATCATTTAAATCTTTATAAATGCAATTTATGAAACCATATAACAGTCCATTTTATAGCTATACCTTAATTTTCTTAACTATCCAGCTATTGTTGACAATTTAGGCTGTTACCAAATGGTTTATATATTTAAATAATGCTACAATAAATATCTCTGTGTGTAAAGTATTTTCTGTATTTCAGAAAGAGTTGAGAACTCTCTTGCAGTTAGAGGTGTCCAAAAGTAAGCTGCGTTCCTTTGTGACAATAGCCAAGAGGGCAATTGTCCTTCTTAAAATATAATGCCTATTATGGAAATGACCGAGAAGAGTTAATTTTGGTGAAGCATGGGTTTTGGAACCACAGATTTCTACCTGACTTTTGACTCTGCCACGTGTCAGCTCTGTAACACTGTGGGCAAGTTTTCTTGCCTTTCATGCTGAGCTTCCTCCTGTATAAAATAGGAACAATAACATGGGCTTGGCTATGTTGGTATGAGGAAAACAGGTAATACTGCCCCAAAATGTCTAATGGAATAATGATTCAGTAAATGGTAACTGTTGTGATTGCTATTTCTACTACCTTCATTATATGATTTCTCGGATGCACTCTACTTGACCATTCAGAGGTTGCATGGGCAGGACCAGCTTCAGATTTGTGGTGTTGACTGCAAAATGAACATGCAGGACTCCATTTCCAAAGTTTTTAGGAAATTCAGGATGGTGACAGCAGAGCATTAAACCAAGCACATGACCCTGTGTAATGAACAGTGGGATTAATAGATTAAAAACGTATAAGTGCCTCTTGGTTTCACTTATTATTGACTTGATTCTTTTGACTTTAAGCAAGATGGATCATCACTTTAGCATTCACTGTTATCTTTATTGTTATTTTTCCTTTCTAACACTACACTAGCTTTTAGTCTTCATCCCTTGTATTGATTATCCAGACAATATAATATCAAAGCAAAATCTTCTACACTGTCATTTAAGAAAAAAAATTCATAATATCATATTTAATACTATAATTACAGCTAATAAATTATTGCAAAGAAGTATGTTCACCCCCAGGATCAGGACAACATCAATCAATACTTCATTGTTTTGGTTTTTACATGCTGAGCAGCCTCACGCCGTGTGTACCTAAATTCATTCTCTACTTTTTTTCATCTTTGAACTACTATAAATCACTTTTTCATACAATGCCCTAGCATAGTTTTTGGCTTACGATTAGCACAAATATGATGGTAAATAGAAATGCAAACTCAAGTTTGAAATTGCAGGGTAGTACTCAGTTATAAGATAGTCACCCAGATCACCCAGCATATTCTTCCATTGATTTTTGCTATCTTATAAAAAAGAAGTAAAAATATAAAAATGGTAAATTCTCGTAAAACTCATGGACCATGAAGAATATACCCATAAACAACCAGGGGCCAGAAGAGACACAGTTTGAGAAACTTTAATCCAGCCTTTATTCATTTCTCTACTTTGTTTTTTCTCTCTCTTTCAGTTGTCATAATTATTCTGTTCCCATATATTTTTTTTTTCCTTCCCTAAGGTGGTTCAATCTGTTTTACTTCCCTTACTCTTGTCTGATAGCAAACCCCACAGACATTAATCTCCTAGCTAGTAATTCTTTTCTCATTTTCTCTGGTGGAGCCCACAGCACCTCAGTGAGCTGAGGTGTATGATAAGGCAAAGCCTACCTACCAGGGAACTTTAGGAGGAGCAATTTTAATTTTCTCTCTCAGCAAAGGCACTGACGATACTTCCTTTTCCCCAGTGTTCTTTACGCTTCAGTTCCTTACCCGGTATATTTCAATGATATACAACGTGTTATTGTCTGATCATGCTGTTCTAGATATACTGACTCCTTATCGGGGGACGTTCACTTTGAAACGTTTTCGCAGCCACAACAGTGAGCATCTGCTGGTCTTTCCTCACTCCATGCATCAGACGAGATGGCTTGTGGGAGAATCCATAGTTGCAAAACTGCAGTTATGTGGGCATCAGACCTGGAACATTAGCCTCATTGTAGCGTGTTCTAGCTAACCGAGCCAAACAACTGGGTGCTATGCTGTGGTTGTTTTTCACTCAACTAATAACTGCTGATATAGTTGTTTCAGAGAAAAAATTTGCAATGATCCAAATAGTACAAGCATACTGTTGCATATCTTAGGATCTGAAAAAAAAACTACTCAGTGCTAAAGACTCAAAAGCAAAATAAATACCCACTTCACTTCTGGTAGAGAAAAATCCATACTGAATAAAAGCATTCCGCTTCGGGGGGTACATTGCGTTATGGTTCCAATTCTTCTTCCCTCCCTATAGCCACATGCTTAGTCTTGTGACTTTGCAGTTCCTTCTGCTAGAGATAGGGTTTATTGCCCACCCAATTAAAATTAGGTTTGGCCATGTGATTTGCTTCAGCCAATCGAATGTGAGTCGAAGTGATAGTATACAAGTTCTGAGTCAAAGCCTTAAGAGACATTACGTGCTTCTGCTTGCCATTCTGGAAGCTTCCAACTTCTGCCAAGAGAAGAACATGCTCTCGCCAGGCCACTGATCCTAGAGATGGAGAGATGTGAAACCTGGACTCAACCCACAGCTTGAGCTAAGCCCATCTGAGCACAGTTTAGATCAGGCAAACTCCAGCCAACCCACAGAGGGCTGAGGGACAGTAAACAACTATTGCTTGAAGTCTTTGTGTTTTGGGATGGTGTGTTACCCAGCAATATTGTGGCAATAACTGTTACAGAAATTTCCAATTTTCGTTCATATTATGGTGTCATATAGTCATGATATAAATGTTATGTCCACTCAATAGAAAATAAAAGTTCCTTGAGGGCAAGAGAGAACCATTATCTTTCATTTGGCCTTATGTCCCTGTTATCTAGCACAATGCCTAGCATAGAACAGGTACTCAGTAAAGGATGGTGGCATGAATAAACAAGTTAGGGTCAAGAGAATGTACAAATAGATGCATGAATACTGGCCCTGGCCAAAGAAAATCATCAAGGAAATATGAGAAATGAATGGTGTTCACAGTTTTGAAGAAAATTCCAGGGTAAAATTTGGAATGTGTTTCAGATTTTATGAGCAATGAATGTTGTTGTAGTTAGGTGTCATCGAGTCAATTTCAACTCATAGAGGCCTCATGTGACAGAGTAAGACTGTCCCATAGGGTTTTCTAGGCTGTAACGTTTATGAGAGCTGATTTTCAGGTCTTTCTCCCCCAGAGCCACTGGGTGTGTTCAAACCACTGACCTTTCGGTTTGTAGCCGAATGCTTAACCATTGTACCACCAGCCCTCCTTAAACAAAGAATAGAGATGGCATTTTTGATAATTTGTTTGCTTTTGGGATCTTTCTTCCCCTCTGACCATGAAATTGTACATTGAAATCCCTCCCTTTCCCTTTAATCCTTGAAACAAAGTCTTGAAACAAAAGATTATCTGAGAAGCAATTAACCATTTACTAGGCAGCAACAGCGGTTGCTACAGAAGCAACCATGAATTGCAAGAGCATGACTTCCTGATATCTGAGTGTGTAGCATGTGTTGAAAAGGAGCCTCGTGGTCAGCAATAGACAGCAGCTATCCACCAGCAAGGGCTGCGTGAAGTCAAGAGGCATATTTCTGTAAGAAGTGAAAAGAAATTGATGAAGACTCAACAGCTCAGAGAGCCAACTTTCACTGAGGCAATGCATATGGCGGCTGCCTTTTAACAATCGACAATGAGTCCTTCTGCATTCAAGAGTTCCATAATGGTTTCATAAGTTTCATAGTGTTCCTCTCAGCTATTATTTTTGTAACAGTAATAAATTCACAATTATAGATGCTGATAATTGGAGAGAACTAATAGATAACACAATTATACTTTTATTTGTATTATACGATGAGCAGTTAGAGTGGGAAAGGCACAAAATTTGAATTAAAACCCATCTGTGTTTGAATCTCATCTCTGCCACTCACAAGATGTGTGACCTCCAAAGAGTTCTTTACCCTCTCTGAGGGTTAGTTCTCCATGTGAACATGAGTATAGCAATACCTGTGTCCTAGCAGGCTTGTTATCTGGCATTGTGTCTGGCCTAGTAGGGACTTAATAATCAAAGCTGTTGTTATTATAACTTTTATTATTATCATTGTTTAGTTTTGCTACATAAACAGAATTACTTAGTTGAGTGCATTTAAATATCTATTTCCCTACCAGCCTAAAAACGCCTCAAAGTTAGGAACCATTACTCATTCAGCTGATTTTTATTGGACATACTTCCACACATGCATTTCCCATAGAAAGTGAGCTGCTATCACTGGGGGTAATCCACAATGCAGAGAACCCACTCACAGAGTGAATTTCTCCCACTGGTGGTGACAAAAACTTAAAAAGCTAATTTTACAGCATGGATCGAAGAGGAATAGTTTGCCAGCATTGGGTAACAAATGCATGTGAGATTTAAAGCAAGTTATTAATTGATTTGTGCTAAATAGTTTCGTTGCAATGCGTCTAAGCTTTTTGTTCCCTGTTCTTGGTCTTATTCTGGTATTCTCACTTATTCTCACTTATTCTCACTGTCTTTGCAACGTTCTCTTGTTAAAACTGAAAGCTGTAATTAAACTTAATTTTTTTCATTTTCTTTATGCCAGAAAATATCAACATATCTTCCATTCCCACTAAACTTGTCTTAAGAGATTTTTATTATAGCATGGATTCTAAAACTTGTGTTTCTCACAAGCAATAGTGATGATTAAATGTTTAGAAAGGTATTGAGGGTTTACTCAGGCTGGTTCCCCTCCTTCAAAATTGCACTTAAACTTTCCAGGAAACAGAGAGAGGAAAAAAAAAAAAACGCTGCTTATCCCTTCATTACCAGGATGAAACCTAAATCTATCATTTCAAAAATAAATTGAGTTTTTTTTTTTTTTTTTTGCTTCCTCAAATTCCGGGATGAGATTTAGCAATTAGCTATATTCAATATAATAACTTTTTGAGTTTTTTCTTGTTCATTTGTGTTTTTTTTTTTTTTTTTGGAGATGTTTGAGGAATTTTCAATAGTTTTATGTTATTTTAAAATGACGGAAGTAATATATACTCATCGCCTTCACCAAATCAGAAAATACAGAAATATTTAAAGAAGAAAATAAAGATCACCCAGTCCACAAACCAGAACTGACCACAGTTAACGTTTTGGTTTATAGCCCTTTAGACTTCATGTGCATATATAAAAAACCAAACCTAGTGCCAGCTAGTCAATTCCAACTGATGGCAACCCTACAGGGCAGAGTAGAACTGTCCCATAGGATTTCCAAGAAGCAGCTGCTGGAATCGCGCTGCGGACCTTTGGGTTAGCAGCTGAGCGATTCATCACTGCACCACCAGGGCTCCATATGCATATATAGTCATACACAAAAATTCAGTTTTACAAAACTAGAGCCATAGTATACATACCCTTTTGTAACTTTCTTTTTTCCCCTTAGTGATTTATCATAGATATTTTTCTATGCCAACAGAAATAGATCTACAACCGAAGTGCCCATTGATAGATGAATGGATAAACAAATTGTAGTACATATATACCATGGAACACTACGCAACTATAAAGAATAATGAGGAGTCCGAAAAACATCTTATAACATGGATGAATCTCGAGAAGATTATGCTGAGTGAAATAAATCAATAACAAAAGGAGAAATATTATAGGGTCCCACTATTACAAAAACTCAAGAATAGATACACACACAGAAAGAAACGTTCTTTGATGGTTCAGGGATGGAAAGGGAGGGAGGGGAATCACTTTCTAGATAGTAAACACTTGTTATTTTTGGCGATGAAAAGGCAATACCAAATATGGGTGAAGTCTGCACAACTTGACCAAGGTAAATGAAGACACTAAGAAGTGCACAAGAAAAAGGGACAACTTCAGTAAATGCTATAACTTATACAATTTTGCAACAAAGGCAATAACAACCAAAAAATATATGTGTGGTTACATAGGTAGATATGTATTCATATGTGTGTATAGGAAGGCATATGTGAGTGCATGTGTGTGCATGTATACATGTATTTGTAAGCATACATAAATATATGTTTGTGTGTGCTGCATATATATCCCTATATATAATAAAGCACATAGGGGGCACAGTTACGGAGACTTCTTAGTCATATCCAAACAATTCACAGGATTGGCTTACTGGGTTAAAAGGTTTAGGACCATAGTCTTGTGGGATAACTTAGTCAATCAGCATAACATAGTTCATAAACCTAACGCTCTACATCCTACTTTGGTAAGTAGCATCTGGGGTCTTAAAAGCTTGCAAGCAACCGTTTAATATACATCTGTTGGTGTCTACTCAGCTGGAGCAAAAGAGAATGAAGGAAACCAAAGACTCAAAGACGAAACTAATTCACAGGACTAATAGCCCACACAAACCACAGCCTCTTCTAACCTGAGACCAGAAGAACTAGATGGTGCCTGGCTACCACTAACGACCATTCTGACCAGGGACACGATAGAAGGTTCTGGACAGAATGGGAGAAAAATGTAGAACAAAACACAAATTCCTAAAGAAGGCCAGACCTACTGAACTGATAGATACTAGAGGAACCCCCAAGACCATCGCCCTAAGATACCCTTTGAACTTGGCACTGAAGCCACCCCTGGAGGTCACCTTTAAGCCAAATAATAGATTGTCTTATAAAATAAGCAATGTCACCCGTGAGTAATGTGTCTCTTAAACAATTAAATATATGAACCAAAATGGTCAACACTTACCCAAAGCAAAGATGAAAAGGCAAGGAGGGGAAGGGAAGCTAGATCAATGGAAACAGAGCAAACAGGATGGAAATAATGAGAAGGCTGACACATTGTGAAAATCGTAACCTATGTCACAGAACATTTTGTATAAGAATTATTAAATGGGATCCTAACCTGCTGTGTAAACTTTCCCCTAAAACACAATAAAATATTTTTAAAAAATTAAATACGGCTCTCTATCATTATTTTTAATAGCTTCACTGTATTCCACTGTATAGATTAGAGATAGTCAAACTACAGCCTGCAGGCCAAATCCAGCCCCCTAAATGTTTTTGTATGGCCTACAAACTAAGAATGTTTTTTATATTTTTAAATGGTTAGATTATATTAGTATCTACATAATATCTTCAATTTTTGCTTCTTGACAGCAAAGCTGAAAATATCTAAGAAAAAG
This sequence comes from Dugong dugon, assembly GCA_030035585.1. NCBI lineage: Eukaryota > Metazoa > Chordata > Mammalia > Sirenia > Dugongidae > Dugong > Dugong dugon. The sequence goes on from CM057479.1 coordinate 14,278,127, forward strand.
CGTGTTGACTCCTGATATAGACATAATTTTTTTAGCTAATCCATGACTGATGGATGTGTATGGCATTTGCAACATTTCTCTGTGATAAATACCACTGTAGTGTAAAAATTAGTCCAAATTTTCCCTTGGGATAAATTCCTATTACTGAAATTGCTAGATCAAAGAGTAGCTTTTTGTTAAAAGTTTTGATACATATTGCCTAATTGTCCTCCAAAAAGTTGGCCAATTTAAGCTCTCATCAGCCTTTGCAATGTATGGGGACATAACCCCTATCCCATCACCCTACCCTACCGGGTAGTAGCAGATCTTTACAATCTTTGTCAATGTGATATGTGAAAAATGATTCTATTATTTTCTCTTTAATTTTTATTTTGTATTGCTTGTGACGGTGACTGTTTTTATATGCAAAGCAACCACTAGTTCGTTTGGGAAAAATCTGCTCCTGTCTCTTGCCCATTTTCCTATTGTGGTGCATAAAACAACTCTTAATATACCTTATGAGCATTATTTCATCTCCTTGGTCTTGTCTTGTCAATAATTACAAATTCTTACTCATAAACATTTTTTCCAAGCTTTTAATTGTCTTCCTAGTCTTCTCTGATCTGTTTCCAAGCTACTCTTTCACCATCTGTAAGTTTATAGACAGATGCTTTTAAAATAGCTTCCACCATTTTAATAACCGTTAGTTGATTGTAGGAGTACCTGCATGGGGTTAATGCTTTTGGGTGCTAACAGGAAGCTGGTGGGTCAAGTCTGCCCAGAGGAGCCTCAGAAGAAAAAATCAGCCACTAAAAACTCTGTGGAGCACAGTTCTACTCTGACAACATAGGGTCGCCATGAGTCAGAGTCGACTCAACGGCAACTGGTTTGGTTTGATCAGTTCATGGTAAGCCCCAACCAGGCAGGGCCAGGGCCCCCAGGCTCAGGCTCCAGTACATGTGACACTGCTTTGACTCCATCCAGCCTTTGCTCCATCCGTGTAAGTGGGGACACCATTTTACATAGTGAAAGCAGGAGGAGAGTATTTCACTGTATTTCCCATCTGAAACTGAGTCCAACAGCTTAAAAGGCCCACTCTTCCTGCTATGAGGATGAAGTGAATTTCCCATCATATATCAAATATAGAAATTTTAGCCAAAAGAAAACTCAAAAGAGTCTAGTTGTTGTTATTGTGTGCCATGGAGTCGATTCCAACTCCTAGCGGCCCTGTATGACAGAGTAGATCTGCCCCTGTAGAGTTTCCTAGGAAGTAATCTTCATAGGAGATCACAAGGTCTTTTCTCCCACAAAACCCATGGCGACTTTGAACCGCCGACCTTCCAAGCACCTAACCATTGCACCAGGGCTCCTAGGAAGTCTAGTTAGTATCAATTAATTTTTACCCTTGAGAGCAAGAGTGACTCTTTTCAGAGTTTTCCGCGCTGTTTAAAAATATAAAGATCTCGTTCGCTCTAGCTAGTGAAGGATCAGTATATTTTCTGAATCTCAGACAGAGTTCATTTGAAAACAAATTTCCACATCAAATTATACTGTATGAATACGTAGCCTACTTGAACGACTGTGGTGCTTGTCTGATAGGAACTTCAGTTGCAATAACAATTCACGGATTCTACTGGAAATTGTCAGTTACAACCCTCAAGTGTCATATATTCGTATGAATATTTCCACACTAAATATCTAATCTTGGCTAGAATGTAAGGAGTAGCAAGAAAGCAAATTTCCAATTAAGCATGCCAGTAGTATAGAAATGTTGAATCCTGGGACTTGTTGTAAGGGAGCTTATGGAAATCAAAGTTAAGCATCACCCTTCCCATCCTCGCTGAGAATTTCATCTACCCACACTGGGAAAGCAGATCCCAAAAAATCAACAGCTAAGTAATTAGTAGTCATTACCTGTCTGCTGTGCTTGAAAGACCAACCAGAATTTAGACGATAAACAGTAGGTGATTTCACCCTGGTGCTTTACTTTCAAATGAGGCTACCTTAAAGATTGAGCTATTTTCAGAGAATTCAAAGGAAGCTTCCCCACTTTATTTGTTTCTGTTTAGTTGTTGGGTTTGCTTTATTTCTATCCAGTATATAAGTTGTTTGTTTATTAATTCATTCAACATACATTTTTTGAGTAACTGGATGATGAAGAAAGCCCTCCGTCCGCCTGCAGGTGAGGCCCCTGGAACATGTGAAATTGGTCCCTTTTGGAGGCTCCAGGGGAGAATCCACTCCCTTACCCTTCCTAGTTTCTAGAAGCCACCTGCACACCTTGGCTCACAGCCCCCTTCTTTCTTCTTCAAAGCCAGCCACAGTGGGTCAAGTTTTTCTCACATTGCCATCTCTCTGGTTCTCTTCCACCTCTCTCTTTCCCTTTTAAATACCTCTGTGATTCCATTGGGTTCATTGGGATAATCCAGAATAATCTCTATTTGAAGGTCAGCTGATTAGTTACATTCACTCCTTCTGCAAACTTAATCCTCCTTTGTAACCTGACACATGTATAAATTCCAAGGATGAGGTCCTGGACATCTTTGGGGGACCATTTTTCTGCCTACCACGGTCCCAGTCATCCCTTGAATATAGTCTATGTGTTACTTCCAGCCAGTAAATGGGACAGCACAATAGCTATGGAAGTGGCAGCAGCCAGGTTGTTCCACCTGCACATCTACTGTATCCCCTATCTCGTCACTAAGGTTCATCTGTCTCCCTTTGATGGCAGAATACGAAAGGCTCGCCTTACTTTTAGAAATAGACTATGTATGGAAGCTAAAAGTTATTCATGGAACAAACCCTGTCCCAGATGCTCACATTTATTGGTTTCATCCTATTCTGTTACTCCAAACAGCCCTCACCTCCTGCACTTTGCTAGGGCTTCATTCCCATAACGCCTTGCTCTCAGCTAGGAGTCATCAAAGCCATTTGTCTATAGATTACTGAAGCTTAAACTGGTATGTTAACAAAGAACCACTCTAGAAAACTAAAAATCTCCTTTAAGAGCCACAGGAATGAATCTAAAGTAAATCTTTAGATAAGGTATCCCTCTCCCCAATAGGGCTGCAAGATAAAATATAGGATGCCCAGGTAATTTGAATCTCGGATAAACAACAAATATTGTTTAATATAAGTATGTCCCAAGTATTGCATGGAAAGTATTTATACTTAAAAATTATACATTGTTTTTCTGAAATTGATATTTAACTGGGCATCCTGTATTTTTGTTAGCTAAATCTAGCATACTTATCTACCTACCAAAAAGTAAACCAATTTCCATTGACTCGATTCTGACTCATGAAGGCCCTATGTGTTGCAGAGCAGAACTGCTCCATAGGGTTTTCTTAGCTGTAATGTTTATGGGAGTAGATCACCAGGCCTTTCTCCTGCAGCACCACTGGGTGGGTTCGAACCACCAACCTTTGGTTAATAGTCTTGCTCAAACTGTTTGTGCCACACAGGTGCCTCCTATCTACCTAAACCCATTTCCATTGAATCGATTCTGACTCACAGGGACCCTAATAGGACAGAGTAGAACTGCCTCATGTGTTTTCCAAGGAGTGCCTGGTGGATTTGAACTGCCAACCTTTGGTTAGCAGCCAAGCTCTTAACCACTGTGCCACCAGGGCTCCCTCATCTACCTAGACCTCCTCAAATACTATTGTACTGACAGCTCCATATTCCTCCTTACCATAGGCTAGACATGTTTCCAACATTTCATTATCCCCTAGCCGGCAGAAAACGACATCATACGGTTCCAAAATCATCGTAATAATAATTGTTAACAGAAATTTAACACCCCACTGTATGGCAGTAAGTTTTCAGGCATTGTTTATAATGGCTGTATTATAATTCTCCAAGCAGCTCTGCAAGGAGAAGATGCAGTCTCAGAGAGGTACCTGCTCGTGGTCCCCCAGTTACTAAAATGCAGACTGAGAATTTAAACCAGGGTCTTGGCTGCCTAAAGACAGCAAAGTCATTCCCCCCACCCGTCGTGGCCACGACAGTGGGGTCAAGAACTCCCTCACAGGGGGCTACAGCCTCTGCTTTTGTCACAAAAATGTCCTTGGCTTTTCCATCCACACATTTCAATTCTCCACACTAGCACTTCCTTTCTCTGGCATAAATAGAGCAAATATCTGACTATTGTCAAATCTGAAATACATGTACATGTGGGCCCCAGATCAGAAAAGATGAAAAGCACCACCAATATATAGGACAGAAATAAATACCTTCTGCTGTCACGCAGGACAGTAGCTTAGCTATTACTGTATTTGCAGAAATGTCCTAAGTTGTTTTTAAAGTCTGAGGCATCTCATTACTTTGACTAAGTTGACAGAATCAACTTTTATTTAATTCCGTTCAATATTGAATCTGCTCCAAAGTCCACCTTTGATTATCCAGACCAAAGGGGGGTATTGCAAAATGCAAGATAAGGCGATATTTAGTAAATTTCTCTTCAGAATATATTTCTGTGCTTACGTTTTGCCTAACGCCACCATGAAGCAGTGATTCGAAGACTTCCCTACCTGAGTCTGTCCAGCTCTGTCCTTTGAACCACTCCTCCCCTCTCTCGGTGAGCCAAAACCCCAGATAAGGAAAGATAAAGAAAGCTGCTGTATTTTTTGGTCTTTCTGCAGGAGAGAGAAATAGGGTTAAGTGTTTTGTTTTCAGAGGGCTGCCCTATCAGGACACAAGCTGAAAAATAACAGCTTCATCTTTCAGGACTATAGACCCAGGCCGACTGTCCAGTTAAATTGCCTACAAGTGATGCATGAGCTATAAATTCTTACCTATCATCAAATTAATCAATATAGACCATTTGTCCTTTCTTTCACTCAACTGCACTAGGTGCTGGATGTACAAAGATACCGCTTATATTATGTCTGCCCTCTAGGGACTCACAGGCTGGAAAGGAATTAGAATAAAATTACAATATAGTAAGTGCTATAGCTGATACCCACCATGTGTCTGTCAGTTAGTCGTACTGTGGTGACTTGCATGTTGCTGTGATCCTGGAAGCTGTGCCACCGGTATTTCAAATAGCCGGGTCACCCATAATGGACAAGTTTCAGCAGAGCTTCCAGACTAAGACAGCCTAGGAAGAAGGACCTGGCAGTCTACTTCTGAAAAAATTGGCCAGTGAAAACCTTATGAATAGCAGAAGAACATTGCCCAGTATAGTGCCAGAACATGAGCCCCTCAGGTTGAAATGCACTCAAAATAGGACTGAGGAAGAGCTGCCTCCACAAAGTAGAGTCACTTAATGATGTGGATGAAGTAAAGCTTTCAGGACCTCCATTTGCTGATGTGGCATGATTCAAAATGGGAAGAAACAGCTGCAAACATCCATTAATAATCAGAACATGGAATGTACAAAGTATGAATCTAGGAAAATTGGAAGTTGTAAAAAATGAAATCAAATGCATAAAGATTGATATCCTAGGCATTAGTGAGCTGAAATGGATTGGTATTGGCCGTTTTGAATCAGATAATCATGGTCTACTATGCCAAGAGTGACAAATTGAAGGGGAATGGTCTTGCATTCATCATCAAAAAGAACATTTCAAGATCCATCCCAAAGTACTACGCGGTCAGTGATAGGATATTATCCACATGCCTACAAGGGAGACAGTTAATACAACTATTATTCAAATTTCCAAACCAACGACTAATTCCAAAGGTGAGGAAATTGAAGATTTTTACCAACTTCTGCAGTCTGAAATTGATCAAGGATTTAATTTTATTTGGATCCACAATCAACACCTGTGGAAACAGCAGTCAAGAAATCAAACAACGTACTGCATTGGGCAAATCTGATGCAAAAAACCTCTTTAAAAGTAGTTGACCCAAAATAGCAAGTGCTAGGAAGGAAGGGCCACAACAATTCACAGATGAAGACTCCATATTTGTTTCTCCCCTCTCCTGTCTGCCTTCTCACTACTGAAGAAGCTAAACAGAAGAAATGAGACTAGAATGTTGTCAAAAGAAACTGATCAATAATAAAAGTAATCTGTTAGATGAGGTTTATTCTGGCAAAAGATTCCCAAATTGGGTAGTACCAAACCAAAAGTGGAAAGGTACTCCACCAAATATTAGCAGTGATTGGTTTTTATTGACAAAACCTGAAAGCAAAGAAGCTTATTTCTGATTGGCTTATACAATTTACAGTTGAAGCGCTGTCAGGGTTTCATTGGTCAACAAGGATGGCCTAATTTACAGGAAAGCTAGGCTTAAGTTTCCATAAAGACTTGACCGACAACGCCATTTTGTCAACCACACGACTCTATTTTTATTTCATTTAACAATGTACTCTCGTCAATCGTTCTTCCTAGGACATGCACTCTCTTCACACCTAACTTGGCTACAGGGTCTAATAACAGAACTAGGTAAATTAAGCTATCTCTCCCTCTGAATGATTCATCCACTCAACTAATATTTTTTCTGCCCAGAATTGAGATAAAGCATGACCAAAAAAGACAAAATCTCTTTTTCGTGGGTCCTATATTCAAATATATTCAAGCAAAGAGCCTTGGTGGTGCAGTGGTTAAGTGCTCGGCTGCTAACCTAGATTTCAGAAGTTCAAATCCACCAGTGGCTCCAGGGGAGAAAGATGTGGCAGTCTGCTTCCATAAAGATTTTACAGCCTTGGAAACTCTGTGGGGCATTTCTACTCTGCCCTATAGAGTCACTATGAGTCAGAGTCTACTCCACTGCAATGGGATATTCCAGTAGCTATAAATAAAACTGTAAACAGTCTAATATAAGAGACATCTTGTCTACTATTCCTTTTATTAAATTGGTCTTAATACTTTTTGGTGCCTTCAATTTTATTGAATTTGAATTTCAGTAAAGCCACAGCAGTTGAAATTCGAAACTGTGATGATTCCATTTGTTTAGGGTAGAAGGTTATTTTGAGATGATTTTCAGAGAATAAGAGACTCTCTTAAATGAAAAAAAAAAAATCCACACTATCTTACTTTCGAAGAAAAAATTTCCCAAGCAAATTATTTGCATAAATAAGTGATAAGTGGGGGCCAGAGACAGAACAATTTGACTTGATAGAAGAAATCCTTCAAGTACTTAACTGCACTAGGTATTTGCAAATAGTCCACATGTTAACTTCAGATGAATAGAGTTATTCATTAAAGCAGATCAAGAAGGACCTTCTTTATTATTACTTAGCTATGTGCACAAGACCTAAAGCAATTAACTTCAGCCTCAGTTTTCTCATTGTTGACATACAGGAGTCAAACTACATAATCCATAAGGTCCTAATTCTAAAAGCTCTATGTTTTTTTTTCACTGCTAAAAAAAATCACATAAATGGAAAAAAGCACAAAGAGATCAGTTAATACTGGGAGACGAAGCATTAATACAGGTAAGGCAAACATGGCGACTCTAATTCAACCACAGAGGGGGTCAGCTTATATTTCACCAAACAGTTCTGCACAAGCTCTTGCCACTAACACCTCGAAGAACTAAGAGAATGAGTATATATTCATTCACAAACACATATTGATTGTGGATTATTTTGTGTGTGTGTGGCATTGGTGATATATACATCTCTAAATCGTTCCATCTTAGATTTCATTGGCAAAGAACATGTATAATAACAAACATGGAAGTGTAGCCTTCCTTGTGGAACTAAACCAAAACCAAATGAGTTGCCCTCAAGTCAATTCTAACTCATAGTGACCCCATATATTATAGAGTAGAACTGCTCCATAGGGTTCTTGGCTGTGATCTTTAAAGAAGCAGATCACCAGGTTGTTTGTTTGTTTGTTTGTTTGTTTGTTTTTTTTTTTTTTTGTGTGTGTGTGTGTGTGTGTGTGTGTGTGGTGCCACTGGATAGGTTCAAACCACCAACTTTTAGGTTAGTAGACAAACACAAACCATTTGCCCCACCCAGGAACCTCCCTTGTGGGAGCCAGATATTAAATATAAGAAGAAAACGCCATATTTACTTAATGCTAGTTTGAGTTAAAATTTCAAAATTCCCTGAACTTTAATAAAAGAATCGCCTATATGACAGTATTCCCCTTATTCCTTTGCACTTCATATACAAGATGTGGCTTATGTTTCTTGATGTTAGTTGCCATCAAGTTGATTCCAACTCATGGCAACCCCATGTGTGCAGAGTAGAACTACTCCACAAGGTTTTCAAGGCTGTGACCTTTTGGAAGCAGGTTGTCAAGCCAGTCTTCTGAGGCGCCTCCGGGTGGGTTGGAACCACCAACCTTTCGGCTAGTAATTGAGCGATTGAATGTTTGCACCACAGGGACTCCTAAGGCTTATGCTGTACACCATCAAAACATGGGCTAAGCTGTCAATACATGTGAAAACAATATTTGCAATGGATAAGGCAAAATTAGAAATCAATCTTTTAAAAAATTGGAGGATGGTATCAAGAATAATAAGTATAACTAAAATGATGCTTAAAATATCATACAAAAAATACAAATTCTATTTAATACTAAATTTATTGCCAAGAAAGGTTAATGTCCCTAAGATATTTGGTAGTTGTACAAGACTAATTTTGACCTTAGTTATTTAAAAAAAAAAAAAGATTATTGAAGATAAAAACAGGGTCTAAGTGCCCAGCTACCACCGCTGACTGCTCTGACAGGGATCACAACAGAGGGTCCTGGCAGGGCTAGAGAAAAGTGTAGAACAAAATTCTAACTCACAAAAAAAGACCAGACTTACTGGCCTGACGGAGACTGGAGAAACCCCAAGATTCTGGCCCCCAGACACCCTTTTAACTCAGTAATGAAGTCACTCCCAAGGTTCACCCTTCAGCCAAAGATTAGACAACCCCATAAAACAAAACGAGACTAACAGGGCACAACAACACAGGGGCAAGGACTAGAAGGCAGGAGGGGACAGGAAAGCTGGTAATAGGGAGCCCAAGGTCGAGAAGGGAGAGTGTTGACATGTCGTGGGGTTGGTAACCAATGTCATAAAACAATATGTGTACCATGAGAAACTATTTGTTCTGTAAACCTTCATCTAAAATACAATAAAACAAAAAACCAGGGTCTCAGTGGCATATGTTGTCTGCCTTTGCAGGAATCCACAGTGTTAGACATCCTCTCCTTTAGTCTGAATTTGATCAACTTGCCTAACATCAGTTTCTAAATTGTTGTCCTGTTGGGGTTGATTTTATTAAATGTCAGGGAGAAAGATATAAAAATGATTGATAAAACTGATCATAAAATTCCTTGCAAAAGTATCATAGATTTTCCAAGTAATTAATTTAAAACATTTTACTGAAATGCTAAGCAGCATGGAAGAAGCAACATTTTTTATTCATCAGTAAATATATACCTTAATTTGAGTTTCACTGAGAACATTTTACATGCAAGATATACATGTGCAGGTCCCCAGGGTGACATCAATCTCAAAATCATTTCATCATTTTTCAGGACTGGATATCATAATCTGATTTCAACTTTGAAAGTACATTTGCCACATGCTCTAAAAAAGGAGATTTCTAGAGGGTATTGGTGGTTCAGTGATAAATTCTTGCCTTCCACGTGGGAGACCCAGGTTCCATTCCCAGCCAATGCACCTTAAGTGCAGCCACCACCATCTGGCAGTGGAGGTTGGTGTGTTGGTGCGATGTTGAACAGGTTTTAGCAGAGCTTCCAGACTAAGACAGACTAGGAAGAAAGGCCTGGAAATCTACATATGAAAATCTGCCAGTGAAAACTCTGTGAATCACAACAGTATGATCCGCAACCAATCTTGGGGATGGCACAGGACCAGGCAGTGTTTTGTTCCATTGTGCATGAGGCCCCATGAACTGGGGGCCAACTCAATGGTAGCTAACAATAACACCCCCAATGGTAAATTGTAGTGACACTTGGCTGATAATGCCCACATTGTCAGTATCAAGCAGGATTAATCAGAAAAATATTTGTTACAGAAATGATGTCTGGTTCATTCAAGTAAGAATAGCATTACTGAAAATATGTTAACAAATTCACAAAACCCCTGAGAAGGCTAATGTTCTAAATCTGCACTGTCTAATATAGTATCCACTAGCAACGCATGGCTATTGAGTACTTGAAATGTGGCTGGTGCAACTGAAAATTAAATTTTTAGTTTTATGTAATTTTAATTAATTTAAATTTAAATAGCCACATGTTGCTAGTGTCCACCATATTGGACCATGCAGCTGTAAAACTAGGATCCGAGGTGCCTAGGCAGTAGCCACCACAGCTAAATCCCTCCACAAAACCCAATCCGGTGAAGACTTTCTTCCCCCATAACATGGCAGCACACTTGAACCTCCTCTGCAGCCAGCACAGAACATGGGACGTGGCCACTGCAATTTCTAGAAACGGTGTTGCTGCTGCTGGGGCAAACCACCTAACGGAAACCTCTGGATCTCAGCATCTTTGTACAGGGTGGAGGCATCCGGATGACGGAGCCTGGGTTGCATGCTACTTCCTACCTCGCAGAGAATAGAGAAAGCAAGTATCTGCCCTGGCGGTAGAGCGGTTAAAGCACTCAGCTGCTAACTGAAAGGTCAGCAGTTAGAACTCAACAGCCGCTCCACCGAAGTTGGCTTCCGTAAAGATTTACAGCCTTGGAAGCCCTATGGGGTAGTCCTACTCTGTCCTATAGGGTCACTGTGAGTTGAAATCTACTCAACAGCAGTGGGTTTGGTTTTTCATTTCATACTGGGAGGTAAGCTCGGTACCACCATTCGTCTGTTAGCTTGTCGTATTGCGGTGGTTTGCGTGTTGCTATGATGCTGGAAGCTATGCCACGGTATTTCAAATACCAGCAGGGTCACCTGTGATGGACAGGTTTCAGCAGAGCTTCCAGACTAAAACAGACTAGGAAGAAAAGTCTGGTGATCTAATTCCAAAAATTAACCAATGAAAACACTGTAGATCACAACATAATATTGCCCAACGTAGTGCTGGATGATGGTCCCCCTAGGCTGAAAGGCGCTTGAAATACACAGTGGCTGCAAAAATGGATTCCAGGATACCAACAATCATGCAGATTGTGCAGGACTGGGCAATATTTCATTCTCTTGTACGTGGGGTCGCTGTGCTTGAGGTGCATTGGCCAGAAATTGAACCCAGTTCCTTCACATGGAAGGTGGGAATTCTACCCCTGAACCACCACTGCTCCCTAAACAAAGTAGGTCCTTCAAACCTGCCCGATTCTTGGGATTCCACGCTTCTTGATTAATGCATAAGTTTCACTGCTGCCGCAATGAATTTAATTGACCTAGTAAAGTAAACTTAGCACAACAGGAACTTTGTTTGCTTTTTTTTACTAATGTTTGCCTGACATCTAAAACAGTGCTTGGCACATAGTAGGTGTTCAATACACATCCGTTTTTGTTGTTGCTCATTTTGGCAATTTCTCAGAATCAAATTTTTTGTTTTGTTTTCAACTCTTTCAGCCCTATGGCTTCAAAAGAGAAGGCATACTTTTATCACAACCATTAAAAAAAAACAAAACTGGATTTCAAACTATATTATGAACCGAAATTTAAAGTATCTGAACTGTTTAAGCTCTACTTCAGTGAGTTGCCCAGTGCCCTTGGAGGAAACCACTCCACCTCACCGTCTAACTTCCTCGTTCCCTTCACACTATTTGATGCTAGCATTTTATCTCCTAAATCTTGGACTTCAATAAGTACTTCTTCCTACATGTGGTAACTTAGTTGTTTTGCCAATGCCTTCCATGGGCTGTCAGGATTTCCATCTCTTAACTCGAGATGGATTTTTCAAGAAGACCAGAAATTCTTGAAAAATCCTTCTCATGTTAAGAGATAACCAACCCCATATCTCACCTTTGTGTGTCTACACCCATTGCTGCTATCTAGTGTGGTATCAGTCAGTCTTCTTGTTTCCGGAGACAGAAACTGAATCTTGCTAATTTTAAAGAAGAAAAGGGAATTTTGTTTTTTTTATTGTACTTCAGGTGAAGGCTTCCAAGAACAAATAGTTTCTCATGAAACAGTAGTACACATATTGTTTTATGACATTGGTTAACAACCCCACAACATGTCAACCCTCTAACTTCTCAACTTTTTTGTTTTTGGTGAAAATACACATAACCAAAAATACACCATTTCAAAAATTTCTACATGCACAGTTCAGTGACATAGACTATGCTCTTCCAATTGTGCTGTTATTCTCACTTAAGATGAAGGCTTACAGAACAAAATAGTTTCTCATTTCACAGTGACTACAAATGTTGCCCTATGACAATGGTTAACAATCTCACAACACATCAACAATATCCTTACTCAACCTTGGGTTCCCTATCACCAGCTTTCTTGTCCCCTTCCTTTCTGGCCCTTGTCACTGGACTCCTGTACCTCGTTAGTCTCATTTGGTTTTACGGGGCTGTCCACTCCCAGGCTGAAAGGTGAACCTCAGAGATAACTTCACCACTGAGCTAAAAGTGTGTCTGGGGGCCATGCTCTCGGGGTTTCTCCAGTCTCCTTCAGGCCAGTAAATTTGGTCTTTTTTTCATGAGTTAGAATTATGTTCTACATCCTTCTCCAGCTCTGTCCAGAACCCTCTGTTGTGATCCTGGTCAGACCAGTTAGTGGTGGTAGCCGGGCACCATCTAGCTGTACTGGGCTCAGTCCAGTGGAGGCCTTGGTAGCTGTGGACAATTAGTCGTTCGGACTAATCTTTTCCTTGTATCCTGTTCTCTTCATTCTCCCTTGCTCCCAAAGGGGTGAGAACATCTTAGATGGCCGCTCACAGGCTTTTAAGACCCCAGACACTACTCACCAAGGTAGAATGTAAAGCATTGTCTTTATAAGCTGTGTCATGCCAATTGAGCTAGCTGTTCCCCGAGACCGTGGTCCCCAGAGCCCTCCACCCAGCAATTCAGTCCCTCAGGGAGTTTGGATGTGTCTATGGGGCTTCCATGACCTTTTCTTGTACAAGTTGTGCTAGTTTTCCCTGTATTGTGTACTGTCTCACCCTTCACCTGAGATACCACTTATCTATTGCCTATTTGGTATTGCCCCCTCACCCCTCCTATCCCTGGTAACCAACAAAGATTGCTCCATTTTGTGTGTGAACTTTTTCATGGGTTTTTACAATAGAGGTCTCATACAATATTTGTCCTTTTGTGATTGACTTATTTCACTCAGCATAATGTCCTCCAGTTTCATCCATGTTATGAGGTGGTTCACAGGTTCATTGTTGTTCTTTCTCATTGCATAGTACTCCATTGTGTGTATGTACCATAGTTCGTTTATCCATTCATCTGTTGATGGGCATCTAGGTTGTTTCCATCGTTTTGCTATTGTGAACAATGCTGCCATGAACATAGGTGTGCATATGTCTATTCGAGTGACGACTCTTATTTCTCTAGGATATATTCCTAGGAGTGGGATTGCTGGGTCGAATGGTATGTCTATTTCTAGCTTCTGAGGAAGCACCATATCATTTTCCAAAATGGTTGTATCATTTTGCATTCCCACCAGCAGTGCGTAAGAGTTCCCATCTCCCCACAGCCCCTCCAACATTTGTTATTTCCAGTGCTTTTGATTCGTGCCAGTAATGCCGGGGTGAGATGGTATCTCATTGTGGTTTTAATTTGCATTTCTCTAATGGCTAGTGATCGCGAGCATTTCCTCATGTGTCTGTTGGCCATTTGAAAGTCCTCTTTGGTGAAGTGTCTGTTCATTTTCTTTGCCCATTTTTTAATAGGATTATTTGTCTTTTTGTTGTAGAGGTGTTGGATTTTCTTGTAGATTATGGAGATTACAAGTTTGTTTGACTTGAACTGTCCAAAATTTTTTCCCAATCTGTAGGTTCTCTTTTCACTCTTTTGGGGAAGTCTTTTGAAGAGCATAGGTGTTTGATTTTTAGAAGATCCCAGTTATCTAGCTTATCTATTGGGGTTTGTGTGTTGATGGTTATGGTTTGTATCCTGTTAATGCCATGTATTAAGGCCCGAAGTGTTGGTCCTATTTTTTCTCCTATGAACTTTATAGTTTTAGGCTTTATATTCAGGTCTTTGGTCCATTTTGAAGTAGTTTTTGTATACGGAGTGAGGTATGGGTCCTGTTTCATTTTTTTGCAGATGGATATCCAGTTTTGCCAGCACCATTTGTTTAAAAGACTGTCTTTTCCCCATTTGATGGACTTTGGGCCCTTGTCGAAGATCAGGTGACCGTAGGTGGATGGATTTACATCTGGGTTCTCAATTCTGTTCCATTGGTCAATGTATCTGTCGTTGTACCAGTACCAGGCTGTTTTGACTACCATAGCTGTATAGTAGGTTCTCAAGTCAGGTAGTGTGAGTCCTCCAACTTTATTCTTCTTCTTCATCAGTGCTTTACTTATTTGGGGCTTCTTCCCCTTCCATATAAAGTTAATGATTAGTTTTTCCATCTCTTTGAAGAATGTTGTTAGTATTTGGATTGGGATTGCATTGTATTTGTAAATTGCTTTGGGTAGAATTGACATTTTCACAATGTTGAGTCTGCCTATCCATGAGCATGGTATGTTTTTCCATTTATGTAGATCCCTTTGGGTTTCATGCAGTAGTGTTTTGTAGTTTTCTTTGTATAGGTCTTTTACATCCCTGGTCAGATTTATTCCTAAGTATTTTATCTTTTCAGGGGCTATTGAAAATGGTATTGTTTTCCTGATTTCCTTTTCATCATTCTCCTTATTGGTGTATAGGTGGAATCCAACTGATTTTTGAATGTTTATCTTTTATCCTGCTACTCTGATGAATCTTTCTATTAGTTCCAGTACATTTCTCATGGAGTCTTTAGGGTTTTCTAGGTATAGTATCATATCATCTGCAAACAGGGAGAGTTTAACTTCTTCATTACCAATTTGGATGCCCTTTATTTCTTTTTCTTGCCTTATTGCTCTAGCTAGAACTTCCAGCACAATGTTAAATAGGAGTGGTGATAAAGGGCATCCTTGTCTTGTTCCTGTTTTCAAGGGGAATGTTTTCAGCCTCTCTCCATTAAGAATGATGTTGGCCGTTGGTTTTGCATAGATGCCCTTTATAATGTTGAGAAATTTCCCTTCTATACCTATTTTATTGAAAGTTTTTATCAGGAATGGGTGTTGGACTTTGTCAAATGCCTTTTCTGAGTCAATTGAGATGATCATGTGATTCTTTTCTTTCCTTTAATTTATGTGGTGGATTACATTGATTGATTTTCTAATGTTGAACCATCCTGGCATACCTGGTATGAATCCTACTTGGTCGTGCTGTATTATTTTTTTGATATGTTGCTGAATTCAATTGGCTAGAATTTTGTTCAGAATTTTTGCATCTATATTTATGAGAGACATTGGTCTGTAATTTTCTTTTTTTGTGATGTCTTTGCCTGGTTTTGGTATCAGCGTTATGGTGGCTTCATAGAATGAATTTGGAAGTGTCGCTTCCTCTTCTATGCTCTGAAATAGCTTGAGTAGTACTGGTACAAGCTCTTCTGTAAATGTTTTGTAGAATTCTCCAGTGAAGCCATCTGGGCCAGGGCTTTTTTTGTTGGGAGTTTTTTTTATTACCTTTTCAATCTCTTCTCTTGTTATGGGCCTGTTCAGATTTTTAACATCACTTTGTTGTAGTTCAGGTAGGTAGTGTGTTTCTAGAAATTTATCCATTTCCTCTAGGTTTTCAAATTTGTTGGAGTATAGTTTTTCATAATATTCTGTTATAATCCTTTTTATTTCAGTTGGGTCTGTTGTAATGTCCCCCATTTCATTTCTTATTTGGGTTATTTGTGTCCTCTCCTGTTTTTCTTTTGTCAGTCTGGCCAGTGGTTTGTCGATTTTGTTGATTCTTTCAAAGAACCAACTTTTGGTTTTCTTGATTCTTTCTATTGTTTTTCTGTTCTCTATTCCATTTCTTTCTGCTCTGATCTTTACTATTTCCTTTCTTCCGGTGGTTGTGGGCTTTTTTTTCTGTTCTCTTTCTATTTGTTTGAGTTCTGTAGTTAGTATTTTGATTTTGTCCCTTTCTTTTTTTTTGATATGTTCATCTATTGTTATAAATTGTCCTCTGAGGACTGCCTTTGGTGTGTCCTAAAGGTTTTGGTATGATGTGTTTTCATTCTCATTTTATTCTAGGAATTTTTGGATTCCATCTCTGATTTCTTCTATTACCCAGTGATGTGTAAGCAGGGTATTATTCAGTTTCCATGTAATTGATTTTTTTTCCTTGCTCTTTCTATTGTTAATTTCTACCTTGATGGTATTGTGGTCAGAGAAGATACTTTGAATTATCTCAACGTTTTGGATCTTGTTGAGGATTGTTCTGTGGCCTAAGATGTGGTCTATTCTGGAGAACGTTCCATGTGCATTGGAAAAGAATGTGTACTTTGCAGTGGTTGGATGGATTGTTCTATATATGTCTATGAGTCAAGTGGGCTGATTGTGCCCATTAGGTCTTCTGTATCTTTGCTGAGTTTCTTCTTAGTTGTTCTGTTCTTTACTGAGAGTGGTGTGTTGAAGTCTCCTACCATTATTGTGGAACTGTCAATTTCTCTTTTCAGTGTTGTTAGAGTTTGTTTTATGTATGTTGGAGCCCTGTCATTGGGTGCATAGATGTTTATTATGGTTATGTCTTCATGATGGATCATCCCCTTAATCATTATATAGTGACCTTCTTTATCTTTTATAGTAGATTTCGTTTTAAAGTCTATTTTATCTGAGATTAGAATTGCCACTCCTGCTCTTTTTTGGTAATGGTTAGCTTGATATATTTTTTCCAACCTTTGACTTTTAATAAATTCACATCTTTGTTTCTAAGGTGTGTCTCTTGTAGACAGCATATTGATGGATCCTGATTTCTTATCCATTCTGTCACTCTCCATCTCTTTATGGGTGCATTGAGTCCATTTACAGTCAATGTAATTATTGATAGATGTGAGTTTGTTGCTGTCATTTTGTAGTGCTTTTTTTTTTGTGGTGCTGAAGTTTTCTTTGTTCTTCTTACTCTCTTGTGCTGAGTTACTTTTGTTTGTGGATTTTTTTTGTTTGTTTGTTTGTTTTGTTTTTGCATGTTTTGTTTTTGCTGAGAGTTCATGTTTTTCCTCTCTTTTTTATGAGTATGTTTGTTAGCTTTCTTTGTGGTTACATGAATTTTACCCTTATCTTTCTAAGTTTGAAGCAGTCTACCATTACTTGGTATCACCTTGCCTTTCTCTCCATTAGAAGGTTTTATACCTATGCCATTTATTCCCTCTTTTATTGTTTTGATGTTGTTGTCATTTACTGATTAACTGCTCTGATTCCCTGTTGTATTTCTTTCGGTTTTGGATAGTCCTTGAGAGTTCATTTCCTAGATTGGTATCTGGCTGGTACGATCCTACATCCTAGATTCTGCCTGTGAGCTGAAGCTGTGTGTCCTCAGATCAAAGAACTCCCTTTAATAATTCTTGTAAGTTTGGTTTGACTTTTACATATTCCCTTAATTTCTGTTTATCTGGAAATGACCTAATTTCACCATCAAATCTGAATGAGAGTTTTGCAGGATATATTATTCTTGGCTGGCAATTTTTTTCTTTCAAGATTTTATATATGTCATCCCATTGCCTTCTTGCTTGCATGGTTTCTGTCAAATAATCTGAGCTTAGTCTTGCTGTTTCTCCTCTGTATGTGACTTTTTGTATTTCACGAGCTGCTCTCAGGATTCTTTGTTTGTCTTTGGTTTTGGTGAGTGTGATTATGATATGCTTTGGTGATTTTCTTTTGGGGTCTATCCTATATGGGGTTCGTTGAGCTTCTTGGATGGCCAGCTTTTCATCTTTCATGATATTGGGGAAGTTTTCTGCCAGCAGTTCTTCAATGATCTTCTCTGTGTTTTCTGTTTTCTCCCCCTGTTCTGGAATTCGAATCACTCGAAAATTTTTGCTTTTGATTGTGTCCCACATAATTCTCAGGGTCTCTTCATTTTACTTTGTTCTTTTTTCTGAGTTTTCCTGAAACAGATTTGTATACAAGTGTTTGTCTTCAATTCCACTGATCCTGTCTTCCACTGTTTCACATCTGCTTCTCAGCCCTTCTATGACACCGTCCATTTCTGAAATCTTGTTGTTTATCTTTTGGATTTCTAATTGCTGTCTTTGTATAATTTCTAGTTATAAATTTATTTTGGCATTTTGTTCCTGCATTATTTTCCTGAATTATTCCAATTTTTTGTCTGTATTTTCCATGAATTTGTCTATTTTTTCCTCATGTTTGTCAGCTTTTTGCCTCAGCTCTTGGAGAATTCTGAGTATTAGAGATTTAGATTCCCTATCAGGTAGTTCTAGTGCATTTTCTTCCACTGGAGAGTCATCTGGTGTTTTATTTTGGACACCTACTAGAAACATCCTGTCCTGTTTTTGTAAATGTTTTGATATTGTCTGCTGTCTTCGGGGCATTCAGTAGTTATTTTTCTCGTTTATTGATTGTATATTTGTTTGTTTCATCCCTTTCTTTTTTAAAATTTGACTATGTCTGAGCAGGCGGACTGTGTGTTCTTTGTTGTTTGCTCATCTGTAGGCACAATACTTTTCACCTCCTTCTCCAATTGGCAGGGTAGTCACTCAGATATGGTATGGCAGGGCAGGTCTAGCTGAAGAGGAGTTACTGGGATGGGTTTTTTGTGGCACTTACTACAGCCACCAGAGCGGGTCGGTAATCAGTGCAGGGCAGGTTCCAGTAGGCCGTGCCTGTGCTGCTTGGTGGTGTGATGTCAAGTGCAGGGTGCAGGTAGGCAGGATGTAGCGGGGAGATTGTTATATGTGGAGCTAAGATGGATATGGGAGAGAAGAGAGAGGAACAGGAGCCAAAAACATACAAACAAACAAAAAAGAATGCTAGGGGAGCTTGCCGTTGGAGTGGAGAGATGAGAGACTATGAAATGGAGAAAAACAGAAAGGGAAAGAGGAAGAAAAGATTGAATAAATAAAAATCAGAAAGGTTAAAGAACTTCAAAGTTCCCAAGGATCCCACCAGTGTAGCTGTGAGGTCTGGGGAAGTCACTCTCAGGTGTTGCAGTACAGCCTGGCTAGAAGGCGTAGAGGTATACAACGCCAGGTATTCAGGAAACAGAAAAAGAAGGAAGATATAGAGCGATGAGAAACTGAGCAATGAAGAAAGGGAAAAAGGGAAAAAGAGGAAAAAGAAAACAAAACAAATTAAAGAAAAAAACAAGAAAGGCCCCCCAAAAAACAGAAAAAAAAACAACAATAAAAGAAATGCCCTCAGGGATCCCTGTGCACGTTGTGCAAGCCAAAGAGGAAGTCTCCTTGCCACGCAGCACCGCCTGGCCAGAAAGGGCTCCCAACTCAAGAAAAGGAAAAGAAAACAAATAATTCAAAACAAACAAACGAACAAAAGCCCCGGGATCCCACCAGCATGGCAGCCCAGACCAGGAGGCAGCTCCACACTCAAACAGAGCTCCACAGCCCCTCAGGAAGAAGCAAAGATGGTGCATGGAGCCAGGTGTTTGAGTGAAAGGAGGGAGAGGTGGCGAGAGGTAAGGAAGAAATCAAAAGAAGCAGAAAAAAAAGCAACAGTAACAGCCAACAAATGGCACTCAGACAGCCAGCTACTGCAGGCTGGTGTTTCTCGGACAAGAGACTGTGTCCACGGGAAGCAGCAGGGGCTGAGTGTGGATGAAGAAGGGTAGGGAGTGGGAAAGCATATATCACAAATTACCGGAGCTCTGCAGCCCCTCAGGAAGAAGCAAAGATGACGCATGGAGCCAGGTATTTGAGCAAAAGGAGGGTGAGGTGGTGAGAGGTAAGGAAGAAATCAAAAGAAGTGGAAAAAAGCAACACTAGCAGCCAACAAATGGCACTTAGAGAGCCGGCCTGTTCGGGTGTGTGGAATCCAAGCAGCCGGTGTTTCCCGGTCAAGAGATTGTGACCTCGGGAAACAGAGGAGGCCGAGTCAGGGTGAAGAAGTGTGGGGGGTGGGAAAGTGTATATTGCAAATTACCAGTTGTTTTGTCTCCCGCTGGATGCTCCGTGAGGCTGCTTCCTCATACCCCCTGTTTGCTGGTCTCCAGATCAGCACTGCTTCAGCTGGTAGGGGACCTCTGCATGAATCTCTCCTCGCTCTCCATTCTCTGTCAGTTTTCTCACTCCACTTGATGCTTGGATGAGTTCTTTATCTCTTCGTTTGATGTTTTAGGGCTTAGTTTTTCAGATCTTTGCTGTGGAGGGACAGCGTGATGCTTCTGCGTAGAGCACCCTTTTCCCCATAAAAGGGAATTTTTTGATAGAATATTGATGAGTTTGCAAAGTTTCCAGGAAAGCTCCAGAAACAGGCTAAGGAAGAAGACAGGAGTAAAAGACATCCTGCGGCAGCCATGACCTTTACCAAAACCACTCCAAGAAACCAGCCCAGAGGCCACTCTGCTGCTATTAAGCATTAATGCTTGCACAGGACACTGTCACCGAGCAGGTACTGCTGGTTCCGCCACCCTCACGCACAATGGGTTCTTCTTGGTTCAGATCTGAGGTGGATACACCTGACTGGTGGACTGCAGATCACATGGCCATGCCATAGTTGCAAGGGAAGCTGGGAAAGCAATTATCTGGCTTTTTTTTAATAGTGAGAGGTGGGTCCTGCTTACCAAACAGACTCAGACAATATGAAATTCCTTAAACGTAAAAGGGATTTCAGGTGCGGGATAGCTAACAGAATAATGAATGTATATTACATCGTCCTAAATTATCAGATCCATCTGTGCTTTTGAAATAAAAATACCACCTCGCATTTTCATAGTGAGTTTTACTTTATAAAACACTTTCACGTCAGTTCCTTTGGCTTATTCTATTTGGGGTAGCTGACAAAATCTGACTTTTTAATGAAGGATTGAACATGACTACTACCCTAGATAAAATGTCCAAACTTAAGACCAAGAAGGCAGGATTCTGGTAAGACTGGAAGGATGCCATACTGGTCTGGGTAGGGGTTAGAGTCCGTTGTTCATGCTCTAATTTATTAATTCCTTCATTCAACTGATTCACTGGGCCTCTGCCATATACCGAGACTTACTTGAAGTTTTACTTCCAATACTAACACGGTGAAACATGAAAGTGTGACTTCATCTTTTGGTAGCTCAGCTGCTTCCTCAACAGAATAAGATGGTAAAATCTAGATCATGAAGATCTCTTACAGTCCTAAAACTATTAAAAAATCATCTCTGAAAGTGATGTGTATGCAGGTATCTTTTATAGAGAACATTAACCAGTCCACATAGGGTATGTGAACACTAGGGGATCTCTTTTCTTAATAGGGAGTACGTCTTTTTTAGGGGCCACTGACTGCACGCAGTCAAACACTCAATTTCCTTATGACTAAGGAGCCCTGGTGGCACAACGGTTAAGCACTCAGTTGCAAACAGAAAGGTTGGTGGTTCGAACCCACCCAGTAGCTCTGCAGGAGACAGACCTTGGCAATTTGTTCCTGTGAACATTACTACCTAGAAAACCCTATAAACTTTATAGAGCAGTTCTACTTTGTCACATGGGGTCACCATGAGTTGAAATCGACTAGATGGCACCCAACGACAATTCTTTGGTAATCTTGGATATAAAACAAGCCAGGTTTCTGGGCTTCTGAACCTCTGGGATTTTTAGGGACCGTTGGCTGAGGATCAACACAGAAACTCAAACCCAAAAACCCATTGCCATCGAGTCAATTCCAACTCATAGTGGCCCTATAAGACAGAGTAGAACTGTCCCATAGGGTTTCCAAGGAGCAGTTGGTGGATTTGAATTGTCAGCCTTTTTGTTAGCAGCCACAGTGCTTAACCACTGCACCACCAGGGCTCTGACACAGAAACAGATCTTCCTAAACTCATTACCAATGAAGAGAGCCAGGTTCTGGGGCTGCTGAGATAGGAAGGGGCTCCGTGCATCAGAAGAACCTGCAAGTACAAGATGCTTTCATCCTAGATGAATGCTGGAGTTAATCCACTGCCATGACAGCCGGTGCTTTGAAGCCATCAAGACCAAAGAAGATTCATGGATGCATCTGGAGCAGGGGTGCAGCAGGATGTGGAAGCTAGGGCAGATACAAAGTGCCTTTGACTTGCTAGTGGTTTCAGACAGCTCTGGTGGAGCTTCAAAGCCCTCACAGCGGTGAGAGTGGCATATGGTCAAGAGCTATCCAGTCTCAGTTTATGCATGCAAACGTTTTGGTAGAGCCTTTGGTCCCTAGGCTGACATAGAAGAACCTCCAAAACAAACAAACAAACCTGTTGCCATTGAGTGGACTCTGACTCACAACAACCCTGACCCAATGTGTTATAGAATAGAACTGCTCCAGAGAGTTTTCTTGTCTGTAATATTTAAGGAAGCAGATCTCCAGGACTTTCTTCTGTGGTGCCACTGGGTGAGTTCAAACTGCCACTCTTTAGGTTAGTACCCTTTGCTGTTGAGTCAATTCCAATACACAATGACCTTATAGGACAAAGTAGAACTACCTCATAGGGTTTCCAAGGAGCCGCCGGTGGATGCGAACTGCCGACCTTTCGGTTAACAGCTGGAGCTCTTAACCTCTGCACCACCAGGGCCCCTTAGGTTAGTAAAAAAAAAAAAAACCAAAAAAACATTGCTGTTGAATCGATTCTGTCTCATAGCGACGCTATAGTTAGTAGTCAGTTGCAAACTGTTTGCTCCATTCAGGGACCTATAGAAGAACCTCCAGAGATAGGTTAATTGTGGCATAGCTGATAAGGCACCAGGAACATAACTTCCTGGAAACTGTGGACACTGTGGCTTACGTATTCTGGGGCATTGATATTTAAGAAATGACCTAATGGGTTTTAGGGTTCAGCATATCAAAACTGGGACTCAAGAAGCATAGTCAGGCCAATCTAGACAGCACACAGATCAAGAGTCTAGACATACCTGTGGGCTTTGGGCTGTTTGGTGGTAGAGAAGACAGAAATAATGAATATGAAAATGTGACTAGGATTGTTATTTTTAGGGATAAAGAAAAAGCGCATTGCTTCATAGCAGCCCTATAGAGAAGAGCAGAACTGCCCCATAGGGTTTCCAAGGAGCAGCTGATGGATTTAACTGCCAACCTTCTGGTTAGCAGCCGAGGGCTTAACTACTATGCCACCAGGGCTCCAGGGATAAATAGACAAGAGCAAGATTCAAAATGCAGTTCGGAAACCAGAGATTAGCCCATAAAGGTAAGGACAAATGGCATGCTGATACTCCTAGCCAAACTCAACCAATTCAGTAATCCAAGTAGAAGACAAGGCAGGCATTGGCAGAGACCCACGTGGCAAGCAGCCAATGGAGATACAGCCAAGTGGCATTCGGAAGCCAGGATGTGTAACCACCAAGTGGGCTGAGGTAACATGCAAAAACAACTCCAACGCTCAACAAAGGGGCCGAAAAATCAGTGACTGGGATCTGAATACAAGGCAAGGGTCAGTCACATTGGAGCAAGGACAAGCCAAGACTAGGGTACTAGTGAGCTCACCGTCCACACTCTGATGCCCAGCTCACTACGTTTGGTATCACATGATCCCACCCCTTGCTCCAGCAGTGCTGACTGACTCAGAGGTGGGCACCTGGCCTAAGGGTAGACAATTCAGAGATCAGACAGGGACCAATGACACAGCGTGAAGTGAAGTAACCTGCTGAGACCTTCTAATTCTCCCTCATTGACTCTTAATTAGGACACATGGAGAATTTGGGCCAGTGCAGAGGGAGCTAAAGCCACAAGGGTGTGACAGAGGAGCACAACAGCCCTGATGGGCAGCATTCAACCTGGAGTTAAGAGAAAGCAGAAACTGACTAAGCATGGGGTGGGAGGGAGAACAAAGCTGACAGGAAGTACAGCAGAAATGCCACGAGTAAGAGAGACTACACCGTGTGGGAGAAACGTCAGACGGTAGCTAGTCTTTCAAGCTGCCTTTAGTTTCACATCTGTCCTTGTAATAAACATCCCTTTTCATGAGGTAATTCAAGGGAGTCTGTTTCTTATAACCCAAACCCCAACTAAAACAGACAATCCTAAGGCCGGGGAGTTTCGGGCCAAGGACTCCTTCACACCCTGTTATTATGTCCAGGATGTGTCGAGGGGCGGTTGGGGAGGGAGTGGGGGTCCCAAAGGAAGGTTGAGTGGCCCCAACCTCAAGGTCAAAGATGTAGGAAGTTGAGAGTCAAGCAGGTATATTAGACTTTTAAACTTTAAAGTCTGATTGGGAAATGACCACATCAGTCATATGGGCTGTTGTATCCTCAGTGCCAATCATAACACCTGGCACGTAAGTCTGCAATAAATATTTGTACTAAGGATCAAAGCAACGAGCAGCTTGTGTCAGGAATTCTCTTTGCTCTTGAGAATTAAGTTCAAAGCAATGGCAATGAGGATCTTTGCTGGAAAACCTGAGTGGCGTGTAAATAAGGGTGACCGCACTGGGGTCTCCAAATTATGTCCTATCAATCGCTACTAATGCTGGAAAACTTCCCAATCTGTATTCAGTTCTCCCATTTCTGGGGTTGTTTAAAAATGCTCCACAGCCATTGCACAAGCCGCAGAACACTGCTTGTTGGTTTAAGTTTTGTTGACTGTGGAGGGGGAAACAGATCCCGTAGGTCTAATTTGCTTGTCTAAGGGTAACACGGATTTGAAACCCCCGGTGAGTATGTCATAACTCTTAGCCAGTATTCATTTCCTCAAACTGAAGTCATTTTCTAAAGAGAATTACTTCAGATTTCAGTAATTGGAGGTGTCACTATAACCAGAATTGCAATTTTAGTGCTTCCGTGTTGAGGCAATTTGGGACTTAGGTTTTACTTCGTTGTTTCGTTACAAATATTTCCACTGTCAAAACAGCGTTCGGTCAGCAGGCTTTGCCGAGAAGCATCTCCGAACTAATTTAGCATGAAGAATTCAAAAATGTTTTCTAGGTCGCACTGAAAGAGAGCCCCACGGATGACGGAGGGACACCGCATTCACTGCTCCCGGCCTCCGCGTTCATCCTCTCTGCAAAGAAGTGCTTACCAGGCATTGAAAAATCTATTAGCCAAATTTATGGCAGCTTTGGAACTGTAAAGAAAGCACACACTGTTCTCATTTTGATTTGGAAAAGACAAATTGCAGTCACTTTAGAAGGAAGTTCAACATTGGAAGCCCTTGTCAACTAGATTTTAGCTGGGGGAAGAAAAGAGCTAGTCACAGAGGACAGCTGAGAAGGAAAGCTATTCCTAAGGCATCGCATTCGGATGTCAAGTGAGACTATGCATGTTCACTCGTGCAGGCTGGGAGGGAGATCGCCAGACGTACATTTGGAGAGATTAATACATGACTCATATACTGTATGTCATGTTCATATTAGCCATAATGAAACAGATTGCAAACCCTGAGTAAAGTGATCAGCGCAATATTTGCTATTCCCAGGGAAGCCAGAAATGACATTATAGTTCTCTCCTCAAATTGAAACAGGGACTTAAGTCAGGGCAGGTATCAGAATATTAGCACGCATCAGGCCTTTTATTCAGAGCATTTGGCTGGGGGTGGGGAGAGAACGTAGAACAACTGTAGAAACGCACAAGTGCCTGCAGGTTTATAGGAAGACAAATCGGAAAGTAAGCAATGGAGCCTGCACAGAATAGAAGAAGGAGCACTGATCTAAGTGTATGAAGACCTAGGCTTGAGTATCTACTGTCTATCATAAACGGCTATGCAATTTTAGACAAGCCACTTCTATTTTCTGGGTCTCTATTTCATCATCAGTGAAGTGGGGATAATAAAAAACTTTCCCCTCTATTAAACAAGCTTATCAGAAAATTCTATAAGCCTTGTGCAAAGTTTTCAGGCATCTGTATATTAGCTGTATATGACATTTAAGAGTTGGAGGAAATGTATCTAATGTAAATTTAATTTTTTTTAAATGTATATATGCTTAAAGAGATTGTTTACCCTGATACTATCGTTGTCTACTGCTGAGGCAGCTGTGGAGGCAGAATACACAGTGGAAAGAACTGGATGCAGGGTCAAAACATCAGATTGCTTCTCCAGTTCTGGCACTAACTAGCTATGAAGTTTAAGCATGTCACAGCCACTTTGGATATGGATTTACTCGTTTTTAAAATGAAGGATGGTTTCCTATGACCCTTTCCAGTTCTAAGATTTCATGGAGGATTTTTCCACCTGTTGTTCTGAGTTACAAATACTTCCAATCTTTTCCTGTGTTCAGGGATCTTGTTTATTCTAACTTCATTGGAAACAGCACTGCCCTAAATGGGTGGCACAGAAGAAAGACCTGGCAATCTGTTTCCATAAATATTACAGTCAAGAAAACCCTATGGATCAGTTCTACTCTGCAACACATGGGGTCACCATAAGTCAGAATTGACTTGACAGCATGGGTTTGTTTTTTTGTTTTTTAATGGTTTTAGAGCAGGTAGAACCACTGAAAGCAAAAATGGATTTCTTCTCTTCTTCTTTTCTGAGATCCCATAATAATAAATAGGAACTGGAAATGGGGATGATTAAATTCAGAATTCTTGGTTTCTGGATAGGAAGAGAGTACTTGGAAGGAAAGCTGACTTTGCCAAGTATCACAAACTCCAGAAAGTGATCAGATTTGAGCCGAGTGGTTGTATTAACCTGTGTTCAATAAAAGCATATTGATTGGGCAAAGTAGTCTTCCAAGGCTGAGAAAAGAGGATGCAGTGATCATAAGTGCAGAGTATGAAAGCTCCCCAGACTTCAATAATGTATCATCAACTGGCATAATCTTCTGAGAAAGTGCAAAACCTCAAATTAACAGCACTGAATTGAGTCTAATACCCACATTGCATGACATCGGATCTACTCCTCAATCAGTACTTAATTTTCTCATACAGCCTTCAGCTTCCTGCTAGTTTTTGTTGTGTTTTGCAGGGAACAGCATTGACCTTGAGGAGTGCCAGTTATCTTCAACCTTAATATCCCCAAATGGCCAAATGTGTCTTGAAATATTCCTGGACAAATACAAAATGAAAAAATCCACACGCAGAAAAAAATTTCTATAATACTCACTTAATATTGTGTCAGATCTATCAGTTCTTCACCTGATAGTAAGCCCAGAGTGGTTAAGATCTAGTCAACCCTCCCATCTTTGTGCTTTTAGGAGAGCTAACTTTAAGAGACTTTGCTTGAGGCAACAAGAGTGAAATCAGCAAATTCATACTCCGATGCTGCATTTTACTGCCTAAATTTCATAATTCACAATCCAGGAACTTTGGGAATTGAAGCTCAGCAAGTCTTGAGGGAAAGTGACTTTTTCATTTCAATTAACAAACTTTACTCTGGAGTGTGACAATGGGATTAACTTTGAATCTTAGGGAACTTCTTTAATATTTTGTTCCAGCATCTCCATGTTGTATATTACATAGTAGAGTTCCTTTTTCAAAGTAGAAGGAGAATTTCTCAAAATAAATAATCTTTTCTTTATTCACTCATTTCATTTGTAAATGAAGTGTCCAGTTGGCATTTCTTCAAAAGGCAAATAATCTAAGAAAATATTCACATGCCCAAAATGTTCTTTGTATTAACTTTATAAGAAAATGCCGTCATTTCTAGGGTCTGGTTAAATACTACTTAGACCTTTCTATTTGTATGAGTTTTCTGTTGCTTTACAACAGATTGGAGCCCTGGTGGTGCAGTGGTTAAGAGCTCGGCTGCTAACCAAAAGGTTGGCAGTATCAATCCACCAGCTGCTTCTTAGAAACCCTATGGGGCAGTTTTACTCTGTCCTATAGGGTCGCTATGAGTCAGAATTGACTCGAGGGCAATGAGTTTGCTTTGGTTGTTTTTTTTTTTTTTTTTGTAATAAAGTAAAAATTAGGAGCCCCAGTGGTGCTGTAGTTAAGTGCTTGGCTGCTAACCGAAAGGGCAGCAGTTCAAACCCACCAGGCTTCTCTTAGCAGGAAAAAGATGTGGCAGTCTGCTTCAGTGATGATTTCAGCCTTGGAAACCCTATGGACCCTTCTCTGTCCAACAGGGTCACTATCGGTCAGAATCGACTCGACGGCAATGTGTTTGCTTTGGTTTGGAATGTAACAAATGATCACAAACTTGTCCATATCCAGCAGGAAGTGGGTGCATCTTTGTCACAGCATCCCTAGAATAATTCTTCAGATTCACTATGATTAGATTGGCTTAGGTCACATGATTCCCCCCCCCACCTCAAAACAGTCACTGAGACCAGGGTGGACAGACCGTGCTGATTGGGTCACATGTTCCACCCTGGAGGCAGACAGAAGGCAGAGGTCTTTTATTAAAATCAGGTGAATGGATGTTGGACAGCAGAAACCGCAATTGTCTACTACCCCTGTGCACTGAAAACTTTTTATCAGCTTCCTTATGAACAGAAGAGTTTGTTATTTCTTAACGATTACCCCATTGCTAGACATTTTAGGTTATTTCTAGCATGTTCCTGCTTAAAAACAGTTGTGTGAACAACATCTTTGCCCTGGAATATTCATTTTACTTGAAATCATTTCCCTAAAACGTATTTGCAGAAGTAGACCTACTAAACTGAATAGAATGACCATTTTTAAGTCTCTTCATATATATTGCCAAATTCTTTCCAGCAAGCATGTATTACTTACTGCTTTTACTAACATTTTATGAGACTTTCCACTTCAATACATTCTTTCCAGCATGAAGTGTATTCTTTTTCTTCCATATATGCCAATCTAACAGACACAAAGAATACACCAAGCCAAGCTAAACCTGTTGCCATCAAGTCAATTCCAACTAGTGGTAAGCCCACATGTTTCAGAGCAGAACTGCACTGCGTAGGGTTTTCAATGGCTGTGATCTTAGGGAAGTAGATCATCAGGGCTTTCTTCCGTGTATCACTGGATGGATTTAAACTACCACTCTTTTGTTAGTAGTCGAGTGCAAACCGTTTGCCCTATCCAAAAAAGACACAGAGGGAGCTTTATGAAGTCAGCAGATAAGAGCATGTGACTTTCGTGCTTATGAGATTTCAGTGACTTCCCATAGCCTTCAGGAAACAAGTCCAAACTCCCTAGAATGGCACACAGGCCTTCTGTGATATGCTCTCTGATGGTATCTCTACCTTTCTCTTCTGCTGCTTCCCAACCCACCCCAGACACCACATCTTGATTCTTATCTCTGTGTCTTTGTATACACTCTTCTCTGCCTATTCTCTTTCCTTTCTATGCTTATCATTCTATTTCAGTATATATACAGATACATGTGTGCATGTGTAAATTTATACATGTGTGTGTGTATATACTGTATCGTACCCATTGCCATCGAGTCTATTCTGACTAATAATGACCCTATAGGACAGAGTAGAACTGCCCCATAGAGCTTCCTAGGCTATAATCCTTATAGAAATTGAAGATTTTTACCAATTTCTGCAGTCTGAAATTGATCAAACATGCAGTTGAGATGCATTGATAATTACTGGTGATAGAATGAAAGAGTAGGAAATAAACAAGAAGGATCTGCAGGTGGAAAATACGGCCTTGGTGACAGAAATGACACCAGAGATTGCATGATAGAATTTTGCAAGACCAACAACTCCTTCATTGCAAATCCCTTTTTTCAACAACATAAACGGCAACTATACAAGTGGGCCTCTCCAGGTGGAAAACACAGAATCAAACTGACTACATCCGTGGAAAGAAACAATAGAAAAGCTCAATATCATCAGTCAGAGCAAGCCAGGGGCCAACTTCAGAAGAGACCGTCAACCGCTCATATGCAAGTTGAAGATGAAGTTGAAGCTGAGGAAAATTTAAACAAACCCACAAGAACCAGAATCCAATCTTGAGTATATCCCACCTGAATTTGGAGACCATCTCAAGAATAGATTTTTTGCATTGAACACTAATGACGGAAGATCAGATCAGTTGTAGGATGACATCAAGGACATCATACATGAAGAAAGCAAAGGGTCATTAAAAACAGGAAAGAATGAAAAGACCAAAATAGGTGTCAGAAGAGACTCTGAAACTTGCTCTTGAATGTAGAGTAGCTAAAACAAATGGAAGAAATGAACCGAAAATTTCAAAGGGCAGCTCGAGAAGACAAAGTAAAGTATTCTAATGAAATGTGCAAAGACCTGAAGTTGGAAAACCAAAAGGGAAGAACACACTCAGCATTTTTCAAGCTGAAAGAACTGAAGAAAAAATTCAAGCCTCAAGTTGCAATTTTGAAAGATTCTATGGGTAAAATATTGAACAATGCAGGAAGCATCAAAAGGAGACGGAAGGTGTCTTAGTCTTCTAGTGCTGCTCTAACAGAAATACCACAAGTGGATGGCTTTTAACAAAGAGAAGTTTATTCTCTCACAGTCCAGTAGGCTACAAGTCCAAATTCAGGGCTTCAGCTCCAGGGGAACACTTTCTCCATCGGCTCTGGAGGAAAGTCCATGTCATCAGTCTACCCTTGGTCTGGGAGCTTCTCTGCACAGGAACCTCAGGTCCGAAGGACGTGCTCTGCTCCTAGCACTGCTTTCTTGGTGGTATGAGGTTCCCAAGTGTCTCTGCTCACTTCTCTCTTTTATATCTCAAAAGAGATTGGATTAAGATACTATCTAATCTTGTAAACCTCATCAGCATAACCTCATCACAGTGATAGAATTTACAACACATAAGGAGATCACATATAACCTCATCATAGTGATAGAGTTTACAACACACAAGGAAATCACATCAAATTACACAATCATACAATACTGGGAATCATGACCTAGCCAAGTTACTACACACATTTTTGGGGGGACACAATTCAATCCATGATAGAAGGAATACACAAGGTCATTGTACCAGAAAGAACTGGTAACGTTCAAACATTTTCAGGATGTAGCAGTTAATCAACAACCAATGGTATTGAAGGAAGAAGTCCAAGCTGCACTGAAGGCATGGTGAAAAACAAGGCTTCTGGAATTGATGGAATACCAATTGAGATGTTTCAGTAAATGGATGCAGCACTGCAGGTGCTCATTCATCTATGCCAAGAAATTTGGGAGACAGCTACCTGACCAACCAACTGTAAGAGGTCCATATTTGTGCCCATTCCAAAGGAAGGTGATCCAACAGAATGCGGAAATTATCAAACAATATCATTAATATCACACTAGTAAAATTATTCTAAAGATCATTCAAAAATCGTTGCAGCAGTACTTTGACAAGGAACTGCCAGAAATTCAAGCTGGATTCAGAAGAGGACGTGGAACGAGAGACATCACTACTGATGTCAGATGGATCTTGGCTGAAAGCAGAGAATACCAGGCAGATGTTTACCTTCATTTTATTGACTATGCAAAGGCATCTGACTGTGTGGATCATAATAAATTATAGATAACTTTGTGAAGAATGGGAATTTCAGAACACTTGATTGTGCTCTTGAGGAACCTGTACATAGATAGATCAAGAGGCAATGGTTCAAACAGAGTAAGGGGATGCTGCATGGTTTAAAGTCAGGAATGGTGTGTGTCAAGGTTGCATTCTTTCACTATACTTATTCAATCTGTATGCTTAGCAAACATCCCGAGAAGCTGGATGATAAGAACTGGTGGAAGACTCATTAACAATCTACGATACGCAGATGACAACCATGCTTGCTGAAAGCGAAGAAGACTTGAAGCACTTACTCATGAAAATCAAAGACTACACCCTTCAGTATGGATTACACCTCAACATAAAGAAAACAAACATCTTTACAGTTGGACCAGTCAGCAACATCATGATAAACGGAGAAAATATAGAAGTTGTCAAGGACTTCATTTTACTTGGATCCACAATCAACGCCCATGGAAGCAGCAGTCAAGAAATGAAAGGAAGTATTGCATTGGACAAATCTGCCACAAGAGACCTTTTCAAAGTTTTGAAAAGCAAAGGTGTCACTTTGAGGACTAAGGCACACTTGACCCAGGCCATGGTGTTTTCAGTCACCTCATACGCATGTGAAAGCTGGACAATGAATAAGGAAGACTGAAAAAGAATTGATGCCTTTGAATTATGGTGTTGGCAAAGAATATTGAATACACCATGGACTGCCAAAAGAACAAACAAATTTGTCTTGGAAGAAGTACAACCAGAATGCTCCTGAGAAGCAAGGATGGCGAGACAACATCTCATGTACTTTGAACATGTTATCATGAGTGCTCAATCCCTGGAGAGGGACATCATGCTTGGTAAAGTAGAGGGTCATCGAAAAAGAGGAAGACCCTTGATGAAGAGGGACATCCAAAAACAGGAAGACCCTCGATGAGATGGATTGGCACAGTGGCTGCAACAAAGGGCTCAAACATAGCAACAATTGTGAGGATGTTCCAGGATCAGGAAGTATATCCTCCTGTTGCACTCAGGGTAGCTATGAGTTGGAACCGATTTGACAGCACCTAATAACAACAATCTTTATGGAAGCAGACTATCACATCTTTCTCCCACAGAGTGTCTGGTGGGTTCAAACCTTAACCTTTCTTTAGCAGCCCAGCATTTAACCACTGTGCCACTAGGGCTCCATATATATGTGTGTGTGTGTGTGTGTGTGTGTGTGTGCGTATAATTAGGGTAAGAACAATGTCTTGTTTATCTTTGTATATCTAGGCCCAAGCATAGTGTCTGTCACAAAAATAAATAAATGAGTAAATAATTGTTGAATGAATGCCATATAGTAATGGAAAGAGAATGGGTATTGACAGATGAGAGAGGTAAGAAATTGGTACTATAAAGAAAATACCTGTGTGATCCTAAAAAAAGGATTAAACCTCTCTGAACTTTATTTCATTATGTGACATGAAGCTAATGCTTACTACTATATCTTCTTCACAATATTATTTTAAAGATGAACTTGAGTGCTATAAATCTATCTGATGCTGTAATAAGTAATAAAATAAATAATGTTCTTTAGGATTTTTAGAAGCATTGACTTTGGAACACTTCATTAAAAGAGTGTCCCAACATCTTATCACCTTAGTAGGCCTCAGACAATCATATGAGTGAGGAAAAGTGGCAGATGGGAAAATAAAGAATATCCATTGTTGTTGTTTTAGGTGCTATCAAGTCAGTTCCAATTCATAGTGACCCTGTGTACAACAGAACGAAACACTGTCCAGTCCGGTGCCATCCTCACAATCCTTGCTGTGTTTGAGCCCATTATTACAGCCACGGTGTCAATCCATCTCATTAAGACTCTTCCTCCTTTTTTCTGACCCTCTGCTTTACCAAGCATGACGTCCTTCTCCAGGGACTGGCCCCTCCTGATAACATGTCCAAAGTACATGAGATGAAGCCTTCCAACCTCACTTCCAAGGAGCACTCTGGCTGTACTTCTTCCAAGACAGACTTGTTCTTTCTTGCAGTAGTTCATAGTATATTCGATATTCTTCACCAACACCATTAATTCAAAGGCATCAGTTCTTCTTTGGTCTTCTTTATTCATTGTCCTGCTTTCGAATGTTATGAGGCAATTGAAAATACCATGCCTGGGTCCAGTGCACCTTAGTTATCAAAGTGACACCTTTGCTTTTCAACACTTTAAAGAGGTCTTTTGCAGCAGACAGATTCGCCCAGTGCAATATGTCATTTGATTTCTTGACTGCTGCTTCCATGAGCATTGATTGTGGATCAAAGTAAAATGAAATCTTTGATAACTTCAATATTTTCTCCATTATCATGATGTTGCTTATTGGTCCAGTTGTGAGGACTTTTCTTTATGTTGAGGTGCAATCCATAATGAAGACTGTAGTTTTTTATATTCATTCAGTAAGTGCTTCAAGTCTGCTTTGCTTTCAGCATACAAGGTTGTGTCATCTGTATATCACAGGTTGTTAATGAGTCTTCCTCCAATCCTGATGCTGCGTCCTTCTTCATGTAGTCCAGCTTCTTGGGATATTTGCTCAGCATACAGATTCAATAAGCATAGTGAAAAGCATACAACCCTGACGCACACCTTTCCGGATTTTTAACCATGCAGTATCCCTTTGTTCTGTTAGAAGGATTGCCTCTTGGTCTAAGTACAGTTTCCTCAGGAGCACATTTAAGTGTTCTGAAATTCCTAACTCAATGTTGTCAATAATGTGCTATGATCGACACAGTCAGATGATTTTGCATAGTCAATAAAACACAGGTAAACATCTGTCTGGTATTCTCTGCTTCCAGTCAAAATCGATTTAACGTCAGCAATGATATCCCCTGTTCCGCATCCTCTTCTGAATCTGGCTTGAATTTCTGGCAGCTCTCTATGTATTGGTGCAACCGTTTTTAATTATCTTCAGAAAAATTTACTTATGTGTGATATTAGTGATATTGTTCCATAACTAAAGAAAATCTAGGGGAAATTAACTGACTTATTTATAAGAATCACCCCAAATGCTCTTATTAGGTGGTTATACTTACTGTGTAAAGGACATTTGGTGGTTCAACGGTAGAATCTTCGCCTTTCCTGCAGGAGACCCAGGTTTGATTCCCGACCAATGCATCTCATACATGTTGCTTGCATGTTGCTATGATATTAAACAGCTTTCGGCAGAGTTACTAGACTAAGATGGACTAGGAAGCAAGGCCTGGCTATCTACTTCCAAATTTCAGCCAGTGAAAACCCTATGGAATCCACAACCCTATGGATCCTCGTGATTTTTAAAAGCAATCAAGAGGATGGCTCAGGATCGGATAACATTTTGTTTCATTGTGCATGGGGTCACCATGAGTCAGGGGTCTACTCAAGGGCTGCTAACAACAACAACACTTACTGTGGGGCAGACAGCATTCTGGGTGCTCTGAGGTGGACTCCAATTCCCCAGGACAGAAAGGGGTGGACTGCTCTGATAGCCCAATAGGTTGCTGGGGCTGGAAGAGCCAAGAGAATGGTTGGCGCTATCAACGTCAGAATTCTACAGAAAACAGAACCCACAACCATCAGCAATGCAGCCAACCTAGAAATGGTGTCTCCCCACCTCATAAAATATAAAACTGGGAAAGATACAGAGAAGAACCACTCAAGTGATAACAGGAACAGAGCAACATCTAAGGACAAAAAAAAAGGATTAATTTAGAAAGATGAATTGCTTGAAAGTCCCTAAAGCATGCCTCTACCTATTCGCAGACTTGGCTCCAGCCATAATTGAGGCAACAGAACATTATGCAGAAGAATGAAAATGCAGATTATGCAGATAGAAGCTGACTGATTGCCTTTTAGACCTTCAGCTGGAAAACACTGGTCCTGGCACTGATGAGACGGTGTATTTACAGCTTGTGGGGAACAGAAGCTGCCTTGGACAGCAGCTGTCACTTTCTATAAACCACTGGAGAAGGAGCTCACAGGCACCTACATCAGGCAGCCTGGTTCTCGCCAGCAGATGTAGGGCCTGGAGCTTGTGGACCTTACAGAGATGTGAGGAAGATTAATTAGACCGTGTCTCTAAAGCCCTTTGAGCTCCTTGGAGGAAGGCATTTTAATTACAGTCTTGGCCAAGAGCAAGTGAGAAAACAGACAGGAAAATAATATCAGTTTTGTCAGGGGTAGGAAAGAAGAGTCATTGTTTGGATCATTTTCTTGCCTCGAGTAATGCATCTGTGTTTTCCCACCTAATTCTAGAATCTAGACATCGCTTGAATGAGACTCGATAATCTCATGTCTCCATTGGTTCACTGGGTATGCTATGGCTGGGCTTTTTTTATTGAGATTATTATTCAGACATTTTACTACTCAAATCAATTCATTTCTGAAAATTGCCTTGTAAGGGGAGAAAGATTCTTCTTTTCTCTGCCTATTTGAACTTTGTCTGAAATGTGTTGAAAGAGTGTATTTACCCTGATTTGGTTAGAGATGTAATTTGTTTGCTCCTAAATTTATTCTGCATAGAAGAAGTAAACACCAGCTTTTAACCAGCTGACAAAGGCATACGATACAATTTAAATTTCTAGCAATTTGAGATAAATTTCTTCGGAATTTAGAAAGAAAGCCAGACAGGGCCTTCTAGTTGTGACACCTTAAGCAGATCCAATTCCATCCACACAAAAGGTCAGGTTAAAGCGTTGGTATCTATACACCATACACAAAACACTGAAATAATCAGTCTTTTGACTCATGCAGGAGTTCGCTGCACTTCAACATTTGCATTTGGGGGCAGGGAGTTTGCCTTTGTCTCCACTGTAGCTGCAGGTTTAATCAATAATTTTAAACAGGTCAATTCAATGAATGATATCAAGTAATTAAATTCAGTGAGTTAGAAATTGATGAAAGACTATCATCTACAGACTTGGGTTCTAGTTTCAATAAGTGAGAAAAAAAAATTTGGATTGAAGGGTCTTACCCTGGCATTACAGGCCTTAGAATGCAGAAACAGCACAGAATCTCTCCAGGTCTACAGATTAAGAAAGGGAAACTGGTGGCTCAGTGGTAGAATTCTTGCATTCCATGCAAGAGACTGGTGTTCTATTCCTGGCAAATATACCTCATGTACAGCCACCACCCGTCTGTCAGTTAAGGCTTGCGTGTTGCTGTGATGCTGAACAGGTTTCAGTGGAGCTTCCAGACTAAGATGGACTAGGAAGAAAGGCCAGGAAATCTGCTTCCAAAAAATCAGCTAATGAAAGTCCTATGGATCACAATGTCCAATGTGCATGAGGTAGCCATGAGTCAGGTCTGCCTCCACAGCAGCTAACAACAACAACAACATACTAGGAGGTTAGGGTTAGAAATGACAGGTGCCCTCTGGACTGACAGGTCTGCAATTTTGCTCAGCCTTCATTCCTGGCAATCTGGTCTTAAGGCAGGAAAACAAATGTGGGCTTCTTCCACTCAGCCCTCCTAAAGAGTAAGTAGGAGCTGAATGTGGAGTTTGGAAGGAGACAGAGAGAAGATCTGGGTGTAGTCACTTCTTTAGCTCTCCAGTTCAAAGGTATCTAAGGAGCCTCCCACTGAGGTGAACTTTCTGCCAATTAAATTACAGCTGGTCACTTTCAGCATCAAATGCCCTCCCCTGTGTGTCCCAGAAGGTCTTGCCTACTTGTTAAACCAAGCTCGTTGCCATCAAGTCGATTCTGACTCATAGCAACTCTACAGGACAGAGTAGAAATGTCCCATAGGGTTTCCAAGGTGCGGATTTGAACTGCCAACATTTTGGTTAGCAGTTCCACTTACATGGTAGTAACCATATAACATACTACTGACCCCTCCTTGGTGCTTTTTGCCAGCGTGCATCCCCCGTGCCCAGGTAAGTCTTCCATCCAGTGTCTGCAAGGTCTGCTTAATGGGCTACTTTCTTGGAATTAGGCAATAAAATATTTTTGGTGTTGTTAGTTGCCGTTGAGTGGTTTCTGACTCTTAGTGACCAAATGTAAAGCAGAACAAAACACTACCTGGTCCCACACTATCTTCATGATCACCAGCATGCTTGAGTCCATGGTTGCCTTGATACCAAGGGGCTCATCTTCCAGCACTATATTGGACAATATTCTGTTGCAATCCATAGGGTTTGCGTTGACTAATTTTCAAAAGTAGACCACCAGGTCTTTCTTCCTAGTCCGTCTTAGTCTGGAAGCGTCACTGAAACCTGTCCATCATGGGTGACTCTGCTGGTATTTGAAATACTGGTGGCATAGCTTCCAGAATCATAGCAACATGCAAGCCACCTCAGTATGACAAATTGACAGGTGATGGCAATGAAACATAGAAAAGTTTTTACCCTTAATTAAAGAACTTGAGCTAGGGAATTTAAACCATTTGACCAATCTATAAAGGGAACTGAAATCTCCACAGGTCAGGGATTTAGTTGCTGTTGCCTTAATTGTTTCAGGATCAATCTTTCTTTGGAATTTCAGGCTCTCACAGATCCTCCTTCCCATTTAGTCTCCTGGGGTCAAGGGCATAGAAAACTAGAACTGGATGATCCCCAAATATAGATCATCTTTTTCATTTCCATTATGATTTTTTTCTTTGATCCATTGAACTATTGAGATGTGTGGTTTAATTTCTAAACATATAGGGATTTTTCAAATTTCATATTCTTGCTATTGATTTCTAACTTAATTGCACTGTGGGTAAAAGAATGTGATCTGAATATTATCGGTTCTTTGAAAGTGGTTGATACTTGCCTATTGTCTACTATTTGTTCAACTTTAGTAAATGTTCCACGTATGCTTGCAAAGAATATGAATTAGAGCAGAATTCTAAATAAATCAAGCATGTTAACTATGGTATACAAAACTTCTTTATCATTTTTTAGACCACTTGACATACCGAAAATTGAAAGAGATATGTTGAAATCTCCCACTATGATGGTGCATTTGTCAATTTCTCCCTTTAGTTCTATCAATTTTTGCTTTATATATTTTGAAGACATTTTAATAGTTGCATACATATTTAAAATAGTAAATCTTCCTGATGAATCAAATCTTTGTCATTAAGAAATGATCTTCTCATTACCTAATAGTACTTTTTGTCTTAAAGTCTATTTAGTCTACTTTCATTTGATAATAATATGGCTGCCCCAGATTTCTTTTAATCGTATTTTCCAGGTATGTATTTTTCCATCCTCTTCACTTTCAACCTTCCTATTCTTACATTATTTAAGTGTATTTCTTGGAAACATCATAGTGCTAGATTTGTTTTGTTTTGTTCCCCCCTAATCTGACTATCTTTTGGACAATCTCTTTTAAATTTAAGTTTACTTCATTTATTATTTTTGGAATAATGAACTTGGTTCTACCATCTCATTTTTTAATTTTTATTTGTCTCTCCTTTTCTATGTCTTGTTTATTCTCCTTTCTTGCCTTTCAATACTTCTTTTTCTTCTTCTTCTTCTTCTTCTTCTTCTTCTTTCTTGACCTGCTGTCTGGATTGATTGAGGATTTTTGTTTGTTTTTGTTATGGATTGAATTGTGTCTCCCAAAAATGTGCGTCAGCTTGGCTAGGCCATGATTCCCAGTATTGTGTGATTGGCCATCTGATGTGATTTTTCTTATGTGCTGTAAATCCTACCTCTATGATGTTAACTAGGCAGGATTAGAGGAATTTATGTTAATGAGATGGGACTCAATCTACAGGATTAGATTTTGCTTGCGCTGGATCTTGCAGCTGGCTCCTATTCATCTGAACTCTGGTTCTTGGGACTTCAGCTAGCAGCTTACCTGTGGTCTTCCCTGCCGATTTTGGGATTCATCTATCTTCATAGCCTGTGAGCAAGAGCCCTGCTATTTGACCTGCCAATCCCGGGTTCGCCAGCCCCTGTGGCTATGTGAATCAGGAGAAGCCTCTATCCTGTGTATATATGTGTATATGTGTATGTGTATATATATATGTATATATGTATACACTTTACGGGTTTTGCTTCTCTGTAGATAAAAAAAAGAGAATTGAGCAGAGAGGAATGAATGAAGAACCAGGGGGGAGCACATCCTTTCGACTGGGGTGCCTGCACTAAGAAGCTCCTAGACTAGGGGAAGATTGATGACAAGGAAAATCCCCCAGAGCTGACAGAGAGAAGAAAGCCTTCCCCTGGAGTCAGCATCCTGAAATTGGACTTTTAGCCTCCTAGACTATGAGAGAATAAATTTCTCTTTGTTAAAACCATCCACTTGTAGTATTTCTGTTATAGCAGCACTAGATAACTAAGACAGTTTTCATACTATTTTTCCATTTTTTTCCCTCTACTGGTTGGGAATGAAAGCATTCTACTTTCATTCTTTTAATGTCTGCTTTGAAATTGTACCATGCATATTTAAATTAACAAAGTCTAATGTTAGATTATATCTTAACCTCTTTACCAAAAATACAAGTGTCTTAAGGCATTTTCATATAGCCACTATCCTTCCCCTGACTTACATACCTACTTTTGACAAGTGCTTTCTTTCTGGGTCTTTTAAACAACACACATTGTAATTTATCTTTTATTTAGAAAGAGTTTGTTTATATTTGTATGTGCTTATCATTTTATTGGTCACAATTCGTTATTGCCTCTCAGACTTTCCTTCTGCGATGTTTTTTCTTCCTCCTGAAATTAACCTTCAGAGGCTTATTTAATGCAGATTTATTGGTGGAAAATCCTACTATTTTTTATCTGCAAATGTTTTTATTTCACTTTTATTTTTGAAAGATAATTTTGCCAGGTACAGAATTATAAGTTGATGTCTTAGTCATCTGGTGCGGCTCTAACAAAAATACCACAAGTGGATGACTTTCACAAAGAGAAATTTATTTTCTCACTGTCTAGTAGGCTAGAAGTCCAAATTCAGGGCATCAGCTCCAGGGGAAGGCTTTCTCTCTCTGTTGCTCTGGAGGAAGGTCCTCTTCATCATCAGTCTTCTCTTGGGCTAAGAGCGTCTCTGCGCAGCAGCCTTGGGTCCAAAGGACCCACTCTGCTCCACGTGCTTCTTTCTTGGTGGTATGAGGTCCCCCACTCTCTGCTTGCTTCCCTTTCCTTTTATCTCTTGAGAGATAAAAGGTGGTGCAGGCCACACCCCCAGGAAACTCCTTTTACATTGGATCAGGAATGTGACCTGGGTAAGGGAGGTGTTACAATCCCACCCTAATCCTTTTTAACATAAAATTACGATCACAAATGGAAGCCAACCACACAATTCTGGGAATCATGGCCCAGCCAAATTGGTATACACGTTTTTGGGGGGACATAATTCAAACCATGACAGTTGACATTTATTGTCTCTCATAAAGATATTTTTCCACAATCTTTCTTCCATTATGGCGACTGAGAAGTCTACTCCCCAGTTGTCACTCTTCATAGGTAATCTATCTTTTTCTCTGATGCCTTGTAAAATCTCCTCTTTAGCTTTTGTATTCTGAAGCTATGCTATATGCTTTGTCTAGGAGTAGAATCTGTGTATTCATCTCTTTCAACATTCTGGGAAATTATCAGCAATTATCTCTTCAAATACTGCCTTGCTTGAAATACTCTATCCTCTCTTTCTAGAATCTCTTAGAGTTTTGGTATACATTCTCATTCTATGCTCTCTCTTAAATTTCCTGACATATTTTTCATCTCCCTTCTCTGTGTGCATTCTAGGTTATTTCTTCAATTATATCTTTTAGTAATTCTCTGTCTAGTTATGTCTAATTCACTGCTTATTTACTCCACTGTGGGTTTGTTTTTTTGTTTTGTTTATTTCCACAATTGCAGTTTTCTTTTTTGAAGTTCTATTTTGTTCGTTTCTGGATCTGTTGATCATTCCTGATGTCTCCTATCAATCCTCTCTATGATTATGTCTTCTGTGAGTGGTGACAGTTAACTTGTCAAGGCTGACTTCCTGAAGGCTGGTCTCTTAGAAAAGGACTTGGCCTCCTGCAAAGCTCCACAGAAACCAGCCATAGCTCATTGCTTAAGGCAATCAATCCTAGTCAACCTCAAAGCTTGGCCTGCAGCCCCTGGACCATGCCAGGGGAAGGGATGTACTCCCTCAACCATGAACACTGAGCTGGCAGACCAGGGCTGGAGCCAAAGTTATGCCACATCATATTGCTATTGTATTCCTTTCCTAACCATGCAGCTTAAAAGGTGCACAACCCAAGGTCGGGGTCCTTCCTCTTTAAGTCTGGCTCTGATGTCTGGCTTTGTGCTGCCCTGAATCTATGCATTTTACCCAATCAGCACTGCCTCCCAAAAGCTAATGCCAAGTCTCCAGGCCAGTTGCTCTCTGCTCCTGGCCCACAGTTTAATACAGATTCCCACATCAAGATGCTGCTGTTGGCGTTTGCTCCCAAGATAACCCTCTTCCTCCTGCTAACTTCTTGCTCACTGCTCCCACAAACAGGGTCAGCTCACAGTTTGCTCCTTTGGAGAAGACAAGGAACAAGGATCCTCTCTATCCTTCAAGTTAAGCAATTGATTAAAAACTATGCTTTATTTAGAATTCAGTTGCTTTTTAGTAGGAGGGTCCCCCCAGGTTATCTTGACCCCAGTAAAGTTACAGCAGAAGTCTCAACTAGGGTTCACCTTAAAATTCATTCTAATTGTGAGGTTGAAAATGCAGTGGTGGTCCCAATATGACACTCATCTGATTTTAGATCTAGCACACCCACCTCCTCCCACACATGTACTGCTACTTTACAGCAACCAGAGCCAGATGTGAGTTTCAGCATCCTCCCATCCATCACTGACACCCCTTGAGAGAAAGCTCCCCAAGAGCCTGGGAGAATGCTAGGGAAATGCTAGGATCTGAAATATTGGTCAAAGTCAATTCTCAATCTTGGATGCCTGTTAGAATCACTTAGGGAAATTTTAAGATCCCAGTGCACAGGTAGCACCTCAGATCAATTACATCAGAATTTGTAGATGAAGAGCCCATACATACAACAGTATTTGGATACAGAGATAAATAACTCACCATCTTTGTCCTGGATGATCTGACAGACCAGAGAAGGAAACAGATCAGACAGTCAAAGCAATGTGACACATGCCCTATTAGAGAGCTGTATTAGGAGTCCCTGGGTAGTACAAATGCTTAATACTGGTTAACACTACCCAAAATGTTGGAGGTTCGAGTCAACCCAGAGGCACCTTAGAAGAAAGGCCAGCGATCTACTTCCAAAAGATCATCCATTGAAAACCTTATGGAGCACAATTGTACTCTGACACACATTGGGTTACCATGAGTTGGAATTGACTCAATGGCACCTGGTATTTTTATAGGTAGATTAGGGGCAAAGACAAAGGACTGCTTATCTCTGTGAAGGGATGAGATAAGAAGGTCAATGACAGCTTATAGAGGAGATGATGCCTGTGCTATATCTTGAAGAATAAATAAGAGTTTGCAGGTGGAAAAGCTGGGAAGAATATCAGAAGGGAAGAGCCTCTGCAGGCACAGAGGCATGAGAAAGCAGGTGCCTTCATAACAACAAGCATTTCAATAAGGCTACAGAGTGGGGTATATGTTAGAAAGTCTGCTAGAAAAATATGAAAATCATGAAACACTGATCAAGAAGCTCATCTTTATTCAGAAGGCAGTGGAGAGTATTAACAAGCAAGTAACAGAAATCGGCTTGACTGGACTTGCATTTTAGGAAGATGTAAGGAAACTACACCCTGCTATTATCTGTGCTGCTCTTGTATACAGGTTGACCATGGATTTTGGAAGGAGCCCTGGTCGCACCATGATTAAGCACTCAGTCGCTAACTAAAAGGTTGGTGATTTGAATGCACCAGAAGCTCCATGGGAGAAAAGACCTGGCGACTTGCTCCCTTAAAGATTACAGCCTTGGAAACCCTATGGGGCAGTTCTACTCTGTCCTATAGGGTCGCGATGAGTCAGAATCGACTCAACGGCACACAAGATCATTTTTGGATGTGGTTTTCGTATTGAAACTACAGGACTAAGC
Source organism: Dugong dugon (assembly GCA_030035585.1). Classification (NCBI taxonomy): domain Eukaryota; kingdom Metazoa; phylum Chordata; class Mammalia; order Sirenia; family Dugongidae; genus Dugong; species Dugong dugon. The sequence goes on from CM057479.1 coordinate 14,321,410, forward strand.
CATACCCTTCGAGGTAGGGGTGGAGTTTCCCTGAAGGGGGTAGAGTGCCAGTATCAATCCTCTTGGAAAGACTGAGATCCTAGGACAGAAATTGAGGACTTACTAGAATGAGATACCATCTCACCCCAACAAGGCTAGCATTAATACAAAAAACACAAAATAATAAACTTTGGAGAGGTTGTGGAGAGACTGGAACACTTATACACCGTTGATAGGAATGTAAAATGGTACAACCACTTTGGAAATCGATTTGGCACTTCCTTTAAAAGCTAGAAATAGAAGTACCATACGATCCAACAATCCCACTCCTTGAAATATATCCTAGAGAAATAAGAGTCATCACATGAATAGATATATGCATACGCATGTTCACTGTAGCACTGTTCATGATAGCAAAAAGATGGAAACAACCTAGGTGCCCTTCAACGGATAAATGGATAAACAAATTATGGTATATTCACACAATGGAATACTACGCAATGATAAAGAACAACGATGAATCCATGAAACAGCTCATAACATGGATGAATCTGGGAGGCATTATGCTGAGTGAAATTATTCAGTCACAAAAGGACAAATATTGTATAAGACCATTATTACAAGAACACAAGAAAAGGTTTAAAAACAGAAGAAAACATTCTGTGATGGTTACGAGGGTGGGAAGGGAGGGAGAGGGGTATTCACTAACCAGATAGTAGACAGAATTATCTTAGGTGAAGGGAAGGACAATACACACTACAGGGGAAGTAAGCACAACTGGACTAAACCAAAAGCTAAGAAGTTTCCTGAATACAACCAAGCACTTTGAGGGAGAGAGTAGCAGCAGTGGGGGTCTGGGCACCATGGTTTCAGGGGACATGTAGGTCAATTGGCATAACAAAATTTATTAAGAAAATGTTCAGCATCCCACTTTGGTGAGTGGCATCTGGGGTCTTCAAAGCTAGCGAGCAGCCGTCTAAGATGCATCAACTGGTCCCAACCACCTGGAGTAAAGGATAATGAAGAACACCAAAAACACAAGGAAAGTAGTAGCCCAAGAGACAGAAAGGGCCACATAAACCAGAGACTCCACCAGCCTGAGACCAGAAGAACAAGACGGTGCCCAGCTACCACCAATGACTGCCCTGGCAGGGAACATAACAGAGGGTCCCTGATGGAGCAGGAGAAAAGTGGGGCACAGAACTCAAAGTCTAGTAAGAATACCAGACTTAATGGTCTGACTGAGACTGGTGGGATCCCAGAAGACATGGTCTCCGGACTCTGTTAGCCCCAAACTAAAACCATTCCCAAGGCCAACTCTTCCAAGATTAGACTGGACTATAAGACATCAAATGATACTTGTGAAGAGTGTACTTCTTAGCTCAAGTAGATACATGAGACTAAATGAGCAACTCTTGTCCGGAGGCGAGATGAGAAGGCAGAAAGGGACAGGAGCTGGTTGAAAAGACACGGAAAATCCAGGGTGGAAAGGAGGAGTGTGCTGTCACAGTATAGGGAGAACAACTAGGGTCACATAACAGAGTATGCATAAATTTTTGTATGAGAAACTAACTTGAATTGTAAACTTTTACTTAAAGCACAATAAAAAAAAAAAAAGAAAGAAAGAAATTGAGGACTTAGAGATTTGTCATGGGACAGAAGGGAAAAGAGATCCCTAACCTAGATATCAAAAGGTTGTCCATTCAAGTCCAGCCAGAGGCATCTTGGAAGAAAGGCCAGGAGATCTACTTGCAAAATATCAGCCACTGAAAACTCTATGGAGCACAGCTCTTCTCTGACACACATGGGGTCACTATGAGTCCGAATCAACTTAATGGCAACTGGCAGGTGGAAGCCCATGTGTGCTCGAATGCCAGCACTGGTAGTTCAGTGGTAGAATTCTCACCTTCCACACAAAAGACTGGGGTTCGATTTCCAGCTGATAAACCTCACGTACAGCCACCACCTATCTATCAGTGGAGGCTTGGGTGTTGCTACAGCGCTCAACAGATTTCAAAGGAGCTTACAGACAAGGATTGGGCAGCATTTTCTTCCATTGCCCATGGGGTCACCACGAGTGCTTGAAAGAGCTCTCTGCATAAAGAAGAAACAAAGCCTCTGTCCCACTGTAGCAGAATCGATTGGAGCAGAGAACACCAACAAACCTTGAAAGGATGCTGAGAGCAAGCATCTCTAGTAACAGTACAAAGCAGCTCCTTGTACTGTCATCCCCTTTGTTTTTCTCCTAGAAAGAAAGGGCTTTTTAAGTGCTTACATTTCAGTCCTGGTCTCAGCTGTGAGATGGAAAGTAAACAAGTGTCTGTGTACTGAAGTGGCAATGTGGAAACAGAGCTACGAAACCCAGCAGAGGTAGCAGCTATGATTGATAAGCTCCCCCAGGAAAAGCTGAATCTCAGGGACAAGGGAGGAGGGAGCTGTAAGGTCCAGCTAACCCTCCCATTGGAGAACCTCCTCTACCAGCCTCCAGAGAAACCGGCATGTCATTTTATTAGGAGAGCCTTGGGGAGTTCAAACAGAGTATGAGCCATGGACTACAGGGGCCAAGACTAATGGCAGGAAACTCCTTTAGGAGGATTCTCTTCCAGTTAAGAAATGATGGCAGCTCGAACTGAGACAGAAGAGATAGGGAGGAAAAGATGAGACACGTGCAGGAGGGAGACTCAACAGGGTATAATGAAATGGGCCAGGTACCAGGAGCAGAAGGAGAGTGATGATCTTGCAAACTAGAATAAAGGAAGCGTGCATGGGAAGCAGCAAGGAAAGTTCCTGAAGGTGCAGGCATGGCAGAAAAGATAAGATTCCACTCCTTTGAAGAGTAAGGACAAAAACCAGGCCTCCTCTTCCTATCTGCTGCTGAAGACGTAATAAAAGTTTGATGAATGAAAAGAAGAAAAGAGAACTTTACATAGATTAACTAATAAAACATATCAGTCCTGTAAAAGTGAGCCTGCTACATGGTAAGAACCAGGATTCGAAGCCAAGTCAGTCTTGCTCCAAATTTCCACCACACCATCCAGTGCGCTAGCGGATTTTAGTCTGTTTTTGGTTTTTCTGGTTGGTTTTTTTATTGAGTCTAGGGGATGATGTCTCAATTTCATTTGGTTTAATAGCCATTATTTATGAATGAGGGCACAGAGAGCCACATGCCAGACATGGTATGTGTATGAGGACACTGAAGCTCAGAAGTGCCACGTACCACAGCTAATCAGTGTGAACCTGAATTTATGCCCTAGCTTGTCCTGGCCCACAGCCCATGTTCTTTCCACTGTGAAAGTAGTGCAGCAGAATGGTTGAGAGCTTGGCTTCTGGATGTATCAGAACTAGGTTCAAATCCTGCCTCAGTTTCTTTGTTATTTGTTAGGTGCTATCGGGTCAATTTTGACTCCATGTGACAGAGTAGAACTGCCCCCATAGGGTTTTCTTGGCTGTAATCTTTATGGGAGCAGATCACCAGATCTTTCTCCCTCAAAGCAGCTGGGTAGGTTTGAACTACCAACCTTTAGAATAGTAGTTTAGCCCTTAACCATTGCTCTACCAGGACTCCTTCTTCGGTTTCTTAACCAGTAAGTTTTTTAGCCTCAATTTCCTCATCTGCTCACAGGGTGCTTCAGCAGGTTGAGTGAGATAATACATGTAAAGAACTTTGTGTAACCTCTGGTATATAGCAAGTGCTCCAAACTACCTTCAGTCCTTGTGGTAGGCAGAATGATGACTCCCAAAGATGTTGACATCCTAATCGCCGAAACCTGTGAATATGTTACCTTGCATAGCAAAAGCAATTTTGCAGATGTCATTAAATTAAGGATCTTGAGCTGAGGAGATTATTATGGATTATCTGGTGGTCCCAACGTAATCACCAAAAAAAAAAACAACAGCCAAAAGCCACTGTTACCAAGTTGATTCCAACTCACAGCAACTCTATAGGACAGAGTAGAACTACCCCATAGGGTTTCCAAGAAGCGGCTGGTAGATTCAAACTGCTGACCTTTTGGTTAGCAGTTGAGTTCTTAACCACTGTACCACCAGAGCTCACAAGGGTTCCTAAAAGTGGAAGAATGAGGAAGAAGAAGAGAGTCAGAGAGAAAGATATGACAATGAAAGAATGGCAAGAGAAAGATGCAAAATTGCTGACTTTGAAGACAGAAGAAGGCCATGAGCCAAGGAATGTGGACAGCCTCTAGCAAATGGAAAAGGCAAGGAAACGGATTCTCCCCTAGAGCCTCCAGAAGGAGCACTGCCATGCTGACACCTTGATTTTAGGGCATGTTGCACTTCTGACATACAGAACTGCAAGATAATACGTTTGTAAGTTAGCAAGTTGGTGGCAATTTGTTACAGCAGCAGTAGAAAACTAATATAGTCTTTATGAAGGAAATAACTGCAGGTTGTTAGCTGTTATGTGATTTAGCCTTGCTTCTCAGGAAGTCTATCTGGGTGGACGATAAGCTGTTTCAGGGCAGGGACTACGGCTTATGTTTCTATATCCCCTACAACGTTTCACCTAGAAGACTTCTAGGCACATATTGAGCCCTCTAAGTTTAGTTAATTGAACTTTTGGGTAAGTGAGTGAAATGGGTTAAGATAAATAACCCCAGTGACAATTTCTGTTAAGTTCTAGAAGCATCACTTGGTTCTGTCAAAGCAACTGTCCAGGGGAATTCTACCAATGCATCAGGCCTCTAGGAGAAGCTTCTAGGGGGAGAGCCTGTCCCCTCATGACCCCATACACCACCAGCACCATATAAACGCATGAGACTGGGGTTCCAGCATACAACCTCAGGGTCATTTGACCACTCTGAAAATGTGGCAAATGAAGTCAATTGATAATAAGTCAATCAACATTTATTGACTATCTCGTGTGCAAACTATTTAAAAAATACAATAATTACTGACTTCAAAATATTCAAAATAAAATTAACGTAACAGAGCATGCATGTAAAGCAACTAAAAAAAAAGTAAAACAAAGGATAAACATACACAGCAAGGCCAGGGTAACCACTGAGCCTACCGCCTACATCTTTCAACTTCTCTCTACGCCCACTGCCACTTGTATCCCTAATCCACATAATTTCTCAAATAATGAGTCACATAACCACCCCCCAGATTACAACATTCTCCCTGGTCTCCCTAAATCTAGGCTGGCCCCTCTCCAACCTACTCGTCATTCTGTAGCTAGAGTGATCTTTCTAAAATACAAATATGATACGGTTCTCCTTCTGCTCCAGGCTCTTCACTGGATTCACTTTGCTTTGGTGAAATTCCAAACTCCTTAACAAGGTTGCTAGGCCTTGACTTATCTAGTACATATTACCCTCTCAATTACCATCTTTTGTCTCCTACTTCCTTCTCACTCAACAAGCCCTTTAGAGCCACAGCGTGTGGCTGAAGAAGACACTCCCCAACTCCAAGGCACAGGGGGCAAACAGAAAGACTATGATGAGAAAGACACCTTTTATAGTTCTTCAGTGCACAAACTACACAACCATGCACAGTAGCTCTCCATCACCTATCAGCTAACCTTCTTTTGTTTCACAAACACAGTGTGCTCACTTGCCTCTGGATCTTGTCCCAAGCTATACTGTCTGAATGGATCATTATTCTCTTTGGGAAGTCCTCCCTGACACCAAGTCTGGAGAACAGGGCTTATAAAAATAGTTCAGAGGCCAAAAGAGACCAGAATGCATAGCCCCTTGTCACAGACAATCATTGAGAACCCAGGTTTCTGGGGACCAGAGCCAAGGGAGACTTACCCTGGGATGTAAGAATGTGAACCCAGCTGGATTCCAAATAAGAAATATCCTTTCCACTCCAGAAACCAAAAGGAGGAAATGGCTACAAAGGAATAAGGTAGACCAAAGCTTGGGATTATGGATAAAAGGCAACTAATGGAAGACTATAAAACGTGCAGGGCTGAAGGGCCCTTACGATTATGGATCGTATCATATTTCTTTCTATATCCCTAACACCCAGCACAATGTTAGGTAGATAGTTTTTTTGGTAAGTGATAGGTGAGAGAATGAATGAGCCTTTCAGTCAGTGAGTGAGTAGCTAGGGACTCTTCATTAAGGAGATGAGGTCTGAATTAGACCTCGAAGGTCAGGCTCAGTTTGGGTTAGCTGAGGACAAAGAAGTCGACTGAAATCAATAAAAGGAGTGAACACAGGTATGTGGCAATGAAGATCTCAACCTAATTAGGAAGACTGTGCCTATCATTGAAACTGCCAGCCTTCGGACCATGAGTTCTGTTGAGTTCAGCCCACACAGCACGTATCTTTTCTTTTTAATTAGTTGCCACATTTAAAAATTAGATTTCACATAAAACCTCAGACAAGCTGTCAACATAGGCTCACATACCCACATGCAAGAGCGAGCTGGGAAGGAGTAGAGATGCCTCTTTGTACAAGACTTCACTTCCCCCTGGCCCACCGCACCCACTTACATCACCTGCCTGGCCCAGAGGCCTTTGCCTGTTCAGCCCCTGGTGCCCAGGTGACAGGAAGCGGTGGAAGTGGTCAGGGCTGGCCAGTTTACAAAGCCTTGGAAGCCGAGCAGGAGACTGTTCCTCACCCATTGAGAAGAAAGGAGCCACTGGTATTCTATATCCCAAGACCATTAATAAAATGGGGTTGAAAATAAATCAACAATAGAGGTGGGGAGTAGAGGGAGAGATCACCACCCTGTAAATGGGCCATGAGGCATTGAAAGCCTTTGGGAAAAAGCAGAACCCAGTTTACTTATAGGAGGCTGAGCTGGCTCAGCTCCTCTCCTACCATTCCGGACTATACAAAGAGCTACAGAGGAGGTTCCAGTTCAGTAAAAGAAACAACCCAGCCTCCAATATGTGCATGCCTGTGTGCATGTGCACACACAAGTGTACACTTATGCACGCACACACACACACACACACACACACACAGAGGGCCCTCATATCTACCCTCGACTGCAGAGAGCTGTGGACCTCTGAGAATGACAACAATATAAAGCAAAGTTCGTAGAGAACATGTGTGCTATTGGCTCAGGATACTGCTTTCTTTCCCTCACCCAAACTTCCCAGCATAAATCCATCTGTGTGATATTCCACCTCCTTGCTAGTGAACAAGGGATTCCAATGCAAAGAGCTGTTCCAGTAGGTATGACTCTTACTCCGCAATCCTGCTAGAGACTGGTCTATATGTTTAATCTTTACAGTAATCCTAGGAGGTCATTACTATTAGTGTTCCCATTTTACAGATGAGGAAACTGAACCATGTAGTTCAATAACTTGCCCAATCATGCAGCTAGGACCTGGGCAAATCAGAATTCAAATTAAGGAAGCCTGGCCCCAGTATCTGGAGCCCTGGTGGGGCAGTGGTTAAGAACTCGGCTGCTAACCAAAAGGTCAGCAATTCAAATCCACCAGTCACTCCTTGGAAGCCTTATGGGGTAGTTCTACTCTGTCCTGTAGGGTCGCTGTGAGTCAGAATTGACTCAACAGCAATGGGTTTGGCTCCAGTATCCAAGTGGAAAGTCAGCCTTTCCACTGTGTTCTAATGTCTCTTCCCATCTGTCAGAGAGCTGGTCAGCTTCCCGAGGGGTAATAACATTTTTTTTTTTAATTCAACAGAGGAGGAGTGTAGTAGCTATCAGTGCTATTCACCAAACATTTCTAATTCTTTCTTTCAGGGGGCCTGAAGGATTACACTTAGACATGGCTAGTGGCATAACAGTTAAGCATTCAGCTGCTAACCGAAAGGTTGGCAGTTTGAATCCACCCAGTGACTTCACTGTAGAAAGATCTGGCAATCTGCTCCTGTAAAGATTTACAGCCTAAAAATCCCTATGGGGTAGTTTTACTCTGCCACATGTGGTTACTATGAGTTGAAAATCTACTTGATGGCACCTAACAAGAACAGCATGTGACTTGCTTGGGCCAATGAAATGTGAGCAGAAGTGACTCAGGAAGAAGTGACATCCAGGAGAAAGCAAGTCCCCACAGCCCCTTCCTGGGCATTGGTGATCTTAGAAGCACATGTCAAGAGAGGGCCATTGTCATCCTGGGTCCTTGGATGACAGCAATCAGCTAAGCCCCCTGGACACGTGGCATGAGTTGGAAATAAACTTTGCTGTGTTAAACCATTGAGATTTGGGGATTATTTGAAATCTTTATGCATTTTAGTGAACATGTAGTGGATTTAGTTTTGGTATTCTCTTTTGAAGCCTCTACTATTTAACCAGAGTTAAAACTCTCACTGTTTAACTCTTTATTGCTTTTAGATGCCGACAAGTCGGCTCTGACTCATAGCGACCCTGAGTCATCCTCACAATAGAAGGTATGTTTGAGCAGTACATTGACAAGGAACTGCCAGAAATTCAAGCCAGAATCAGACGAGGACAGGAACGGCGGATATTATAGCTGTTGTCAGATGGATTTTGACAAAAAGCCAAGAATACCAGAAAGATGTTTACCTGTGATTTACTGATTATGCAAAGGCATTCGACTGTGTGGATCAGAACAAATCATGGATAACATTGCAAAGAAAGGGAATTCCAGAACACTTAATTGTGCGCGTGAGGAACCTGTACATAGACCAACAGGCAGTCATTCGAACAGAACAAGAGGATACTGCGTGGTTTAAAATCAGGAAAGGTGTGCATCAGGGTTGTATCCTGTCACCATACTTATTCAATCTGTATGCTGAGCAAATAATCCGAGAAGCTGGACTATATGAAGAAGAACGTGGCATCAGGATTGGAGGAAGACTTATTAACAGCCTGTGACATGCAGATGACACAACCTTGCTTGCTGAAAGCAAAGAGGACTTGAAGCACTTACTGGTGAAGATCAAAGACTACAGCCTTCAGTATGGATTACACCTCAACATAAAAAAACAAACAAACGAAAATCTTCACAACTGGACCAATAAGCAACATCATGATAAAGGGAGAAAAGAAGTTGTCAAGAATTTCATTTTACTTGGAGCCATAGTCAACGGCCATGGCAGCAGCAGTCAAGAAATCAAACGATGTATTGCATTGGGCAAATCTGCTGCAAAAGACCTCTTCAATGTGTTGAAAAGGAAAGATGTCACTTTGAGGATTAAGGTGCGCCTGACCCAAGCCGTGATATTTTCAATCGCCTCATTATGCATGGGAAAGCTGGACAGTGAATAAGGAAGACCGAAGAAGAATTAATGCCTTTGAATTATGGTGTTGGCAAAGAATATTGAATATACCATGGACTGCCAGAAGAACGAACAAGTCTGTCCTGGGAGAAGTACAGCCAGAGTGCTCCTTGGAAGCAAGGATGGAGAGACTTTGTCTCACATACTTTTGACATGTTATCAGGAGGGACTAGTCCCTGGAGAAGAACATCATGCTTGGTAAAGTAGAGGGTCAGCGAAAAAGAGGAAGACCCTCAAGGAGATGGACTGACACAGTGGCTGCAAGAGTGGGCTCAAATATAGCAATGCTTGTGAGGATGGCACAGGACCAAGTAGTATTCCACTCTGTTGGACATAGGGTCGCTATAAATTGGAACTGACTCGACCACACCTAACAACAACAATAAAATCACCTAGTCCTGAGCCATCCTCACAATAGTAGGTATGTTTGAGCCCATTTTTGCAGCCACTGTGTCAATCGTCTCTTTCAGGGTCTTCCTCTTTTTCATTCTACTTTACCAAGCATGATGTCCTTCTCCAGGGATTGATTCCAGCTGATAAGAAGTCCAGAGTAAGCAAGACAAAGTGTCGCCATCCTTGCTTATAAGGAGCATTCTGGCTGTACTTCCTCCAAGACAGATTTGTCCATTCTTCTGGCAGTCCACAGTATATTCAATATTCTTCGCCAACACCATATAATTCAAATGCATTAATTCTTCTTTGGTCTTTCTTTTTATTAGCGTTATTAGAAATAACTTACTAAAGAACGACACTAGTGGTTTGTGGTTACTTTTCTTTCTGACAGCCTTTTTATTAGAATGTTACATCACTCCAACAAGAAATAAGAAAGGTAAAGCACTACTACAAAATTAAGCCTCAAACTTACATTTCATTCTAATTTTTACAAGGCAAATTTACCTACACTAATAATGTGATCCACTAAACACCCCTGAGCTAAGAATCACTATTGTCCCCACTCAAGAGCTGAGAACCTGGAGATCCAGGTGACAAAACTGAGACTAGAATCCAAGTTCAAGGCTCCCTCCCCTGTACCCCACCTACTGGCATTACTAATAATGAATACTTGTAGGGACTACGTTTTTGTCTCATTTCTAAACTCCAGGGCCCTATAGTTAAGATAATGTAACCAGCATAAGAACCAAAATTGCTTGAAACTAAATTATAGCCATATATTGCAAAGCTTAGCATAACATTACCAACAGCTCATTGAACCGAGGCAGTTCGTTTGCAGGGTAAGCAAGCAGATTCTCTGCATAGTATCGCAGTGCAGCTGGTAATAGCAGCGGTGGAAGTAAAGGATGAGGGGGGAGCCTCATTTACGGACAAGGAGTGGGCCCTAATGAAATTGCACTTTGGCCCTCCTCGTCATGTCTTGAGAAAATTCCCCTCAGTTTTTCCATTTGAATCCTGGGCATATTTATGAAGATCAAAGTAATGGCTTTTTAAAATTAATTACACGAATCTGTAGCTCAACAACATTAAGTGAAAGGCTGGTGTTGTACCCCATGCCTTGTTACAGCTATACATCAAGCACATCAAAAGCCCAGGACTCAGGGGGGAGCACGTTCCAGACTACATCAGCCCCCAAGCAGCCGGGACTGACACGGAAAGAATACAAAAGGTCAGTCCCCCAAGTTGTTTTGACAGCTTAATTGTATTATAGTGTTCAGATAATTCCCATTTATTTGGCTTTTTCCTCCAAGCAAAGGCTGGCCCCCCAAGCACGGCTATTACCAGGAGAATTAAGATTCTCAACAATTTGATGGCTCTTCTTGCTCTCTCTAATACCAGCCCTGCTCAAAAGTCCTGGTAATCCCCTCCACACAGATCAGGACTCTTCGCTAGCCTTTGGCATGCTGAGACGCGGCAGCAGCTAACTAATTGCAATTAAAATCTGCCACGTGAGTGGAAGAGAATAACATAAATTAATCAGTACATTAGCAGAATTACATTTAAATGTTCAAATGTGCCTTCAGCATAGCGGGACATTTTAAATTATAAAGCAAAGCCAAGTACTTCATTATGGATGCTGATATTTTAATGAGGAAATGTGATGTTTGTCAAACAGGAACACAATATAGAGACTTCCTTAAAATAAGCATCAATGATGCATTTAAATTCAAAAAACAAGTTGTGGTCTATGTAATTCCTGCATATCAATGTGGAGAAACTGCCTGGAGCTGTGGAAACAGTTGAACATCTCTTTCTCTGAAGAATTAATAATTGCAGCTGCGCTAACTAGCACTTTATGTAAATTGTCAGATAAATCACAGCAATAAATACAGGTTTTAGAAGAACAGAACAGTATGCTTAGCCTTAATTTATTCACTCATCAATTCTGAAGCTAAGGGATGTGAAAGATTCAAAGTACCAAGCAAAAAAAAAAAGGAAAAAGAAAAGAAGAGAAAATGTGTTTTACAGCCACAGAGAGAGATTCCAGAATAAAGGTCTCCATTCAATTCTACAAAAATCTTTAACACAAAAAGAACTCTATGATGCATGTAAAAATAAAAAAATGGATTAAAGATTGTATTAAGTTTGTACATACAGTCAAAGCTTAGTAGTCAATGTATACTCAGAGTTTAAAAAGTCCTCCTCATAAAATGGAATATCTTATTTAATTGTGTTATACAAAATGTAGGGTATACAATACATATTTATTTCAAGGACTGTGTCAGGTTGTTTTAATAGTTTGTATGTCTCACTGTAAGCTTATGATGTTGGAGGCACAAATCCTAAGATATAGATCATAGAGACTGGCCTAAATTTGGTATGTTATCCCTATCACTGATTGAGCTGGGGCAAGCACAAAAGGGGCTTTTGACTTCTACTTCCAAGCTATCCTCTGATTCTATTAACTGTGAGATGAATTCTTGCTGATTTTTATGGTATATATATTTTATGGTATATATTTTATGGTATATATATATATATATATATATATATATATATATATATATAACAAAAAACAGAAAAGCCAGGGCAAGGCAGGCTTAGAAAACTAAGAACTACCACAATTACTATACATATGAAATTGTTGTTAGTTGCCGTTGAGTTGGCTTCGACTCTTGGCGACCCCATCTACAACAGAACAAAACATTGCCTGGTGCTGTGCCATCCTCACAATCGTTGGTATGCTCAAGTCCGTTGTTGGGGCAACTGTGTATTTTGAGTGCCTTTCAACCGAGAGGGCTCATTTTCTAGCACTATATTGGACAATATTCTGTCCTGATCCATAGATTTTTGTTGGCTAATTTTCAGAAGTAGATCATCAAGCCTTTCTTCCTAGTCTGTCTTCGTTTGGAAGCTCTGCTAAAATCTGTCCATCCTGGGTGACCCTGCTTGCATTTGAAATACCAGTGGCATAGCTTCCAGCATCATAGCAACATGTAAGCCGTCACAGTAAGACAAACTGACAGGTATGTGGTGGACATATGAAATAAAGAGTATTTATTTACAAGTACTCAAGGGAATGCCTGAAATAAACATTATATATAAACAATACCAAACATAGACCAAAATAAAACGAAAATAACACCTTACTTTCATGATACCTGTTCTCAGCTTTGGAATCATCACCCACTCCCATCTAATTCCCACTGAAAATTCTTTATTAAAATTTCCTTAAAATGCTCTTCTTTGCTCTTATTTAACAAAGAACATAATGTCCTGTCTGCTTTTTCCCTGGGTTTTTGGATAGGCAAGTTTTCCTTTACAAATCAGTCTTTCTTTCTATAGGAAGTCCCCTTCCGGTGTGTAATCACCCCTGTGGGTCCTCCTACTGATATAGCCTCTCTCTCTTAGTGTTCCTACAAGCAAGACTTTTCTTTCTGATGATGTCATTCTGCCTCAGCTGATGTGAATCCACCTCCCTCAGGGGAAGGTAGTGAATGACTTGGCAATCTGACGTTTTTAAAGATACCGGTTGGCTTATAACCATCAACAGCCAGTGGTGTCTAAGTAGTGCAGCTCTACACAACACCACGATCTATGCGAAGATATAGGAAGGAAGTCCTGGCAATGTACTTCCAGAAATTAGCCGATGGAAACCCTATGGATCACAACTGTCCAATCCACCACCAATCTTGGGGATGATGCAGGACCAGGCAGCGTTTCATTCCACTGTGTGTATGGTCGCCATGAGCGGGGGCCAACTGATCGGCAGCTAACAGCAACAACAACGCTAACATATCTCATTATATTCTATGGGAATTAAGAGTACTAAGTTCCAGAATGGAGCCCTGGTGGCGTAGTGGTTAAGCACTGGGCTGCTAACCAAAAGGCCAGCAGTTTAAATCCACCAGCTGCTCCTTGGAAACCCTATGGGACAGTTTTACCCGTCCTATAGGGTCGTAATGAGTCGGAATTGACTCTACGGCAATGGGTTTTTTGAGTTCCAGAATGAACTGAGGCTGGTGGAAATCAGATAGCAATAGAATTTTTTTGGGTACTGTCAGAGTGAAAGTTCACTGTTGTGTTGGCCTGTGAACTAACTACATCTAAGCCAATCTCCACTCAAAACTGGCTTGGGTCTAGTCTGAACAAAGAATTAGAGAAGAATGAATGAGCCTGTCCCCTCCACAGCTCCTGTCAGGGTAATAATGAATCCTGCATGGTTGGAAGGAAAATAGTCAGAATGGGGCTTTGTATACTAATATGGCAAAGCTCCGAAGCAGGTGTTAGAACAATAATGGTTATGAGAACTATCATTTCTTCATGGTCTTATGTTTTATCTATTGAAAAATTAGTTACTAAACTTATATTCATGTTTCCATGCATGAATATATTTATAAAATATATTGATTTTATTATATTTATAGATTTTAATGAATATATATAAAAATATTCTCAAGAAATAAAATAACTTTATTAGTCACATAATTTTCTCAGCTTACTAATTAGAATGAAGTATTCTATCTCCTCCAGAAATTGCCAAAAGTGAAACTAAAAGGGAATGAAAACCAACGCTTAGAATGCATCTCACATGGTAACTCGGACACAGTTGACTATGTGCATTGGTTTGGACTTGATAATGTTGTATCATTTCCCCCACGAGACTACATTTATTATGAGCTCCATTTCTCACCGAGAGCAAGAAATAATATTGGGAAAAGACAAAATAAGTCACAGAAAAATTGAAAACAGATAAGTCCTGGTGCAGTTTATCTTTCCTCATCTTTCCAGTGCAAATGTTCTACCACATACACTATTTTAGTAATCCAAAACAAAACACTGTGTGGTAAAATAAATGAAGAAACAAAGGAAGAAATACCACTGGATTCCATTTCCAGGGCCCATGGGAATGCACAAGAGACATGACTAAAAGTTTCAGAGTGTAATGATAAATTGGTTACCCTGAGAGAAACCTAGGCAAGTAGTGAATAAGAATTATATCTATACAAAGAGGCTTTGTTTTCAAGAGGTGCTGAGAAAAGTGGAGCTATATGAGACCATTTTATTTTAACTTCTTCTCAATAATTAAACTTTACTGTAGACATTTTTGTGAACAGAGTATAATTTACTTTCTCCTCTTCTTTTTTTCTTAGAGGGATAGGAATTGAATGTAGAAAAAAAGATAAGCCCTTTGACCCACTTTATGATTGAGAAGAAAGACTTAGAAAGTACCTAGTTTCACCTGTCCAGGCAACAAAATTTTATAAATGAGGTCCTAACTTATCCATACAGAGAGACAAACACAGAGTTCTGGTGATATTTGAGACCTTGATACTGTTACCCAACGCAATGGGTTTGCCGCCTGTACTCTTGTTAAGAATAACTAAGAGTCATACGGACTTGAGGCAAGGCATGGTTTACTGCTCGCAGAGGGCAAGGAGACAGGGAGATCCTTCTCAAAGCACTGTCTCCCTGAACAAAGGGCTGGATGAAGTTTTATGCTATGCGGGAAAGGAGAAGTCATACATATTCATTAAACATCTGGGAAATGGCATGCATATTCAAAAAAGGGTGTGGGGTGGACGTGTAGGCTGTGTGTGCAACTGGCAGCTCAAGATAGTGGCCCGTGTTCCCTCGAGATGGCTCCTCGTGTACTCTTGACTTCTGTGTGTTCCCAAGAAAATGGCGGCATATACTGAAAACATGGCGACCGAATTCACCTTCAAGTCATCTACTGCTTCATGGCGCATGCGTGAAGTCTGGTTTTGGTCAGATTGCCTGAAAAACAACAGTAAGCAGGAATATTAGAAGGAAACAAGGTGGGGTGACTCATTATCTCGGTCACAGGATGCTGTTTGTATTTGCTCGGAAGTTTTCTATTGACACAGCTTGTCGCCTGAGGCCAATTTAGTTCCTAGCTGGTCTCAATACTTGCTGGTTCCCTGTCCATATCACAGTCAAGTGAATTCTCCAGTACATTCTGCCTTTGACTAAGCTGGTTCTACCACCTGCAGGCAAGAATCCTAACACAGACTTGCTGCATGATCATTATTGTAATAGATACCATCTATCTAGCATTTACTATGTGCCAGGCAGGCACCGAACTAAATGCTTTCTATATACATCTAAAGGAGGTATGACCATTCTTATTTTAAAGATGAGGTATCCGGTGCTTAGAGAAGTTAAGTAAGCTGTCCAAAGTCACTCAGCTATGAAGTAAGGGAGTAAGGACTGTCTTAGTTTCTTAGTGCTGCTAAAATGGAAACACCAGAAGTGGGTGGCTTTAACAAACAGGAACTTATTTTCTCACAGTTTGGGAGCCTAGATGTCTGAATTCAGGGTGCCAGCTCTAGGGGAAGACTTTCTGTATGTCAGCTATTAAGGAAGGTCCTTGTCTCTTTTCAGCTTCTGTTCCTCAGCTCCTTGGCGATTATGACATGGCATGGCATCTGTCTTCCCCCATCTGTGCTTCCTTGCTTCTGTACCCAATCTGACCTTTTGTATCTCAAAAGTACTTAGCTTAACCTGTGAGCAGCCATCTAAGACACTCCACGGTCTCACCCCTTTGGGCACAAGGGAGAATGAAGAGAACAGGATACAAGGAAAAGATTAGCCCAAAGGACTAATGGACCACAGCTACCAAGGCCTCCACCAGACTGAGTCCAGTACAGCTAGATGGTGCCCGGCTACCACCACTGACTACTCTGACCGGGATCACAACAGAGGGTTCTGGACAGAGCTGGAGAAGGATGTAGAACAAAATCCTAACACACACACAAAAGACCAGATTTAGTGGCCTGAAAGAGACTGGAGAAACCCCGAGAGTATGGCCCCCAGACACCCTTTTAGCTCAGTGGTGAAGTCACTTCTGAGGTTCACCATTCAGCCGGTAAAACAAAATGGGACTAATGAGGCACAGCAGTCCAGGGACAAGGACTGGAAGGCAGAAGGGGACAGGAAAGCTGGTAATAGGGAAGCCAAGGTTGAGTAAGAACAGTGTTGACATGTAGTGGGGTTGTTAACCATTGTCATAGGGCAACATGTGTACTAATTGTTTAATGAGAAAATATTTTGTTCTGTAAACCTTCATCTAAAGTGAGAATAGCAGCACAACTGCAAGAATGTAATCGAGGTCACTGAACTGTGCATGTAGAAATTTTTGAAATGGTATATCTTTGGCTGTGTGTATTTTCACCAAAAAAAAAAAAAGGTCAAGAAGGGACAGGGTTGACATGTCATGAGGTTGGTAACCAATGTCATAAAACAATATGTGTACTACTGTCTAATGAGAAACTATTTGTTCTGTAAACCTTCACCTAAAGTACAATAAAAAAAAAAAAGGAAAAAAAAAAAAGTACTTGGCTTAAGACACATCCTACACTGATATGGCCTCACTAACATAACAAAGAAAAACTCTCTTTCCTGAGTAAGGGCACCCCAAATTAACTTAGGGCTCCTGACATGAGATAGTGGCTATGCTAAGGTCTGAGGCCAAAAACTCCATGTACATACCTTAATTAAAAAATACTTTATTGCTAAAAAATTCCCACCATCATCTGAGCCTTCAGCAAGTTGTAATCTTTTTTCTGGTGGAGGGTCTTTGCTGACTGATCAGGGTGGTGTTCGCTGAAGGTTGGGGTGGCTGTGGAAATTTCTTAAAATAAGACAATGAAGTCTGCCACATCGATTGACTCTTCCTTTCATGGAAGTTTTCTCTGTAGCGTGCAGTGCTGTTTGATAGCGTCTTACCTGCAGTAGAACTTCTTTCAAAACTGGAGTCAGTTCTTTCAAACCCTGCCAGTGCTGTATCAACTAAATTTATGTAATATTCTAAATCCTTTGTTGTCATTTCAACCATATTCACAGCATCTTCACCAGGAATAGATTCCGTCTCAAGAAACCAATTTCTTTGCTCATCCATAAGAAGCAACTCTTCATCCATTACAGTTTTATCATGAGATTGTAGTAGTTCAGTCACATCTTCAGGCTCCACTTCTAATTCTAGTTCTCTTGCTATTTCCACCGCATCTGCAGTTACTTCCTCCACTGAAGTCTTGAACCCCTCAACGCCATCCATAAGGGTTCGAATCAACTTCTTCCAAAGTCCCGTAAATGTTTATATTTTGACCTCCTCCCATGAATTACAAATGTGCTTAATGGCATCTAGAATGGTGAATCCTTTCCAGAAGGTTTTCAATTTCCTTTGCCCAGATCCATCGATGGAATCAACTACAACAGGTACAGCCTCACAAAATGTATTTCTTAAATAATAAGACTTGAAAGTCAAAATTACTCCTTGATCCATGGGCTGCAGAATGGATGTTGTGTTAGCAGATATGAAAACAACATTAATCTCCTTGTTCATCTCCATCAGAGCTCTTGGGTGCCCAGGTGCGTTGTCAATGAGTCATAATATTTTGAAAGGAATCTTTTTTTCTGAGCAGTAGGGCTAAACAGTTGGCTTAAAATATTCAGTAAACCATGTCGTAAACAGGTGTGCTGTCCATCCAGGCTTTGTTGTTCCATTTATAGAACGCAGGCAGAGTAGATTTAGCATAATTCTTAAGGGCCCTAGGATTTTCAGAATAGTAAATGAGCACTGGTTTCAACTTAAAGTCATCAGCTGCATTACCCCTAACAAGAGAGTCAGCCTGTCCTTTGAAGCTTGGAAGCCAGACACTGACTTCTCCTCTCTAGCCATAAAAGTCCTAGATAGCAGCTTCTTCCAATATACGGCTGTGTCTTCTACATTCAAAATCCATTGTTTAGTGTAGCCACCTTCATCAATTGTCTTAGCTAGATCTTCTGGAAAACTTCCTGCAGCTTCTACATCAGCACTTGCTGCTTCACTTCGCACTTTTATGTTATAGAGACGGCTTCTTTCTTTACACCTCATGAACCAACCTCTGTTAGCTTTAAACTTTTCTTCTGCAGCTTCCTCACCTCTCTCAGCCTTCACAGAATTGAAGAGAGTTACGGCCTTGCTCTGGATTAGGCTTTGGCTTAAGGGAATGCTGTGGCTGGTTTGATCTTCTATCCAGACCACTAAAATGTTCTCCACATCAGCAATAAGGCTGTTTCACTTTCTTATCCCTCATGTGTTCACTGGCATAACACTTTTAATTTTCTTCAAGAACTTTTCCTTTGCATTCACAGCTGGGATAACTGTTTGGCATAAGAGGCCTAGTTTTCCACCTATCTCAGGTTTCGACATGCCTTTCTCACTCACAGTAATCATGAAAGACATGTGACTCTTCCTTTTACTTGAACACTTAGAGGCCATTGTTGGGTTATTAATTGGCCTAATTTCAATATTGTCATGTCTCAGGAAATAGGGAGCCCCGAGGAGAGGGAGAGAGACAAGGAACGGTTGGTCGATGGAGCAGTCAGAACACACAGAACATTTATCAATTAAGTTCGATGTCTTATACGGGTGGGGTTCATAGTACTCCAAAATAACTAGAATAGTAACATCAAAGATCACTGGTCACAGATCACCATAACGGACATAATAATAATGAAAAAGTTTGAAGTATTGTTGAGAATTACCAAAATGTGACACAGAGACACGAAGTGAGCACATGCTATTGGAAAAATGGCGCCGATAGACTTGCTCGACACAGGGTTGCCACAAACCTTCAATTTGTCAAAAACGCAGTATCTACAGTGCGCAATAAAGTGAAGTGTAATACAGTGAGGTATGCTTGTATATGAAAAGCATTCTTGTTTTGGTTTTCATTCCGTTTTAGTCTCACTTTTGGCTATTTCTGGAGGAGACAGAATTACTTCATTCTATCTATATAGAATGAAAGAATACTTCATTCTGTCCATAACAGGAAGTAAACCCGAGATCTTCTGGCTCGTAGTCACTCTCCCACCTGCCTCCCAGAACATCAGGCTCAGGACCTGAACCTTCTGGCACATAGGAGATATGCTCCCTTTGCCGACCTCCCTGCTTGTTGACTAAAAGGATCCATCTCTTCCCATCAAATCATTAAGGAAAAGCTCCGTTTGAATAGGTATTCAAATAGAAATTGGCAAGACCAAGGACTTGAGTCAAAACTGCTCTGGAATTCAAAATGGAGAGCCACTGCCAATTGCTTTCTATCAGCAAAGATAAATAAATATTGCATTTCTTTGGTTTCTGTTCCCAGCTGAGACATAGTAATGTCCCTCCAAACTTGAGATTTTGATAAAATTTTGAAACCTAAAGAAATAGAATCAGAGGAATCTGATAATCTAATCCAAAATTCTTATATAAAGGATAGAGAAAATATCTTGAGAAGCTGAGTCTCATAAAACTTCCCACAATCAGACGGAGACGGCTCAGGGTGGTCTCCAGCTCCAAGTTCCACGCTATTCTTAATAAACAAGAAGAGGATTTTTAAAAAGAAGTGCATCAGAGTAGACCACCAAATCTTATCCAATAGAATGAAACTTGTAGAACTATTTTGCTGTAACAGGAAAGCCCTCCTCACCTTCCTTGGGTCATTGGGGAGGTGGGGGTAGAATAACTAAAAAGGAAGAGGTGACAATTATTTTGCTTCCTTGAGGGTGAAGGGGTAGGTGTGATTCCCAATACCTTTTCAGGAAAGGTAGTAACATCTTATGTTTCTAAAGTCTAAGCCTTTTCCTGATGGGTCCCAGGAATAAACTAGTTGTTGCTGGGTGCCATCAAGTCCATTTCAACTCATAGCAATCCCATGTGACAGAGTGGAACTGCCCCATAGGATTTTCTAGGCTGTAATTTTTACCAGAGCAGATTGCCAGGTCTTTCTCCCACAGAGCTACTGGGTGGGTTTGAACTGTCAGCTTTTCGGTTAGCAGCCAAGTGCTTAACCATTGCACCACCAGGGCACCTTGGCAATCCTGAAAATACAAGGGATAGGATGCTGAGCGGAAGGGTGAGGAATGAACAGGGAAAGGAGGAAGGGTGCTGAGTCTTTGGAAACTAGATACCTTAGCCATATCCTGAGAAAGCTTCAGAAACCAGTAAGAAACAGACTCTGAGGACAGGGAAAGGTACGTAAGGCAGGGAATCCATTGTGTGGGTATCCAGGCAGCAGTAGTGGACCAGAACCCATCAGAGCACACTGGAGAACAAGGAGGGATGCTATAACAGTCAGGTTCGGTGTGCTCCAAATTTTTAAGCAACTCAGCACTATTGTGAGAAGTGACCTGTTTACCAAGTCAACTCTATCAAAAAAAGAGCTCAGCACCCCCCAGATCAATACCAGCTGCCTTGGAGTCAATTCCAACTCATGGTGACCCCATGGGTGGTACAAACAGTTAAGTGTTTGGCTACTAACTGAAAGGTTAATGGTTCGAACGCACCAGAGGTGTCACGGAAGAAAGGCCTGGCAATCTGCTTCTGAAAGGTCACAGCCTTGAAAACCCTATAGAGTGTAGTTCTATTCTACAACACATGGGTTCTCCATGAGTCTCAGAGCAATAGGTATAGGTAAAACATTACCAATATAACATTTAACGATGGTCAATCTAGCAGGTTGGATCAAACAATCACACATTGAAATACAAAGATTAACCTAGTAACTATCAACAAACTGATTTTTAAGATTTTTGTTTCTAAATTTAAAACTACCCTTGTGTTTAAAATATGCTTTATTGGCTAGATGAGAAAGTTCTGGATAACTGTCAGTGTCCTTGGTGACATGACTGTTTTTACCCTTGTTGTTGTTGTGTGCCATCGAGTTGATTCCAACTCATAGCAACCCTCTATAACAGAGCAGAACTGCCCCATAGGGCTTCCAAGAAGCAGCTGGTGGATTCGAACTGCCAACCTTTTGGTTAGCAGCCTGAGCTCTTATCCACTTCATCACCCTTAGGATAACCAATCATTGTTGTTTGTGTTGTTGTTAGCTGCCATCGGTCAGCCTCCTACACACGGGGACACCATTCACAATGGGATCTGACCATTATGATCCACAGAGTTTTCACTGGCTGCTTTCTGGAAGTAGATCACCAGGTCTTTCTGGTGGTCACCTAGTCTATCTTAGTCTGGAAGCTCCGCTGGAAACTGTTAAGCATCACAACACAGAAGCCGCCAATGACAACAGGTGGTAGCTGTGCATGAGGTGCATTGGCCAGGAACTGAACCCTAGTCTCCCGCATGGAAGGTGGAGAATCCTACCACTGAAGCAGCACAGCCCGCAATCGATCATTAAGAAATAGGATACACTATACTCCAGTAGGGGATTCCACTCACCTCCCTTCTTTGATTGCTGGTTACTGTAATAAATTAACCAGGCACATTCAGTCTCGTCATCAAAAGGTGGTTTTCATTTTCTCTTATATTTGCCTAAAGGCCTCTGCTACAAGTTACAGATCAGGAACTGAGCCTTCTGGAAGAAGTATCAAAAGAATGCCAGCCTTAGTAAAGGGCTCTTCCAGGTAGCCTTCACCAGCTCTCAGATTGTATCAGGGGACAAAGATAGGATTTCCTCCACTCTTGTAGTCCAGAAGCAGATGACTTTGTGGCAGCTGACTGCTGACCCCAAATCCAGCTGCACAAAAATTAATTGTGTAAGCCTGAATGAAACTGAAAAGGGCAATTTAATTGTGGTTATTTTCTTTCCCTCTTACGGGAATAGGAGAAAACCCCTTTTCTTTCATCTTGATCTACCTATAATCCTCAGTTTAACAGGCTAATCTTGTACAAATTGCAATTGAATGGAATGTTGATCCAAATCTCCCTTCAGTATTCAGGAAAAATGCACTCTGGGAAATCTTAATATAAGTTATAAGCTAATGAATCAACAAGGGAACTTAAGGATGACAATTCTGTAGAAAACACTTGAATATTGATTACCTTTATCTGAAATGCTTTTGCTAAGTCCATTTGCTTTCAATGGCAATGTAGTTATTTGCATAGGGTCAATAAAAATTTGGCTTTGAAATGATGTAATTGAATAAGCCCAATTTGTAGCCATTCCAGAAACGTCTTATTTAAATCTCATTTAATTGGGTACGAAGGAGCCCTGGTAGCACTGCAGTTAAGTGGTTAATCCCGGTCCTGTGCCAGCCTCACAATATTGGCTATGCTTGAGCCCGTTGTTGCAGCCACTATGTCAATCCATCTTGTTGAGGGTCTTCCTCTTTTTCACTGACCCTCTACTTTACCAAGCTTGATGTCCTTCTCAGGGACTGATTCCTCCTGATAACATGTCCAAAGTATGTAAGACTTAGTCTCACCATCTTTGCTTCCAAGAAGCATTCTGGCTATATTTCTTCCAAGACAGCTTTGTTGTTTCTGGAAGTCCATGGTATATTCAATAATCTTCACCAACACCATAATTCAACTGGAAATAGATAAGTTAATAAAGAGAACACAAAATATTCCTGGCTTTTTAAAAGTGATCAGAGTATAACTTCCAGGGGCTTGGTAGGCACAGTGGTTAAGCACTGGGCTGCTAACCAAAAAGTCGGTGGTTTGAACCCACTAGCTGCTCCGCAAGAGAAAGATATGACAGCCTGCTCCTGCAAAGATTACAGCCTTGAAAACCCTATGGGGACTGTTCTATTCTGCCACATGGGGTCACTGTGGGTTGGAATCAGACTCCACGGCAACGGGTTTGGTTTTTTGTTTGGTTAGGGACTTGGTGGAGGAATCACAGACTCAAGTCATTCCCTAACCTTAATACATTATGACTCTTTGTTTTGCTAAGCATACAACCAAAACAAAAACTCGTCGAGTCGATTCCAACTCATGGCAACCCCATGTGTTACAGAATAGAACTGCTCCATAGGGTTTTCTTGGCTGTAATCTTTACAGAAGCAGATAGTTAGCCGCTGGGTGAGTTGAACTATCAATCTTTTTTTAGGTTAATGCCAAAAAAAAAATCCAAACCCATTGCCGTGGATTGGATTCCGACTCACAGTAACCCTATAGGACAGAGTAGAACTGCCCCACAGGGTTTCCAAGGAGCAGCTGATGGATTCAAACTGCAGACCTTCTGGTTAACAGCCAAGCTCTTAACCACCGAGCCACCAAGGCTCTGCTTAGTCCAGCACCAACCATTAGCACCATCCAGGGACCTTTTGAGCGTACAACAAGGAGGTCTTTACGTAAGGATCACCACTTCCTTTTGTACTTATGTAAACAAAACCAACCAACTAGAATAAACGTCAAGTTCCTTATACTAAATCAGAAAATCTAGAACAGACATATTTGGTCAGACTCATGCCTTCAGGGTAGAGTTGGCTCCCAAGAAGACCTGAAAAAAATGAAACCGGTATTCCCATCTTTCTCTTAGCCCTATCTGACACGAGAGGATGTCAGCTACCATAACCAGGAAAAGATTTACATTTTTAAAAGCCCAGGCAGTCCCAGAGATAAACCCTGAATTACGGGGCCTTTCTGAAGCCTTACAGCAGCGATAAACCCTAATCCACTTGTTCTATTATCAAAGACAGGACTTTTCTAATGGAAACAGAACTGTCAACTGCCATATAATCACTTGAACTATCAATACAGCCTTCTCTCCTTACTCTGGAGGCCCAGCAGCTCTGAAAGCTTGCTTTAAGCAGGCAAAACTCCACTCAACAATCCCAATTATCTGAGCGAGTTTTTTATTGTGAAGAGGAGGATAGCTTTCTTTAGAAAGGAAACAATTGAGAGAAGTAAAAGCAATTAAAAGAAAGCTATTTGTCCAACCATTATCATCAACCTCAACAACTAAAAAATGATTTCTAGAGCTTTCATTGTATGCAAGCAAGGCCCTGTGCCGGTGACGGCCCTCAAGTCACTTATAATGTAAACACCAGTTGTCCTTGAGTCCACTCGGACTCATGGTGTCCCCATGTGTGTCAGAGTAGAACTGTGCTGCATAGGGTTTTCAATGATCGATTTTCCGGAAGAGATGGCCAGGGCTTTCTTACTAGGCATCTCTGGATGGACTCCAGCCTCTAATGTTTTGGTTAGCAGCTGAGCATGTTAACCATTTGTACCACCCAAGGGACTCCATTTATAATCTAGATAGGAGTTAACCTGACAACAAAATCTCTTCCACTTGGAAATTCCTGCCATCTTGAACGTGAAAGGCCATAAAGACGTCTGTAGCTGTTCGTGCCTCCTTTCGATTCTATAGTGGCCAGAGGAAGCCTCGGTCAAGGGAAGTGATATTCACAGAAGACAGAGAGCTACAGGGAACCAAGAATAAGAGAGAAAGAAAGAAACATGAGGGAGGACAGGGAAGGCGGAGGAAAACTGGCGCAGGCAGTTAAGTTGTAAGGAGGAACAATGGGAAACTGCAGGGTGCCGGCCACTCTCTCTCCTTCTCTGCTGTTAAAACTGAACCCACCAGAACCAAACTCGTTGCCATGGAGTCGGTTCCAACTCACAGCAACCCTACAGGACAGAGTAGAACTGTCCCATAGGGTTTCCAAGGAGCGGCTGGTGGATTCAAACAGCTGGCCTTTTGGTTAGCCACCAAGCTCTTAACCACTGTGCCACCCAAAACAAACCCAACCCATTGTCTTGGGGAGGATTCCAACTCATAGTGACCCTACAGGACAGAGTAGAACTGCCCCCATAGAGTTTCCAAGGAACAGCTCGTGGATTCGAACTGCCAACCTTTTGGTTAGTAGCCGTACCTCTTAGTCACTGTGCCACCAGGACTCCACTGTGCCACCAGGGCTCCTAAAACCCAGGGTACCCTTAAACTTGAAAGAATGCCTTCTTCTGGATGGTTTTCAAAGCAGAATACTCCTTCTCCTCCTTCTTCAGCAAATAATTCCAGGGTGGAGGAGCACCACAGTAGGCCAAAAAAAAACAAACAAACCCAGACTGGCCTCCTGCCTCCATCATCCATTCCTATTTCGACTTTGAGGGTAGGCACCAGTGCAGAGACAGATGGTGCTGTCTTGAGCCTCGCAAAGGGTGGGCACACGTGTGGCTTCTCCCAGCTCGGCTCCTCCCAGGCTCCACTTCTGACCTGCAGACTCATCATCTACCCGCGGCTGAACCCTCGAATCAGCCCAGCCCGGGCATGCTGCGCTACAGACTTCCCAAGAGGAAAATTCAAGAGAAGCTCATTTTCCTCCTGAAACCAAGCAGGGACTTGATCAGAGATAAAAGATTGCAGCGCCGTATGCCATCTCTTTGTTGTTTCGCAAACAAAATGTTGTAAATGAAAGGCAAGGCATTTCGGAAAGAGACTTAGGTCTGAGGACTTCTCTTTAATAGTTCCTGAACGCGGATGATGCTTTCAAATAGAAGCTGGTCGGGGCTGCCCGAGTGTTTCTTAGACTCTTAATATCAGTTAAAACGGGCAAATGGATCAAACAGACTAGAAATTAATTATCAGCTAATATTTATTAGGAGTCCCTGGGTGGTACAAATGGTCAACATGCTCAGCTGCTAATCAAAAGGTTGGAGGTTCAAGTCCACCCAGAGGTGCCTAGGAAATAAGGCCTGGAGAACTACTTCTGAAAAATCAGTCATCGTTCTACTCTGACACACATGGGGTTACCATGAGTCAGAATCAACTTGACAGCAACTGGTGTTGGTAATATTTATCAAGTGCTTCCTAAGTGACAATCCCCATAAAGGAGGTGCTATTATTTTCCTTATTTTGCAGAGAGAAAGCCAATTCTGAAAGTTTGAGCAATTTTCACAGGGTCATGCAGCTAGTAAAATCTATGTAGACTATTGCCTACATGGTGAATAATCAGAACTGTGATATTTGGATAGTAATATGGGGGAACTGGACCTTTTCTTTAACCTCACCCTATAAAATGTTTAATACATGTTTGTGGGTGGATGTGAACATAGTAACTATTGGTGGAGAGGGGCGTTGTTGTTCTTAGTTGCCATGGTACTGTCTCAGACTCATGGCGACCTTTTGTATAACAGAAGAAAACCCTACTCAGTCCTGGGCCATCTTCATGATCGTTAGCGTGCAGAGGAGGGTACAATTCTATAAATCCACCTCGAACTCCACTTAATCTCATTAAGTCCTTTCATAGCTGGCATCACACAATTACTACTTCTACTGTTCTTTTAAAATTTAAACTAAATAGCTTTGGGTTGAGACTTTTCTCCCCAGCCTGTCCTCTAAGCTGATCTAGGAAACTCAGAACCATCACCAGGAGTTGGAGCCAAGGAAGTCGACCACATCCATCTACAAACCTTTCTTATGAGCCTTCCCATGGGCAAACATAGAGAAGTGTTCCTTGCCAAGTCCACCCCATAGGATTGGGCACTCAGCCAGTGGATGCCCCGACCCCAGCCTAACACTTCAACCACTGCAACTTCTGCCCTCTTGATGGGCACCTAAAAATCTGGTGGAGGTTTTGAGAGTAAACAGTAGACTCTAACAGTCTCTCAGCTCTCTCAAGACCCCCTTGATTCATGACATAGGAACTGAGTGCACCTCCCCTCACCTCAGAGGAATAAGTAGAAACCCTCTGCACAAGGGTTGGCTAGAAAGAAATTAGATTCGTTGTCTGTACCTACTCAAATCCTCAACTCTGGTTCTTGAAAGCCCTGTACCAGGAGACGGACCACCACCTAAATGCAACTAAATCAGAATTATAAGGTCTTATTCCTGAGGCCCTATAAAAAATAATCCCACATTTAGAAGGCATTGTTTTCTCAACTGCCCTCACTCAGTTTCTAGTACCTTCTGTACCAATGTCCCATGAGGGAATCCTGGACTTAGGCTTCCGCCCCCGCCGTCTTTTCTCAGTAAGATCAGCAAGTTTCATATGAGTTCTCAGAGACTCTGGGTTACAGATGGGTACAAGTCTATCTGAAATCTGGTTTACCTGAAAGACAGGGATGTTAATAATATCTGCCCTGCTCCTGGAACTCAACTATAAATTCCATGAGGTTGGGACCATATCCACCTCATTCACTATTGTATCAACATCACCTCACCCAACAGCAGTGTGCTCGGCAATTAATACATATTTGCTGAAAGAACAATAAAAACAAAGAGATGGATGTTTCCTGCCTCATTAGGTTTTTGTGAATACCAAATAAAATCATGTATGATTTGTAAACCACACTTCTCTGCAAATAACAGCTAAAAATAAATTAGATGTTATTTTTACTCTCAGAGGTCTATACTGTAGGCATGGTTTATTACAAAAATTACAATGAACCATATTTATAATAGAAATCATACCCAAGAAAGTGCACGTTTTTCTCAAATGATAAAAAGAGAAGAAATTTCTTATTTTGAAAGGCTGAATATTTAAGTCACATGCATATGATAATAAACAGATATATTTTATATTAAAGACATAAATACCATGTGCAAAGCATTAACATTGAGATTAAAAGCATTTTTAATCTTTAGAATCAGCATGGAGGAATAAAAGTAATAAATGTCTTACGAATAAAAGTTTGGCCATATTTCTTCTTCCTCAAACAAACGCATACACAAGCACACCCCACACACAAGTCAAAAAAAAGTCTGTAAACCATTGTTAGATGCTATACACTGGGGAGCTAAATTGTTATCCTAGAATGGAGGGAGAAATTACTCGGAGCAGCAAATGATTGTTGGAATTAGCCATCTCCCAGAACTTTCCCAGAAACAAGCCATCCTACAGTGCAATGGGGAAGAGAATTTACAGTGACTTTAGGCTGTCTGGATGTTGCCCTGATAAAATGTAACTAAAGTAAATTAAGCTGTCATCATAACAACTATGACACATATGAAGCAAGGGATGCTGGAACAGCAGGTCTTTCCCTAAGAAGTGTTATCATAAAAAAGAGTGTCGGGGCTTAAAATTTGTTATCATTTATGTTACACAGTCCAAGGAAGAAAAACATGTGCCCGAAAAATGTAAATCAAAATTCAAACTCACGAAAAAAGGCCAGACTTACTGGTCTGACAGACACTGGAGAAACTCTGAGAGTATGGCCCCCCGACACCTTTTTAACTCAGTACTGAAGTCACTCCTGAGGTTCACCCTTCAGCCAAAGTTTGGACGGACCTATAACACAAACAATAATACATGTAGCTCAGCCATGTGTACGAGACTAAAACGGGCACACCAGCCCAGGGACAAGGACAAGCAGGCAGGAGGGGAAAGGAAGGCTGGACGGATGGAAATGGGGAACCCAGGGTCAAGAAGGGGAGAGTGTTGACACTTTGCAGGGTTGGCAACCAATGTCACAAAATAATGCGTGTATTAATTGTGTAATGAGAAACTAATTTGGTCTGTAAAACTTCATCTAAAGCACAATAAAAAAAAATTAAAACAAGAAAAGAAAAACATGTGCCTGATGGTCACTAGGTAGGTGACTCTGTAATAAAATAGAGAAAGAAAGCCTCCAGCAGGCAACAAACTCTCCGCCTCAACTTGCACTGATTTAGTGCTCAAGAAGCCATTATCTGGTGGCTGATTTTCCTCACTGGGTGCCCTGATACTGAGGGAAGAGCACCCTCCGTTTCTCTTCCTTTATGTTAGCAAGGGGTTTCTCCTAGCACCATGTGCTTCCTGTGTAACCTGCAATATCATTGCATTCACCCTTCTCTGCCCAGACACACCACACGGTCGTCGCCTGTCAGCCCTGGGACAGAGAGGCTGCCTGTTGGCGGAGAGCCCAAGAGACTCAAGAGCAATTCATTCCTCTTTTCTATACCTTCTGGAAAGGGAATGTCTCCTCTCCACAGTCATTCTGCCCCAGCTGGCCTAAGATTATTCCCAGACCATAAGGGTTGGTTGTTGTGAGTTTGGGATTGGGGGGTGGGGGGCAGATTGTGTGTGTGTGTGTGTTTCTCCATTCCGAATTACTTGCCAAAGCACTGAACAAACACACCATTCTTCCTTCCTCCTTTGGCCATTCAGCCTTGCTGAGATCTCAGGCTGAGGGCGGGCTCTATCGAGAGTGAATGTTGGTTTCTGTCTGCTGGACGCTTATTTGAGAGATATTTTTCTTTAATTCCACTACTTTATGGTTTCCAGCATGTATCCTTTGAACCATAGCGGTAGGAAGTTATAGGAAATCCCAAACACAAATGGATTGAGTTCTCACACTTTGGGAGGCAGGTGTCTGAAATTCCTCATAAGAATTTAATACAAACCCAAATAAATGGAAGGTAAGTGGGGACAGACGTATCTGCTAACTTCAGAGTTGCCCAGAGGGGGAATAGACAGTCTTGAAAGGTGAAGGATTTCCTGTCCACAGAAAAATAGCCATCCACTCAGCAAGTGAGGTTCAGATTGCTTATAAAAAGGTTTTAATTATTATATACACATACTTGCATAGTACACACGTTTAAAATAAAAAGTAGAAAACCTCATGTGGTGATTACATTCGCCAAACACAAACAAATAAAATGAAAACGGAAGCCATTCTGGAATTGCCTTGACTGCTAGTACTTGAACTAAAAACAAGTTTCATTGGAGGCAGCTGGGGAACGTGAGAATGTCCTCGGATGACACAAATCGTTAAGCACTCGTCTACTAACTGAAAAGTTGGCCGTTCGAATCTACCAGAGGCGCCTCAGGAGAAAGACCTGATGATCTACTTCTGAAAGATCACAGCCATTGAAAACCCAATGGAGCACAGTTCTATGCTGAAACATACAGGGTTTCCATGAGTCAGAATCCACTCAGCAGTAACTATTTAGGGAGGGTGGAGCATGAGGACTCTTGTGGCTCTTCCAAATGAGACTCAGAGACCTGTTTAAGGACTTTTGAGGACAAAAGCCTGCCTCTTTTCCATATGTTCTACTTCCCGTAGCGTAGCTTGTTATTGTTGGTGTAGAGTCACGATTAAGGGATACTGTGGCCCATAAATGGAATGAAAGAGAAGGAGACCAAGGTGGGGGTTGTATTTATCAGAGGAATCTGAGCAAAAGTTAAAATAGATAATAATTAAGAATGGAGTTCTTAATTATTTTTTTTTCCTCCCTACTCTCATAAAAGAAAGCACCTGTCTTATTAAAACAAAGGCCAATCCTTCAAAGTTAGCACTAAGGAAATAAATAAATACAGCCTCATTGTGGGAAAGGGCTACTGACCTATAGGGTTGGCCCTGATCCCCAAGTCCTCTCCCTTTATAGCTTCAGCCACCAGCAGAATCATGATATTTCTGGAAGGGCTGCTTCTCCACAAACAGCCTGGTTCAACTTGGTTTGTTTCCCTCCGCAAGCTGAGACAGGCTGCACTCCTCAAAGAGAATACAGGTAACATGGGACCATCCAGTTTACTAAGCACAGATTTCTGATTCTGTCACATTTAGTCTCCCTCAGGTGTTATGGATTGAATTGTGTCCCCTGAAAATGTGTATCAACTTCGCTAGCCCATGATTCCCAGCGTTTTGTGGTTGACCACCATTTTATGATCTCATGTGATTATCCTATGTAAATCCTAATCTCTGCCTGTGGTTAATGAAGCTAGATTAGGTTATGTTAAAGAAGGTTAGGGTGGGATGCAACGTCCTTACTTAGGTCACAGCCCTGATCCAATGAAAGGGGTGTTTCCCCAGGGTATGGCCTGCATCACCTCTTATCTTAGAGGAGAGAAAAGTGAGCAGAGAAAAGGACCCCATACCACCAACAAAGAAGAGCAGGGAACAGAGTGTGTCCTTTGGACCTGGGGTCCCTGGGCTGAGAAGCTCCTAGACCAGGGAAAGATTGATGACAAGGACATTCCCCCAGAGCCAACCTAGAGAGAAAGCCTTCCCCTAGAGCAGGTGCCCTGAATTCAGACTTCTAGCCTTCTAGACTGTGAGAGAATAAATTTCTCCTTGATAAAGCCATCCACTTGTGGTGTTTCAGTTACAGCAGCACTGGATAACTAAGACGCTCAGGTCTACTCTAGCAGGCCCTTTCCTAACCTCCTTACTGAGTAAACTATCACCAAGATAGCCTGAAGGGGGCACAGTTTTGAGGACTCCTAGCCTATTCCCCTCTCCTGCCAGGTGGGGATCAGCCCACGTGCTGAGCCCAGGACTTCGCTCTAGATATCTTGATATATTTACACCTGAGATCAAGACAGAGCAGTTCTCTTTCTGCAGCCTGCTGAGGGTGTAGCATCCTCTCTGGCAGCTGGCTGAGAATATAAGACTCTTCCCGAGACCAACAAATGGCCATGCGTTACACACATGTGAGAGGGCCTTCTCCTGTAAGGCCCCACAGCAGAGTCAGAGCCTTCATAAAACAATAATCATATATCTACGTCAGAAGGAAAACGAGGCCCTTTTTCCCCCAACGACTGACTGACCAGTTAAGTCATATAGACACAAATCCCTTTCAGCCAAAAATAGATGAATAAAAACTGGGTACTTAATTCAATGACGGACTATCAAAAGCTGCAATTGATCTGTGTATAGACTATTACCTTAAATATCCAATTTGTTACTGATAACCTTCTAGCCCAGTTATTGAGCTGGGAATTGTTGGGAGGAAAATGCTGACACGTTATAGACAACAAAGGTCTCTGAGTGGTACAAACGCTTGCATTCGACTACTAAGCCAAAGATTCGAAGTTTGAATCTACCCATCAGTGTCATGGAAGAAAGGTCTGGCGATCGACTTCCATAAGATTATAGCCATTGAAAACCCTGTAGAGCACAGTTCTACTCTGAAACACATGGGGTCGCCATGAGTGGGAATCAACTCAACAACAACAGGTTTGGGTTCTGGGTTAACAGACAACGTAGACTTATATGGAATCATGGTCATGGGGGAAAACAAACAGCTGCCGTTGAGTTGATTCTGACTGATGGTGACCTCATGTGTGTCAAAATAGAACCGTGCTCCATAGGGTTTTCAATGGCTGATTTTTTAAAGTAGATCACCAGGCCTCTCTTCGGAAGCACCTCTGGGTGAACTCAAACTACTAACCTTTTGTTAGCAGCAAGCACGTTAACCATTTGCACCACCAGGGATTCCTTCATACCTACTAGGGTGGCTCTAATCAAAAAGACAGACAATAACAAGCGTTGGTGAGGATGTGGAGAAATTGAAACTCTCATTCGCTGGTGGAAAATGGTAAATCTATAAATAAAAACCTCACAGTGGAACTTGTTGAACAAATGGTTGAAAATGTATTTTAGTTTACAAAAACTTTCTGCCACAATTCAACAACCAACATTTACTGAGCATCCCCTCTGAACTAAACAAGACACTCAATGTTGGAAATCCAAAGATAATAAAGGTAAGTAAAGTCCATTCTTCCAAAAATTCAGTTGCTTAAAAGAGAAATATTCACTTGATCCTTAGTGTAGCCAACTTGCAGGTCAACTTTATCAAAGTACTTCATTTTGGGTCTAAAATCTTTTTGCTGTTGTTTCCCTTCAAACAAAATAAGAAAAGAACACAGACTGTGTAGGTGTGCTTGCAAACCCTATGGGACAGTTCTACTCTGTCCTACAGGGTCGCTGTGAGTCGGAATCTCCTCGACGACAAGAGGTTTTTTTGGGTTTGGTGCCATTAACATAAACTCACTGCTCCCTAAGTTTCCCAACTAATCTTTTGAGTTGCTGTTGTCAATTTGATCGCGTATAGATAGTTCTTAAAAGAGCACAACGCTCAAGGCAGACATTCTTTATTAGTTAAGCTAAACTATTACTGACGGGTTGCTCACTGTTCACTGCTTCTTTACTAGTTCCTCCTCCCTTCCCAAAACATGACTTGTCACGAGCAGAAACCTTAATTCTAAAAACTTGTGGGCAAAGGCTCTCCAGAGGCAGGGGAATAGAAAGGGACTCAGCGGTTCTTTGCCTGCAGGGAGTTTAGGCAGCACACTGGGATCTCGGGCAGGGGTACATACCACAGCGTTTACCTTTGACACCCGCTCATCAGGTGAGAGTCTCCCAAGTTACTAACAAGCCACAAAGCAAGTATGGACACAGGAATCAATGCCTGGGAAATCTAACCTTTTGGGCACTCTTAGTTGTCTACTGAAGGAGCCCTGGTGGTGCAAATGTAAAGCCCTCAGCTGCTAACTGAAAGGTGGCTCCATGGTAGAAAGACTTGGCAATCTGCTCCTGTAAAGATTACAGCCTAGAAAACACTACGGGGTAGTTCTACTCTGCCACTTGGGGATGCTATGAGTCAACATCAACTCAGCAGCACCCAACAACAGCAACAATTGTATACTGAATAGTAACTCTGCCTAGAATTTCTTCTCACTATGGCTGGTTGATTCATATTTAAAGGAAATGTTTCAATGAAACATTTTCTGAAAGGATATGATTTCAAAGCATATTTTATGTCATTCCATCCTCGCTTACATGATGTAATTCTTAAAAACCAGAAAGTGGATACTCTATTCCTCCGTTGTTATTGGATCACCAAAGTGATAGAATCTTCGTGAATATTTGTATCTTTCCAAATTCCACCTGACTGACTGTGAAATACAGTGAAGCTTTGTATCCAGCTGGGTAGAATAGGCAACTTAATGATATCAGTAGGAGTATGATAAAGGTCAAGTGTCAAACATTAGAGTTTGCCTGTCCTTTCTGACATACAAACTGAGGAATAAAATGGAGTATAATGATCAAAGGATTAAAAGAGGGAGGCTCTTCTTCCCCAAATTAAATGTTGGAAGATGGGAAGTAAAGACAGGAAGAAGCAACTAGAGCAGGCATTGACACAGTACAACCCAAAGGGCCAAATCCTGCCACCAGCCTGTTTTTTTACAGCATGAAAGCTCAGAATGATTTTCACGTTTTTGAACAGCAGTAAAATAAAAAAAGCAGACTATGAGACAGAAACTACATGTGGCCAGAAAAACCTAAAATATTTACTATCTGGCCCTTTACAGAAAAAGTTTGCCACCTCCTGACCTACCATATCAAATAAACATGTAACCAAAATTCTCCCTGCTATAGATAAAGTTGATACCACTCACCTTTCCAAAGTGAAAAATTGAAGCAACTCACCTAAACAGATTAGATGAAAGGTGTAACAGAAGAGAGATATATATTATAATCATTTGACCATCATTTGTCCTTGCCACATTGGTAGTTAGTAAATTGTACATAAAAAGATGTCTTTTTGCTATAATGTTATTGTTGTTAGGTGCCGTAGAGTCAGTTCCAGCTCATAGCAACCCTATGTGGAATAGAACGAAACACTCCCCAGTCCTGCACCATCCTCACAATTGTTGTATTGCTTCAGCCCATTGTTGCAGCCCCTGTGTCAATCCATCTCGTTGAGGGTCTTGCTCTTTTTTGATGATCCTCTACTTTACCAAGCATGACGTCCTTCTCCAGGGACTGATGCCTCCTCATAACATGTCCAAAGTACGTGAGATAAAGTCTCACCATCCTTGCTTCTAGTGAGCACTCTGGCTGTACTTCTTTCAAGACAGATTTGTTCATTCTTTTAGCAGTCCACGGTATATTCAATATTCTTAGCCAACGCCATACTTTAAATACGTCAATTCTTCTTTGGTCTTCCTTAATCATTGTCCAGCTTTCGCATGCATATGAGGTGATTGAAAACACCATGGCTTGGGTCAGGTGCACCTTAGTCCTCAAAGTGACATCTTTGCTTTCCAACACTTTGAAGAGGTCTTTTGCAGCAGATTTGCCCAACGCAATGCGTCATTTGATTTCTTGACTGCTGCTTCCATGGGCTTTGATTGTGGATTCAAGTAAAATGAAATCCTCGACAACTTAAATCTTTTCTCCATTTAGTAGCCAGTTGCAAACCATATGTGTCACCCAGGGACCTTAAAATAGCCTCAGCTAGCACTAAATTGATTCCACAGTCCAGAAGAGCAAAATGTCAAGGCTAATGTTCACAATGATAAGCTTTTAAAATTTTGCCCAGCCTTGTTTCAATAATGATTCTACTGAGCATATCTTTTTAACTGGATATTTATTCCTTTAAGTGTTCTTTTTAAAAGGCAACATCTGTAAAGGCCTCAATAAATATTTGCTGAATCCCTTTGAACTGAAAATGTAGTGTTGAGGGAAAACACTGCTTTTAGTCATATTGAAATATTAAGAAGGAAAATGTCCCTTTGCTTCTTAACCATTAACTACCTTAACCATTGTAACCTACCAAGAATCATGACAAGTATTAACTTAAAAAGATAGAGCCCAAGAACATACTTGCTTTGGTATAGCTAAAAAGCCAAAACACAAGACTTTTCAAAAGGCATTCCTGTGATTCTCTATTCAGATATCTATCTGAGAACGAAGATGTTTTGAAAACCTACATCACCCATTCACTGGATAAAAGATTTTCTGTTACTTTAGACTGGAATTCTCTTATCTTGCTAGTATCTCTTTCCAAAAAGAAAAGGTTGAATTGAGAACATTCACAGAAGCAAAATGTTCCTTCTTAGTTTAAGGAACAGGAATGAAAGAACATTCCGGAAATAAACTTGAAAAGTATGTGTCATGGATTGAATT
The DNA here is from genome assembly GCA_030035585.1 of Dugong dugon. Taxonomy (NCBI): domain Eukaryota; kingdom Metazoa; phylum Chordata; class Mammalia; order Sirenia; family Dugongidae; genus Dugong; species Dugong dugon. The sequence goes on from CM057479.1 coordinate 14,357,317, forward strand.
GTGTCCCGCCCAAATATCTGTCAACTTGGCTAGGTCATGATTCCCAGTATTGTATGATTGACTACCATTTTGTCATTTGATGTGAATTCCCTATGTGTTGTAAATCCTATCACTATGATGTAATGAGATGAGTTAGTGGTGGTTGTATTGATGAGATCTACAAGATCAGATAGTACCTTAAGCCAATTTCTTTTGAGATATAAAAGAGAGAAGCAAGCAGAGAGATAGGGGGACCTCATGCCACCAAGAAAGCAGTGCTAGGAGTAGAGTGTGTCCTTTGGACCTGAGGTTCTTGCTCTGAGATGCTCCATCCACTAGATGACTAAGACACTATCTGAAACAAAGTACCCTAGAGCTTAAGTTTTGTCTACGTGTCAAGAACTGTGAAATGTGTGAGATTTTACTCCACCTGCCATGATTTCATGGATGCTGGTAGAAGACACAAGAGCCCTGGGCCAAAGATTGTGTTCAGTTCCCAGGGCAGCTGTAACAAAGTATCACATAGTGAGTGGCTTAAAACAACAGAAAGTTCTGGAATTCTGAAGTTTAGAAGTCTGAAACTGAGATGCCAGCAGGGCCATGCTCTTTCTGAAGGCTCTAGGGAAGGAAACTTCCTTGCCTGTTCCTAGCTTCTGGCAGTTGCCTGCGATCCTTGGCTTTCTTCGGCTGGTAGATACGTCACTCCAATCTCTCCTTTGTCTTCACCTGAGCTTCTCCCCGTGTCCGTCTCTATGACTCTTCTCCTTTTCTTATAAGGACACTAATCATATTTGATTAGGGTCCACCCTAACAACCTCTTCTTAACCTGATTATATCTGTAAAGACTCTTTTTCCATATTAGGTCACACTTATAGGTACCAGGGGTTAAGATTTGACCATATCTTTTTAGGGGACACAATTCAACCTGGGACAGAGATGAAATATAGTCTATGCTTACAGTGATAGCGGGAACCAGAGTATCTGGATTTTGAGCCAGTTCCCCAAGCCCCAGATAAGTGCCACTTCTGTACATGAAGTAGTTTGTATGTACAACCTGGAGCTGGTGAACCTAAATTTGTTATAATGGGCAATAAGCATACATGCCCTTTGTTCAAGAGGGAAACGCTATCTCTAACTTCCAAGGCTGTTTTCTATATCAACGTCTTTGAAAAGTTAACCTGGAACAAGGGCAGTCATTGCCTGTGCCCACAGGAAGTACTGAAACACAAGGGACCCATGGAGAAGTATCTCCCAACTCTAAGCTGATATTGTGACCTAGAAAGTGGAAATCTACCCTATCCTCTCCAATATTGTAGCCCCTAGGCACAAGTAAGGAGACCTCGTGGCACAGTGGTTAAAGCACTCGGCTGCTAACCGATAGGCTGGCTGTTCAAACCCATCAGCTGTTCCACAGGGGAAAGACGTGGCAGTCTGCTTCTGTAAAGATTTACAGCCTTGGAAACCTTATGGGGCAGTTCTCTCTGTCCTATAGGGTTGCTATGAGTCGGATTTGACTCAATGGCAATGGGTTTAGGTTTTTTTGGGTTAGGCACAAGTGGCTATTTAAATTTAAATTAATTAATTAAAATTAACTAAAATTTTTAAAAATCAGTTCTTCAGTTGTACTAGCCGCATTTCAATAGCCACATAAAGTTACTGGCTACCATATTGGACAACACAGAAAGAGAACATTACCAGCAGTGCAGACAGCTCTCTTGGACAGCTCTGAATACAATTCAGTCAGTCAAACACAACAGTGGAAATATCTATACAATTAAATCAGTCAACCACACTTGTTTAATGCTTCTGTGTGCCAGGAAAACATGTCATGTTGATTATCATTTTGTTCCCTACAGTCAAAACTTCAGTGAAGCAGGAAATATAAACCTTACTACCTAAATAAGTTCAAACAGCTAAAGATGTATAGGATGCAATGGAAACATATAATAGGAGATTTGACTTAATAAGGAAGGTCTCGCAAAGCTTTATGGAATAACAGATGTTTAAGCTGAAATTTGACATTTAAGTAAGGAGTTAAAAAAGAAAACATTGCTGTTGATTTCGACTCATAGTAACCCTATAGGACAGAGCAGAACCGCCCTATAGGGTTTCAAGGAGCAGCTGGTAGATTCAAACTGCTGACCTTTTGGTTAGCAGCTGAGCTCTTAACCACTGCACCACCAGGGCACCAAGTAAGGAGTTAGGTGAAGAAAATGAGAGAAGACTTTTCCAGGCAGCTGAAACATTGTAGACCTCAGGGTGGTAGAAACGATGGCATACCTAGGAATTGCAAACATCAGTTTAGCTGGAGAGATTGGGGTGGATCATAGCCTGGGATAAGACAAGCAGAGGTCATCATCATTTGGGTTTTTATGGACCGTGTTAAGAACTTGGGACTTAGTTCTAAGGGCTCTAAGAAACTCTTAAAGAGTTTTAAGGAGGGGAGAAATACAATCAATTTAACATTCTAAAAAGATTACTTGGGCTAGTAAACAAATAGATTAGGTAAACTGGTACAGGAGTGGATTCTTGAAGGCTGTTTCAGAGGATTGAATCAGGAAAGACCACTGAGCACCTACCTGAAGAAGGAATTTTTAAATAAAAATGACGATAAATTCCTAAGAGACAGAATACAAATATGTTAGATTTTACAGAGGAAATTATAGCCTGAGACAGATCAGAGAAAGAAGGCTACAAGTTTCAAGTTTCAACCTCCAAGCCAAGGGTCTAAATAGTGCGAGGGGGCCCTGGTCAACTTTTAGGGTAATATTTCTAGAATGGCACCCACTCTTACCTCCCCACCCTTGGACAGCTGCAGCTGCAGCTGCAGTTTGCTTTATTTTGTTAACTTGCTGGATTCCCCAAGGCTAGAACAGTGTCTGGCAGACAGTCGTCGCTCATTGAGTATGGATGAATGAATGAGTGTAAACATGGGACAGGAGAGGCAGGGCAGGACTCCCAGGTGGTGACTGATGCCCAGGAGGAACCAAACCCACTGCTGTCAAGTCAATTCTGACTCATAGCGACCCTGTAGGGCAGAGTAGAACTGCCCCATAGAGTTTCCAAGGAGCACCTGGTGGACTCAAACTTCAGACCTTTTGGTTAGCAGGTGATCTCTTAACCACTGTGCCAGCAGGGCTCCCCCTAGGAGAAACAGGGATCCCAAAAAAGCAAAGGAAAAGTCATCCAAATGATATTCCCACCATTGCAATCACCTGAGGCAAGCTAAGATAAGCAAAGGAGACAGCAGAACAGAGCTGCTCAAGCAGGAGAACAAAACCAAGAATGAACACACACACGAGGAAAACCAAACCAGCGAAAACGAGGAGCTAAACTAAAGAACAGGTAAAACATAATTCTAAAGAAACAGAGTTAATAGAGCAAACAGATGAGGTCAAAATAAGCATAACTCATTATCTCAAAGATTTTGTGAGGAGATTATGGCGGTAATTCAGTACCGGATGACAGAGGCTCAGTCTAAGGTGATGACAGTGGGAACAGAGAAGTGGGAAGATTTGAAAGCTCTTTAGGAGGCAGGATTGATAGAACTTGGTAACTACTTGAAAATGGAATGTGACAACGAGGGAGCAGTAAAGACTAACTAGGTTTGTGCTTAAGGAACTTGGTAGACTGTGGGGGTTGACTGAATTGGGAGCACTAGCAGAGCGGATTCAGGAGGGGATATCATAAATTTAGTTTGGAGCATGTTCAATAGTTGGCAAATGCCCGTTAGGTATCGGTGATGATTAATTTTATGAGTCAGTTTGGCTAAGCTATGATTCCTTGTAGTTTGGCTAAATACTAGACTAACTGCTCTTCCATAATATAATGTAATGTAATGTAGTCACTTGCTATAAAGTAATTTAATGTGATCTATCAATCAACTGAAAGAGAAGTTTCCTTAGGGTGTGGTCTGCCTTGACACTATAAATATTTTGGCAGAACTCTCTGTCTCTCTTGACTCTGCACTCTTCCTGTCCCCTGACCTATGGATCTTGGGACACAAGCCTGCAAAAGTCTCCAGTCTTCTGCCTGACTTACAGATTTCGGATTCGCCAGCCCCCACAATCCCATGAGCCAGCACAAGTCTCCAGCCTGTAACCTGACCTATGGACTTTGGGTTTTCCAGCCCCCACAACTGTGTGAGCAAGTCCCTTGAAGTAAATCTCTCTCTATGTGCCTATATGTCTCACTGGTTCTGTTTCTACAGAGAACCCTGACTAAGACAATATCAGATAGAGATGCTGATGAGCTGTTGGTTATGTGTGTTCAGCTCTGTTGTCTTTCTCATAGACTATAATACTTCCCATTTGCTTCTGAAATCAAATTGAAACGTAAATCAAGTCAAATTTCCTATAGGTGGTATCAGCTAGCTATAAATTTGGGACTATAAATACAGCATAGCTGAAAGCATGGGTGTGACTAAGGTTGCCCGGGGAATGAGCTAGAGTAAGACAAGCTGAGGTCATAGAACAAAATCCTGTTTCAAGTAAACCATGGGGGAGGGGAGCAGAGAGTTGTACAGGGAGAAAACAGAAGCCTCTATGAAAAACCAAATTGACTGTAAAACTCTTCAGTTCTCCATTTTCTGTTTGTCTTTGGTGGAGGCCATTGGTCAACAGAAAGCAAACCACAAGGTAGGGATTAAAATATTATCAATCCCAAAGAATCTGATGGGAAGACAAAATGATACGATGCATGGTGATCACTTAGCACAATGACTGACACATAGAATCTCTTGAAATCATGAGTTACATTATGATCGAACAAAGTGGTGGACATACCAGTAAAACCAAACCCGTTGCCGTCGAGATCAGTTAATTCCAACTCATAGGGACCCTAGAGGACAGAGTAGAACGGCCCCATAGGTGGATTCAAACTGCCAACCTTTTGGTTAGCAGGTGAGCTCTTAACCACTGCACCACCAGGTCTCCAGAGAGAGGTGACACAGGTAAGACTACATTTTTCTTCCCAGGTTCTCTCCCAGGATGTATAATATGACTGAAGACTTTTTTTTTTCAGTATTTTAGTATTATAGATGTATTAGGTTTTTAAAAATATAAAAATGCAGGATTTTAAAATGTGTTGCCTTATGCAATAGAAATTTGTACATACATTTTGAGTTGTATAGCTTTTGCTTCAAAAACATAAAAAAAAAAATTAACCTTGTACGAAATAGGATACACAGGATATCTGCAACAGTGAACATTCAATCACATGTCACAGCAATAACTGGTACAAACTCTATTTTACACTGCCCCTCTATCTGCTATTACAAGTGCCCACTGAATTCTGGACTTGCTCAACAAACGTGTCTCTCACTAACTCAGTTACAAAGCCCATATAACATAAACTTAAAAGCCACTAGGATTTGGTTGTTTTTCTGACAACTATTTAGCAGAATCTTCTGATCTATGTAGACTGTATGTTTTTGTTTGCAATCAAGATAAACAGAAAATTGAATCTGGAATCAGGCTGTAAACAGGAAGATTTCTGCACTGCTGTGCCCAATCCTACAAACAGCATGAGGAAGCCATTTTTCTCATGCCATTTCCATACCACAAATCCAACAAGGAACATTCCAAGGGAAATCAAACATTCGTTTCAAAGAATGCACACACCTGCTCTGTTATTTTGTCGACTAACTTCTAATGAGAATCCTGCATCTCCAAAAGCTGGCAGCAGAAAGAGGTGAAGGGGAGCTATGGATGGCCAGAGGGAGACGAACTGCTTCTCTGGGTCAGTGCTCATCTTAGCTGAATTCAGAAGGACACACCAATTGAACTAAATAAGAATAAGAAACAAAGAGTATATTGCTTTGTTAAATTTTAAAAAAAAAAAGGAATTTCACTGGATTTTAATTCCCTTACACAAGGAATGTCTTGCTCTTTCACTACATACGTTGAAATTACATGGCCCATGTGGGAATAGCCTTCTAGCTTCCCTACTTTCTGGTTTCTTTTCCTTTAACCCTGTTTATGGAGTACCTGAATGGTGCAGATGGTTAATGCGCTCAGCTGCTAACCAAAAGGATAAAGGTTCGAGTTCACCCAGAGGTGCCTTGGAAGAAAGGCCTGGTGATCTACTTCTGAAAAATCAGCCACTGAAAACCCTATGGAGAACAGTCCTACTCTGAAGCACATGGGGTTACCATGAACTAGAGTCCACTCTACAGCAACTGATTTAATCCAGTTTATAAATAGAGTCATCTTCCTCCAGCACTACCGTATTCCTCGTAGACTATAATACTCTCCACTTCCTTTTACATAAAATTGACATGTCAACCAGTTCAACTTTCCCATTAATAAATATGAACATATGAATGAATGAATGTGAAGGCCTGTGCTGTTTGCAGCCCTTAGTTAGCTGTCCAAGTCACTGGTGATCCTTCCCTCTTCTTTGGCTTCAGTAAGCCCAAGCTCTGAGCCTATCAATAGGGCGTCTTTCCACTCCCACCTTTGCCTCACACCCGTCTGATCACATCTCTGCCTTCCAAACTGCTAATGTCATCCCTCTAGGACTTAACAATATTATTTTTGTTTCCTGCAAAAGCAAGTTGCAGAATAGTATGTGTAAGATGATCCTATTTTCATTAAAAAAATGTTTTTTGAAAAAATATATAATCAGGTATGTATTCAAAAGTCGCAGGACTACACGCAATGTTCTTGCAAGGGGTGAAAAGACAGAAAACTTTCCCTTTTATCTTTTGTAGACCCGTAATATTTAAACTTTGTATATATTTACAAGTGTACTTTTAAAAATGCAGAACAATCACTGTAGGGCCATCTCTTCCATGAAATTTTATCAGGTTACTCCTTCTTAACTTCTGTCACTTACTTCATTTTTACAATGTTTTTAACAGCTGGAATTTTTTTTTACAGCTGTTTATTTGTAGATATTTATGCTTATATGTATATTCCTTCTTTTTTTTTCTATTGATTATTGTTCTCTTTTCTTCCTTATATTAAATTTTTCCTTAAGACTAGTCTTGTATCAGATAAGAGACAATACTGTCCACAACCAAAGGACACCAATGTCTATTTTAGTTTTTCTTAGAACCCAGCTCCTGACAGACACTCTCTGTTGAACGACTAAATGAAAAGTGAATATAGTAATGAATGAATATTAGCCCTTTGACCTACGCTAAACCTGCTCTAATATTTGTTTGCTCCTCAATAGTTATATATTTTCTCCTAAATAGACATAAAATGTATTAAATTATACTATCCCAGTACTTCCCGAAATCCTTCTTTTTCTTTTTTTTTTTTTCTTTTTTTGCAGCTGCCAATGAAGTTCCAAAGCGAGATTTTCTGACCAACAATTTCAGTCATTCTTGACAACTGGTTGAAAATCCAGGACCCTTTTCAAAAGATCAAAAGATGTGGCAATTTAAGAACCGCCATGCTAATGGAAGCTCAGTCGGGGTCAATGGTAATATAGTCCACTTAAGTTTCATTGACCGGATGAAACAATATTTTACAGCTTTTTTTTTTTTTTTTTTAACCCCCTGCTTTTCCAGCCTTGTGTTTGTCTGTCAACATCTAATTGCACTTCCAACTACTGGAGACAAACTACCTTTTCTTCTCTCCAAACGAGAATTTGTAGGGATTTTCTGCTCCCATTTGCCACCAAGCGCACATCAGATGAATCTGCTAGCAGGAGGCCAATGACAAAGAAGGAAGAAAGAGGCCTGCCAGCAGGCCCAGTGACAGAGCCAGCAGAGGGGCTTACCCACCGGAGTTGCCATGGCAAACCGTCTAATGCAAAATGCTTCCATTCTGAGTTCCTCACTGAAGGGTGATTAGAATGTAAATAATCGCGAGATATGTAGGTGATAATACTTCTCTATTAAAAGAAATGCAATGAAAAGCACACCCCTGTAGTCACTGACCACAGGTGTGGCCACTATTTATCACACACCAAAGCCCTGCCGCCTTTTACAAAATCTACTGTTTTCTCTCAGATCTTACTGTAAACTTCCACTAAGCTGCATTAAAAAATATGAAACAATTAAGGCAATTTAAAATTTAAATGGGTTTTGGGCAAGGAGAGCAAAGTGGGTCATTTTTCTCACTGCAGGCTATGTGTAGTGTATCAGCATCTGTTCTCAGTAATTCCTCCAATTCAATTACAACACATTTGGAAACTACAGAAATAGGCAAGGCTTTGTTTGAATAACAATCTATCTTTTTTTTTTTTTTTTTTTTTTTTAGTTATTCAGGGTCTAAATTCCTAACCAAAGTTAAGAGTTTTTCATTTCACGTTCCCCTGTATAAAATGCTCCCAGCCTTGAAAAAATACGGCCCATTTTGGTAACATAGTTCTTTCGTTACAGCTTTTGCCTTCTGGACTATCCAGACACCTGAAAGGAGCCCTCCCCCACACTGCGAAGGAGCCCTGGTGGCGCAATGGTTAAGCCCTTGACTGCTAACCAAAAGGTTGGCAGTTTGAACCCACCTGCTCAGGAGAAAAGACCTGACAATCTGTTCCCATAAAGATTAAAAAACAAACAAACCCGTTGCCATGGAGCCCAAACCAACTCACAGCCACCCTGCAGGACAGAGTAGAACTGCCCCGTAGGGTTTCCAAGGAGTGGTTGGTAGACTCAAAGCGCCAACATTTTGGTTAGCATCCAAACTCTACACCACCGCGTCACCAGGGCTCCCATAAAGAATGCAGCCTAGGAAACCCTATGGAACAATTCTAGTCTGACCTATAGGGTGGCCATGAGTCAGAATCGCCTTGATGGTAAACCACAACAACAACCCACACAGGGAAAAGTGAGACTAATTGAGATTGGGTGAGCAGAGTCACAAGGCACCCGAACACCTAATAATCCAAAGAGAAAGAGCTCTCGTTGATAGATTCATGCATGCATTCATTCAGTGAGTATCTACTAGGCACCCACTGCCATTGTCCTATCTGTACACAGACTAGAAATGGGTGTCAGTGTAAGTCCTATGTCCATGACACAAAATATGAAGTCACTTTCCTTAAAATCTATCACTGTTCTCTCTGCCCAAGACCGCACAACAGGTAATAAATCTTCGTATAGAACCCTGCCTGAATACCACAGTTGATGTCACAAAATGACTTTTAGTTCTATTATCGAATTCTACCCAAGACTGCAGCAGTCAGTTTTTGCTAAAATTATGTCGCATTTGTGAGAATTACAAAATGGCACCCCTCTGGCTGAACGAGTTACAAAAGCCACCCCTTTCTCAGGATTTTAGCCCTATTTGGCCCCTGTACCAGGATCCTTTAAGCATGTGCTATCTGTGCACCACAGTGGGATGCTGGTTCCCTTCCAATATCACCCACTAGCCCAGACCTGGCCCCACCTCCCCTGGGGGAGCCATTTCCTACAGTCTCCTGTATCTCTGAGACTGGTTGCTACCCCGACTGCTCTCAACCGAAACCAAACCTGTTGCTGTCAAGTTGATTCCGACTCATGACTACCCATGTGTTACAGAGTAGAACTGCTCCATAAGGTTTTTTTAGCTGTAATCCTTACGGAAGCAAATTGCCAAGTCTTTCTTTCAGTACATCACTGGGTGGGTTTGAAGAAACAACCTTTAGGTTAGTAGGCGAGCACAAGCCATTTGCACCACCTAGGGATGTCCCCGACTTCTCTGTTGTTGTTGTGTGCCGTTGAGTCCTCTACTCACTCCTAAATTGGCTGAGCCAATCACCAGTACTGCTCATGGCTGTCACACACCCCTCCTAATTGGTCCAAGGATATCCCTGCCTTCCCAGATATTTTCTGAAGGGACTCTTGATTGATTCTTACTAGTATTCTCAGCTGACTCCTTGTCCTTCTTCAGAGGCGCTCTGTGCCAAAATATGCCTTAATATTTAACACAGCTCACAGGAACTCTGCCTCACCTCAGGCCTATATGTCTCCTCATTCTATTGACAGCGGCTGTGCACCACTATCTCCCAAATTGACAGAAGTGTAACACAAAACACACTCACAGAATTTAGCCTACTTCTGACAGAAGACCCACAGTGCTAAGAGCATGGGCTTGAGACAACTGAAGGAAGGGTGGTTTCAGTGCAAGTCTCGGGTGCCCTCTGTACCTCAAGTCTCTGAAGCAGCAAAACCCCAGTCAAGCTGGAAGAGTGTGGAGGACGTATTTGAGGCCCTGGGTTCTCCCAGCGTCTCTGGAAGAGAGAACAGGTAAGGACTCGCTTCTCCTCTGTATTTGAGGAGGACTAACAAGCCCTTGAAGAAGCCCAGGTGACACAACAGTTGAGTGCCCGGTTGTTAATCGAAAGATTGGTGGTTCAAACCCACCCACCCAGCCACTCTGCAGGAGAAAGATCTGGTGATCTGCTCCTGTAGAGACTACAGCCTAGAAAACCCTATAGGACAGTTCTACTCTGTCACAAGCGGCCGCTATGAGTCAAAATCGACTGGAAGGCACCTACCAACAGCAAGCAGCCCATGAGTCAATAGAGAGGCTTGTCATTTCTTAAGGCCCAGGGATTTCCTGGCTTTTTGAGGACCCTCAGGTGTCAGAAGACTGTGGCTGTTCTCAGGGAAGTTCTTCATTTGCCTGCTTGTAGCCCCAGTGTTTCTGGGAGGGCCTGGTGGTCCCAGCAGAGCTGTGTTAAATTGTGCGGCGTCCGAGGCTGGGAGAGGGCTGCTGCTCGCACCACCTGCAGAGAGACCAGGCACAGCTGCCGGTGGTCACCGCTGGTTCACAAGTTTGCCACCACTCAAGAGGCCCCAGCATCCTGGTCTGTGCAGGCACTGAAGGAACAACAGAAGCGAGGAAGTTACGAAAATAGAAACTTGTAACTCATTTGGGAGAACTCAGTAACCTGAGAAAGGGAGGGGAAAGGCCAAGTAGGGGAACATCTGAGCAGGGGGCTTCCACTGAAGGAAAACTAGGGAAAGACCCAGAAGGTAACTTTTAACAGTGACCCCCAAGGAGGTTTAAATAGAACCCTCGAAACACATTCTAGAAGCTTTAAAAAAAAAAAAGTGTTGTTATTGTTATTCTAATTTAAAAATTCAATAGATGAATTAAAAAAGAAGAAGATCATGGCTGAGAAACAAATTAATTATCCAAAAGATCAAGAGCTCAGCAAAAACGCAATGAGATATAAAATTATAAGGTAAAACATAAGAGATTTAGAGGAACAAAGACTCCATAACAGCACTCAGCTCTCAGGGAAAAAGGATGACGTTTTCATACATGTAAGGATTCAAGATATATACCACCGATGTTCTCTAGCCAAGGAGAATAAGGTAGTAGCCCAAGTTCTCATTGACTCAGATCCGAGACCATCAAGAGATGAGAAAATAAGGGGATAGGAAACGGTGATGAGCAATAAATGTTTCAATCCATAGCTTCACTAAATGGCTCACTGTGGGTCGGGGACTCGATAATTCAAATGGGATAGAAGAATACTTCAAATAGAAGAGATACATTTAGTGGAAGTGGAAAGACAATTTAAGAAATTATAATGGGAGATTTTATTATGTGTCTTTCAGAATCTAACAAATCAAGTCGAGAAAAATCAGTAATGAGATGGAGGATTTGAAATAATATATAATCAACCTGATCAGTTTAGTAAGTACAGACAACTGTGTTTCCCATTAGCAGAGAATACAATTTTTTCTTTGTGCCTATCTTACAAAAATCAGTCATGTGATAGCTACGAAGCAGCCCTACCGAAAGTAGCGATTTTAGCAGCCATATTCTTGGTTCACACTCCAACAAAATGACAAACGAACGGTGAAAAGACAATCCCAAAACTTACATTATCAGAATTAAGAACTACTCCCTTAACCAATCTCTTTATCAAAATATATAAAACTTGGCACAACATACCTTGAAATTCATTCAAAAAATTAAGTAGGTTGATAGATGGACAGAAGAGTAAATAGCTGGAGTATATGTGATCCAATAAACATAAGAAAATATCAATTGTAGAATTTGGTGGTGGTGTTCACTGTGTAATTCTTTCAACTTTTCTGAATGCATGGAATGTTTTAAAATAAAATGTTGGAAGAAATATATCAAAAACTGAAATAGACAATCATCTAGAAAGTACTGGAAGGAAAGCTTCATACCAAAACCATAGGGACATAGTTTAAAATGTATTCAAAAATAATGTTATAGCCTTGGTTCTTATTATTAAAGGAGTTTGCTTATTTTTTTTTTAATATTTTTATCAAGTGGATACTGTTCTAAGGGCTTACATATATTAACTCATTTGATCTTCACAACAACCCCATTTTACAGATGAGGAAATTTAGGCACAGAGAGTTTAAGTGACTTGCATAAGGTCACACAGCTTGTAAGTGACAGTCAGGCTTTGAACTAAAGCAGTTAAGGTACAGAGCCACTGAATACATTAGATGGTCCCTAAGTTTTTCAAAGAAGAAAATTAGAATAGAAAACATCAAAAATGAAGTAGGAGAACGGATTTAAAAAGATAAAAGCTGAAATTAATTAAGAAGAAAAGATAAAAATCATAGGAATAATGATAAAAATTAAAAGCTTGTTCTTCAAAAAGATCACTAAAATAGAAAACCCCTAGAAAGCATGAGTACCAAAAAAGGAGAAAGCTAACATATAATTACTAGGAATAAATAGGCATATTTTACTACAGCTATGGAGTAGATTAAAATAATTATCAGAAAATATTGCATATGCTCTATGAAAATAAATTTGAATATCTAAAAGCAATTTAGTATTACCAGTGGCGTCACTTGGGTTGGTGTCACCCGGAGCAATAACTCATGGTGTCACCTCCCCCATGGACCTCCTCTCTCCCAGACCGTACAGAATCCTTAGTGACATTTTTTGTACTAATGTTACTCGTAAATCATAACTCCCATATACAGCCCCTTCTTTTCTTTAATTACTACTTCATTCTCAAAAAAGTTATTAATATAAGTTCACAAATACTAATTACCACAATATTGTAGCTAAAACAGCTGAAAAGTTGACCAAGTCTGTGACGATAAAACCCCAGCAGCAAAGGAAAGAGCAGCATGTGCTTGTACCGCGAGCGGACAAAACCACGTGATTGGAAGCGTCATTGTAATTGGGTAATAATGGCAGCTCTGACCAGAATGTATTAGAAGGCTCCAAAAGTAAATTAGCACAGAGTTTTAGCCTTACAGGTATGATGATACATGTAAACTGGGCTTACAAAAGATGTTTTTGTTGTTATAACTAACTACAGGGATTTTTTATAAAAAATAATAAATTTCTGCTGAAACACTGTACAGAAATTTTATACAGAGTCATTTTGCTGTCACCCCACCCCCGACAGTGTCACCTGCTGCAGTCTGTACCCGCTGCGCCCTCCTAGTGATCCCACTGCTATTACAAAAATAGATCCAAGAAGCTGTTGTGTGTGTCATTGAGTTGATTCTATCTCAGAGAGTACCTATAGCACAGAGTAGGACTTAGGGTTTCCAAGGCTGTAAATCTTTATGGAGGCAGACTGCCACATTTTTCTCCCACAGAGCTGCCAGTGGGTTCAAATCACCAACCTTTCGGTTAGCAGCTGAGTGCTTAAACACTGTGCCACCAGGGTTACTGTAAGTAGAGCATCTAAAAAGGCCATTAACGAAAGATAAGACTGGAATATCACAGTTACTATTTAAAATGACATTTGGTCTAATTGGTTTTATTGCTGCCCTCAAACTTTTAAATAAGAGAAAATTCTTATTTTCATCCCCTTCTAGATCTTAGAAAAAGATGGGAAGAGATCCTTAATATGACCGTTAATGTAAGTTTCAGAAAACTACTCAAGTGTAATTCCATTTTCATAAAAGCAAACAAAACTTTTAAACATACGTGTATATGTGCTGTTCAATCATAAAGAGAGTTATGTAAGATTATAAAGCAGGTTGCCAGCTGTGTTTATTTCAAGAGGATAAAAAATGGAAAGGGAGAGGTTTAAAAAATGGGCTTTGAAGTCAGCCAAACCCAGGTTCAAGTCTCAGCTCTGCCACTTGCTCCCTGTGTGAACTTGAGCATCTTACTTAACTCTATAAGCCTCGGTTCCTCTTGTATAGTGGGGATAACAATAGTTCTTACTTAATGAGGTTATGATGGTTAATTAATGTAGTGCATTTTCAATGCCCCACACGTATATGCTGCTAAAGAAACTCCCGCTATCAGAACTGAGATTTCTTTTTTCTCCCAGTGTGCTTTTTTTAGCAATAAGAAGTGAATGTCTATGTGTCCCCCAGGGTTGCTTCACCAAATGTCAACTGTGTCCTGGAATTCCCAGCCTCCATATATCAAGATCCATGCAGGCTTTTCTGAGATTTCCTAGATAATGCTATTAAGTTCCAAATTTCCAAAGGATGTCACAACGATCTGAAAACATTTTTTTTTCTTTTCACAAGATCTAAATGGGACTTATGAAAGAAGGTTGCCATCAAACAGAATAAGCCTGTTTGCCATGCTGTGAAATACAAAAATCCACCCCCATGATTCACTGACCCTTTCCCCTGTTTTAAAGGTGTGGCAACAAGCCCTGCCTACCACAATCACTAATTCACTGATTCTGAGTGATTCAGTGCAGGAGTGGGAAAGCTATTGAGAGGAGTTATGTAGGAACTGATCTTGAAGTGAGAGTTGTTATTGGGTTTGGCTTGTCTACCAGTAATGATTGTGATGTGGCAAAATTAACTTAGGTTGGCCTCCGTGAGGTACCAATCAAATGTGCCCCTCTTCAAGTTAACATGGAATTAATAACTCACCTTCTACCTAACAGAACCATGACTTAGCCTAAATCTTCCCAGTCTAATGACAAAAATGTTATGTAGAAAGGTCTCTGAAGTCCAGATATATTTTATGTATACTTTGTTCTGCTCAGCCCATCTTGCCCTCACCAAAAAAATAAAAACACCTACTCTGATATGTGTTTCTCCACCCTGATTATGGTGTGTCACCTTTTGCTTTTCTAGGTGATTACAACTTGATTGTTGAGTGATGCATTCTAATGACTTCCCAGGTACAGCAGGGAAATTGAGCTGCTCTGTAATTATTAAACTCATCCTTTGTCCTTTTGAAAGATGGGCACAATAGCTGTCCTTTTCCTGTTTGTGGGAAATTTTCATGGTTAATGGTTTTTACCATAAAATCTATCAATTCCTTTAGATTAATTCTTTCTTTCTTTGAAG
Organism: Dugong dugon; assembly: GCA_030035585.1. Classification (NCBI taxonomy): domain Eukaryota; kingdom Metazoa; phylum Chordata; class Mammalia; order Sirenia; family Dugongidae; genus Dugong; species Dugong dugon. The sequence goes on from CM057479.1 coordinate 14,372,459, forward strand.
AACAGAGCCCTGATCATGTTGGTCAAAGGCACTGTCAACTAGAACATATGCAATAATAGAGTGTGAAAACAATTACAAAAAGTTAAATGCACTACGCAGTGTTAAGTGCCCTTGTAATTTATTTATGTTCAATTCAATCCAACAAATTTATTGAGGGTTTGCAATGTTTCTGGCATATTACCCTAGAGAAAACAGTCCTTCCACCGCAGCATTCCCAGAATTGCTTAAATGCAAGCTAGCAACAAAAACATATTTCTGATGCTAACAGTGGATGTGAAATCACACAACACACACACAAAGAAGGCAGGTGGATTGCAGACCTGCATGGTGTTACCAGGACCACCATCTCGTCCTCGTGGTTGCCAAAGGAATGAGAAAGAAAATCTTGATTGCTGCTCCCAACCCTGGGAAACGAGAGGCCACTGACAATGATCCTGATTCTCTAGCTCTTGTATATACCAGCCAATTTAAAGCAACTTAGTTTCCAACCCAATAACATGAACATAAGACTCTATTTAGATATAATTCTATTATAATTAAAGACAGTTCTTTAAATGTAAAGACAATGCTTATGTCACCTGCCATCAGATACCACAGGCCAGCAATAATGCTTTACACATCTCATTTTCAGAATTCACTCGGAGAAGAATCAAATGTGAAGCACAGTTTAATTTTTGGTAGGACACAAATGCCTTGCAAGCAGACATATTTCTAGCACACAATACGCTGAAACCTAGAAATGCAAAAGAACTGGATGAGTAAGGGACAAGCTAAAGTCATATCTTTTAGAAGAATTGCTTCTGGAAACAGTTTTGCTCTGGAAATATGGGCTGTATCTCCAAGTGCCAAATAAACTAAAGAGATTCTCCCTGTAATTCAAGTTCCCCAATTACTTCCACTAGAAAGAAATATCCTGCTGATGGGGCAAAGTGTATTCTAAGGGAAGGACAACACACACTACAGGGGAAGTCAGCACAACTGGACCAAACCAAAAGCTGAGAAGTTTCCTGAACACAATCAAACACTTCAAGGGACAGACTAGCAGGGGCGGGGGTCTGCAGACCATGGTTTTGGGGGACATCTAGGTCAATTGGCATAACAAAGTTTATTAAGAAAATGTTCTGCATCCTACTTTGGTGAGTGGCATCTAGGGTCTTAAAAGCTATAGAGTGGCCATCTAAGATGCATCAGTTGGTCTCAACCCACCGGGAGCAAAGGAGAATGAAGAACACCAAAAACACCAGGAAAATATTAGCCCAAGAGACAAAAAGGACCACGTAAACCAGAGACTCCATCAGCCTGAGACCAGAACTAGATGGTGCCCAGCTACCACCAATGACCGCCCTGACAGGGAACACAATAGAGGGTCCCTGATGGAGCAGGCGAAAAGTAGGGTGCAGAACTCAAATTCACTTAAAAAGATCAGACTTAATGGTTTGATTGAGACTGGAGGAACCCCAGAAGACATGGCCCCTGGACTCTCTGTTAATCCAGAACTAAAACCATTCCCGAAGCCAACTCTTCAGGCAAAGATTAGACTGGACTATAAGACATAAGATGATACTCGTGAAGAGTGAGCTTTTTAGTTCAAGTAGATACATGAGACTAAATGGGCAGCTTCTGTCTGGAGAAGAGATGAGAAGGCAGAAAGGGACAGGAGCTGGCTGAATGAACACGGGAAATCCAGGTTGGAAAGGAGGAGTGTGCTGTCACATTACAGGGAGAGCAACTACGGTCACAAAACAATGTGTGTATAAATTTTTGTATGAGAAACTAACTTGAGCTGTAAAACTTTCACCTAAACAACAATTTAAAAAAAAAAAAAAAAGTGTTTTCTGTGCTTGGAATAACATGGGTAATCTCAGTTCTCAACTACATTTTGAGTATATCGATGCCATCCAATTAGCAGTGGGTAAACTAACTAAAGCTTTACGCGTGCTGACAATGTAAAGGCTGTCTTCTTTTCATACCAATCAACCCCAAATTCTACATGAAGATCTCGTCCGCTGCAGCAGGCAGCAATGCAATACTGGAAAACAGCCAGCAGCTGTCATTGGTGCACTGATAGCTCCTGGTTCTCTGTGTAATGTGTGTCCCATGTGCCCCTAACTTTGGGGACTTGCCATTCACCCCGGTACCAGCTGACACATTGACAGTTCTGTCTGTGGAGGGGTCTTTCCTAGCGCTGTCCTCTCAGCAGGGTTTTGGAAGAGGGGATTCTGCAGAGTTTCATCTTTCACTTCAGGGCATGTCATCTGCTAAACGAAGAAGCCAGACAACCTTTGGGGTTCCTCCATTCTCCTGTGCAGAGGAACACATGTACGCTCACCCCACACAGCTTTGGCCTGCCATTCTGAGCAGCTGCTCTCCAGCACCAGGGCCACCTGAATGCCCTGGCAGCTGGCAGTAGCAGTGGGTGGCAGAGCTCATTGCCCACCCCAGTGAAAGGTTTTGAAACCTCTACGGCTCGAGACCACCAGCAAAGGCAGTTAAGAGATGAACACCCAGCCAGGAGGCAAAGGGCACGGTGCTTACAGAGCACACCGCCCAGGAAAATGAAAAACGATGTTTAACTGACCTTCGCTCAACCCTCCGTCCATTGTCTTGGAGAAGTTCCAAGTTTCCAGCCTTCAGAGGAAGCTCTGGCAGAACCAAAAACGAGTTCTGTGTGCTTCTGAAGTTCATCAAACTCTTTCCCTCCTCCCAGCCACCCGCACCCCACAGAGAGGAGGGGAGGGGACTGAGGGGTGGGGGTTAGAGGGAGGGGCAGTGGTGATGGATGGGGAGCCAGGAGTGAGTGAGAGAAAACAATGGAAACTGGAATAAGAGGCTGAGAAGAGGGAGCACTGTAGGCATTTTATACCTTCACACAGGCAGCAGATGAATTATTTTCAATGTGTATGAGATGGGCAACATGCAGGATTATGGGGAGCTGAAAGACAATAAGAAAATATGATTTGTGTCATTTATTTCTGCCCAAGTTCCAGCTGGCTAGCAGCCAAGCAGCTCGTGGAGGGCTGTGGACTTCTCCTCTGCATCAAGACCCAGTAGGGACATTTCGATTTATAGTTGAAAAGGTAGCAGAAGAAAGGACTTTCTTTTTTCCCTTTTTTAAAGAAGTTTTCTAAATCTCTGTTCAAAGCTAACAGCCCAAGGCAGGAAAGGAGGAATACACTGATATGGAGTCAAACCACTGTGATTGCCATCTTTGTGGGCAGCTGCGTGCTAGGGTGTGTTTGTGTGTGTGTGTGTGTGTGTGTGTGTGTGTGTGTGTGTGTTTGCAGATTGTGTTGGCAGTTGCATGTGTGCAGATGTCTGGGGGCAGAAGACTGGGGGTGAGTGGGGGGCAGGACGCTATTTGTGTTAAATAGGATAATTTTCAAAAATTCTTTGCAAGAGGAGAAGCAAAGTCTTTTTTTCATACTGGGGTGGTTTTCTTGCTTTCATAATTATGAAATACCAGCAGCTTGCTACCCAGATCCTGTAAATCTGACCACGCCTCACTGACACAATCTGTGAAGGCCGCCGCCCCCTTGACTCCCCACTCCAACCTATCCAGTCCCTGAAATAATGTGTTAAGAGCAACAAGCATAAAAAGGCTTAGGAAACAACACAGGGCTAATTCGTACTGCTGTAAAAGCTGGGGGCTGTTAACCCAAGCTGCCTAATGTGCAAACTCCTGGTCCTTAAATAGGATCTAATGACTGAAATTCAGAAATGGATCTAAAAATTGTACTATGCACCTTTTAGTACAGATAATGATTGCGGGACTATTATATGCTGTGCACTGTACTAGGTTCTAGATACATAGCAGTAAACTCACATGACAAATTCCCTCCCCTCATGTAGCCTGCAGTCTAGTTGAGGAGAAAGATTTTATACAAATGAATACAAAATTTTAAATATTGATAAATATTATGAAGGAAAAGTGCAGGAAACTTGGAGAAAGAATTACAGGAGGACCTAGTTTCGACTGTGGGGTTAGAAAAGGCTAAGACCTAAAAGATGATGTGATGGTTAAGGTTGTGGGTCACCTTGGCTGGGCCATGATTCTCAGTGGTTTGGCAGTTGTAATATAGTTTGGTGGTTATGTAATAATGTAATCACCTCCATGATGAGATCTTTATGAGCAGCCAATCAGTTCAAAGGGAATTTCCTTGGGGGTGTGGCCTGCATCTAATATAGGTGGACTTTGTGGCAAACCTCATCAGCTCTTGCTGGCTCTATATCCTGCAGCTGGCTTCTGTTCAAGTGACCTCTGGTTCTTGGGACTTAAGCTAGCAACTTCTCTGCTGATCTTGGGATTTGTCAGCCTCCACAGCCTGTGAGCCAGTGGCCCGCTGTCTGACCTGCCAATCTTGTGTTCACCAGTCCCTGCAGCTATGTGAATCAGGAGAAGCCTCCATCCTGATCCATGGACTTGGGACCTTCCAGCCTTTACAACCGCGTGAGCCATTTCCTTGCTAAGAATCTCTCTCTCCATATATACATATATATATACACACACACACACATATATATATGCGTATATTTTATACACTTCACTGGTTTTGCTTCTCTTGAGAACCCAGCCTAAGACAGATGAGTCAAACAGGCAAAGAGAATAGAAGCAAGTTCAGGCAAAGAGCAATGCATGAACAGAGGCCATGAGGAGGAAGAAGGTTGGGCATATTCGAGGAACTGAAAGAAAAAAAAGAATGGACAGAGATGGAGATGTAGGGATAAGTAGAGGCCAGCTCACACAGGCTCTTTTGGGCATTTTAAAATAGTAACTTCACAGTGAAGAACCATGGCAAACACCACCTTAACCAAGTGATCAAAGTTAACAACTGTAATGGAATGGTCTTCATGTGCCTCCTCGTAATGATGCACTGAGAAAGACACAACACCACTTCTCTGATATTCTTGCCAAAAAAAAGCACCTAACCTTGAATTAATCATGAAAAAACATCAAACTCAAAATAAGGTCATTCAAAGAACAAGTGGCCTATGATTTTCCAAAGGGCCAAGGTCATAAACGACCTGATTAAGGGAGACTAACGAGACAAAACAACCAACCGTGTGATCCTAGATGCTAAAAAAAATGACATTAGTGGGACAATTGGTGAAATCTGAATAAAGCCTGCATCACAGCAAATAGTACTGTATTGCTGTGAATTTTCTGATTTTCTCATTGTACTGTAGTTTTGTAAGAGATTAATATTTGGGGGAGTTAGGTGAAGAGTGTGCAGCAATTATTTGTACTGTTTTGCAACTGTTTTTGTAAATCAGAAATTATTTTGAAATTTTTTTTTTTTTTTAATTTTAAGTTTTCCATTTCATTTTAAGTGGAATAGCAAACCCTCAGTGAGTTTTAGCCACGGAAGTGTCATGACTGGTTGATGTTTTTAAGCATCTCTCTTGACAATGGACTGGGGCAGCGCCATGGGCAGGTGGCAAGAGAGGCAGGAGATTTGGGCAAATCGTGGCATCGTGGCATCTCTCTGGGTCTATTTTCTCAGCTATCAAGTAAGAGGATGAGACTATAAGCCTTCTTCATGACCTGTCTTCATTGGAGCCACCTGGAGAACTTGAAGCATTCAGATTCTGCGGGACCACACCCTCGTGCTGATTCACAGAGATGATGGTGGAGTCCAGGAATCTGTCACTTGGCATTCAAAGCTGTGATGATTCTCATGTTCAGCCAGGTTTAGCCCCTACTGGCCCCGGGGTGGAGAATTCTGTGTTTCCCACCATCTTCATCCCCAGTCTGAACAGACTAGGTCCCTGCTGGCTCTCTGTACAATCACTTGCATGGTACTCACTTAGCTGTACTCTGTTGTCCTGGGTCAGAGCTGCACAGTGTGGCTTCAGGCTCTGCTATTGTCCTGCTGCTCATCAGACAAGTCAACTTGGGCAAGTCGCTTCCCCTCTCTTGGCCTCAGTTTCCCCATCTGAACAATGAGAGGATTATACAGAAGATTCTCCTTAAGGTTCCTAATAGCTACAAAACTCTGGTTCTTGACAGTTATGACTAGTTAATACATCTAGATGTCAGGGAAGCCTGATATCCTTTTGTTTTGAAGTTCTATGTGTCACCTTTCCTTAAACCTAAAAACCTATTGTCATTGAGTCAATTCCAACTCACAGCAATCCTAGAGGACAGAGTAGAACTGCCCCATAGGGTTTCCAAGGACCAGCTGGCGGATTCGAACTGCTGACCTTTTGGTTAGCAGCCGAATACTTAACCACTGTGCCACCAGGGCTCCCACTTTTCTTTACCAGAGTCAAAATTCTTCCCTGCTTTCAATTTGTGTCCCAAGTTTCTCCCTGGCTTCCCAGCACTTATGGGTTCATTGGCCTGAACAAAGAATGGCACTTCACACCACCTATACCACACTGTGATGAGGATGAAACATTGGGAAGGATATTTAACCATTTTAACAGAGGTAGACAAGTGATAAGACATACTGCACCCAGTGTCAGAATGCCAAGATGGATTGAGGAGAGAGAGGTGTTAGCCTCTGCTTCCCGCCACCCTAGTTAGCTTTGTCAGTTAGCTTTGCCCCAAGACTCAGCTGTGTCATCTGCAGACTGAGTAGTGGCAATGATTCCCCTTGACACATCAAAATATACAGACCCAAAGGAAACGCTATGGCTGCTTCTCCTTTCCCTTGTCTTTCTGATTATACTACTCTAAAGACAGATTAAACTCAATGGGACCTCAAATGAGAAAGGATTATCTCCTCGGTGAGATATCTGATGTTGTTTTGTTGTTAGGTGCCATCAAGTTGATTTCAACTCATAGTGACCCCAGGTGACAGAATAGAACTGCCCCATAGAGTTTTCTAGGCTGTAATCTTTATGGGAGTAGATCTCCAGATCTTTCTCCCATGGAGCTGCTTGTGGGTTTGAACTGCCTTTTCAGTTAGCAGGCGAGTCCTTAACGGTTGTGCCATCAAAGCTCCTTGAGATATCTGATAGCCACCATTTACTCAGGGCCAACCACGAGCCAAACTCTCTACTTGGTATCATACATACATTATTTGCTTCAATCCTCCTGACAAGCCCACTGTCCCTATTTTACAGAGACGTTAAGTAAAATAATCAAGGTTACGCAGCTTGTAAGTGCTATAGCTGGGAAACAGCCTGTGTCTGCCTGACTCCAAAGCCATTCAGATAAGGATGTGTCTCAGCCAGAGGTTGAACTGCCGGGTGTACCAAAAAAAATCCTTTCTCATCGAACTGATTCCAATTCATAGCGACCCTATAGGACAGAGTAGAACTGCCCCATAGGATTTCCAAGGAGCAGCTGTTGGATTCGAACTGTGGACCTTTTGATTAGTAAATGTAGCTCTTAACCACTGCGCCACCAGGGTGGTCAATCAGATCAATGAGCCATACTGAAAGCAAGAATTAAGCTTGTATTCACTTACCATGGCAGTGTACGCAAGAGGCAAAAGTATGCCGACCCCCAGTGTCTCATTCCCCCCCCCCACCCACCCCCCCCCCCCCCCCCCCGCCTCACAGAACAGCAGGAGGCAGGGGTCAGATGGAAGCAGTGCAGACATAGGGAGTAATTTTACTGCCTTTTTATTGAGGAGGTGAGTGCAGGGAGGGAAAGGGTGAAGGGCTAAGAGTGGAAAAGTACTGAATCAGAGTGGAAAAAGTGCCTTCAGCAAGGTCCCCAATAAGGAGCCCTTCCTATGGGGGCCCCTGGGCTAGGAATGCAGATACGCATATAGCATGGCTGACCCCAGGGGACCCTGAGTCCTTGACTGCAAGTCTCTCCAGAGACTGCAATGCATGGGCTGTGCACCACATCAGGCGTGGGGAGCTGCTTCCCCCATGAGGTCTGCCAGGCAAAGCCTTGTCATTGCCAGGGTTCAGACCTGAAAAATCACACAGAGTTTTGAGCCTGACTCCTCACCAAGTTCTTTCCAAAGCAGATCCTGAGACTGATCAGGTAGTTAATTTGGGAGACAATCCCAGGGAGTGGAAGTGAGGAGATCAGGGAGAGGGAAAGACGGAAGAAGGAAAAGCCAGTAGAGGGAGTTTATTAGCGTGGTCACTGTCTTAACCCCCTAGGGCTGGCGTGACAAAGCACCACAAACTGGGTGGCTCATAAGAACTTATTGCCTCAGAGTCCTGGAGACTAGAAGTCCAAAATTAGGGACTTTGGCTGTGTTGATTCCCTCTGAGGGCACTAAGGGAGACTCTGTTCCATGCCTCTCTCCTTCTTCTGGTGGCTTCAGGTGTTCCTTGGTGTTCCTTAGGTTGTAGATGCATTGCTTGGATCTCCACTTCCATCTTCATCTGGCCATCTTCCCTCTGCATCTGTTTTCCACTTTTATAAGGACGCCAATCGAATTGGATTAGGACCACTCCTACTCCAGTAAGACCTCTTGATAACTTCACTGATAACATCTTCAAAGACCTTATTTCCAAACAAGGTCACATTCACAGGTACAGGGCTTAGGACTTCAACATATCCTTTGGGGGGACACAATTCAACCTGTAACAGTCACTGTCATGGGCAACGAGACTCAATTCCACCTGACTGTTCTGAGGAGCCGGAGCAGAATTGTCTACCTAACAATAGTCTTGGAGAAGCTTTTATCCTGTGCTCCCATCCTGGCTGGCCCCAGGAGGTAGCAGCTTCCTCCAGACTCCCAAGCTATGCCTGGAGCTGTACAGAGTGGACTCCTTCCCAGGTCTCCTGCCGCAGCATCAGAGAGGTGCAGGGTAAAAGCCAAAAACATTGGGCAGACCGGAAGTGAAAGCGGCATGGAACTGTTGCCCACAGCTGGAGCCAGAATCTGTGGTGGGGTTGGGCACAAGGGGCTGTTGCTAAACCACCCAATAAGCTTTTCTGGAAGAAGGCTCCATCTCATCCGTTCCACTGAGCTCCCACCATCCCAGGACATCTGAGGGCCCAAATGTGGATTGTGCCCATTCTCCCCATCCTTCACCTTCCTCACTCTCACCTTAAAACTCCCTCTGAAACTTCCCCCTTCAGTGCCAAAGCCACTGCTCTTCATTCATTCACTAAAGCATTAAAGCATTTATTGAGTGTCTACAATGGACCAGGCTCTGGGCTGATGCTGGGGATAAAAAGAACAATAGAAAAAGATGAAGGGTCCATCATGGGGAAGCTCCCACTTTCTCTCTCAGTCTAGATTCTAAGTTCATGGAGGGAATGGACCATGTCTATCTTAGAACCAAAACATGAAGGCATGGTTCCTGAAACAGACTGCAATAGAAGGCAAGGTCTGTAAGGTAAAAATGGCTCCTGATGGTTCTCTCCTTCACTTATTTCACAAATATTTCCTGAGCACTCAGTCTGGGCCGGGCTGTCTTTAAAGCATTGAGGATTCAATACTGAGCAAAACCCACAGGTCCTGCCTCTCTGAGCTTAGGAGACGGGATAGACGAGGGTCAGGGGTAATGAGCGTTAAAATAATGTAGAGAAGGAGAAGATTGGGGTAGAGTGGGATGGTTCAGAGAAGGCTTTCTTGAGTGAGACAATGCTTATGCTGGACTTTGGAAAATGAGTAGCTTTAGGGAAACAGAAGACAGCGTATTCTAAGCAGAAAGAAAAACATGAGTAGAAGCGAAAAGAGAGGGGACTAGCAAGACAAAAGAACAAGAGATGGCTGTTTGCTGCTGTTTTACGTTTTATTCAGGGTAGAGCTTGTCACGCAAATGGCTCTACAGACCACAGAACAAATTAATGAAGGTCTCAAATCCACACTGGTTATCAAATGCCATAAATACGGCAGGAGAGGCAAGGGGGTAGGGGGAGAGTACAAAACGGCCTGGGTACATGTGTATGTACAGCGGCAACCTTGGCAGAGAAAGTCACCTACGAGCATTCACTCCTGTTTAATAACATAAAGCTTCGCTGCCAAAGCAACCCACCCCAAAGCGATCTATCCCGTGGCTTTAAAATCAGTTTCAAATTGGCTTGATCAGTCCTAAACAAGAGGACCACCCTCAGGCTGCAGGCACTAAGGCATAAATATGTAAGCAGCTCCGTATTAACATTAATTAGCAGCGGTAGCCTGGAAATGCTTAGCATAACACTGAGAATCGCTAATGGAATTGTGTATCTTTTTCCTCCAGTCTGAGCAGTCAAGGATCATGCATAATGTAAAAGTGTAGATTGCAGCTGGTAGCAGCAGGCTGGATCACAGGCGATGATTTAAATTTGTTTTTTATGATCATGAAGAACTACCTTTCAATCAGGCCCCAAAAGCAAACACTACCCTACAGCTCCGAGGGGTGCAGAATCATAATATCTAACAGTAAATAACGATCCCTCTCCGAGGCCTCAAAGTTGGGCTTCTTATTTATGTGTAATCCATATTTATGGAATCCAGGAGCACATGCAGCGACATAAAGCAGGTGCCACCTGACCACACGTGAGCGGATTGAGACAGGTGAGACAGCTCCAGCCACGGTCCAGGAAGCTGTTCTCTGGCTGGGGATCAGCTGGGCTGGTCAGCCAAGGGAAGCCATTGCTGGACATGCCGCCCTGCAATCTCTAAATCGCTCAGATTCAGTAAAGAAGGTCTGCAATAGAAAGGAAAGCCTGTTTGAGGACTTCAACTCATCTGCTGGTAATGAACTCATCAGTGAGTTGGAGCACCTCACAGGAAAGGAAGTAAAATCTCCAAGGGCGCATCTATTTGGCCTGCCCTGAGGTTCTCCACAGGCGCCCTGGTGGCGCAGGTTAAGCATTCGGCTGCTAACCGGAAGGTTGGCTGTTTGAACCCACCAGCTGCTCTGAGGGAGAAAGATGTAGCAGTCTGCTTCTGTGAAGAGCCTTGGAAACCGTATGGCTCCGTTTTATTCTATCCTACTGGGTCACTATGAGTTGGAATCGACTGGATGGCAGTGGGTTTTTTGGGTTTGGTTTGGGGTTCTCCATTGTCTTCCTTTCCTCAACCATTGCAAGTTTTGATGTTGAACATGTGGTTTTGTTTTGGGGGTTGAGGGTAGAGGTAGAAAAAGACCAAGGAAGATTGTCTCATTTGACCAAGAATCAGCACGCTTCTTTTAAAGAACTATCTACATGGGATCAAATTGACAACAGCAACTCGAAAGGTTAGATTGGAAGCTTGGTGGGCAGTGAGTTTATGTTAATGGGGGAGAAACAATTTGGAAAGGAGGATGGGAATGGTTGCACATCTTGAAAATATAATCAGTGTTGAATTGGTGTATGTTTTGCTATGTATACTCTCAACAACAATTTTAAAAAAGGCACGAAGAGACAAAAAAAAGAATAACACACTCACAATACTCCGATCTGTGGCTTGCCCCCTAAGTATATATCTCCATTCTTCCCCCACAGAGATCCAGTCATACTCTCTCCCATTAAAATATTGCAAGAGTTTGGTAGTACCCAAGAGAGGTAAATAAGAAATCACCAGATTATGCCTATATCATAGCAAATTAGTTTTCAAATGCCTGCTAGACTGAAAACTACATGAAGGCAGGTATTTCGTTTTCAACTTTGAGTTTGTCTCAAAGTTTGTTGAGTAAATTCTAGTGCCAGACACTATGCCTCAGGCCATAAAAACATTTTCTCAAGTAATAAATGCAGTGACCTGTGTGCTAGGTATTATTATGCCCATCCTACAGCAGAGGAAATAAGGGCTCAGAGGAATCAAGTGGCTTGCTCAAGATTATACAGTAAGTGGCAGAATGAAAATGTGAACCTGGATCTATCTGTCCAGCTTTTTCTTTCCACTATACACCCTATCCTCACTTATCGGCATCGTTTGGTTCCAAAGACCAGCTGTTATGCGAAAAATCAGCGTTATGCAAAAATGGAGGATAACCACATCAGCTCACAAAATGCCAAATTACATAACTGCCAAATTACATCATTACATAACTGCCAAACCACTGAGAATCATGGCCCAGCCAAGCTGACACATGACCTTAACCATCACAGCCAGCATTACTTTCGCCTCACACCTCAACATTCGTTACTGCCAGACAGATGCCATTAACGTGAAAAACAGTAGGATAGTAGATTTTTACTATTGTCATAAATGCGAAATGTCGGGTCACAAGATAGTTGATAAGTGAGTAGTAGGTGTACTATGATTCCTCTCTCCATAAAGGTGGAAATGAGATATCTGTGCCCCTAATTAAGGAAAAACATCCAATGAGATTTCTGAATGAGCTAAAATAAATGTTTACCGTTTTGAAAGTATCATTATTTTTCTCCACAAGAGACTTTTTCTTCCTCCCCTCACTTCTAAACTTTTTATTTTAGACCTTGCTAAAGGGAAATCACATCTCTGGGGTAGGCTTACTTACCAAAATTTTTAAAAAACAATGGAAGGAGGGAGGGAGGGTTAACAGGATGGAAGTTTCAGTACACCAAGAAATTGGAAACAGTCAGTAGTTATTCTACACTCACCTTTTTTTTTAAATCCTTTAATCCAAGATAGTGATAACAACATCCACAAATTACCCTCACTGGTTTCAGCCCTCTGGCGGTGAGTTGAATTCGTTTTTTGCAAGCATTCACGTAGGCTTGGACTCTTCTTGGTAATGGACAAGAAAGCTTTTGCAGGCAAGACACAGCCTAGCTCCACAGGCACTGTCAGACAACTGCTTCACAAAAAGAAGGTTTATTTCTCCCATCTGGTAGAAAATTTGACCATAGTGAAATCCAGTCACATCTCACGTACCTCATTTAATAGGGTTTAATGGACAGTCTTTCTGGGGTCCTTGGTGGTACAAATGGTTAGTGTGCTCCACTACTAATGGAAAAATTGGAGATTCAGGTTCACCTAGAGGTGCCTTGGAAGAAAGTCCTGGTGATCTACTTCCAGAAAAATAGGCCACTGAAAACCCATTGGAGCATAGCTCTGCTCTGACACTGATGGGGTCACCATGAGACGGAGTCATCTCAATGGTAACTGGTTAATGGGACAGTCTTCCTACGGCAGCTACATTAGCCATCAGTCACCAAAATTGTTAGACAAAGGAGAAATTTATCTGAGGAATTTTTCAAATATTAACTTTTACTTTCCTTTGAGGAAAGGCTTAGGGAACCTTGTGGTAACTGGTTTCTCAGCATTCGCTAATTTTATCTTTTTTCCCAAGTGAAAGAAAATAATTATATGTGTAGAACGTATCAGTAAAGTCCTTAGTACGTAAAGGAGAATCTGACCAGTGACATCCCAGAACACCTTTTTATATCTATATGTTTTTATTTTGTGTTTTACTTTACGTTTTCAACATACTGGTTCCTCCATGGGATAGAGCCCACTACAGCATGAAACAGGGTATGTTATGAAGACACAGTACACTCTTAACGGAGCACCAGAATGACCTCTTGGTAGCATGTTTCCAACTCTGAATGACTGGGGTCGTGTACTCTGTGGACAGTTCTATAACTCAGATCACATGCACTATATCAAAATACTCTGGCTTATAGTTTCTATAGTCCTTCCCAGTAGGGGGAGAGAGCTATGCGTGTGTGTGGCAGGCGGGGAGGGGGGTTTCTATAATCAGTGAGGTTAGTTTAACCTCTCTGATCAGGTTGGACGACTGCTCACAGTGCTCCATTCAAAGCCGTGACCCCGGTGTGGGCTTCTGAGATCAGGAATTCCACACACTGGAGCAATCCTAAAAATGGTTTGAGCTGGGCAGTCAGGCAATCCCTCTTCCTCTTATTTGTTTTCTTACCCTACTTCTCCCTTCATCCCACCCAATCAGTGGTGTGCTGATAAATGTTTAGCAACTGGCTCTCTAAAAAAAAAAAGACTTGCAAATATATACATATGTAAGTTTACCATCCATTTTACTGATATAAAGAATGTGTATCACGCAATTTATAAATGACAATAGAAGTATACAATACTCTTCATTGTAAATTAATTCCATAGAGACAATCAATGCTCACAGAATGCTTTTATTGATTTTTGCCAAACTGTTGCTGCTAACCAAAAGATTGGCAGTTTGAATCCCCCAACCGCTCCTTGGAAACCCTATGGGGCAATTCTACTGTGTCCTATATGGTCGCTATCAGTTGGAATCAACTTGATGGCAATAGGGTTCTTGTATCTGTAGCAACTGATAAACGAATGTAGTTTTGACATGAATGCTGGTTGATATTTTTATTTACATTAGTGAGTAAGGTGGGGGGAAACAGTGTAGGTATCTGTTGGAATTTCATTTGATTATCAATGACATGAGCAACTTCTTTGCTGAATCAGATTATAGTTTTCAAATACTAGACTATTTCCTCAAAATTTTTGCTACTCACAATGTAATGACTACATACACAACAATCTTTAAGTTTAACCTGCATTATTAACATTTTCTCCATCTTGTTCTTAAGTCTAGACAGTCACTAAAACAATCACTGAAGCCCTAATTTGCCAATTTCCATGGCATACATACTCTCAGCATGTCGGATTTAAGCTACCAATGTGATGTCATGGAACTTAAACTTGGAAAGAGATACACAGCATCACACTATTATATACGATTTGCATCACACAAATACGAGAAAAGTAAATAGCCTCAAAAGGTTAGATGATAGTAAAAATAATTAGGATGTAATGAGCGTTTCAGTACTTACTACTTTTAGTATAATTTATCTAATTATAAGTTTACAACTTAATTTTTTAAAATGGCTGTATTTAACAATTAGTTCTCAAAATTCTGAAAAATTTAACGATCAGTTCTTGCAAGCTGGTAGGAGCCAGCGCCAGCCTATCACTGCAACCAACCCACAAAAGGTTAAGCTACACCACGGACATCTGGAAATGTTTTAAACTATAGGTAACTGAGTATCCTACTAAGACTAGAATGTAGCTCCATGAGGGCAAATATCTTCATTCACCAATATCTTTAAGATATCTACAAACAGTGCCTAACACTTTATAAAAACCAGTTGCCATAGAATCTTTTCCAACTCCTGGCAACCGCGTGTGTGTCAGAGCAGAACTGCACTCCACAGGGTTTTCATTGGCTGATTTTTTTGGAAGTAGATCACCAGGACTTTCTTCCGAGGTGCCTCTGGGTGGACTCAAACCATCTATCTTTCCATTTGCAGCCAAGCACATTAAGTGTTTGCACCATGCAGGAACTCCTAACACAGTAACACCATCAACACCTGTTGAACTAAACTTATTGAAATAATAAAGGCACTTAAATATCACACAGAGGGAAAA
Organism: Dugong dugon; assembly: GCA_030035585.1. Taxonomy (NCBI): domain Eukaryota; kingdom Metazoa; phylum Chordata; class Mammalia; order Sirenia; family Dugongidae; genus Dugong; species Dugong dugon. Next base: position 14,387,644 of record CM057479.1, read on the forward strand.
GTCTATGTAAGTGGTTCCAGAAATGGTCCCTCCAGGGATAGGGTCAACCTCTCTGTGAGGGTCTTCTTGGATTTCCCTGATGGCTGCAAGGTGGCTGCCATAGCCAAAAACATCACATCCTCAGAACACAATGTTGAAGGAAGGAAGCAGGGGATAACCAGCTTAATGAGAGAAGTCTCCTTTGTATGCTTTCCTATTTTTTTAGGTAGTCTAGAATGGGATCAGCTGCAAAGGAGGCTGAGAGAGCCAATGGCCCTCTTTTTTAGCCTCTGTGATGGGAGACTGGTAAAGAAAAAGAGGGTGAAGTGTCTGCCATGAAAGTCAAATAATTCCCCTGGTTTCCTACCAGGCAAAGTCAATGCTAGGAATCAAGTCATACAAATATTTATTTTGATTCAAGTGTCTTTTTCTAGCTAAGTATCTTAGTCATCTAGTGCTGCTATAACAGAAATAGCACAAGTGGATGGCTTTAACAAAGAGAAATTTATTATCTCACAGTCTAGTATGCTACGAGTCCAAATTCAGGGTGTCAGCTCCAGGGGAAGAGGAAGCTTCCCTTGGTCTAGGAGCTTCTCCGTGCAGTAACCTCAGGTCCAAAGGACACAATCTGCTCCTGGCACTGCTTTCTTGGTGGTATGAGGTCCCCAAGTCTCTCTGCTCACTTCTGTCTTTTATATTTCAAAAGAGATTGGCTTAAGACACAATCTAATCTTGTAGCTCTCGTCAATATAACTGCTGCTAATCCATCTCATTAACATCATAGAGTTAGGATTCACAACACATAGGAAAATCACATCAGATGACAAAATGGTGGACAATCACACAATACTGGGAATAATGGCCCAGACAAATTGATATACATATTTTTGGGGGACACAGTTCAATCCACGACACTAAGGTATATTCATTGTTCTGGAATTTTTAACACCTTGATTTATCTTTTTAAAATATACTCTACAGTGACTCTTCTAGATGACCAAATACTTACCTTTTGAAGGAAATCTAGAAAGAATAAGTATTAATATACAATTTGACTGAACAAGGACTACATCAGACTATTGTAAGTCAGATTCCTGGTATAATATAATCACAAAAGTAAAAGCTCTCTTGTAAAAACTCCCCAGCCCCAGGAAAGCCACTCTTCATGGAACAGTGGCGTGGTGACCAGCCATACCATGAACCCATTGCCCCCAGCCCCTGGAGTTCCCAGGACCATCTTGTAAAACCCCAGGATAGATTCAGAAAAGTTTTGTCCCACCCATAGTCTGATCCACCTGTTTAATTTTCCCATTATGTTGCCACCCTAGAGTAAACCACTGGATGATGGAGCAATAGATGTTTTAGCAAAGGCTGAGGAAAACGTGGAAAGTACAAGGTGAGGTGAGCTTCTCCATCATTCGCCATCACTTGCCGATAACACAGAACAAAATGTTCATACCTGTATAAAGTAGAGATCACCGACCCAAAGTCATATTTAGCAAAGTAAAATATCAGCTGGCAAATCCCCTGACAGAATCTCTACTTCTACCTACGAGTCATCTTCCCCTTCAATGGTTTCCTCAAAGGTCTTAAATATTTAATGAAGGACTACAATGGAAGGGTATTTAAAAAATGGGGCTTGGGATGTTTCTGTTGCTCCACAAAGCATTCTGAGTCTCACTGAGTTGTGTGTCTGGGAGGTGCTCCACTGACAACTAGTCTCTGAGCAATTCACGTGACTTGCCAATATGGATTTGACCAGCACTTCAAGTCACTCACAAAAATCACAAGGCCAATGAAAGAGGATGGTTTTGAAGCCAAGTCAAAGAGATGTCCTACAACCATTGTTTGAACAGAACCCCTACCCTGGCATAACTACCAGAGAAGAACTTGCCAAAGAATTTGGCATTCTGGAGTCTAGAATTCAGATCTGGTTTCAAAACCACAGAACAAGACACCTAGGGAAGAGTCGATTGGCTCCAAATGCGCTTTAGAAGAAGAGCCGTTCCAGAGTCAGGAACATCCTCAGCCTTGGTCTCAAGAAAATTTCCCCAAAGCAGCCAAAAGTGCACATCCATCACGTGATCTCAAACCAGTCTCCTAGGTGAAGCCTTCGAGAAAAACTGATTCCCTGGTATCTTGGCCAGGGAAGAACTGGCTCGATGAACAGGTCTTCGGGAATCCCAAATTCACAAATGGTTCCAGAACCAAAATGCTAAGAACCCAGGGCAGAGCACAAGTGCACCAGTGAATTCCTTGGCAGACAGCCCAACTCAGAGACCTCATGTGACACTTCAACTTGACCAAAGCAACCTGGCTGCTGTCCCAAGCACATCTCATCATTACCTACCCGCCCATCCTTTCAGCAGGAACCAAACCATTCTGCCTGTTCTCCTTGGGTTCCACATACCCTTTGTTCCTTGGGATCCCACCCAGGGCTGTGCCAGCCAGGCACAAGGTGACATGATGGTCCAGCTCACCCTGGCTCTGCAGACAGCAGAGACCTCTCATGTCCCAGTGACACATCTGAATCACTTGCCCACAGAACCAACTGTGGGAAAGAGGCTGTCAGATACTCAGACTCCTTCCTGGCCCCAATACTGAGGAAACTGCCAGGATTACAACCAACACACTGGCACAGCAGGATTGTGTGGCCAAGACTCTTCTCAGCCTGAGAATCAAATGAATCCATGGCAGGATCTGGCTCAGCAAAACAGCTCCCTTCATGCAGTGGGGCCATGAGGTGGCCCAGGGTATGATTGCCAAATGGAAACCTACCCAAGAGACATTTCAGCAGCCTGGACACCAGAGACACACATCAGGTAAAATCAATTCAAGAGTCATCTCCTCCACTTGACCAGGACTCTCTAGAAACCACAAGCCTTTTAGATGAATTCCTCTCAACCACGGATTTTCAGGAAAAGGCTCAAACCTTTCAGAATCCAGAGTCACAGGAGGAGGACCCTCCACAGATGGAACTCCCCCTCAGCAACAACAACTTTCAGGCTCTGCTTCACATGCCACAAGGCTCACTAGGACATCCGATTTAGGAGGGGGGTGTCCAAGACCCAGATCTAGCCCTCCTTTTTCTTGAGGAGAAATCTGTATGATTTAAAGGGATGGTGAACAATGAAGATACGGCGTTCTGGAGCAAGACAAACACAGGAAGAGAGATAAGCCTCTGGGAAACTTAAACCTAGCACATTGACTCTGTGCTGTGGGCAGTGTTGACTATGCATCTTCATGTCATTGGGTGCCTGGTCGTTTGGAAGCTCCTTCTGGCCTCTGCACGGACACCAGGCAGTGAATCCATTCACTAAATCCAGATGGACAAAAGCATTCTCATGATTGATCTGAACCCCTCCCTGTGATCATCACCTCCTAGGCAGTCTGGACAATCCACGAATTGTAACCAAACCTAGGCCAGGCAAATAAGTCTACATTGGACACATCTAAACTTCTTTTCCTTCTGACAAGATGGGAAGTCAAAGTGGAAGTTAGGTGGATGTGTAGAGAATGGGGATGCTGTCTGTGTTGATAATGGGATTTTCTGAAAATGAGGTGGTGTTTGTTTGTTTTGTTGCTTTTTTTCCTACCTAGCTCTGAGAGTGGGAATTTGAGACTGGAAGATAGTTCCGTATCCATCAGTGAAGGAATGATGACGTAGTTCATGTCCCTCATTCTGAGTAATCACCCCTGTGAATGTATGCTTTTCTTGAACCATTTGCAAGGCACAGAAAATGGACTGAAAGGCAAAATAACATGATTCCAACACTAAACAAAGTATTAAAAATAACTCTCCTGTCCAAAATATTGCATGATTTCACTCATATGAAATAGCTAGAATAGGCAAATGTATAGAGACCAAAGTTTATTAGTGGTTACCAGGGGTGGGAGGGAAGGGAAACTGGGAAGTTGTTATTTAGAAAGCACTGAGTTTCTGTTTATAGTGATGGTTGCCCAACATGGTTACTAAATTGTACATGTGAAAAAGCATTAAAATGGCAAATGTTGTAATATATATATTTACAAAAATTAAAAAGAAAAACTCCAGTCCATAGAATATTCTAATAAAATACAATACCACAGAGAATTTGAACCGTGCTTGGGAATATATTTTCCTGGGTTTTGATCCACATTAATGTTATATTATTAACAAAGAAAACAATTGAAAAACATTCACACACAAAATGTTTGTACTCAAGCAACCTTCAGATATTATGACAAGCCTCCTTCCACATGACACTAAGAGAGAGCACAAGGAAATAGTGCAGCTTACTTTGGGCTTCCAAGGCTGTCAGCACAGATTCTGGTCACTGAAAAAGAATCTTTCCCATCTGTCACTGTCCAGGCATATCTGTGGCAGAAAGAATCCCCGAGTTCAGGAAAAGGCAGAAAAGAAATGTCAGAAACAATAGTGTCTGGGTTGACTCTTTTCAGTCTCAGAGAAGAGTCACAGGATTTAGAACAACAATGGACTGCAGAGATTATCTTACTAGCTTGCATGTAAACCTGTGTTCTATGGTCAGTTCATTCTGGGAATGTTTTTATACAGAGGAAATTAGGTTTTTCACTTAACACTTCTTGGAGAACTTGTATACTGTGCAACTAGAAAGAAGAAACAAAGGAAACAAAAGCAAGAGAAAGGAACTATAGTACCTAGCATTTCCAAATATTATCATGGAAAAACTTTCAAGAAACACAAGTCTAGTCCAAATCCATCATTTTGCAAATGAAGAAATGAAGTCCTAGAGGTAAGAGACTTGCCCACTATCAAACGGTACCTCAAGGGTGAATCAACCTGAGTCTCAGCAGGAAATACAGACCACTCAGTTGAGATTATTAAGTAAACTTAATGGAAGAATTATTTATAGAGGTGTGGGCAGCATTAAGGGAATCAATAAGGGATGTGAAGACACTCAGAAGACACTCAGGAATAGCAACAATGAGAAGCAGTTCCCTCCCTAAGCCTAAACGGGGAAAGAGAGGAAACAGTAGTTGAGCCCAGTGAAGCCTAGAACCATGAGGGCAGCCACCCACCAGAAGCTGTAGCTGCAAGGGATATAGTCACCACCAGAACCACAGCACAGAAAGAATAGGGAAAGAAAGTCCTAAACCCCTCTCTCCTACCACTGATCTCCTGCCAGTTCCTCCCATTGGCCAAACCTAATCAGAAGCCAGAGGGCAAGAGAATCTGGGAGAACCAGGCCAGTTCCCAGTGTCCAGAGGAGATCAGAGGAAGGAGAATAAAGAGAAAGAAGGGAGGATGGATGGGTATCGAGCAGGCAATCCATGATGTCTAACACAGAGGTTGTCTATACGTTACTTTCTATACTATCTATTGTAGAAAATTTAGGACATTATTAAAAAAACCATCAATACGGAAGCAACCTAGGTGTCCATCAACGGACAAATGGATAAACAAATTATGGTATATCCACACAATGGAATACTATGCAACAATAAAGAACAACAATGAATCTGTGAAACATAATATGGAGGAATCTGGAGGGCATTATGCTGAGTGAATTTAGTCAGTCACAGAAGGACAAATATTGTATAAGACCACTATTATAAGAACTCAAGAAAAGATTTCAAACACAGAAGAAAACATTCTTTGACGGTTATGAGGGTAGGGAGGGAGGGTGAAGGTTATTCACTAACTAGATAGTAGACAAGTATTAGGTGAAGGGAAGGATAGCACGCACTACAGGGGAAGTCAGAACAACTGGACTAAACCAAAGCTAAGAAGTTTCCTGAATACAATCAAACACTTTGAGGGACAGAGTAGCAGGGGTAGGGATCTGGGGACCATGCTTTCAGGGGACATCTAGGTCAATTGGTATAACAAAGCTTATTAAGAAAATCTTCTGCATCCTACTTCGGTGAGTGGCATCTAGGGTCTTAAAAACTTGCCAGCGGCCATATAAGATGCATCATTTGGTACCAACCACCTCAAGTAAAGGAGAATTAAGAACACCAAAGACATAAGGAAAGTAGTAGCCCAAGAGACAAAAAGGGCCACATAAACCGGGAGACTTCATCAGCCTGAGACAAGAAGAACTAGACAGTGCCCAGCTACCGCCAATTACCACCCTGACAGAACACAACAGAGAGTCCCGGACAGAGCAGGAGAAAGGTGGGGTGCAGAACTCAAATTCTAGTAAGAAGACCAAACTGAATGGTCTGACTTAGACTGGAGGGACCCCAGAAAGCATGACCCTTGGATTCTCTATCAGCCTAGAACTAAAACAATTTCCAAGGCCAACTCTTCAGACAGGGATTGGACTGGACTGGGGGACATAAAGTGATACTCGTGACGAGTGTGCCTTTTAGCTCAAATAGATACAAGAGACTAAACGGGCAGCTTCTATCTGGAGGTGAGATGGGAAGGCAGAGAGGGTTAGGAGCTGGTTGAATGGACATGGGGAATCGGGGTAGAAAGGAGGAGTGTGCTGTCACAGTATGGGGAGAGCAATTAGGGTCACATAACAACGTATAGATTTTTGTATGGGAGACTAACTTGAAATGTAAACTTCATTTAAACTACAACGATTAAAAAAAATCAATAATCTTACCACTCACATATATTCAAGTTAACATTTTTGTTTCCAATGTATAATGCACGGCAAGATAATCTACTGAGATATTAGGTTGGGTTTGAGATCACTGCTGTGCAGCGGCAGCTCCAGAATTTCTACACAGGAGAGCTTGGAAGAACAATCTGGCTGAAAGGAAGGACTAGGAGTGCATCCTGGACTACATTTGCATACTAGGACACTGGTTTCCCCCACTTTGTACGGTGAGACCTGTGAAAGCTTGAACTTGATGAGACCGCCTTGCTTTTCCAGGTCTCACAAGTTTTCCTCCTTTGACAGGGTGCGGTCTTACCACTTTTCTATCGCTCTCTACCCGTGGAAAATATTTCAGTTTTCCTTCTCGGACAGGTTTCCACCTTAGACATGTTCTGGCTTTCACAGTTTTTGCTGTATATTTATTTGGGGGGTTTTCTGGGGCTGCTGATAGAAACTAGAGGCTTTGTCTTGAAGCTGCTGGCAGCAGAGCATGCTCGCTGTTTTTACTCAGATTGCATGTTGATTTTGGGTGCATTTCAGAGGAAGATGGTGATTTATGTGGAAAGACAAAATCTCTCCCACCCAAGCCACCCCTTGGCAATGCTGAGGAAGAACTATTATGGGGGTTCTTGGGAAAGGGAGTGAATACATTTTGCATGTAGAAGGACTGCAAATTTTGGTGGCCAAGAGGTAGCTTTTGCCAGCTTGTATTTTCCAAAGGTTGCCACCGTTCTATCTCCCATTCCACGTGCTCATTCTACAACGTGACCTTTTACCCCTCCCGTGCAGTTAGAGTTTCTGTCCCCTCTCCTTCAATCTGGCTGGTTGAACTTCTTTATTTATTTTATCAATATGGTAAGCGGAAGTGACTCTATGTGACTTTCAAGGCCAGATTATAAAAATGCCATGCACTTCTGCCTTGCTGTCTTAGGAAGCTGGTCCTTGGAACCCAGCCACCAGGTTGTGAGGAAGCCCAAACTAGCCCACTTGGAGAGATCATTTGGAAAGAGTACGTATAGGTGTTTAGGCTAGTAAGCCAGCTGAGATCCTAGCTGACAGCCAACACTGACCACCAAATATGTGACTGAAGACACTGCCAGATGATTCTAGCCCACAACCAGAGGACCCCTTTACCCTATCCAAATTCCTCATCCACAGAATCCAAGAACATAATAACCAAAAACCAAACCCACTGCCATCAAGATGATTCTGACTCACAGCTACCTTATAGGACAGAGTAGAACTACCCCCATAGAGTTTCCAAGGCTGTAATCTTTACAGAAGCAGACTGCCACATCTTTCTCCCACAGAGCAGCTAGTGGGTTCGAACCACTGACCTTTTGGTTAGCAGCCAAGCACTTTAACTACTACACCAGCAGGGCTCCTAGGAACGTAATAAAATGGTTGTTTTACACCACTGAATTTGGTGGTTTATTACAAGGCAATAGGAGCAGAACAAATGAGAAAGAATGAAAGTTATTTGTGCTATATTCCTGGGATTTTTTCTTTGCCAATTTGAAGAAAGTTTTTGTGTTTCTTTTCCTCAGGAGTAGACTCAGAAGTAGACTTTTCTGGAAGCCTACCACTCTTTTAGAAGCCCTGGTAGTACAATGGTTACACACTCGACTGCTAACTGAAAAGTTGGCAGTTCCAATCCATCCAGTGGCTCTGTCGGGGAAAAAATCTGGCAATCTGCTCCCATAAAGATTACAGCCTAGGAAATCCTATGGGGCAGTTCTACTCTGTCCTATAGCATTGCTATGAGTCAGAATCGACTCAACAGCACACAGTAACATCATTCTTTTTGGGGATTACACTCTGAGAATGGAAAGGAGAAAATGAATGTTTGGGAAAGGGTGGAGCAATGCAAAAGGAATGAAATAAATAAGGGAGAGTCCCTTAAACTAGAAAACGAGAAAAGAGCAGCAGAGGCAGGAACTCAGAACCTACCACCAAGTCCCTCACAATGGCTCGGGAAGGTGGCTGGACCTCATGGGGAAATGCTGTATGTTGTGCACAGGGAGATTGGACTCCAGACACAAGGAGATCATCATTCTGCAAAGGTTTCATGATGATACAGAAGTAGCAGGACTAGCGATAAGTCTTGGCAATGGGCATCTCAGTGATAAACAGGGCAGACCAAAGATCAGCTCCCAGGATAATTATCTCCACATAAGATATCCCCAAGACCATTTCATAATCATGGGGGTACCCCCAAAATGGCTGAGATTAATTGTTTTTTGACAACCACAGGAGATGGTGGCTTGGAGTTGGATTGGATATAAAGAAAATAAATTTTCCGTGACAGATTGTCACTCCCTCTTATACCAAATTCATAGAAATTAGTAAAAAGATATTTTAAAGTAGGCAAATAAATACATAAAGTAAGCAAATAAAAAGAAGAAGGGAAACTCTGGATGAACCAGAAGCTATAAAGATTCTATTAAAGTTAGAAAATAGACAAGAAGGGACTAACGAAGAAAAACTACAGCCCAGGATGGGTATGGGAGAAGTCTGCTCTAAGTCTCAAGGGTGCACCAGACCAAGTGGAGGAAGAATCCAGAAAAAGGACGAGGCTCAGAGCCACCAAGGTGGGAGCAGTATGACAGGTCAAGCCCTGTGCATCCCCACCTCCTCCTTGGACAGGGCAGCGAGCAGCAGAGATGCAGGTGGTGACCTTGCCCAAAACAATGGGTATGAGTGTCTCTAGTCATAGATACAAGGGAGTGTCCTGGGTACACCTTCAAGTTCAGCTATGAGATACTCCATCCTGACACAACACAGAAGCCTCGGCCTTGCTTACCAAAAACCGTGTAAAGGACAAGCCACATGGCAGATCCCCATTCCCTCCTCAGTCAATCTACGTAAACTGTTGCAGCACAGCATCTAACAGGGAATCTTAACGTTAAGGTTCATAATTAAGAATCATCAAACATTTGAGGAATCCAGGACCATAAGACAGAGACCAAAAAAAAGTGGCAGTGGAGGGACTGATAACTAAAGAAGCAGATTGAATAGTGCAATCACAGAAGGGTTTGTTTCAAAAACACATGATAAAATTCATCAAAGACATAAGGAAATGATGCAGGCAATCACAAGAATAGACAGAAAGAGCTAATAAGAGCTGTTGGGAATTAAAATTATTACCGTTGAAATTAAGGCATAATAGGAGGGTGAAAAACAGAATGGGCACAGTTAAGGAGCAAATTAATTGGGAAGTGGAGCCAAGGAATTTGCTCAAAATGACACAAAGGGATAAAAGATGAAGCCCAGGAAAGTAAAAGTAAGAGACCTGGAGAAAAAAAATCTAGTTCCAGCATCTGTATAATTGGAGTTACAAAAGAAGACCCTACAGAAAATGGAAAACAAATTTTAAAGAAATAATTGATTAGAAATTTTCAGAACTGAAGATATGAGTTCTTAGATTGAAAGAGCCCATCATTACTCAGCAGGATAAAATTTCTTTAAAAAAATACCTAGACATAACTTGTGTCTACATGGTTTAAGTATTAGGACCAAGAAATAACATCACCTGTTTCAACATGACTTAATTATTTGTTCCAGGACATTCTTGCCCAGAAAGATAAGATTGTATATCAGTAACCAACTTAGCTGTTTACTTCAGGAAATTCCTGCAAACTATTTGTCTGGGCAAATAGTTTGTGCACCTGGGCAAAGAGTTCTCCTCTAAGCATGGTAGTTTTTCCTCTGAACAAACAGCTCATTTATCAAACAATTTACTTATCGATATTTGCTTCAAGGATTTAGCTTCACTGTGTCTATCAATCCTAAATTATTAGTCACAAACTTTGCCCAATCCTAATCAGCCTCCTGCCTTGAAAGATCTGCCCTAAATCACATAAGTGCAAAGCCTGAAACCCTATATATATCCTCCCCCGACTGCTCTTGTAGGACATTGGTAAGACCTTGTTAAGGTGATATACTCCCTTACTGCAGTACATTTAATAAACTGAATTTTGCTTGATCAAAAGATTATTTTGCTGGACCTTTGGTAGAGCTGGCAATTGAAAACTTACAGAGAATTTTTGTCATTAAAAATAAAAGAAAATCCTAAAACCTTCCAGAGAGGGAAAACAAAACAAAACTTGTTACCTGCAAAGAAATAAGAATCAGATTGATAGACTTCTTGACAGCAACAATGGACACAAGAACTTGGAACAATTATCTTTAATACCCAAAGAACAATAACTTTGAACCTAAAATTCTATACTCATACAACATATCCGTTTAAACTTCGGTCATCAAGCTATGGCCAGCAGACTGACCACTTGTTCTTATAAATAAAGTTTTATTGGAACATGGCCATACTCATTTGTTTTCATTTTGTCTATGGCTGCTTTACACTACAAAGGCAGAGTGAAGTAGTTTTGACAGAGACGATATGGCCTGCAAGCCTGAAATACTTACTCTCTGGACATTTAAGAAAAAGTTTACTGACACTTGCTTTAAAATAACAACATGAGCCAAAACCTGGTAAAGTGTGGGATTCCCTGGGGCAGGTGAGACCAAGAGCAGAGGGAACTAAAAGGGCAGTAAAGTTCTTATCTTCTTGGTGGGAATGAAGAAGGTGGAGAATAAAGAAAATTCTAGACAATGTCTATTAACTCTAGATTCTGTCTGTTGTTTTTGTTCGGTGTGGTTGAGTTGATTACAATTCACAGCGACCCCATGTGACAGGGAGAACCGTCTTGGCTGTAATCTTTATGGGAGTAGACTGCCAGGTAATCTGGCAATCCCAAAGAGCTGCTAGGTGGGTTCTAACCACCAATCTTTTGATTAGTAGCTGAGTGCTTAACCATTGTGCCACCAACCAGAAAAACCAAACCCACTGCCATCAAGTCAATTCCGACTCATAGCAACCCTATAGGGGCTCCTTAAATTCTGTCTAGATAATTATTAATTCTAGACTATATTAAATATGGATGTTTCCTATGAATAAGTGCTAGTTAAAAGTTGTTCTAGTTGCCATCAAGTTGATTCTGATTCATTGTGACCTCATGTCTGCAGAATGGAACTGCTCCACAGGATTTTCAATGCCGTGGCCTTTCATATGCAGATCACCAGGCCTGTCTTCTGAGGCGCTCCTGGGTGGTTTCGAACTGCCAACTTTTTGGCTAGTAGTGGAGTGCTTAACCATTTGTGCCACCTACAGACTCTAGATGATCAATTTGGAGGCTACTGCATCAGCCCAGGCAGGTTGTGATAGAGGCTTAGTTTAGGGTGGTATCTGTGGAAGTAGTGGCAAATGATAGATTTTGGGAGGAATTTTTAAGAGAGAGATAACTGGATTTGCAGATGGATCCTATATGAAGTGTTTCTGAGAGAGAGAGACGGGGGAGTTGGGTTAAGTGCATGTATTAAAAGGCACATTCAGTTTTATGGTAAAACACATACACATATAAACAAGCACAAAATCCACTACATCCAGTTTACAAGGACGCACTGTAGTAGATACTGTTGAGACGCTTACCTTCCTTTATGGGCTGGTATACCCACCCTTAGCTGCTGTGAGTGTTGGTTAAAATCTCATGGCTTGCCTTCCTTCCCTGGAAAATTGCCCTGGGCTGTCCGGAGCTACCTCCAGGTGTCAGACAAAAGAGGAGCCTCCTTTAATGATTAATCAAGCACCATTAGCTGGTAGGAGCCCTGGTGGTGCAGTGGTTAAGAGTTTGGCTGCTAACCAAAAGGTCAGCACTTTGAATCCAGCAACCACTTCTTGGAAACCCTATACAGCAGTTCTACCCTGTCCTATAGGGTTGCTGTGAGTTGGAATCAACTTGACAGCAACAGGTTCGGTAGTTACCTGGTACGTTGTTACCTGGTAGGGTCCTCTGTCTTTCCTGTATTGTACACAATTTGTTAACTGTTACCATGTTCGAAAGGTGGTATTTTTGCCCCTGTTGGCTTTCTGAATTCAGATTTAGAATAGAATAGAGTGTTGAAGTGAAAAACAAATTTTTTTAAATCTATATTGCCTCTAACATCTCAGACTATTGTCAAGGATGCATCAATCTTGAGGAAAAATTCTGGGGAAAGCAAAGCAAGAAGAACGTTTGTAAGAAATACTGAATACCAAAAATTGCTTTGCCATGTGTTTAAACATAACCAATTCTTGTCAGGTGTTCTCAGTACTCATGCTTGGGGTGTTTTAGTACCTAGAAAGAAAAACATTTTCAAATAATCGCAGGAGTTAAGAGTTAGTGACATGAATTTTTTAAATCTACCTGGAATTTTTCTGGGAATATCAAATTTTTTAAGATAACGTCTGTAAAAACCCACAGTTAGGACTTTCACATGATTTCTTCTAGATCAGTGAAGCAAGTAAAAAATATTTTATGACGTCATAGTATAAAATTGTTATTCCAATTAAAGTCAAGTCTCATATTTCATCTTATAAAATATTTAATGTTTTCTACTTGTTATTAAAAGAATTAAAAATGAAACCAATTCTGAACCCTCTCTCTTTTTGACAATAGATCATATTAGCTTTCTATTGCTGCTGTAACAAACTACCACAATTTTAATGGCTTAAAACAACACAAATCTATTCTTTAATAGTTCTGGAAATTCAAAAGCCCAAAATGGGCCTCACTAGGCTAAAATCAAGGCATCAGCAGGGTTGTATTCCTTCCGGAGGTTTTAAGGGGGAATCTGTTTCCTTGCCTTTTCCACCTTTTAAAGACCACCCACATTCCTTGATTCCTGGCCCCATTCCTCCATCTTCACAGCCAGCAATGTCAGTTCAAATCTTCTCATATTGCCATCTCTCCTGTTCTCTCTCTTCTGCCTTCCTCTTTCACTTATAAACCAAAACCAAACAACTCGTTGCCATTGAGTTGATTCCAACTCATAGAGACCCTATAGGACAAAGTAGAGCTTCCCCATAGGGTTTCCAAGAAGCAGGTAGTGGACTGAACTGCCGACCTTCTGGTTAGCAGCCAAACTCTTAACCACGGCACCACCAGGGCTCCTTACAATTACATTAGGCTCACCTGATAATAATCTCTGCATGTCAAAGTCAATTGATTAACAACTTTAATTCCATCTGCAACTGTAATTCCTCTTTCTTGTGTTCCCTAACATGTTCACAGTTTCTGGGGATTAGGACATGGATACCTTTGGGGGTGAGGTAGGGGGCTATTATGCTGCCTACTACAACTATGAAAAAATGCATTCTAATAAAATGTACTTTTATGTTTAACAATTTGTTATCAAATATATTTGGTTATTTTAATCATGTTCTAATTTAAGTCATAACTAAATATAGAATAGACTAATTGCTAAGAGCCTGATGGTCAGAGGGAAAAAAACAAGATTTTCAATCAATAGACAACTTTATTACAAACAAGTTTAATAGGGTGGTAAACAATAAGGACTTTCAAGCATAAAATTATTGTATTAGGATAAAACCCTGTGGGAGAAATAAAATGGAAATTCAAGTCAAGGAGGAAGAGGAAATATAAATTTTCCAAATATTTAGGAAAGGTTGGCAGGTGTATATATTTTTAAAGAATAACAGTTTATACTGAATCATGATGATATTTAGGTTCCATCGGATAAATTTAAAATACGATGTAACAGGTTTGTTTTAAAATGTCCATACAACTGAATTTCACAAACTGATGTTGAGCAAAAGAAATCAGACTATATGATTTCATTTGTATTAAGTTCAACAACAAGCAAATTAATCAATGATGCTAGAAGTCAGGATAGCAGTTATCACTGGGGTGGGAGCAGGTAGTGACTAGAAGGGAGACAGGGAGATTATGGAAGTCTAGTAATACTTTGATTCTTCATCTGGGTGCTGGCTATACTGGTGTGTCTACTTTGTAAAAATTCATGAACCATATACTTATGCTTTGTTCACTTTTTTGCAGAGGAGTTACAATTTAATAATCGTTATTTAAAATGTCAATATAGCTATCCTATCCAAACTCACACCATTTTGGAGGTGGGGCCAAGATGGCAGAGTAGTTAGATGCTTCCAGTGGTCCCTCTTACAACAAAGATCGGAAAAAACAAGTGAATGAATTATATATGACAATCTAAGAGTCCTGAACATCAAAGGCAAAGTTGAGGAACCGGACTGAGTGGCGGGGGAGGGAGATAATGGTTCGGAAGCTGTGAGGAGTTGCCAGACCTGACCCGGTGAGAGCCTGGGCCCTTCAGGCTGGATCAGCTTGTGGTGCACCGTGAGAAAGGCAAGCAGCTGCACCACAAGCTGTTTTCCACACCAGAAGAGACTCAGCAGCAGAGAGTCTACTCGCCATCCAGAACGAGTGAGTAGCAGCCCTTGATCAGCAAAAGATAAGTACTTGTGTCTGGCCTACTACGCAGATCAAAAACACCTCCCTTTGGGAAAAACCTCTCTCCCATTTACCTCCCCACTCCCTGCTCAGCGCTGGGTCCTGGATGGATTCAGCAATTGCCAAGCCCCTGGGCCAGAAGTAGGACCCGTGACACACCCTGAGCCATTCTCCCGGCCATGGAGAGAGAACAAATTAACAAATAGGGGAAAAAATAATCTGCCGGCTCCCCTAAGCCAGGAACTCAGGGTAGACACAGCTCTTTTGCCTAGGCACATGCATAAGGGTCCACAGATTTTGTGTGCCTTTCCCCCTGCAGAGACTTGTGCAGGTCCATTTCAACAGCATAGGCCCTCATTACCACAGTAAAACAGGGTATATACCTGAAGTCTAATGTCAACTGTTTCAGCTGTGAAGTGGCAGGTTTGTGACATTTGACACTGCTCTGCCCATTAAGCAGGGTCTTCACCTACCAACATCAGGGGCCTGAGGACTGGTGGCTCCACCCATGCAACCTAGCCACCTGCGATAGGGGCCCAAGAATAAGTGCTGCCCCCCAGTCCCTACAGCCAACAGCATTCAGTGTTCATAGTCTTGCTGCAAAACCTACCCACCTACGCACTCTAAGGAACAGGGACACGCTTTCCTCCTGGACGCTTGGGGGTGGCCATCAGCCCCCTGCCTTGCTCTGCATGTGACCCTCTGCTGCAGTCAGATGCCTGTCCTACACCAATCACCCATGCTTGTCAAGGACTGTAGGAGAGAGCCTGCACCACACACTTGGTGGTCGACTACCTGGACACCTGAGCTGAATCCATACAGGAGGAGTAGGCGGACTCCTGGGCTCACATACTTAGTGGCAGTTCTGGCCACCTGGTGGCAGGATGTTGGAGCCTCAGGGGCACCAATAATCAGGCTAGCTCACACGAGCAGCCTATTTCGGCATATCAAAACAAAACAAAAAAAGAAGCTAAGACACAGTAAGCAAACATAAAATAAATAAACACAATAACTTACTGATGGGTCAGAGACAACAGTCAATATCAAATCACATAAAGAGGCAATCTATGATGGCTTCAGCAAGCTCCCAAAATAAAGAATCAAGAAATTTTCTGGAGGAAGAGAATTTTCTTGGAATTACCAGAAGCAGAATACAAAAGATTAATATACAGAACCCTTCAAAAGATCAGGAAGGAGATCCATCAAAATGCAGAACTAGCAATAGAGGAACTTAAGAAGATTAGAGAAGAGCATAATGACGAATTTAACAGGCTGCAAGAATTCACAGAGAGACAACGATCAGAAATCCAAAAGATTAACAATAAAATTACAGAATTAGACAACTCAACAGAAAGTCATAGGAGCAGAATTGAGGCAACAGAAGTCAGAATTAGTGAGATTGAAGATAAAGCACTTGACTCCAACTTATTTGAGGAAAAATCAGATAAAAGGATTTTTAAAAATGAAGAAACCCAAGAATTATGTGGGACTCTATCAAGAGGAATAACATACGAGTGATTGGAGTACCAGAACAGGGGGGATAACAGAAAATACAGAGAAAATTGTTGCAGATTTGTTAGCAGAAAACTTCCCTGATGTCGTGTAAGATAACAAGATCCAAGATGCTCATCGAACTCCACATAAGGTAGATCCCAAAAGAAAGCCACTAATTATAATCAAACTTGCCAAAACCAAAGATAGAGAATTTTAAGAGCAGCTAGGGATAAACAAAAAGTCATCTACAAAGGAGAGTCAATAAGAATAAGCTTGGACTACTCAGCAGAAACCATGCAGGCAAGAAAGCAATGGGATGACAAATATAAAGCCTTGAAGGAAAAGATTGTCAGCCAAGAATTATATATCCACCAAACTCACACCATTTTTTGGATAAATCTCTTAGAATCTGAACTCTCACTACTCAATATCCAAAACTTGGGAATTAAATAGGTTTGGATAGTGAGGGGTACTTATATTTACTGTAAGTCAGAAATTACATTCTTTGGGACTATTGAAACAGTGAATATTTTTAAATGCCAATCTTAAAAATGTGCAATGGGGAGCAAACCAAACCTGTTGCCTCAAGTTGATTCCAACTCACAGAGACTCTGTAGGACAGAGTAGAACTGCCTCATAGGGTTTGTTTCCAAGGCTGTAATTTTTACAGGAGCAGGCTGCCACATCTTTCTCCTGCGAAGCTGCTGGTGGTTCAAACCACCAGCCTTCCAGTTAGCAACTGAGGCTTAACCACAGCACCACCAGAGCTCCTGGTAAGGGGGAAGAAATTTCTGAAAATTTATTTTAGAGCAATAAACTTTGAAGAAAGCAGTCTTAATCCACCTATTTTGAAACTTATTCTTCAAGCAGATAAAAACAAATAAATAAGCAAGAATACTTGGGATTTTAATTATGCAATGTTGTTGTTAGATGCCGTTGAGGAGATCTCAACTCATAGTAACCCTACGTGACAGAGTAGAACTGCCCCATAAGATTTTCTAGGATGTAATCTTTATGGGAGCAGATTGTCAGGTCTTTCTTCCATGGAGTCACTGGGTAAATCAGAAGCACCAATCTTTCAGTCAGCAGCCAAGGATGCAACCATTGTACAACCAAGGCTCCTTCACTTGATTAATAAGATTGAACAATTAAAGTTTTGTAACCTCAAAGTAGAAAACATGCATTCTTTTTAAACACCCACTTAAGATGTTTGAAAAATTAGCTCTCTAACAGGCCACACAAAGCTCAATACATTTCAAAAAAAATTAAATTGATACCATGCTGTCTCCTTTCACTGACCACAATATAATTTTTTTCTACACATGCAGTAAGATTGTATTGAACTACACGCACACACACACACACAGACACACACACAAGAGCGCGTATAACTGATAAAATATGAATAAACTCTGTGGATTGTACTAACATCAACTTCCTGGTTGTGATATTGTACTGTAGTTATACAAGATGTTAGCATTGGGAAAAACTAGGTGAAGGGTGCATGGGACCTACACATTTCTTTGCAACGATCTGTAAATATATGTATTTCCAAATAAAAAGTTAACAGAAACCACATAAACAAAAATAATAATAATAAAATAAGGGGTGTCCTATGGTCAAAATAAGTTTTGGAAATACTAGGTTTACAAAAGCGTCATGGATTGAATTGTGTCCTCCAAAAAATGTGTGTAGCAGCTTGGCTGGGTCATGATTCCCAGTATTGTATGATTGTGTTGTCTGATGTGATTTCCTTATGTGTTGTGAACGCTACCACTATGATGAGATTATATGTGATCTCCTCATGCATTGTAAATTCTATCACTGTGATGAGCTTATACTGATGAGGTTGACAAGATTAGTGTCTTGATGCCATCTCTTTTGAGGTATAAAAGAGAGAGGCGAGCAGAGATACATGGGAACCTCATACCACCAACAAAGCAGTGCTGGGAGTAGAGTGCATCCCTTGGACCTCAGGTTCCTGTGCAGAGAAGCTCCCAGACCAAAGGAAGACTGATGACATGGGCTTTCCTCCAGAGCTAATGGAGAAAGCATTCCCCTGGAGCTGATGCCCTGAATTTGGACTTGTAGCCTACTGGACTGTGAGAGAATAAATTTCACTTTGCAAAGCCATCCACTTGTGGTACTTCTGTTAGAGCAGCACCAGATGACTGAGACAAAAAGTTAACCAGATTTCTTTACTGCGCGGCTGCTCTGAGCCTTTAGGTTCCTGATGAGCCCTGTGAACCTCTCGGTGGGGGATACAGGATGCAGCAGTTCCCAAAGCTGTTTAACCAATAGAACTCTCTTCTCCAGGACATCTTTTGGGACCAGAGTTCTGAGGAGCACATTTCACGTAACACTGATGGGTTGGTTAATTCAGGACAAACGACACCTGAGAAGATTTTCATTAACCTTACCAGTACCTGTATTTCACTGCCAACAAATGAATGCATCCAAACTAGAAACGTTTTTTATGAATGGGTGGTGAACATTAAACATTTGATTCATTAATCTGGAAACTCATATGCTATCAACCTTGTACACCTGGCTGTATTTCACAATATAATTTTTTAACCCCCCAATTTTTTTACTTGAATTTTAAAAACACATACCTACCTATACAACCCAGAGAACAGAAGAACTAGATGGTGCCCGGCTACTGCTACCAACCTCTCTGACCAGATCATAATAGAGGGTCCTGGATAGAGTGGGAGAAAAATACAGAACAAAAAATCAAATCCATAAAAAAAGGCCAGACTTACTAGACTGATACAGACTGGAGAAACCCCTAAGACTATGGCCCTAAGATACCCCTCTGACCTGGAAGGAGATATCTCCTTCCAGACAAGCAGTAGACAGGCCCATAAAATAGACAATAACACCTGAAAAGAATGTGCTCTGCCGAACAAGCAATTATATGAGACCAAAAGGGCAACATTTGCCCAAAAGTAAAGATGAGAAGGCAGAAAGTGGTAGGAAAACCAGGTGAAAGGAAATGGGGGACCCAGTGCAGAAATAGGGAGAGAGTTGACACATCGTGGGGATTGCAACTAAGGTCACGGAACACTTTATGTACAATTTGTTGAACGGGAAACTAATTTGCTCTCTAAACTTTCACCTAAAACATAATAAAATGTTACAAAAAAAAAAAAAAAACATAGCCCTTGAATTAAAGAGGACATCAAAATAAGAAAAAAAAATGACATTTCTTAGAATTCCCATGTGACTTAGGGGTTCCTCCTAGGCCTGCCGGGTGTGGACTCCATGTTGCCATGCCTACTGTGTTCTTCTCCCCTCCACTGAGAGGACCCTCCCTGAGGCCAGGCTCTCCTGGCCTCCCTGAGCCAGCGTAATTAGCAGTGCAAATGTGCCTGAGAGGAGGCCAGAAAAAATTCCCAGCCTCTTCCTTTTGCTCCCAGGTAATGTATTTATCTTAGCAATAGCTTTTCTTGAGGAATTCTGTTGGTGGAAATTTTTGTCCTTTTGTGATGAATTGGTATGCCCTTTTTGTTACCCATACTGTTTCTTTTGTTTTGTGTTTAACTTCTTTTTTTGTTTTACTCTGCCCCCAAAAAGCTCAGAGTTCATTTACATTGGTATTTATACTTTCCCTCAGCCTAAATTTTTTTTACTGTATTTTAGATGAAATGTTACAGAGCAAATTAGTTTCTCATTAGACAATGAATATACTTTGTGACATTGGTTACCAACCCCACGACATGCCAACACTCTTCCCTTCTCCATCTTGGGTTCCCCATTACCAGCTTTTTTGTCCCCTCCTGCCTTCTCATCCTTGCCCCTGGGCTGCTGTGCCCATTTAGTCTCGTATATGTGATTGAGCTATGTGTATTATTGTTTGTTTTATGGGCCTGTCTAATCTTTGGCTGAAGGGTGAGCCTCAGGAGCGACTTTAGTCCTGAGTTAAAAGGGAATCCAGGGGCCACACTCGCAGGGTTTCTCCAGTCTCTGTCAGATCAGTAAGTCTAGTCTTTTGTTTGCTTGTAAGTTACAATTTTGTTCTACATTTTCCTCCAACTCTGGGACCTTCTATTGCGATTCCTGTCAGAGCAGTCGGTGGTGGTAGCCAAGCACCATCGAGTTGTTCTCAGCCTAAATTTTGTGATTTTAAAAAAAAAAAAAAAACACTCTTCTTTGGTCTTTGGTTAAAAGACTTTTTGACTTTTCTCCATTGTTTAAATGGTTTGAATGTGTATGTTGTTGTTAGTTGCTCTCGAGTAGGCCTGACTCATGGTGACCCCATGTACAACAGAATGAAAAGTTGCCAATCCTGTATCACCTTCATGATCATTTGTATGTTTGAGTCCACTGTTGCGGCTATTGTGTAGTGCCTTCCAACCTAGGGAACTCATCTTCCAGCACTATATTGGACAATATTCTGTTGTGATCCATAGGGTTTTCATTGACTAATATTTGGAAGTAGATCACCAGGCCTTTCTTCCTACTCTGTCTTAGTGTGGAAGCTCTGCTGAAACCTGTCCACCATGGGTGACCGTGCTGGTATTTAAAATACTGGTGGCATAGCTTCCAGCGTCATAGCAACATGCAAGCCACCACAGTACAACAAACTGGCAGATGAATGTATATGATGTTGTTGTTAGCTAGCATTCATCTGGCCTCCAACTCAGGGCAACCTTGTGCACAATGAAACAAAACACTGCCCTGTCCTGTGCCATCTCCATGACTGGTGACAGATCCAACCTTTGAGATCCATAGGATTTTCATTGACTTATTATCAGAAGTAGATTGCCAGGCCTTTCTCCCTCATCTGTCTTAGTCTGGAAGCTCCTTTGAAATCTGTTCAGCATCATAGCAACACATAAGCCCCCACTGACAGATGGATGGTGACTGTGCTTGAGGTGCATTGGCCAGGAATCATACCTGGGTCTCCCTCATGAAAGGTGGGGATTCTACCACTGAATATAAGTAAAATCCTTTTTGGAAGTAGATAGGTTATAAATAAATAGATACATACGTATATATTTTAAAGGATGGAATTTTCAAAATAGGCTGAAAAACATCAGAAGTGACGTTTTTAGGTAGGTAAAATCTTGATGCACCCAGAATCATGCCAAGAAAGTGATAAAGGCAGTTATTGGCATAGCAATCTCAAATATTATAAGTAATTGTCCTTCACCCACCTTCAGCATCCATCCATGCCCAAGGCAGATCAAACAACACAGATAAAACCTTTCAAAATGGCGTCTCACACCCTGAAGATGATTCAAACTTGCCAAGGAAGAAATGTTTCTTCTGGATAACAGAGAGTTCTCAGAAAATATTCTAAGGATAGCCCCCGTTGGGGGCCCCATATTTCCTGTTCTAATTAACAGATTAACTCTTGAGCAATCACCACCTTCTTTCTGTGCAGGTGTCACTGAAGAAAAGCTGCAAGAGTTGCTTGGAGAACATAGTAATTTATTTAACCATTGAGTTCGAAAAGGGGCCATCAGAGCTGTTTTGTAAACAATCACTCAGAAAGTGGGAAAGGGTTATATTTAGAACTGGATCTGATGTGAAGTCATTTATTACATTGCATCTACCAGCAATCCTTAATATTCTTTAATTGGTTGTTCATCAAGTTGCCGCTACAAAAACCCACAAAATATTTGAACCTTAAGTATTTCAAAGTGACAACGCAAGAAATAAGTTGAAGTTGGTTTTAGATTTTATCTTTCTCTCTGTTTTTTAATCACAACTTTCTTTCAGATAAAAACTGTATAAACCTCAGTACTTGGTCCTTGGGAAAACTGGTTTTCTAACGGATCCCCAGCACAGTTTTCACCTGGGATATAGAAGAGACATCTCTTATTTTTAAAATGCTGTATCAAGAAAAGTAGATTGTGTTACGAACCATAAGAAACAATGCACAAGCACCAGAAGAGAGACTAGATAACTGGGAGCTCCTAAAAATCAAACACTTAATGCTCATCAAAAGACTTCACCAAAAGAGTAAAAAGGCAACCTACAGACTGAGAAAAAAATTTTGGCTACAACAAATCCAATCAGCATCTAATCTCTAAAATCTACAAGATACTGCAAAACCTCAACAACAAAAAGACAAATAACCCAGTTAAAAAATGGGCAAAGGATATGAACAGGCACTTTGCTAACAGGCACATGAAGAACTGCTCACGATCATTAGCCATTAGAGAAATGCAGATCAAAACTACAATGAGATATCATCTCACCCCAGCAAGGCTAGCATTAATCAAAAAAACACCAAATAATAGGTGCTGGAGAGGTTGTGGAGAGACTGGAACACTTATACATTGTTGGTGGGAATGTAAAACGGTACAACTACTTTGGAAATCGATTTGGCGCTTCCTTAAAAAGCTAGAAACAGAAGTACCATGGGATCCAGCTATCCCGCTCCTTGGAATATATCCTAGAGAAATAAGAGCTGTCAGAAGAATAGATATATGCACACCCATGCTCACTGTAGCACTCTTCACAATAGCAAAAAGATGGAAACAACCTAGGTGCCCATCAATGGACAAATGGATAAACAAATTATGGTATATCCAGACAATAGTATACTACGCAACGATAAAGAATAACGATGAAGCCGTGAAACATAACATGTAGGAAGCTGGAACTCATTATGCTGAGTGAATTTAGTCAGTCACAGAAGGACAAATATTGTATAAGACCACTATTATAAGAACTCAAGAAAAGGTTTAAACACAGAAGAAAACATTCTTTGATAGTTACGAGGGTGGGGAGGGAGGGTGAGGATTATTTACTAACTAGATAGTAGGTAAGAATAATCTTAGGTGAAGGGAAGGACAGCACACACTACAGGGGAAGTCAGCACAAGGACTAAACCAAAGCTAAGAAGTTTCCTGAATACAATCAAACACTTTGAGGGACAGAGTAGCAGGGGTAGGGATCTGGGGACCATGCTTTCAGGGGACATCTAGGTCAATTGGCATAACAAAGCTTATTAAGAAAATCTTCTGCATCCTACTTTGGTGAGTGGCATCTGGGGTCTTAAAAGCTTGCAAGTGGCCATCTAAGATGCATCAGTTGGTCCCAACCACCTCAAGTAAAGGAGAATGAAGAACACCAAAGACACAAGGAAAGTAGTAGCCCAAGAGACAGAAAGGGCCACATAAACCAGAGACTTCATCAGACTGAGACCAGAAGAACTAGATGGTGCCCGGCTACCACCAATTACCACCCTGACAGGGAACACAACAGAGAGTCCTGGCTGGAGCAGGAGAAAGGTGGGGTGCAGAACTCAAATTCTAGTAAGAAGACCAGACTTAATGGTCTGACTGAGACTTGAGGAACCCCAGAAAGCACAGCCCCTGGATTCTCTATCAGCCCAGAACTAAAACAATTTCTGAGGCCAACTCTTCAGACAGGGATTGGACTGGACTGTGGGACATAAAGTGATACTCGTGAGGAGTGTGCCTCTTAGCTCAAGTAGATACAAGAGACTAAACGGGCAGCTTCTGTCCGGAGGTGAGACGGGAAGGCAGAGAGGGTTAGGAGCTGGTTGAATGGACATGGGGAATCAGGGGTGGAAAGGAGACGTGTGCTGTCACAGTATGGGGAGAGCAATTAGGGTTGCATAACAATGTATGTATAGATTTTTGTATGGTAGACTAACTTGAAATGTAAACTTCATTTAAGCTACAACAATGAAAAAGAAAAGTAGATTGTGGCTAAGTGAATCCTTCTCAACCTGAGGATTCTTTTTTACTAACTGGTTTCCTAGAAGGCTGTTAACTACCAATTATGTGAGAATTAGATATAAGGACAATTAAGCTTGAGAATAAGCACTAGTCAAAAGTAAAGATGATTGCTTGGCCAGTGTGGTAGTGCAATCATCAAAAAAAAAAAAAAAAAAAAAACCAGTTGCTATCAAGTCCATTCCAACTCACGGCCACCCTATGCGTTGAGAGTAGAACTGCTTCATAGGGTTTTTATGACTGTGACCTTCCACAAGCAGATCACCAGGCCTTTTTTCTGCAGCATCACTGGGTGGGTTTGAATCACTACCCTCTCAGTCAGTAGCCAAGCGCTTAACCATTGGTGCCTCCCAGGGACTCCAGTGTGATCATCACCACTGTCTACTTCCAAAAGTTTTTCATCACACCAAACAGAAACTCAGTACACCTTCTGCAATAACTCTCCCCACTCCCTCCTCCCCAAAATCCCTGGTAGCCACTAATAAACTTTTGTCTTTATGCATTTGCATATTCTAGATATTTCCTATAAGTGGGATCATACAATATTTGCCCTTTTGTGTCTGACTTCTTCTACTCAGCATAATGTTCTCAGGGTTCATTCACGTCCTGGCATGCATCAGAGCTTCATTTCTCATCACGGCTGAATAATATTCCATTGTATGGACGTACCACATTTGTTTATCCATTCATCTGTTGATGGACACTTGGGTTGTTTCCACCCTTTGGCTATTGAGAATAGTGCTGCAATGAACATTGGTGTACCCACATCTGTCTGAGTCTCTGCTTTCAGGTTTTTGGGGTATATACCTAAGAGTGGAAATGCTGGATCATATGATAGCTCTATGTTTAACTTTCTGAGGAATCGCCAAACTGTTTTCTACAGTAGATGCACCATTTTGCATCAGCAGAGCATGAGGGTTCCAATCTCTACACCTTCATCAATACTCCTTATTTTCCATTTTTCTGATAATAGCCATCCCAGTGGGGGTTAAGTGGAAATTTTGCGTTTTTTACCTAAACACCTCAAACAGTTCCCTTATCTTTTTCCCACTGCCACCCTCTTAGTGTGGCGGTACCTCGACTGGGCCCCCAACCTCCTGCACCTGGATAGCTGTGAAAGCATCCTGGCCGGTTCTCTGACTCCAATCTGCTTCCCGCACTGGCGAAGAGGATTTTTCTAAAATGCTGGTATCTTTCAATGGTTCCCTACACCTGCCAAATAAACCAAACTTGTGCTCGTTGTTTTGGTGATCTGGCATCCGACCCCTCTTCAGCCTCTTCTCCCACTGTATAGCCCCCCCCCCAGGAGCACCCAACTTGAGTCACATGGGTCTACTAGCCATTCTCTAAAAGGACCACGTGTTCTCTTATTTTCTTGCCTTTGCACATAGCCACTGTTATACTTCACGATTTAGACTGGTAAGTAGTCTTCCCTCATCCCCTTCCCCCAAGACTGAGTTCTATTTTTTTTTCCAGTTGTGCTGACTTCCCCTGTATTGTGTGTTGTCCTTCCCCCTCACCTAAGATGATTCTCGTCTACAATGATGTTGATGGGTGACACATGTACAAGAGGTTGCAGATTTTGTTCTGTGAAGACTGCAAGAAAGCTGCCTCCAGTGGATGCCAATGAGCCCTTCAATGCTGCAAAGGCAATTGCAGAGTGGGGTCTGGATTACGTTGTCCTGAAGTCCGTGGACCAAGATGATATGCCTGATTAGGAAGCTGAGCACTTTGCACAGACTGTATCATACTTAAAGGAAAGCAGTTCTATTTATTTTTGAGTTCCTAGTGCCTAGCAAGAGAGTCCTTGTGGTGCAATGGTTAAAATGCTTGGCTGCTAACCAAAAGGTCAGTACTTCAAACCCATCAGCTGCTCCTCTGGAGAAAGATGTGGTAGTCTGCTTCCATGAAGATCATAGCCTTGGAAACCCTATGGGGCAGCTCTACTCTGTCACATGGACTCACTAGGAGTCAAAAAATGACACTGAGGCACCCAACAACAATCCAACAGTTCCTCCAAACACACCATGCTTCATCACGCTACATCGTTTTATTCATGCTGTTTCTTTGACTGCAATTCCTTCTGCCTTTCCTCCTTCCCAAATTCTTCCTCTGAATAGTTTATCTTTCAACACTCAGTTCAGAAATGGTCTCCTCTGGAAAGCGCCTCTGAAATCCCATTGAACAGGAAATTTTTCGAACACAGACAGGAGGTAAGAAATGGAGATGAAGGGCTCAGCCTGTCATACATTTTTCCCCCTGGAAAAGCCACACTACTTTTGTTTATGTTTCTAAGAATGAGTATATTTTGGCTTAAGACATACCATGAGCCAAAGATACATTTGAATGAGGTCTTTCTCCTATTCATGAATACTTACAGCGAGAGAATTACAAATGAATAGGTGATGCCTCTTCACCTTTGGTCTGTACACAAATAGATAGACTTCTTTCTCTCCCTAATGGAGGTAGAATTCACATAACATAAATTACCCATTTTATTGTTGTTGATTTTGTTTTTGTTTTTGATTTGTGACTTAGCAGACCCCGTGTGTTACAGAGGAGAACTGTTCCTTTCTATCTCTACAGCCCCGGAGTTTTCATGGCTGCAATCTTTACGAAAGCAGATCATCAGGCTTGTTTCTTCCATGATGGTGGGTTCAAACTGCCTACCTTTTGGTTATAAGCCAAATGCAAACCGTTTACGCCACCCAAAACCAAAAACATCCGTTGCCATCGAGTAGATTTGGACTCATAGTGACCCTATAGGACACAGTAGAACTGTCCCATAGAGTTTACTAGAAGCACCTGGTGGATTCAAACTGCCGACCTTCTGGTTAGCAGCCGTAGCTCTTAGCCACTACGCCACCAAGGACCTTTAAATTTTAAAGTGTACAATTCAGTAGCATTGAGTACATTCACAGGGTCGTGCAATCAGCACCTCTATCTAGTTCCAAAACATTTTCATCATCCCAAAAGAAAACCCTCTATCCATTAAGCAGTTATTCCCCGTTCTCCACTCCACCCCTCCACCCCACCCCCCACCCCCTCCAGCCTCAGGCAACCACAAATCTGCTTTCTGTCTCTCTGGGTTTACCTGTTCTGGAGATTTCATATAAATGGAATCAGACAATATGTAATCGTCGTCTTGCTTAATTCACTTAGCATAATGTTTTCAAGGTTCATCCATGCCATAGCATGTATCAATACTTCATTCCCTTTTTTATGGCTGAGTGATATTCCATTGTATGGGTATAACCACATTTTGTTTATCCATTCATCTGTTAATGAACATTTGGGTGGTTTCCACCTTTTGGCTGCTCTGAATAACACTACTATACAGGTGTGTACAAGTGTTTGTCTAAATACATTTTCAATTCTTTGGGGTATATATCTAGGAGTGGAATTGCTGGTTATATTGTAATTCTCTGTTTAACTTTTTCAGGAATCTTCTCTTTTTAAAGTGTCAGATGCAGGGAGTGTGCAGTCCAACTCCAACATGCAGGTGGGTTAGAGAGAACTGGAATGGACTTCCTGGAGCCTTCAGATGTGCTCCCCTGCCCTGGGCATCTGGTGAGAGTTCCATGTAGCACATCCCACTGCCTTGAACTGACCCTTTCCAGGTCTGCTACCAAGACCAGCCTGCAGGTCTCTCCACAGTGGGAGCCTTGCTTTCCTCATTCCTCTGTGTATGCCTCGTGTGCAGTGTTTAGTAGGTGCTCAGAAAGGTTGGTTGGTCTAAACCAACTCATGAATGATTAAACTAATTAAAGTATCATTCCTATAGTGTTTCGGCCCTTGTTTAATAAGTACAAGATTCTCGCTTGGGAAACCCGCACAGAGCTGCTGATAGGGAACAGCACCATCATCCAGCGTGGGGAACATGTGAATTCGGAAAGCAATCAACCAGGATGAGCTAACAACGGCAGCAACATCTCCACTTTGGGATGGTACATTTAACTCGTGTTTAAATTAAAAGTGAGCACCTTTGACTGTTTCCCAATTCTTGGTACAAAGCCTCATTATCTTCAGCAAAATACAATCTCCGATAACACTGACAAATAAAGCTAAGGATTGTGTCTGCAAGAAAAATGATTTAACTGATACAGTGAGTCTATTGTGTCTTTGTTGTTTAGAATGTCTCAGCCGGAGAGTTCCCCCTTTCTGCTTCTACAGAATGGTTAGTCTGTCTTAGGAACGTGGAGAGGGATGTAGTTCACTTTTTAAAAAGTACGATAAACTCAGCCCAGCTATTAAATGGTACCAGTTAACAGTTGAAGCCTCACAGCTCACTGCTTTTCTGGCCTTCGGTGTTATCTAAATGCAAAGACTTGCCATTCACGAACCCGTAAAACGAGACTTAACACGTAGTTCTGTGACACCTAGTGTTATTACAATAAGATCTCTTTTTTAATTTCTTTTTTCCTGTAAATTCTCCCTTGATGTTAAAGAGCTGAAGCTAAAAATGATCAAACACCAATTAAGCCATAATGACCTAAAAATTATGAAGCACGGAAAGGACCGCCTGCTCCTGAAAGATAAGTCAAGAAAAATGGACAGAAATATTAATGCGGGTTAAAATATGTGATTTCAGCGCAGCAGAACATAATCTGAGACCAAATTCATCATCTTGCTTCTAAACCAGCCCTTCTGTCTGTGTTTCCGATTTCTGTAAATGACACCCCATCTCCCTACTCCCCAAGACTTAGGTCTTAGCGTCAGCTTTGACATCTCCTTCTCTCTTGCCCTCAGTGTTAGTTCCCACATCCTGCCAATAAAAATCAAATCAAACCAATTGCTGTCAGGCAATTCAGACTCATGCCACCCTGTGTGTCTCAGACTAGAACTGTGCTCCATGGGGTTATTCAATGGCCGATTTTTCAGAAGCAGATTGCCAGGCCTTTCTTTCGAAGCACCTCTGGGTAAACTCAAACCTCCAAACTCTCGGTTAGCAGCCAAGCACATTAGTCTTTTAGGCAGCTTATTGCCTCCAGAGTCCCCACCCCAACCCCAACCCCCACACTGTGATTTGTTAATCTCCCTCATACACAGGCCGATACGCAGTTCAAAAACTACTACAACTTCCCATTGCCTACAGAAGAAAGCACTGACCCCTCTGCCGGGCTTCAAAGCCGTCTGTGTGTGACCTTGCCCTGACTTAGCTTTCTTCACTGCAGCGGGAGCGAGCTCTCCTCCACTCTATTCACATTCCTACCATGTCAGGTGAGGTTTCCCAGAAGGCCCTGAGATGAGGCTTCACATGCAGGTGACTCACTGAGGAATTAGACAGGGAAAAGGGGAGAGCCAGAAAGGGTGTGAGTTCAGACACAAACCTGTCCAAGGGAGCATCGGCCTGACCCTGCAGGGGAACTCTGAATTGAAGTTAAGCCTCTGAGCTGTCCTGACCTGGGACAAGGGAGCCAGGCCTTCATAGTCCTGCACCGGCCAGTCATTAGCTAAGGGCTGCAGTGGGGTGAGTGCAGGGAAGATGACATATTAACTCCCAGACACTTCCGGGTCTCTGTGTGATGGTGTAAAGTTTGCTCCAGTAGCCAGAGGGTAGCCATCAAAAGGAGTCCTGGGGTTGTGCAAATGGTTAACGTGCTCTGCTGCTAACCAAAAGGTTAGAAGTTTTCGTCCACCCAGACGTGCCTCAGAAGAAAGGCCTGGTGACCTACTTCCAAAAAATCAACGATTGAAAACCATATGGAGCACAGTTCTACTCTGACACACATGAGGTCGCCATGAGTCGGAATTAACTGACAGCAACTGGTAACTAGCAGGCCTTCAAGAATCAAAGGTACGGAGTTGTTGGAAGCAAAGTATACCAAAGGAGAAGGGGGGAGGGGAGTACAGAAAAGGCGCAGGGACCAGGAGGATATGGGTGGAGTAACGACAGTGCCTGTCACATCGACTTTCCTACCTGGTGACTAGCAATGACCTTTTCCTCCACTTGCCCAAATCCTGCCCATCTTTCACAGCCCAGCTCAGAAGCTTCAACAAGCCTCCCCTAACCACACACACACACGCACACACTCACATACACACAGGAACAGAGAAGAGAGCCCAGCCAACAGCGGCGCATCAGGCAAATGGACAAGGCCCCAATGCACAAGGCACAGAACTTCTCCAGTTCCAGCCCCAGGAGAGGGTGGGCATCTGAGGAATAAGAGGGAGTGGGCATCCAGAGAGCACAGTAACCCTGGATCACTGTGAGTGTGTGACACTTAGAAGGCCAGGTGGTTGGATGAGCACAGCCTAGGTCTCTCATGGATAGCAGGATTCCAGTACCTCAACTGAGTTTAAAGCAGCCCCTATCAGACTTAGTAGAGGGCAGTTACAGAAGTAAGATTCTGTGAACTGGGCCTAGCAGTGGAGAGGAAAGGTTAAGAAGGATAAAGCTGCTGTATGGGAGGGAACAGGACCAACCAAGGTACCACACCCCAGGTCAGACTGGCAGAGCAGGTGACCAGATATTGACCTCCACCTGAGGGCAGGAGGGCTGAAGAAGCTCCTTAAATTCAAACTGAGCCTCTCAGGGACCAAAAATGTTGCTTTTGAGGCTCTTAAGATGAAAGGCCAAAAGACGATGTAGAACCTACTTGCTAACTTCCAACATTGTATCACTCTACTGCAGTACAGTTGGCAAAAAAATATTCAAATTCCTAGTCTCATTTGCAACTAGAGGTGGTCACATGCCATCATCCTGGCCAATAAAAAAATAAAGAAAAGTCCTTGGGAAGGGCTCCTCTTCACTCTTCTCAGTTCCCCTATTTCCTGCCTGGAATGCACATCGCTAGCTGGTGACGCAGCAGCCATCTTACGAACGTAAGGGTGTGTCATGGATTGAATTATGTTCCCCCAAAAATGTGTGTATCAGTTTGGCTGGGTCATGATTCCCAGAATTGTATGACTGTGTACCATTCTGTAATCTGATGTGATTTCCTTATGTTACAAACTCAATCACTATGATGTAATAAGATGGATTAGCGGCAGTTATACTGATGAGATCTACAAGATTGGATAGTGTCTTAAGCCAGTCTCTTTTGAGATATGAAAGACAGAAGCAAGCAGAGACACATGGGAATCTCATACCACCAAGAAAGCAGTGCCAGGAGCGGAACGCATCCTTTGGACCTAAGGTTCCTATGCAGAGAAGCTCCCAGACCAAGGGAAGATTGATGACATGGACCTTCTTCCAGAGCCAACAGAGAAAGCATTCCCCTGGAGTTGATGCCCTGAATTTGGACTTGTAACCGACTAGACTGTGAGAGAATAAACTTCTCTTTGTTAAGGCCATCCACTTGTGGTATTTCTGTTATAGCAGCACTAGATGACCAAGACAGGAGGAGAGCCACAAGCTCAGGGGTAGACAATGGAGAAAGAAAGAGCCTGGTCTCTTGATGTTTGGAGAGTCTGCCATCTCCAACATGTGGCTTCCCAGATCACCCTGGGTGTGGACTTCCAGCCAGCAGAGAGAGGAAGAGAGGGAACAGAGTTCCCGTAGCCAACTTTCATGGACCAGAACAAGGAGTAGAGTACGTCACTTCCACCTACTTTCTTTGCAAGAATTCAGTTGCATGGCCACGCTAACTGCAATGCATTCTGGAAAATGTAGTCCAGCCGACAAGGAAAGGGAAAAGATTTTGGCAACCACCGCAACATTCTTGAGCATTGCCCCCCAGACCTAAACTGTCTCCTTCTAACCTTCTGGTTACAGGGAAAAAAAGAGTTTCGCTTCCTTATTTAAGATACAATTTGTTTGGCATCCTTGTTACTCTCAGCCAATACTTAGTAGGATATATACATTAAGCATTTACATGTAGAACACTAATGCTTTAAACACACACACAGTTAATAGTGCTAATCACAAGATAATTAGAGTTTATTTAAAATATTCATTTATAATACACTCCAGAGGTGTGGTATAGTAATGAGCACATGTTTAAATTTGTATGGTGAATCTCTTTGCTTTCAATCCTGTCCATAATTTCTGTGACTATGGTTTAACTTAAATATCAGAATCTAACATTTGAGCGTCTTCATGGATTTAGGCCTGGGCCAAATACCTTCCCCCAATGGGGAGGGGAAAAGAACTGATCTACCTCTGTGCCTGCTACTGGATTAAAAGATTCTTGGGAATAGAATTCGTATCAGATTCATATTATTTATTTATAAATGAGTAGATGGATGGATGGATGGATGGACTGTAGGAATTACTGCAACAATGTCAAATGTTAGTAGCTCCTTTTTTCCACCCAAAGGATAGTATGTTACCAAAAAATAACTTTGGAGATGGATGCAAAAGTGAAGATTGTGCTTTCAGTGATTTAGGCATTTTGAAATAGGGTGTAATGTTGTTTCGTGGGGGCAAAAATCATGATTCAATATCCACTTCATGAATCTTAAGACTGGAAGGGATCTTGGTCCAGCTCCCTCCTTTTACAGAAGATAAAATTAGGTACAGAAGGGTTAGGTTACTTGTCCGAGTTATAAATCATCGAGGTAAGAGTAAAACTCAGGTTTTCTGACTCCTAGTCTAGTGCTGAAGGAGCCCTGGTGGCGCAAACAGTTAAGTACTTGGCTGCTAACAGAAAGGTTGGCAGTTTGAACCCACCCCGTGGCTCCAAGGGAGAAAGACCTGGTGATCTGCTTCTGTAAAGACTGCAGCCTAGGAAACCCTATGGGAAACGTCTATCTGCCACATGGGGTCACTACGTGTCCAAAAAAACTCGATGGCACCTAACAACAACAGTCTATGGTTGATGTACGCCATACCATTTTTCTACAAAAAGAAGTGCACCAGGAATTTTAAAATACACTTCTGTTAATGGAGGAAAGGGTTCTGCCTAAGAATTTGATCTCACCAGCATATAAGAAAATCTTCACTTTCAAGGTTTTGGCTGTTGTTTATTCTGCTAAGGGTGAATGCCCCCCTTCTATAGCAGAACACCTTAAGAGCGCACTACTTACATCCTGGTAGGTATTCAGTAAACATGTGTTAAGTGAATTTTTTTATTCAAGGGAAGGTCCAGAGCTCAGTCTGGGATGAGGATAGAGAGCTAAGTCACTGTATATAGTTCATAATATAATTTTTTAGACTTACCCTCCTAGTTGGAGAAAATAAGTTTGGAGGAGGGAGTTAAAATGGAGGGAAGAAGTATGGGAGATGGTTTTAAGTGAGAGAAAGACAGAAGGCCAAGCAACACGGTGGAAAACCCGGAGCAGGAAGACAGTTGGCAATTGTGCATTCCCTGTGCCAAGATTTGCCAAAGAAGGGGCAAGATGGCGCTCTAGGCAGAAACACCACGCCGTCCCTCCACAGCAAAGATCCGAAAAACTAAGCCTAACAGAGAATCAACAATCCTGAAACCCTAGAACACCAAATGAAGAGATAAAGAACTCAGCCAAACACCAAACGGAGTGAGAATACTAAAAGAGAACGGAGAGCGAGGAGAGACTCAGGCAGAGATTCCTTACCAGCTAACGCAGCGCGGATCCACCATCTTGGATTCCTATCAGAGACCAGCAAACGGGAGAACAGCCTTGCAGAGCATCTGGTCGGAGACAGAACGACCGGTAAACTGCGGTGCGCGCTCTCCCACCACCCACCCCTCTCCGCCTCAGCTGGGGATCCCCTGCTTTCCGTGGCCAGGGTCTCTGGGCTGGGGGGTGCTGGTGCTTGGATTCCGCGCGCCTGGGCTGGCGGCTTTCTGGGAGCCATTTGCTGGCAGCTAGCGAACCTTTCTCTGCCGCCTCCCCCTCCTTTTGCCTGGGTGCCTGGTTCCGAGTGCCGTCTCTGCTCTCTCCTGCGGGGCTGTAGGGCTGCGTGCGGGCGTGCGGCTGTTTCTGGGTCTGGGCTCCCGCGTGGGTGGGATCCCGGGGCCTTTGTTCGTTCGCCCCTCTGCTTTCCGTGGCCGGGGTCCCTGGGCGGGGGGGCGCCGGTGCTTGGGTTCCGCGCGCCCGGGCTGGGGGCTTTCTGGGAGCCGTTTGCTGGCACCTAGCGGACCTTTTTCTGCCGCCTCCCCCTCCTTTTGCCTGGGTGCCTGGGTCCGGGTGCTGTCTCTGCTCTCTCCTGCGGGGCTGTGGAGCTGCGTGCGGGCGTGTGGCTGTTTCTGGGTCTGGGCTCCCGCGTGGGTGGGATCCCGGGGCCTTTGTTCGTTCACCCCTCTGCTTTCCGTGGCCGGGGTCCCTGGGCGAGGGGGCGCCGGTGCTTGGGTTCCGCGCGCCCGGGCTGGGGGCTTTCTGGGAGCCGTTTGCTGGCACCTAGCGGAACTTTTCCTGCCGCCTCCCCCTCCTTTTGCCTGGGTGCCTGGTTCCGAGGGCCGTCTCTGCTCTCTCCTGCGGGGCTGTAGGGCTGCGTTCGGGCGTGTGGCTGTTTCCAGGTCTGGGCTCCCGCGCGGGTGGGATCCTGGGGCCTTTGTTCGTTGGCCCCTCTGCTTCCTGTGGCCACGGTCACTTAACCCCGAGACTATCGGCTTCTTGGAATTAGCGCCCCTGAGTGGGGGCTCTCTGGGTCCCATTTGTAGGCACTGACTGCTGGTGTTGCCCTTTTTTTTTTTTTTTTCTCAATTTTATTTTTCTTCCTTTTTTGATTAGTTTTGTCATATTTTACCTCTTTTTCTCTTTTGTCTTTCTTCATTGCTTAATTTCTTGTCCCTCTATCTCTTCCTTCTCTTTCTGATCCCTGAATACCAGGCGATGTATGCCTCTGTACCTTCTGGCCAGGCTGAGCTGTGAAAATTGAGACCGACTCCCCCAGACCTCATAGCTGCATCGGTGCGATCCCTGGGAACTTTGCAGTTTTTTAACTTTTCTGATTTTCATTTGGTCATTCTTTCCTTTTCTTTCTCTTCCCCCTTCTGGTTTCCTCCATCCCATAGTCTCTCATCTGTACATTCCAACGACAAACTCCTCTAGCATTCTTTTATGTTTGTACGCTTTTTGCTCCTCCTCCTCTCTCCTCTCTCCCATATCCAGCTTAGCTTCACACATAACCATCTTCCCGCTGCACCCTACCTACCTGCACCGTGCACTAGACATCACATCACCAAGCGGCGCAGGCACGCCCTATTGGAACCTGCCCAGCACTGACTACCGACCATCCTGGTGGCTGCGGTGAGTGCCACAAGCAACCCATCCCAGTGGCTCCTCCTCAACTAGATCTGTCCAGCTGTACCACAAGAACGAAAAAAAAAAAAAAAAATCTACAATCAATAAACGAGAGAAATATTTACTGAATGCCCCGAAAACAGCAAACAATATCAAAACATTTACAAAAACAAGACAAGATGGCTCCAATAGGCGTCCAAATTAAAACACCAGATAACTCTCCTGTGGAAGAAAATGCACTAGAAGTACCTGATACGGAACTCAAATCACTAATACTCGGAATTTTCCAAGAACTGAGGCAAAAAGCTGACAAACATGAGGAAAAAATAGACAAATTTATGGAAAATACAGACAAAAAATTGGAAGAATTCAGGAAGATGATGCAAGAACAAAATGCCAAAATAAATTCACAACTCGAAATTATACAAAAACAACAATTAGAAATCCAAAAGATAAACAACAAGATTTCAGAAATGGACGGTGTCATAGAAGGGCTGAGAAGTAGATTTGAAACCATGGAAGACAGGATCAGTGGAACTGAAGACAAACACTTGGATACAACTCTGTTTCAGGAAAACTCAGAAAAAAGAACAAAGAAAAATGAAGAGACCCTGAGAGTTATGTGGGACACAATTAAAAGCAAAAACTTACGAGTGATTGGCATACCAGAACAGGGGAAGAAAACAGAAAACACAGAGAGGATCATTGAGGAACTGCTGACAGAAAACTTTCCCAATATCATGAAAGATGAAAAGCTGGTCATCCAAGAAGCTCAACGAACCCCATATAGAATAGACCCCAAAAGAAAATCACCAAGACATATCATATTCACACTCGCTAAAACTAAAGACAAACAAAGAATCCTGAGAGCAGCTCGGGAAAAACAAGAAGTCACATACAGAGGAGAAACAATAAGACTAAGCTCAGATTATTCAGCAGAAACCATGCAGGCAAGAAGGCAATGGGATGACATATATAAAATCTTGAAAGAAAAAAATTGTCAGCCAAGAATAATATATCCTGCAAAACTCTCATTCAGATTTGATGGTGAAATTAGGTCATTTCCAGATAAACAGAAACTAAAGGAATATGCAAAAGTCAAACCAAACTTACAAGAATTATTAAAGGGAGTTCTTCGATCTGAGGACAAACAGCTTAAGCCCTCAGGCAGGACCTAGGACCTAGGATGCAGGTTAACATGAACCAGATACCATTCTAGGAACTGAACTACAGACGACTTTCCAAAAACAAAAGATATACAACAGGGAATCAGAGAAATCAATCAAAGGATGACAACAACATCAAAACAATGAAAGAGGGAACAAACGGCATAGGTATAGAACCTTCTAAAGGAGAAGAAGGCAAGGCAATACCAAGTAACGGTAGACTGCTTCAAAATTATAAAGATAAGGGTAAAATTCATGGTAACCACAAAAAAAGTTAACAAACCAACTCATAAAAATAAAGACGAAAAACATAAAGTCTCAACAAAAACAAAACCTACAAAAACAAAAGAAATGAACACAAAATCCACAAACAAAAGGAACTCAGCACAAGAGAGTAAGAAGAACAAAGAAAACTTCAGCATCACAAAAAAAAGCACTACAAAATGACAGCAACAAACTCACATCTATCAATAATTACACTGAACGTAAATGGACTCAATGCACCCATAAAGCGACGGAGAGTGGCAGAATGGATAAGAAAACAGGATCCATCTATTTGCTGTCTACAAGAGACACATCTTAGAAACAAAGATGTGAATTTATTAAAAATCAAAGGTTGGAAAAAAATATATCAAGCTAACAACTATCAAAAAAGAGCAGGAGTGGCAATTCTAATCTCAGATAAAATAGACTTTAAAACAAAATCTACCATAAAAGACAAAGAAGGACACTATATAATGATTAAGGGGATGATCCATCATGAAGACATAACCATAATAAATATCTATGCACCCAATGACAGGGCTCCAAAATACATAAAAAAAACTCTAACAGCACTGAAAAGAGAAATTGACAGTTCCACAATAATAGTAGGAGACTTCAACACACCACTCTCAGTAAAGGACAGAACAACTAAAAAGAAACTCAGCAAAGATACAGAAGACCTAAAGGACACAATCAGCCAACTGGACCTCATAGACATATATAGAACACTCCATCCAACCGCTGCAAAGTACACATTCTTTTCCAATGCACATGGAACGTTCTCCAGAATAGACCACATCTTAGGCCACAGAGCAATCCTCAACAAGATCCAAAATGCTGAGATAATTCACAGTATCTTCTCTGACCACAATGCCATCAAGGTAGAAATTAACACTAGAAAGAGCAAGGAAAAAAAATCAAACACATGGAAACTGAATAATAATCTGCTTACACATCAATGGGTAATAGAAGAAATCAGAGATGGAATTAAAAAATTCCTAGAATCAAATGAAAATGAAAACACATCATACCAAAACCTTTGGGACACAGCAAAGGCAGTCCTCAGAGGACAATTTATAGCAATAGATGCACATATCAAAAAAGAAGAAAGGGACAAAATCAAAACATTAACTACAGAACTCAAACAAATAGAAAGAGAACAACAAAAAAAGCCTACAACCACCGGAAGAAAGGAAATAGTAAAGATCAGAGCAGAAATCAATGAAATAGAGAACAGAAAAACAATAGAAAGAATCAACAAAACCAAAAGTTGGTTCTTTGAAAGAATCAACAAAATCGACAAACCACTGGCCAGACTGACAAAAGAAAAACAGCAGAGGGCACAAATAACCCAAATAAGAAATGAAATGGGGGACATTACAACAGACCCAACTGAAATAAAAAGGATTATAACAGAATATTATGAAAAACTATATTCCAACAAATTTGAAAACCTAGAGGAAATGGATAAATTTCTAGAAACATACGGCCTACCCAAACTACAACAAAGTGATATTGAAAATCTGAACAGACCCATAACAAGAGAAGAGATTGAAAAGGTAATAAAAAAACTCCCAACCAAAAAAAGCCCTGGCCCAGATGGCTTCACTGGAGAATTCTACAAAACATTTACAGAAGAGCTCGTACCAGTTCTACTCAAGTTATTTCAGAGCATAGAAGAGGAAGCAACACTTCCAAATTCATTCTATGAAGCCAGCATAACGCTGATACCAAAACCAGGCAAAGACATCACAAAAAAAGAAAATTACAGACCAATATCTCTCATGAATATAGATGTAAAAATTCTGAACAAAATTTTAGCCAATAGAATTCAGTATCATATCAAAAAAATAATACACCACGACCAAGTAGGATTCATACCAGGTATGCAAGGATGGTTTAACATTAGAAAATCCATCAACGTAATCCACCACATAAATAAAAGGAAAGAAAAAAATCACATGATTATCTCAATTGATGCAGAAAAGGCATTTGACAAAGTCCAACACCCATTCCTGATAAAAGCTCTCAATAAAATAGGTATAGAAGGGAAATTTCTCAACATCATAAAGGGCATCTATGCAAAACCAACAGCCAACATCATTCTTAATGGAGAAAGGCTGAAAACATTCCCCCTGAAAACAGGAACAAGACAAGGATGCCCTTTATCACCACTCCTATTTAACATTGTGCTGGAAGTTCTCGCTAGAGCAGTAAGGCAAGAGAAAGAAATAAAGGGCATCCAAATTGGTAATGAAGAAGTTAAACTCTCCCTGTTTGCAGATGATATGATACTATACATAGAAAACCCTAAAGACTCCACGAGAAATTTACTGGAACTAATAGAAAGATTCAGCAGAGTAGCAGGATACAAGATAAACATTCAAAAATCAGTTGGATTCCTATACACCAGTAAAGAGAACGATGAAAAGGAGATCAGGAAATCAATACCATTTTCAATAGCCCCTAAAAAGATAAAATACTTGGGAATAAATCTGACCAGGAATATAAAAGACCTATACAAAGAAAACTACAAAACACTGCTGCATGAAACCCAAAGGGATCTACATAAATGGAAAAACATACCATGCTCATGGATAGGCAGACTCAACATTGTGAAAATGGCAATTCTACCTAAAGCAATTTACAAATACAATGCAATTCCGATACAAATACCAACAACATTCTTCAAAGAGATGGAAAAACTAATTATTAACTTTATATGGAAAGGGAAGAAACCCCGAATAAGTAAAGCACTACTGAAGAAGAAGAATAAAGTTGGAGGACTCACACTACCTGACTTGAGAACCTACTATACAGCTACAGTACTCAAAACAGCCTGGTACTGGTACAACAACAGAGACATTGACCAATGGAACAGAATTGAGAACTCAGATGTAAATCCATCCACCTATGGTCACCTGATTTTTGACAAGGGCCCAAAATACATCAAATGGGGAAAAGACAGTCTTTTTAACAAATGGTGCTGGCAAAACTGGATATCCATTTGTAGAAAAATGAAACAGGACCCATACCTCACACCATATACAAAAACTACTTCAAAATGGATCAAAGACCTGAATATAAAGCCTCAAACTATAAAATTCATAGAAGAAAAAATAGGACCAACACTTCAGACCTTAATACATGGCATTAACAGGATACAAACCATAAACATCAACACAAAAAACCCAACAGATAAACTAGATAATTGGGATCTTCTAAAAATCAAACATCTATGCTCTTCAAAAGATTTCACCAAAAGAGTTAAAAGAGAACCTACAGACTGGGAAAAAATTTTTGGACAGTACAAGTCAGACAAAGGTCTAATCTCCATAATCTACAAGAAAATCCAACACCTCTACAACAAAAAGACAACCAATCCTATCAAAAAATGGGCAAAGGAAATGAACAGACACTTCACCAAGGAAGACATTCAAATGGCCAACAGACACATGAGGAAATGCTCGCGATCACTAGCCATTAGAGAAATGCAAATTAAAACCACAATGAGATACCATCTCACCCCGGCATTACTGGCACGAATCAAAAACACTGGAAATAACAAATGTTGGAGGGGCTGCGGGGAGACGGGAACTCTTATACACTGCTGGTGGGAATGCAAAATGATACAGCCATTTTGGAAAATGATATGGCGTTTCCTCAGAAAGCTAGAAATAGACGTACCATTCGATCCAGCAATCCCACTCCTAGGAATATATCCTAGAGAAATAAGAGTCATCACTCGAATAGACATATGCACACCTATGTTCATGGCAGCATTATTCACAATAGCAAAACGATGGAAACAACCTCGATGTCCATCAACAGACGAATGGATACACAAACTATGGTACATACACACAATGGAGTACTATGCAACGAGAAAGAACAATGAATCGGTGAACCATCTCATAACATGGATGAAACTGGAGGACATCATGCTGAGTGAAATAAGTCAATCACAAAAGGACAAATATTGTATGAGACCTCTATTGTAAAAACCCATGAAAAAATTCACATGCAAAATGTAACAATCCTTGTTGGTTACCAGGGATGGGGGGGGGGGAATACTAAATAGGTAATAGGTAAGTGGTAACTTGGGTGAGAGATGAGATAGTACATAGTACAGGGGAAACTAACACAACCTGCACAAGGAAAGGTCATGGAGGCCCTATAGACACATCCAAACCCCCCGAGGGACTGAGTTGTTGGACGGAGGGCTCTGGGGACCATGATCTCGGGGAACATCTAGCTCAATTGGCATGACACTACTTATAAAGATAATGCTCTACATTCTACCTTGGTGAGTAGTGTCTGGGGTCTTAAAAGCCTATGAGCGGCCATCTAAGATACTCCACTGATCTCATCCCTTCGGGAACAAGGGAGAACGAAGAGAACAGGATACAAGGAAAAGATTAGTCCGAAGGACTAATGGTCCACAGCTACCAAGGCCTCCACGGGACTGAGCCCAGTACAGCTGGATGGTGCCCGGCTACCACCAATGACTCCTCTGACCAGGATCACAACAGAGGGTTCTGGGCAGAGCTGGAGTAGGATGTAGAGTATAATTTTAACTCCCAAAAAAAAAAAAAAAAAAAACAGAAGACCAGATATACTGGCCTAAAGAATACTAGAGAAACCTCGAGAGTGTGGCCCCCAGACACCCTTTCAGCTCAGAGGGGAAGTTACCTTCAAGGTTCGATGTTAAGCCTGGGAATGGACACCCCAGTAAAACTAAATGGGACTAACGATGTACAGGAGTCCGGTGACAAGGGCCAGAAGGCAGAGGGAGAGTAGGAAACTGATGATAAGGAACACAAATTGAATAAGGACACTGTCGATGTATTGTGAGATTGTTGACCACTGCTATAGGGCAACATTTGTAGTAACTATTAAATGGGAGGCTGTTTTGTCCTGTAAGCCTTCATCTTGGGCGAGAATGGCAGCACAATTGGAAGAGCATAGTCAATATCACTTAAATGTGTAAGTAAAAAGTTTTGAAATGGTGTTTAAATAAAATAAGAATAAATAAATAAATAAATAAATAAATAAACAAATGAGACTAAAGAGGTACAATAGTCCACTGACAAGGTCCAGAAGACAGAAGGGGACAAGGAAGCCCCCTGGTGATAGGGAACACAAGGTGGAGTAAGGATATTCTTGATGTGCTGTGAGATTGTTAACCATTGTCATAGGGCAACATGTGTAGTAACTGTTAAATGAATAACTATTTTTTCTGTAAGCCTTCATCTTAAGTGAGAATAACAGCACAGTTGGAAGAGCGTAGTCAATGTCACTGAACTGTGAATGTAGAAATTTTTGAAACGGTGTATCTTTGGCCATCTGTAATTTTCATCAAAAAAAAAGGTTGAGAATTTAGAGGCTTAATACGTTGTGGGGTTGTTAACCAATGTCAAAAAACAACATGTGTACTACTATTTCGTGAGAAACTATTTGCTCTGTAAGCTTTCACCTGAAGTACAATAAAATATATATTAAAAAAATAAAAAAAAAATAAAAAAAAAAAAAAGATTTGCCAAAGAACTTCAAGATACAGATGTTTAATGCTGGATTTTAAATAGTTTCTTGTTCTATGATGTGCTGCAATTCACCGTTATTGTCACACCTTCAGAGTTAGTGGCTACACAGAGACAAAACTGTAGGGATGAACAGGTAAGGTGGTGAGTATGTATTCAGCAGGAATATGGAGATTGGGGTGAGTACAGGATCATAAACCCTTAGAAATCTGTGGGGAGGGTTCTTGACACCCCATTGTACGTGAAATGCAGGGTTCACACCATGTTGCTTTCATATTAGAGAAAAAGGGGACCATGGGAGTCTGTTAAGACATGGAGACGTCCAGAATATCCCCCTCCAAAAAAAAATTAGCAGTGTTTTAGAAAGGATATATGGATCAACTACACTCTTCGATTTTCCTTCGAAGAGTCACATGACACATAAAATTCTCATGTTCAACACACACTCGGGGGACTTCCGACATTCAGACAACAGTAATTTATAATCACCACAACTCTTTGTTGATGCTTCAGTAACTCTCTGTCCCTATTGGTTGCAACATCCGTAAAATAGTGTGGACTACCCACAGCTCACCCCAGTAGCTTGCTCTCTCTCTCCCTCTGCAACTTTTATTCAAAAGCATGTCAACACATAAATCAATTAGAGACCAATAATTAGTTTTGTAAAATCCATTAGCTCATAACTAATAATGACACAGCAATGCCACCGTTTAGTGTTCCTTAGGATGGCCTTGGGGTGGGTGGAGGAGGGAACCAAGGAGCCCTGATGGTGCAAATGGTTAAGCACTCAGCTGCTAACCGAAAGGTTGGTGGTTCAAATGCATCCAGTGGCTCTGTGGGAGAAAGACCTGGTGATCTGCTCCTGTAAAGATTACAACCTAGAAAACTCTATCGGACAGTTCTACTCTGTTACATGGGGTTGCTATGAGTCCAAATCAACTCAAAGGCACCCAACGACAACAAGGTATTAACCAGTTTTGTTTCAAACAGTAAACGCATATCAGAATGGCTTTACTGGTGGAGAAATTCCTATTCCAACTAGAATCCAACTAGATTCTCGTTTAAACTGATTTTACCATCTTGCTAGTAACCTCCTTAGAAAGTTGGATGAAATCTTTGATACTTCTTCATTCCATAGTTGTACAGGAGTAAAAAATCACACTTTAATACCACTCAGAATCTTCAAGGTCCAGAGATCGTTATGAGGTCATCTGACCCAATGTCCCTCTGAATGTGGGAAAGAATTCCTTCTCAACACCTTTATCATAGGCTTGTTCAGCCTGTGCTTGAAGAATTCACCTGATGGGGAACTCATAATTTTTCAAAGTTAACCGTTTCCTTTGTAGATATTTATTGTTAGAAAGTTATTTCTCAAACTGAGGCAAAAATCATCCTGCTCATTGATTGTAATTGTGCTTTATGGAGCAGCACAAAATTTGACAGTCCTTGGGAAGTTTGAAGACAGATATCATATACCCCTCGGTATTTTCTTCCCCAGTCTACACATCCTTAGATCTCTATGGCCAGTTATTCTCATGTATTTTCTAGCCCTGTTGAATTTGGAAGGTCCCTGGGTGGTGAAAACAGTTAAGCACTCAACTACTGAACAAAAGCTGGCGATCCAAACTCATCCAGTGGCACAGTGAAAGAAAGGCCTGGTGATCTGCTTCCTTAAAGATTACAGCCAAGAAAACCTATGGAATTGTTCTACTTGGTAACACACTGGGTCACCATGAGTGGAAATCAACTCGACAGCAGTGGGTGTGGTTTGCTTTCTGGTTATTGAACTTGGAAGTTAAATTAAATTCAACAAACACTTTTATTGATCTTCTACCGTGTTAGGTTCTGAGGAGATATAAAGGGAATGACATCTGAATAATAGGGAAGATATTACACTTATAAACAAATCTTTACAAGTACAACTGACAGGTTAAAAAGACTGATAAACAGCCTTATGGTGTCCACTGGAGACCCAAACAGGGGTTTGGGAAAGGCTGACTTCATGATGAAAATGCTCCTTAAGCTAAGTCCTGAAGATAAATGGGAAGTCTCCAGGAGGTCAAGGTAGGATGGACATCCTAGGTGTCTTAGTTATCTAGTGCTGCTGTAACAGAAATACCACAAGTGGATGGCTTTACCAAACAGAAATGTATTCTCTCATGGTCTAGGAGGCTAGAAATCCGAATTCAGGGTGCCAGCTCCAGAGGAAGGCTTTCTCTCTCTGTTGGCCATAGGGGAAGGTTCTTGTCATCAATCTTCCCATGTCTAGGAGTTTCTCAGTGCAGGGACCCCAGGTCCAAAGGACACACTCCACTCCTGGCTCTTCTTGCTTGGTGGTAATAAGGGCTCTTTTCTCTCTGCTTGCTTCTCTTTTTTATATCTCAAAAGAGATTGACTCAAGAGACAACCTAATCCTGTAGATTGTGTCCTGCCTCATTAACATAACTGCTTCT
The DNA here is from genome assembly GCA_030035585.1 of Dugong dugon. Lineage (NCBI taxonomy): Eukaryota > Metazoa > Chordata > Mammalia > Sirenia > Dugongidae > Dugong > Dugong dugon. Next base: position 14,432,272 of record CM057479.1, read on the forward strand.
AATTCTGCCTCATTAACGTCACAGAGGTTAGGATTTACAACAAATAGGTAATTACCTCAGCTCACAAAATGGAGGACAACCACAAAATACTTGGAATCACAGCCTAGTCAAGTTGACACCCATTTTTTGGGGACACAACTCAATCCATAACACCAGGCAAAAGTAGAAAGAAGTATGAACAAAAATAGTCAAGGGAAAATTCTTAAATAATCACAAGATACTGCTCGTACCTGTTGCTGTCGAGTCGATTCCAACTCATAGCGACCCTACAGGACAGAGTAGAACTGCCCCAAGGAGGGTTTCCAAGGAGCGGCTGGTGGATTTGAACTGCTGACCTTTTGGTTAGCAGCCAAGCTCTTAACCACTGCGCCACCAGGGCTCCCAAGGTAATCCAGTGCCCTCCAAATTTCATGAAGTTTACACAAATAGATTTTGTTTCCACCAGCTCTGTATCTTTGATTCTTTGAAGACTATGAGTAACCCGTTGCCATTGAGTCAGTTCTGACCCATGGTGACCCCATGTGTGTCAGAGCAGAACTGTGCTCCATAGGGTTTTCAAAGGCTGATTTTTTGGAATTAGATCACCAGATCTTTCTTCCAAGGCACCTCTGAATGGACTTGAACCTCCAACCTTTTAGTTAGCAGCCAAGCATGTTAACTGTTTGCACCACCCAGGGACTCCAAAGGGTTATTAGGATTATATATAATAATCTATGGAAGCGAGTATCATGTGCCTGACACACAGTAAGCCATCAGTGAAAATTAACTATTATTATTATTATTAATTATTATGTCATTTTTCATGTTATTTATTTTGAATAGAGATTTAAGGTGAGAAAGCTGGGACAGAGGCGAATGAAGAGAACAAGACACTGGGAGGAGAGAAAAGGAAGACCGACAAAGAAGGAAAGAATGAAGATATAAAGATGCAGGAAAAAAGAAAAAAAGATGCAGGAATTGTGTGTGTGTGTGTGTGTGTGTGTGTGTGTGTGTGTGTGTGTGTGTGTTCATCTCTCTTACCCCTCCTCCCAAAAGTAACATGTGTAGTTAAATGCAGGGACTTGAGAGGCTGACAGACTGTCCCACCAATTGAAGGTCTCAGGGAAAATTACTAGTCCAAGTTTTAACTTCCTTCCATTTGAAATGGAACTACTAAGACCTTAGAAGAGGAAGTCTGGTGGCACAATGGTTAAGCACTCAGCTGCTAACCAAAAGGTCTGTAGTTGGAACCCATCAGCCACTCTAGGGGGGAAAAAGGAACTGACAATCTGCTCCCGTAAAGATTACAACCTAGAAAACCCTATGAGCCAGTTCTACTCTGTCCCATAGGGTCACTGGGAGTCGGAATTGACTGGGCAACACACAACAGCATCAACAACAAGACCTCAGAGGAGTCGGTAGCAGCTGGACCTGGTACATTGGTAAAGATGCAGGTTTTGAGAAGGATTTTTATAATTCTTAACTGAGATGCATCCCAGGCCATGTATAGAAGAAATAGAGTGAACTGGTTAAAGGCATGACCCTCTGACCAGGCTGCCAGGTTTTGAATTCCAACTCTTCCATGTACTGTTATTGTTAGCTGCCACCAAGTCAGCCACCAACTCATGAGACCCCATCCACAATGGGATCAAACTGTTATGGTCCATAGGATTTTCACTGGATGATTTTTATAGAGGTAGATTGCCGGATATTTCTTCCTACTCTGTCTTAGTCTCGAAGCTCCACTGAAACCTTTCAGCAAAATAACAACATGCAAGCCTCCACTGACAGATGGGTGGTGGCTTTGTATGAGGTGTATTGGTTGGGAGTCAAACCCAGGTCTCCTGTGTGTAAGGCAAAAACTCTACCTCTGAGCCACCACTGTCCCCCAGCTATTTGATAATCTCTGTATTTCTCAGGGTCCACATCTATACCATCACCACACCAGTTGCCGTTGAGTCAACTCCAATTCATGACAATCCCATGTGAATCAGACTGTAACTGTGCTTCAAAGGGTTTTACAGAGGCATAACTAAGGCATGGCAGGTCGGGTGCATGCCCTGGGCGCTGCTTGAGGAGAGGTGCTAATGAGCAGTATCTACTGGCCACTGAAGTTTCCAACACCAGCTGTCAGAGATCATTCAGCAACTTAAAACTAATTGCCATAAGCGTTATTTTCTGTAGATAGGCCAGTGTTTTTAATGGCCGATGTTTTGGTAGATCACCAGACCTTCTGAGGAACCTCTAGGTGGACTCAGCCTTCAACATTTTGATTAGTTAGTAGCCAAGCGTATTAACCATTTGCACCACCCAGGGACATTAGCTGTTATTTAATCTTTCTATTCTTCAGCGTCCACATCTATAAGCGGGGGAGAGGATCATAAAAGAGAACCTACCTTATAAGGTTGTTGTATGGGCCAAATGAGTTAATGTGCATAACATGCTTAGAACAACGCTGGCCTATAGTAAGCGCTAATGGGTCGCTGTGAGTCGGAATCAACTCGATGGCAACGGGTTTGGTTTTTTGGTTTTTTGGTTTTATGTGTTACTTTTTCCTTCTTCTGACATGACTCTGCTTTCGCCAGTTGTTTCAGGACTTAAATTTTAGATTCACATATAACTACATAGGCTACACAAACTTGTTTGCTTAATTTATTATTACACGCTTAACATTGAAAGAACACATAAAACATGAAAATTTATGGAAATAGTATGTAAAACATGATGCTTTAAGATTAAGCAAATAGAGAAAACCATTTAGCATTTCCTTGCAAAGCATTTGTAGTATTTATACCAAAAAAAATCTAAACTTGGTACATACTGATTGACCTACAAAAGTTCTCACCAACTCTTGTGAAATTTGGGGATTCTCAAAATAGAAGTGATCATGGAGCTCTTGAAAAGAGGAAAATTTAGAAGAAATGAAATAAAATAGGTAAATCTAAGCATAGAGTAGATAAAAAAACTTGTTTTACTTGGGTACAGGTGGAAAATACACGGTGCTTCAAAAAAATTAGACAACCCATGAGTAGGAGGTTTATGATATTTAACATCGTTAAATATTCTTTAGCTCAAGGGGCAAAAAAGATATCTATTACAACTCGAGGAGCCCTGGTGGCACAGTGGTTAAGAGCTAGACTGCTAACCAAAAGGTGGGCGGTTCAAATCCACCAGCTGCTTCTTGGAAAGCCTATGGGGCAGTTCTACTGTGTCCAATAGACTTGCTGTGAATCGGAATCGACTCAGCAGCAACAGGTTTGGTTTGGTTTATTTCAACTTGTACTTTGGATTAAATTTTCTTCTTAGCTCCTGAAAGACCATGTCCATATATTATTATTTTTCTCCTTTATCTTCAACCTGTCCCTCTCTTCTGACTCTTTCTTCACAACATACAAACAATTTAAAATCTCTCGTGTATTAAAAAGAAAATTCTCCCTTGAACTTGTATTTCTTTCCAGGTGCCACCTGGTAAAACCAACAGCTACCTATCCAACATCCATTCCTCCCAACCAGCTAGTAAAACAAGTTGCCATTGAGTATTCTGACTCATGGCGACCCCATGTGCCTGAGTAGAACTGTGCTCCATAGGGTTTTCGACGGCTAATATTTTGGAAATCACCAGGCCTTTCTTCCAAGGCAACTCTGGGTGGATTCGAACCTCCAACCTTTTGGTTAGCAGCCAAGAACACTAACTATTTGCACTACCCCAGGACTTCCTCCCAACAGAACCTTCAAATTGCCCAGACCTCCACCTACCCACTTGTGCGATTTAGGGAAAGAAGACTGTATTAGAGTTAACCTTTGATTGGTCCACATTAGTAATTTGATACTCTTCCACTTGCTGGTGATTGGTTTAGGGGTAGGCATGTGACTTAGTTCTGACCAGAATCTCTGCTAGGCAGTTTTTAGGAAAGCTTTCCTCCCTCTTAAAAATGAAACATCATAGAAGAAGGTCTCTTTCTGTGTCTAGATGCTGTAATTCCAAACAAGATGCCAAGAACAGAGAGAACCATTTCACAGCGTAAAGAGAACTGGTCTGAGACAAGGCCAATAACACACCTAGGATGACAAAGCAAAGAGATGAAAAGAATCTGGGTCCTTGGTGAATGAACCCACCCTACAGCCACCCTGCCTCTGGCCTCCTAGTTAAGCAACGTAACAAACTCCCTTATTGTTTAAGCCAATTTGACTTGGGGATTTTCTGTTGCTTGTTGCTGAAGGTATCTTATTCAATACCCACCTTTTCTTCCCATTTTAGATATCCTTCTTAGAAATAATAGCTTATGTTCATTATCTCCATTTCCTCTCCAATCCTATATTCCTCAATCAATGCAATCTGCTTTTTTCTTGACCCAAAAGGACCTTCTAAAGCTGTTTGTGAAGGTCAGCAATAACCTTGAAAGGTTGCCAAACTTGAAAAACATTCCTTAGCTCCCAACCTATTGACCAATTTGCCACTGCTGACTATCTTCACGTTTTTGAAATTCCCTGCTCTTGGATTCTAGGGCCATGCTTTCTTCATTTAGGCCCAGTATTCCGGTCAATGTATATTATACTCTATCATGGGGTGTTTTCTCACCTGACCCTCAAATGTCAGCCTTCCTGGGGTTCTGTGCTTAGCTTCTTCTACTGTCTCTTTTACATGCTCTCACTATGGAGGATCATACATGGATACAGCTTTTACTAACTTTTAATGCTCTCAAGGAAGCCCTGGTGGCATAGTGTTTAAGAGTTCGAATCCATCATCTGCTCCTTGGAAACCCTATGAGGCAGTTCTACTCTGTCCTACAGGGTTGCTATGAGTCAGAATTGACTCAAAGGCAACGGGTTTAGTTTTTTTAATGCTCTCAAAGAGACCTGGCGACCCAACAATGAAGCTCTCAGCTGCTAACTGAAAGAGTGGTAGTTCTAACCCACCCAGTGACTACACAGAAGAAAGACCTGGCAATCAGCTCCCGTAAAGATTACAGCCAAGAAAACTCTATGGGGTAGTTCTGCTCTGTCACATGGGGTCACTATGAGTGGAAAATTGACTTGACAGCACCTAACAGTCAGTGTTATGGGCTGAATCGTGTCCCCCAAAAATGTGCGTCAACTTAGCTAGGCCGTAATTCCCAGTACTGTGTGATTGTCCACCATTTTGTCATCTGTTGTGATTTTTCTATGTGTTGTAAATTCTATCTCTATAATGTTAATGAGGTGGAATTAGGGGCAGTTACGTTAATGGGGCAGGACTCAATCTACAAGATTAGGTTGTGTCTTAAACCAATCGCTTTTGAGATATGAAAGAAAGAAGCAAGCAGAGAGACTTGGGGAGCTCATACCACTATGAAATAAAAGCCAGGACAATAGCGTTTTCTTTGGACCCTGGGTCCCTGTGCTGAGAAGCTCCTTGACCGGGGAAGATTGAGGACAAGGACCTTCCCCCAGAGCCGACAGAGAGTGAAAGCCTTCCCCTGGGGCTGGCACCCTGAATTCGAACTTCTAGCCTCTTAGACTATGAGAGAATAAATTTCCCTTTGTTAAAGCCGTCCACCTGTGGTATCTGTTATAGCAGCACTAGATGACTAAGACAGCAACAGCAACAACAAGGAATGTTCCCAAATCTAAAATGGCAGCCCAGGACACTGTCTTGAGCCCTAGGTCAGAATATTCAGCCACCTCCTGGACATCTCCCTGATGCCCCATGAGATTCTTAAACTTGGCTTATGCCAAATGTTGGTAGTGGATTAAATCATGCAGGGGAAATGTGTGGGGTGAGAAGAAAGGGATGAGACCTTAAAAACGGTGCTATTTGGAAGTCGTCTAGAAGCAGATAAGCCCGCCAAGGAGACTGGGGAAACACAGGACAGTGGAGAGCCGCTTCGGCCAAAAGAAGAGCTGTTTCAAGGGGGAAGGCAGAATTTTGCTGAGAGGTCAGATAAAATGAGGAGGAGAAGAAAGTGTCCCTAGGATGCAGTGATGTAGGCTTATTGGTGACCATTGCGACTGGAGTGATGAGGTGGAAACCAAGGAGTGAATGGCAGTTGGGAGACTAGAGAAGTGAGGACGAGCAGCTCTTTGAACGACTTCAGTTATGAAGAGGAGAGAGGCAGGGTGGTAGTTGAAGGGGATGTGGAGTAGCTTCTTGAGAATAATTGATGATACGGATCCAGTGGAGAGAGAGCGATAGATCTTAGATCGGAGTCCTTAGATCCGAAAAAAAAGTACTGATGCAAATAGGTTTATGGATGTGGGGACGGAAAAGTTGAGCAAGTCTGTCACTTGAATGAACGAATAAGTGAATGAATGAATGAAGCAACCAGCAAAGTAATCTACTGAGAATGGGGGGTGGAGTGGCAATCCGGTTTAGGAGTGAAGGCTGAAGGACAAAGCGGTCAGTAACTATCGGTTAATAGACTGCTAAACGGTGGATCTCGGTTTGTGGGTTAGCCAGGAATATGAGGGCCGCAGCAGTGGGCGGGGATTTGCTAAAACAAAAGCAAGGCCTTGGATCAAAGCGCGCAGGTTCAGTTCTGCTCTGAAAGGCAAAAAGTGGAGACATACACATTTTAAACAATTCCTCCCAGACAGGAAGAAGTTTAAAGTTTTGGTTGTTTTGATCCAGCTTCTCTTCCCTCGGGGAAGCTGCACTCCCTTAGAGGAGCGCCACCGAGAGCGGGAGAAGCGCGAGACAGGCCAGAAATAGGCTCCCGCGCTCCTGGCAAAAACCAGGGAGGGAGAAGGAATACCCGCGCGCGGCGAACACGGCGTACAGCCGCGGCACCCGGGAGGGCCCGCTTCCCGGGGAGAACCGGAGGCCGCAGCCCGCCACTCTGGGGGTAGGCTGGAGCCGCCTCTCCCGGATCCCAGGCCCTCCTCTCCTCCGCGTCCCGGCGCGACCACAGCCGTCCTAGAACTCGGCTTCCTCGTCTCCCGCCGAGCCACACAACTCCCTGCGCCTCCTCCTCCCACTAGCGCTCTGGCTCGACGTCACCGGCGCATCCACCAATGGTCTGAGAGGGACCGGGCCTTGGCGGGAAAGTGACAGGCATAGCAACCAATCTCGGGCAGGAGGGGGCGGGCCGAGACCGACGGGTGTGTGAGAGGGAGCGCCCGTGCCCGTGGGGAACCGCGCGCGGGCGGCAGGCGCGCGGCGGGGGGCAGTGCACGGCGGCCCCTCCCCCTGCCCAGCTCCGGGCGGGCGCCGAGAGCCGCCGGAGTTTCCGCACTCCGGAGCCAGATGCCGCCGCGGCTCCGGCTCCTTGCAGGTAACGCGCGGGGCGGTCTGGAGCCGCGGCCGCGGCCCCTGCAGGGCTGTGTGCGACCGAGCGCGCCGCGGGGCGAGCCGACTTGGGCGCGGAGCGGACGCGAAGTCTCTGCTGCCGCCGCGCCCCGAGCCCCGCGGGGCTGCCCGGGCCCGGAGGCGGCGCCCACCCCGGCAGCGGTACTGCCGGAGGAGTTGGCTCCGGGCCCCCTGCAGGGCGGGCCCTGGGCCCCGGGCTCGGCTCCGGGCTGCGGCCGGGGCAGGGGTTACCGGGGAACGCGGGCCCTGGGCGCCCTGCGCGCCGGTGTAGGCGGAACACGGGACAAAGGGAGCGGTGTGGAGGGTGCGCGCCCCGCCTCCTGGCGTTCCGAGCTCTGGCTCCTGCCCTCCGCCCTTAACTGTGGTCACCACTTCTCCGCCCCTTCCCGGTGCAGCTGGGCGGGTGCTCCCTCGGCCCGGGGCGCGCCGGGCGCCTACATCACGTCCTCGGAGCGGCCACCTGGCCGCGGTGCCCCGTCCGCCCCAGCGCGCGCGCCGCCCCGCGCCTGGCCGCCAGCTGTCAGCGACGCAGGCGTTTGCTGGGCACAGCCGGGCCACTTGGCCGCCTGCCCTGGGTTAAAAGGCTGCCACCCTGCAGCGCCGCGAGGGCCAGCCACCCTCACGCTCTGCTGCGAAGCGGCGTGAAAGGGGCGTGCGACCGGCCAGGGCAGCCCAGGGCTGCGGAGCGGCGAGTTACCGGCGGGATTTGGAGTTTGGGGAAGTAGAGCAGGTGACACAACCACCGCCTCACCTCCTGCGAACTCCGTGGGTCGTCTGGTTTTGTTGCTGTTGTGACTGCGGGCTCTGTGTGTGTGTGTGTTTTCTTTCTTTCTTTTTTTAAACTACACACAAAAGAAGGGAGGAGTTAGAGGAACGATCTAGCCAGAGCGCAATGAATCATCCCACACTTTGCTCTTTCCCTGGGTGAGCAGACGGATGGGGAGAATTCCTTGAGAAACAATTATAGTAATGACTGACCGGATCCCCTCCCTGCCCCTTCCCCGCAGGGCCTGCTGCGCCGGGTGCGTCCCAGATGGGGGTGGCGTAAAGTGATGCCGACGGTTTTAGATGGGAAAATGGCTACAAGCTAGCAAGCTGGAAACTTTCTGGGACAGTTGAACTGTGGGGCGGCTGTTAAATTGTGAATGTCGAAGACATTCTTCTATAGGCAGGCATAGACTTCGTGTATCATTGAATTAAAAAATGGGAAGACAATCACAAAAGGAGGATAACTGCAGTAACATTTTGTTCCCCAGTGCGTGGGTGAGGGCGGTGGACACGACCAGCTCCCTTCCTTGAGGGTCCCGGTATATATGAGAAGTCACACCAGCGTCTCCAGGCTACTGCCAGGCCCATGGAAGCTAGTTCAGAAACGATCCGGCCCTTTCATGTGATGGCTCTCCAGAGGCTTTGTGTCATCCCAGCCTGGCAGAGGGCAGCTGGATGTGTGGATGGATTGTTATTAATGGGGTGGAAAGGCCGGACGGAGCCCAACGCGCCCTTCAATGCATGCGGAAGAATAGTCTCCAGTAGGTGGCTGCTACTGATGTTCCCAGGGCGGGTCGTTCAGTCTTCGACTCGCCATTCTCGCTTGTCGCCGCCCAGGCTGATGGGCCAGCTGTCACTGTGTCCCCACAGGCTAGTGACATTTATTTCGGGGATATCTCTAAGGTCTTTTTTGACCCTTTCATTAGTAATTGATCAGCTTGTTTGACACTCTGAAAATAGAGGCCTTATATTGAAAGTTTGGGAAACTGGGAATAAAGAGGCTTCCTTCCAAATGCAGCTGCTGTTTGGGGCCAGTTAATTAGAACAAAATTGCAAAATAGACGGAGGAGTCAGATAGGGATCAGAATACTGACTTAATTGCTGGTAAAACTGGATGGGGCACTCTGCCTGATGGAGGCAGCAGTGGGACTCCGTAAGCTGAACTTACTCATCCAGTAAAGATGGACGAGCCAGGGCCCCCAGGCAAGACATCATCGAGAAGAAAGTAGGGCAATGCAGCCCGAGGGCCGTAAAGAAAAGAATGGGAAGTGTGCTTTCTTAATTTCGTGGCCCACATCCAAAGGTGCAGAGGACCAGTCCCCCGTCTCCACTAGGACTTCTGTTGCTGGAAGGCTGCACCTGGCTCTGATCACTGTGGAACAAGGGTCATGTACTGTTTGAGGAAGAGGAGTTGGGAACAGGGTCCCTGTGTGTGGTTGTGCAGTTAATGCAAGGCACAAAGACAGCTAACCAGGGGAACAAGGAGCCCTGGGTCTGCCAGAAGGAAAAGGTGCCCTTGTCCAGATTGTTCCAGGTCACCCGATGGGGTAGTGGTGGCCCTGGTTGGTAAGCCTGTCTGCAGGAATGAACAATTGATGGTAACGTGGGTGTTCCCCAGACAGGAAGTCAGGGAGTAGGTACCAAGAACTAATATCTTCAAAATAGTAACAATAATAATGGGAAGTAATTGTTTCCATACATTATCTCATTTAATCCTTACCACGACTTCCTGAGGTAAATAGTGGCATCCTGTTTTGCAGATGAGGTGGTCAGATCTTAGAAGAAGAAGTACATACAAGGTCATACAGCTGCAGGTCCGGACTTGTCTGTCTCCAGAGCTTGTGTTCTTAACCATTGAACTGGACTCTGAGCACTTTGCATGGGTTTCTAATACATGCTAACTTTTTTCACATTGGCTCACCAAAGGTATTTCTGAACTGTTAAACGATACGTGTTAACAGTAACTCCTTTAAATGATATGGCTGTTTGTGGATATTCTCAGGGGCAGCAAAGAAGCGGGAGGACCTTGGAAACCAGGGGAAGAGGAGCCCTCTAAGGTAGAAGAACAGGAAAGTTGTCATAAGGAGAGGAGGGACAGCTAGAACTGAGAAATAATGGCGGGGGGCGGGGGGGGGGGGACGGGGCAGACTATAGTTGCCTGAATTCCCTGCAAGAGAAAGGAGGAGGTGGAGATCATTCTATGATTGAACCATCCTGTTGATTCAGAAAAAGTCCAGGCCAGGCACCCCAGGTGTTCACACATCCACAGTTGGCCTTGCATGTATCTTGTTGCTGAAGTACGAGGTGATTAATCTACATTACAACAATCTGAGATGAAAAGGGAAGCAAGATAACCAATTTAAGAGCACAGATTATTTCCTGAGTCAGTATTCCTGCTGTAATGCCTTTCAACCTCATGAGCTTTGGTAAAATAACATTCAAATATTTGGGGTAAAAGCAGATAACATCCAGACCAGTGACGTGGCCATTCAACCGCTAACAGTTCCATTGTGCGTTTTTAAATGGATGAAAGTTATTTGCTTTCTTCCACATTTATTTGTAACTCAGAGAACACGTTTATCCCCCCCGCCCCTGTTAAGTAGGGATATCGTCCAAACTATTCAGTTTTTTTTTTTTAAGTAGCAGGAGTAATTTCTTTAGCTGAGATGTAAATACAATGGTTGGGGGCCTGTGTGATGACCTCTATTGTGTTTGCAGCTGTAATTTGGATCTTTGAGCAACGTTTTACCCTTTCATTGGAAAAGAAAAGAAGGCAGTAGATCGTAGCTGGAATATTCCCCCAGCCCTTGCTGAGATCGTGGGTTACATCAGGTAGAAAGGCTTGGGGGACTGGCGATGAAAGAGCTACAGAGCCTTTCATCTCTGGATTGTAATTTGGAACCTCCTTCCAGTCCCCGGAAAGGGACAGTGTTACCACAGAATGGTGTCCCAAGGACTGTTTGATCTGTCTCCGAGAGTTCACACAGATATAAGCAAATAGAAAAGATGCCTGGGACTTATGATGGCCGATTTTGCTGACTTCTAATTGGTTCCATAATCTGGGGCATTCTCTTGGAGATCAGGAAACGTGTATCTAAACTGCCTTCCCAATCAAGGGAGCTGGGATTCTCTTCCATCTTATCATGAAAGAAATGAGGGCCATGTCCCCAGTAGGGAATATCAGCACCTTGCTACTGATAAACTAAATTCTAAAGGGGATTTTCAGAAGAAAGTAGTTCTCTGTCTATACTTTCAACCTCGTTGAAGAAAGAATTAGTAATAACAGCTAACCTCCCCTGAGCTTTTACTGATGCCAGGTAGTGTTCTAAGCACTCTAGGTGGGTATCTCACATAACCCTCATGAAAACCATATAAGATAGGCTAAATCCCCATTTTAGAGGTGTTAAAACTGAGGCTTAGAGAGATTAAGTAACTTGTCAAAAGTTACACAGAATTGGAACCCAAAGAGTCTGACCCATGCATCATCCTGGCAAATCCAAAGAAAGCACCATTGGTGGAAATGGGGACAGATAAAATATGATTTGGGGAGTAGTATAATTGGGCAGATTCCAAGGCAGGAAGCTCTTAGGCAGCTCTTACTGGCCTCAGAGAGGGTACATAATATACGCAAGGTACTAATAAATGGCAAGGCTAGGAGACAAAAGTGCATTAATATTCTGCCTATTTGAAAGAAAAATTAAAAATAAATTATATCTTACTTTGATGAGTAGCATCTAGGGTGTTAAAAGCTCACAAGCGGCCATTTAAGCTACATCTTTTGGGCTCATCCTGTCCTGGGCAAAGGAGAATGAAGAAAACCAAAGAGAGAAGGAAAAAATTAGTCCAAAGGATTAACGGACCTCATGAACCACAGCCTCCAGCAGCCAGAGCCCAGAAGTACTAGATGGTGCCCAACTTCCACCACCAAAGGCTCTGATTAACATCACAATGGAGGGCCCTGGACAGAGCGGGAGAAAAATGTAGAACAAAATTCAGATTCACAAAAATGACAGACTTACTGCTCTGACAGAGACTATGGCCCCTGGACACCCTTCTAAGTCAGAACTGAAGCCACTCCCGAAGTCCCCTTTCAGCCAAAGATTATACAGACCTATAAAACAATAACCCCCATGAGGAACGTGCTGCTTAGATCAGTCAAGTATACAAAACCAAATGGGCAACTCCTGTCCCAAAGCAAAGACGAGAAGGCAGGAAGAGACAGGAAAACTGGACGAATGGAAACGGGGAACCTGGAGTAGAAAGGAGGAGAGTGCTGGCGTACCATGGGGATTGCAACCAATGTCAAGAAACAATCTGTGTATACATTTTTGAGTGAGGAACTAATTTGTGCTGTAAAGTTTCACCTAAAGCATAATAAAATGTTTTTTAGAAAGTGTGTATTTTTAACTTGACCCTTTCACCAACATTGGACAATGACGTATTCTCACCTAGAATAGCCTCATTCCTCCTCACCCCATCCTTCAAGATATAGCCCAGTCCTTTCCAGGACAAGATGTCTTAGACTAATCAGTCTACAGTGTTTACCTTCCTCTGTCTATCCTCTGAGTAAACCGTTAACCTGGCAATGGATCACTTGCCCTGTCTGTGACTTAAATTAAACGCTGCTCTTCTCTCTCTCTCTCTCTCTCTCTCTCATTTTTATATAACTTGCATATGCCTCTGAGTTCTACAAATAGATTATAGACTTTTTCAGAATAAAACCAAAAAAAACCCCAAACCTGTTGCCATCGAGTCAATTCCGACTTGTAGCAATCCTATAGGACAGAGTAGAACTGCCCCATAAGGTTTCCAAGGAGTGACTGGTATTTGCCAACCTTTTGGTTAGCAGCCGAGCTCTTGCTTATGTATTATATTGCCCCCTCCCCCCATGTGTTAAGACCCAACAATGAGTATTTGGTTTGTTTTTCTTGATTGGATAAAAAAACATGGTCACTTGTAAAAATCTTGTAACCTGTTTCAAGTACTATAAAAAATGATTTGCCTCCTAAGGATGGTAAGTATAGGGCTTCATTAAATCAGTGTTTCTCAAATGTAGTCCAACATCAGAAACCCAAGGGCTTCTGAGTCGGTAGGCTACTGTGGACCCAGAAGTCTGAATGTGCCCCACATGACTTTTCTGCTCACTCAAGTTTGAAAAGAGCAGTGGTGGAACAGTGGTTTAGAGCTCAGCTGCGTGACCAAAAGGTCAGCAGTTCGAAAACCACAGCTTAAAGTTTTTAATGATTCGCATCCTATAAAATCGGCATAAATGCCTGTCTAAGCTCTTAAACGCCAAGTAAATATGTCCACTGCAGAAGCATTCCTAATAATGTATTGATGAATATTTCATCTTGTTTTTTATTTTATTATTATTATTTTCAGATTTCTAATCAGCATAATGCTGGAGCAAGAATGTGGCAGCGTGCAGTTTTCAAAATGGCCGAGTTGGACACCGATTTGGACCACATCCTTCCATCTTCTGTTCTTCCTACCTTTTGGGCTAAGTTAGTAGTAGGGTTTGTTTCCCTCATGTGTTTTGCACGCAGCTATGACGGAGAGTTTGTCTTTGACGACTCTGAAGCTATTGTTAACAATAAGGTTTGTATCTTAATTCTTTTCTGGTAAACTTACATAGACCGCTTACCTGTTGTCATTAGTTGCCATTGAGTCTGTTCCAACTAATGGTGACCCTGTGTATGCAGAGTAGAACTGCTCCAGAGGGTTTCTAAGACTGTGACCTTTCAGAAGCAGATTGCTTCTCTCTTCCATGACACCTCCAGGTAGGTTCGAACCACTGGCCTTTCAGCTAGTAGTCAAGTGCTTAACCGTTTGCTCTACCCATGTAGCCATTAACCACTTGCCTACGTCTCAATAATAACCTAACTTTGTTTTAATTATTCTCTGTTGAACATAAGTTAACCATTTGTCTGGGCCCCGATTGTATCCTAAATCTGTCATCTGTTTTAGAATCATTTCCTTGCTGTAGTGCTTCCTTCATTGCTGGCTTCAGGGTCTCCACCCGCTGACCAACCTCAGGCTTAACCTCACTGCATACAGTATGGGAGACCCCCGTCCACGCACCTGTCAGAGGAACCATTTTTCTAAGATGGCAAGGCAAGGGCAAAAAGCATAGCAGACTCAGTAATTCAGGTCTTGTGAAAATTTTCTAGGACTCCAAGTCAGAACTGTTAAAAAAAAAAATCATGCGTTTGCTGTAGTGATGGGTGAGCTGGCCCCCCGCGGAAGGGTGCGTTCTCAGCAGCAGACAGTGAGCTGGCTTCTTTGTCTTTCCCCGATGGCATCAGGACAGCCTGCTGACAGCTGCTGCAGAAACAGTGGTGTGCCGTACACGGGTGCTGCCTGTTCTTGCTCAGGTCACGTTTGGAGACTCCAACTCCCTGTATTTGCAAAATCCAAATCGGTGTTGCTCACCGGTGGGTGCTGCATTGGTACAGGGGAAGCAGTACGCTTTCTCACTTGCTAACGGGAATTAGGAAAGATGAAATAGGTTTGTGCGAAGGGAAGAAAAAGATGCAAGAGAGCTAAAAGAAAATCAGAAAATCACCTCCCTGGGGGGCAGGGAGGGCCCAGAGGAGAAAGCACGTGGTTGGAGCGCTGGTTAGGGTCTTGGTGAAAGCCCAGAAATCTAGTTACTTAGCAGATGTTTGTGTGTGTGTGTGTGTGTGCCTTAACCGGTGAAGAGGACTTTAAGGAATATACGAATGTATCTTTTAGCAGATGTACTTGTCACAGCACTTTGTAACACTGTTGCTGAATGTTGGGAAAAAATTGAAAGTTGTGGATCTTATCAAATGAGGAAGAAGTCATTTTCAAATCACGTGTTTTGAGAAAAACTGTCTGTGACAATAGACTATTCCATGGGGAAAAAAAAGACTTCTGCAGAAATTTAATTTGTAATGTAATACTGTAGTTGATCTCCATTTTGAAGACAGACACTACATAGGGCATCGTTGATGTTTGTTTTTAATTCAGATTCAAATTCTTCACTTGTAATTTTCTTGAAGTTCACCCAGCAGTTACTGCAGATGCTTCTGTTTCAGTTCATTTCACCATGCCTAAAAGATAAAAATAACTGTGTAGCTCTAAGCAACAACATCACATTGGAGGCTTCACATCCACAGAATGGCTTTTTTTAACAAGAATATGATTATATATATTTTAATTCCGTTAATCATTTTGGTAAGTGTTTCTTTTATAAAGTAAGAAATATATAAAGTGCTAACCCAGAATTTACATCAGAAAACCTTAGTCAGCAAGGCAGGGAAAAACTGTGAGCGCTGTTAGATGTGGGACCCCCCAGTATATGGATGTCATTCCGTTACTGTGTGAGTTGAGGCAGATGAAGCCATTTTGTGATCTACTGAGCATTGTCTTGGCAGTGTTTTCTGGAGCATCACACTGTGGCCCTTTTGTTAACTTGCTCGTCCTCCCTTTTTTCTTTCCTGTTTAATGAAAGGCACTCCTCCATTCATTGGCACTCTGCCTACGGTCATGTGAAGCAGGCTGTTACTGGGTTTTATTGGTGTTAAAGACTGTTTTCCAGATGCCTCCTTGTAGTGTTGAGTTGCCTTTTATTCACTGAGATGATGATTTTCTTTGAGAGAGTTTAGCTAGCAGGAATTTCAGACACAAGCCATCTTTTCCATAAATCATCATGAGGAAAAATGGACCTTTCTGCAAGTAGTGAACCCTCCTGTGTGTAGGCTATACCTAATCAAATATTTAGAGTGTCTTTGGTGTTCATTTTCTGTTCTGATAGAGGAGAAAGATCCTCTGTCCAACCCCTTCACCACTGAATAGGTACTGTTGTGACAATGCAAAAGAACTTCCTATTTTGTAACTGAGTAAACTAACTTAGGTGGATGGATTACATAACCTTCATAAAATATCTAACCAACTCAGTAGGGGTTCATTATGCTCAAGGCCTCAAGAACCAGTACTCAATGGAAGTGAAATTCACCCTCCTACCTGGGTATGGGAGCCCTGCTGATGCAGTGATTAGGAACTCAGGCTGCAAAGAAAAGGTCGGCAGTTCAAATCTGCCAGCCACTCTTGGAAACCCTATGGGGCAGTACTATATTCCTATGAGTGAGAATCGACTCGACAGCAATGGGTTTTGGTTACCTGAGTATGAGGTGACCAACTTTGCAGGATCACCTGTTCTCAAGCCCTTCCCTTTGGCTCAGCAAGCTCTTAAGTAGCAAAGACTTCCTGAACTCCGCTGTGTGTTGTGGACATGTGTTGCTCTTTTGGGCCACCCATCACTTGATATACACACACTTAGGATTCTCATAAGCTGGAAGGGCCACCCCTTCAGGTTCCTCTGCCTTGTTGGAGTCAGGAGGTTGTCATGCAAAGAACTGGGGGTCCCGTGGTGGCTGGGTAGTTTGATCAGTATGTCCAGTGGTGTGATTTGTGGTTGTCTTCCTGGCTGTTTAGCCCTGAACCTGGCTTCCCAGTCTTCCCAGCGAGTCTGTGAGCCTTTCATTTTTCTCTTAAGACATTCCTTTTTTGCTTAAAATCCATCAGAGCTCATTTTAGTTATTGCAGTATGGAATCTTAACTGATACACTGTGTAATGCTTAGCACATCATAATTTCTAGTCCCTAAAACATTCCTGTTCAGTTGTGTTTTAAAGAGAGTTAATATTCGGTTTTGTTAATTATCCACTGTGCCTTGTTTGCCTTTGTCTACCTTGTTATGCATAGTGTAGCCAATCTAGTTTCATATTACTGAAGTAAAAAGATGCATTTTTTAAGCACCTGAGGTGCAGTAATCAAATTAAATTACCTTGTTAGTAAAAGGAGCCCTGGTGGTCCAGTGGTTGGGAGCTACGGCAAGCTATGGCTGCTAACCAAAAGGTCGGCAGTTCGAATCCACCAGCTGCTCCTTGGAAACTGTGAGGTGCTCCGCTCTGTCCTGTAGGGTTGCTGTGAGTCAGGATCGACTCGGTAGCAACAGGTTTGGTTTTGATTTTTTCATTAGTAAAAGAGATACAGTTTTTTATATTTAGCAACTTTATCTTTAAAAATAATGGTGAAGTTGTTTTTTCTCCTTGATTTTACAGTCTGCTTTACAGTCAGAAATAAAAGAAAAAGGTTTTCAAAATATCCAATTTATGTTGGAAACCGCAGTGTTTTTGTTAGGTGTACCTTATGTATTAGCTATAAAATGGTGTAACAGTGGTCTTTCTTATTTAGCTATGTGGTCGACTCATTCATTCATTCAGCAGGTAGTAAGCACCTTCAGTATACCCCCAGCAGAAAAGCAGGTATCGTCTGGACCTCATGGAGTCAAGTGGGGCCGACAAATAGCACCAGTGTGCCAAGTGCTGTGAAGATGAGAGATGGTCTTCGACCCCTCAAAGGCAATCAGATGAGCTCAGGAAGGTCGGGATGGACTCACTGAGGAAGGGACTTGACGGCTGAGACAGTGAGATGAGTAGAGCAGTGGGATGTCGGGGTGACCATCTGGGTGGGGACCTGCACAGGCAAAGCCTTAGGGATGAGATGTAGCACAGATCATATGGAGGACTGGAGAAGGCTGGTGCAGCCGAGCAGAGTCGGGGAGAAGTTAGGTGGAAGCTGGGCCCTGCCTGGCTGTGGAGTCCATGCCAGGACCCTGGCTTTGTCCTAAGGATGTTGGAAGTTGGAGTGAAGTGACCTGGTTTGCATTTTGGAAAGATCAGTATGGAGAACATGTCAGAGGGCGCAAGTGGACCAGTTAGGAGAAGTGTGACTATCCTAGGTGAGAGTTTCTGGATGGCGCAAACCAAACACACTTGGCTGCTAACCAAAAGTTGGGAGGTGTGAGTCTGCCCAGAAGTGCCTTGGAAGAAAGGCCTGGTGATTTTCTGAAAAATCAGCCATTGAAAACACTATGGAGCACAGTTCTTATCTGACACACATGGGGTCTCTGAATTAGAATCAACATGAAGGCAACTGGTACCTGATTCTAGGTGAGAGATAAGGAGCCCTGTGGGGGGGCGCAACAGTTAACTGAAAGGTCAGCGGTTCCTCCCCCCAGCCCCTGGTACCCTCTAATCTACTTTCTGTCTCTATTGATTTGCCTATTCTAGATATTTCATGTAAGTAGAATTGTACCTTATTTGTCCTTTTGTGTCTGGCTTATTTCACTCAGAATAATGATTTCAGAAGCCCTGGTGGCATAGTGGTTAAGAGCTATGGCTGCTAACCAAAAGATTGGCAGTTCAAATCCACCAGCTGCTCCTTGGAAACCGTATGGGGCAGTTTTAGTCTGTCCTATAGGGTCACTAGGGGTTGGAATAGACTCGACAGCAACAGGTTTGGTTTGGATTTTGGTATAATGATTTCAAGGGCCATCCGTGTAATAGCGTGAAAAACAGTATTTGATTTAGTGTAGCACTCAGCTGATAACTGAAAGTTTTTGGTTCGAACCCATACAGCGGCCCCGTGGGAGAAAATACATGGCGATCTGCTCCCATACAGCTTAGGAAACCCTATCGGTGGTTCTACTTTGACTTATAGGGTCGCTATGAGTCAGAATTGATTTGATGGCACAGAACAACAACCGGCGAGAGATGATGGTGCTCGGCCCGGAAGGTTGATGGTAAGAGATGGAGAGTGATGGACAGGTTTGCAAGGTATAGGAGCTTGAAAAGAAGGGGGACTTGGTGATGACTGAGACATGGGGATGAAGAAGGACTCTGAGGTTCCTGGTGGGCGTGTATAGACAGACAGAGATAGTGAACTCCAGAAGGGGTGGGGCAGAGATCAAGAGTTACATAACCGTCTCTCTTTGTTGTTATGGAGATAATTCTTTTACGATCATATTTAACTTGGAGCCGCCCATCAGAGGAGGTTTGCTGAATGAAACTCTGTTTAGAAGAGGAGAAACAAAAGCACTTGTACTGCTATTGCTGTTCCTCTGAAAAGCAAAGATCGTGGTAGAGACAGGGTTATTGGATAATTTTTCACAATCTCTAGTTTATTCAACTTTTTGTTATCATGTCTTTCTTCAGAAATCACTCTATGCAAATAATCCCCTTGCCTTTGTTTACACATTATATCTTCTTCACGACAAATTATATTTTGAAAAAGATTGTTTTAATATACCCATAAACCAAAAGAAAAAAAGCAAACCCATTGCCATCGAGTCACTATGGACTCATAGCGGCCCTATAGGACAGAGTAGAACTGCCGCATAAGATTTCCAAGGAGCAGCTGGTGGATTTGAACTGCCAACCTTTGGTTTAGCAGCTGAGCTCTTAACCACTGTGCCACCAGGGCTCCAGTATACCCATAACATATACTAAACCCAAAAACCAAACCCGTTGCCGTCGAGTCAGTTTTGGCTTGTAGCGACCCTGTAGGGCAGAGTAGAATTGCCCCATTGGGTTTCCAAGGCTATAATCTTTACCAGAGCAGACTGCCAAATCTTTCTCCTGGGGAGTGGCTGGTGGGTTCGAATGTATGCTAGACATCTGCTGTTCACGTTTCACAGGTTAGAGAATCTCACCAAGAAGTGGAACAAGTAATGTACCTGTGATTAGAATCTAGAACTTTTTTATTTTTTTTGCTCAATTCCACTCAGCCTTTTTTGCAACATTGTTTTACTTTAGGTTCTCTAACTAATTACCTTTGGTTCTGTTCAGTTGTGATTCTTATTTGCAAGTGAAAGAAAAGGCAACTGACTTAAACTAGCACCTGCTGTGTGTGTGGAGCGCCAACAGGGCACTCGGGCTGCCATAGGGAACAAGACAGGAGAGACCTTTCTCTCAGGGAACTTAATTCTAGAGGAAGGGGACAGACAGTATGCAAAAGACCAAGATCTTTACAGAAAGTGATAAGGACTATTTAGAAAACAAACAGACAGTGTGATAGGCACCAGATGTTTGCAGAAAGTCTCTCTGATTGACTTTAGGAGTAGCTGGATTCAGGGCTTAGACAAAGTCAAGGACCCAACTTCTCTCAGTCCCCTGGCTCTGCCTTCTGCTCTGTTGGCTTCTTTCTTAGACGCCAGTGGAACCCCCTGCAGGTCCAGGCTTACATCCTCATAGCACTAAGTTCAGCCCAAGTGAGCATCTGCTTTCTGCTTAGTTCAGGCAGATGTTCTGGAACTGATCTTCATTGGCCCTGCTTGACCTGACTTGGGCCATGCCCATCCCTGAACCAGCCATCATGGCAAGAAGATGAAAAACAACAACAACAAACTCGTTGCTGTCAAGTCAATTCCGGCTCCTAGCAACCCTATACGACAGGGTAGAACTGCCCCATAGGGTTTCCAAGGAGCAGCTGGTGGATTCAAACTGCTAACCTTTTGGTTAGCAGCTGAGCTCTTAACCACTGCGCCACCAGGGCTCTGGGGACAAAAGGGTGCTAGTTGGATTGACGTTGGTCACGCGCTCCAGTCCTGAATCAGGTGTGGACTCCACTTCACCAGAGCCTTATGGATTGATAATGGAAGAGAATGAGCTCTAGACAAAATCCCAGGTGTACTGTGGTCGCAAGATGGAGGGTAGGTGTCTGATGTGAAAAACGCATGTCTAGTATGAATGGAAAAAATTTAACTATTATATTGTAATTACAGTTGTAACGACCTGTATACCTTCAGGATATCGCATGTTCCTCAAGATACAGTTATCTTTTTCGTTTGCAGGTATATCAGTTAAATGATTTGGGGAGTATAATAACAAAGTGAAAGTGTCTTAAACAGTGAAGAAACATGTTATTTCATAATATAAGAAGCCCAGAGGTAGAATGTTCCTGGATTGGATCCTCAGCTCAGCCATGTCTTCAAGGGTCTGGGCTGTTTGCATATTTTCACTGAGGCACACCCATCATCATATTGGGCGGGCCTAGGCACGCATTGTCATGGTCACAGAATGACTGCCACAGTTCTGGACATCACATACAGACATGACTGCACAACTGAAGGAAAGGGGTGTTCTGTGCATTCCTTATTATTATGGAGGAAAGAATTTTCCAGAATTTCCTGAGCAGACTTCTCAGGACCCAGTAGGACCTGTAGCACTATGACAGCAGGTGGTAAAAAATTCTAACATTTCTGGTATCTGTTGGGGGGCAGTCCGTGAGGCAGAAGTTGGGGAAAGGATCTGGCAATAGCTGTCGGGCAGCCGACAGCATCTACCGTAGCTCACATTCGTGGGCATTCATTGTTATTATCCAAGATTAGATTAATTGCTTTTTCATGATTTATTGACTGTAACTTATAGTTAAGTAACTTTCCTGGCAAAATTCTTCTGTTTTCCCAATTATATAATTCATTGTCTTGGTTTTAGCTACAGGAGGGAAGAAGAACAGTCAAAGAAATTCTTCTTCCCTCTAGCCCAGCTTCACGAAAAATGTTCAAACCCAAACTGCAGTAAATATTTATGGATAGTTAAAAACTGGCGTCACTAGGGCAAGGATATTTTTGCACATTTACTTTTGTAGACATACTCTTGGTCCTCCTGCCACATGGGGACTTGTGTGGACAGAAACGTTTGCGGTGTTGAGATTGGGGAGCTAGAAGGACACAAAACACATAAGTGTGAACATAAAGTTAAGAGATTTATTTTAACAAAACACAAATGGACCTGTGTTTGGAGTGAGAGAAAGAACAGCTAGCAACAGATTGTACTCAACAAACTCTCCCGAGTATGTAGATGTGAAGGCTGAGCTTGTTTTTACAGGAGTCCTTGAGTGTTGCTTCCTGTTAGGATGGGTCCAGGGGGACACAGGAAGGAAGGAGTGGAGCCCTGCTCATCTCACTTGAGGGTGGCCCGGCTTGGCTTCCTTCCTCCCTTCCCCCTAGAGCCAGTGGGAAATCCGTGTGTGTAGGATCCATATTAGGTCCATGAAGGGGCATTGTTGTGTGCCATCAAGTAGATTCCGACTCATAGCGACCCCATGTAACAGAGTAGAACTGCCCCGTGGGTTTCCTAGGCTGTAATCTTTACGGGAGCAGATTGCCGGGTCTGTTCTTCCATGGAGCTGTTGGTGGGTTTGAACCCCGACCTTTCAGTTAGCAGCCGAACATTTAACCATTGCACCACCAGGGCACCTTGAAGGGGCATTAGGACTTCGTTTTTTTTATCCTATGAATAAATAATGTTTCTAAGGGTTAGAGGTCTTGGCCGTCCCCTCCTCTCATTTTCCTTTGTTCAGAATGTCTTCTGCTGTGCTCCTGCAGGATCTCCAAGCAGAAACGCCCCTTGGCGACCTGTGGCATCATGACTTCTGGGGCAGTAAACTGAGCAGCAACACCAGCCACAAGTCCTACCGACCTCTCACCGTCTTGACTTTCAGGTGAGGGATGACAGGGTGAGCTGTATGGGAGGGTTGCCCCAAGACTAACCCAAAAACCAGTTGCCTTCGAGTCAGTTCGACTCATGACGACCCATGTGTATCAGAGTGGAACTGTGCTCTGTAGGGGTTTTAATGTCTGATTTTTCACAAGTAGATCACTAGGCCTTTCTTCTGAAGTGACTCTGAGTGGTAGATTCGAACCTCTTACCTTTTAGTCACCACCCAGGGCTACTTGCATATTAAAAGGTCCCTACTGTTGATGATTCACATCATTGATTCCTGTGGAATTATAACGTACCCATATGTAGATCTCTTACAAGTACATGCTTAACTCCAGCTATTAGGAATTAGGTCACTACAATATCGAAAGAAAAGGAGCCCCAGTGGTGCAGTGGTTAGGCACTTGGCTGCTGACCAAAAGGTCGGCCGTTTGAATCTACCAGCCGCTCCACTGGAGAAAGATGTGGCAGTCTGCTTCCATAAAGATTACAGCCTGGGAAACCCTATGGGGCAGTTCTGCTCTGTCCTATAGGGTCACTATGAGTCGGAATCGACTCCACTGCAGTGGGGTTAATACTGAGAGAATGTGTATTAGGAAAATTAACTGGAAGATATAAGGTGTAAATCTTCCTACTGTTACCAAGCCAATACGCAAAACTAAAAGGAAACCAAAAACAACCCCTTCCCATTAATCAGGGACCTATTTGCATTCAATAAATTTACTCACCTCACTAAAGTTCCTATTCACAGCAATTTCTTGGTGCTTTTAGACACCCGTGTAGCGATCTCTCAGAGGAACGTGCAAGTGATGAACTGGAACCATTAGCAGTTGAAAAGCAGTCAGAAGCAAGAATCCCTGACAGTGAGAAGGTGTTTCACAGGCCTTCAGGCCAGTTGGAAACCCTGGTGACGTGGTGGTTAAGAGCTACGGCTGCTAACCAAAAGGTCGGCAGTTCGAATCTGCCAGGCACTTCTTGGAAACCCTATGGAGCAGTTCTGCTCTGTCCTATAGGGTCACTATGAGTTAGAATCAACTCGATGGTAAAAGGTTCAGTTTGTTTGTTTGTTTTAGGCTGGTTAACATACTGTAAAGGAGTACTTTATTTATTTTTGGATATGCAAGTTACACAAGTGTCTTAACTCCAGGTCTTTATGGATAGCCATGAGTATTGTGGTATATCTTCTTGGGATGCAGACGTTCCTTTTTTTGGGGGGGCTTAATGTCTAGCTTTCCTTTCACATTCCCTCTCCAAGTATTGTCTGTCTGTTATGGATTGAATTGTGTCCCCTCAAAACGTGCATCAACTTGGCTAGACCATGATTCCCAGTATTGTGTGATTGTCTACCATTTTGTCATCTGATATGATTTTCCTGTGTGTGGTAAATCCTACCCCTATGATGTTAATGAGGCAGGATTAGAGGCAGTTATGTTAATAAGACAGGATTCAATCTATAAGATTAGGTTGTATCTCGAGTCAGTCTCTTTTGAGATATAAAAGAAATGAGCAGAGGGACAGGGGGACCTCATACTACCAAGAAAGTGGTGCCGGGAGCAGAGTGCATCCTTTGGACCCAGAGTCCCTGTGCTGAGAAGCTCCTAGACCAGGGGAAGATTCATGACAAGGGCCTTCCCCCAGAGCCAATAGAGAGAGAAAGCCTCACCCTGGAGCTGGCACCCTGAATTTGGACTTTTAGCTTCTTAGGCTGTGAGAGAATAAATTTCTCTTTGTTAAACCAGTCGACTTGTGGTATTTCTGTTACAGCAGCCCTAGATAACTTAAGACACTGCTCCACTCCCCTTTGAGATACCCTTTTCTTCCACTTTTCTCTGTGCAGTTAATTATGTTCATACCTTTTCTTCAACCCTCTGAGGTTGACAGACATTATTTATCTTGATACTGTTTTTACCAACCTTGCACAAAATCTTGCGTTTCCCCTTTTAATATTTTTCACTCACAAGCCTTTTCCTTCAGATCGTTGCAGTTTTATCATGGGTGCTTCTGTGTGTCTAATGTGTAACTTCCTTTGTTTACTACAGAATTAACTACTATTTGTCAGGAGGCTTCCACCCAGTGGGTTTTCATGTGGTCAACATCCTTCTGCACAGTGGCGTTTCTGTCCTCATGGTGGATGTCTTCTCCTTGGTGTTTGGTGGCCTGCAATACACCAGTGAAGGATGGAGGTTAAACCCGGCCCCCAGAGCGTCCCTGCTCGCCGCACTGCTGTTCGCCGTACATCCCGTGCACACAGAGTGTGTGAGTATCTGCACTCACATAAGAAATGAGAACGTGTCCACATGTCACCTTGCTTTCTTAAAGCAAGCTTCCTTTAAGTGCTTGTCTTGTCCAAGAGCTGTATAGTTACTGTGCTATGCCCTGGAATTATTGAAACACTTATTTATAGGTTGACAATGTCTCTTATGAAAAAATGCAGTGTGCCATATGCATGAAGACTTTGTAATGACAGGATGGCATCAGCTCTGTTGAGGGCAGTGGTGGTGCAATGGGAGAATCCTCCCCTCCCATGCAGGAGATGCAGGTTCGATTTCCAGCCAAGGCACCTCATACACAGCCACCCCCCATCTCAAGTGGAGGTTTGTGTGCTGTTGTGATGCTGAACAGATTTCAGGGGAGCTTATAGACTAGGAAGAAAGGCCTGGTTATTTACTTCTGAAAATCAGCCAGTGGATCACAACAGTTCCATCTATAACTGATCATGGGGATGGTGCAGGACAGGGCAGCATTTTGTTCCATCATGCATGGGGTTGCCGGAGTCGGGGACTGCCCTGATGGGAGATAACAACTCACCTGTGTTGGTACTTTGTTGAGCTTATATGGCTACTTCGACTATACAGTATGAATGTTGAATATTGCCTGGCTTACAGGTATAATGGCCAGAGGCTAAGAACCTTTCTTCAGTGAAGGGTCTGATGCAGTTTTCCTGTGTTAGCTGAGAGCTTTATAATGTACAGAATACTTGTTCCTACCTACTTGATTGTCACCAAAACTCTGTGAGATCAGATAGCAAGTATAACAGTTTCCATTTTACAGATGCAGAAATGGCCTAGAAGGATAAATAAGGGTCTTATCTAAGGTCAGTGACATAGCTAGGGAACATAGGGATGTGAACTTAAATTCTGCCTCTCCAAGGGATGCCTGGCATACTTTCAGCTGAACTGGGAAGAGGATCCCTATGTCCTGCTGATGGACTCTCTCTGCCTTTCCCCTCCTCTTCATCCTCTCAGCTTGTCCTTCGGGCTCCGTTCATGTGAATGAGGAGTGTGGAGATTATTATTCTCTTCCTCTTAGTAAACTTGGCCCAGGGGATCAGGCAGCTCCTGACAGGTGCCTAATCTGCTGTACTGTGGGCTGCATCTGTATTCCATTGGGCTGGTGCTGAGTATGTATTTGGTGCAAACTGTGCTGGGATTTAGCTAGACATTTGTAGGGTTTCAAGCAACCACTCCACCCCTACACCACCTAACCCTTTGAAAATGTAAGTCACAATGTTTGCTGAGGTAAAATATTTCATTTTCATTTCTGTGAGCTATATTTTATTACTTCTCTTACAATAGACTTTTGCATTTAATATGTGTTTAAATACCTACATTTAAGCAACTGTAATATCGAGGTCTTGAAGTAAGTTTCAAAGCATTGAGAAGAATTCCAATTTTTTACATCTGATTTTATTAAACTGTCTGTTCTTTGGTATCACAAATATTGTGGAGTTGTTATCACAACCTGCTCGTAATACATTGTTACTTTAAAACTATTTTTTTCTTATAACTTTTTACTTATCAGTTTCAGAGGATTTAAGGGCTTGATGGCTGGAAACTGTTGTAAAAAGTTAGTTGTAAGCTGTTTATTTCTATATGACTGTGAGCAAATTAGAATTTGTTTCAGTGTGAGTTCTCTTATGGTCTGGATGTTTGTTGTTGTTGGTAGGTGCCATCAAGTGGGTTCCAACTCATAGCAACCCTGTGTACAACAGAACAAGACACTGCCCAGTCCTGCGCCATGCTCACAATTGTTGTTATGCTTGAGCCCATTGTTGGCAGCCACTGTGTCAATCCATCTCGTTGAGGGTCTTCCTCCTTTTTGATGACCCTCTACTCTGCCAAGCACAATGAAGTGGGTTCCAACTCACAGCAACCCTGTGCACAACAGAACAAAACACTGCCCAGTCCTGTGCCATCCTCACAATTGTTGTTATGCTTGAGCCCATTGTTGCAGCCACTGTGTCAATCCATCTCATTGAGGGTCTTCCTCTTTTTTGATGACCCTCTACTCTACCAAGCATGATGTCCTTCTCCAGGGACTGGTCCCTCCTGATAACATGCCCAAAGTATGTGAGATGAAGTCTCGCCATCCTTGCTTCTAGTGAGCATTCTGGCTATACTCCTTCCAAGACAGATTTGTTCATCTTTCTGGCAGTGCATGGTGTATTCCGTATTCTTCGCCAACACCGTACGATGTTTGGTGGGACCCAAAATAGTATAAGCATTGATCATAAATGCAAGAATTCCTAGGAAAAGTACTGATTCACTATTTTGATCCTTGTCTAATTTAGTGTGAACTTAAAGGCAAAATGAAAAGTTTTCTAAACTTCTGATTTTAAGTATTGAGAAGTTGGTTTGTAAAAAAATTTTCACACGCCAACAAGTATAACTGCATGTGCTTACATACACACACACACCAGATAAATGCAATCTAGGAACAGTTAACCCCAGAATTCTATGTTCTATATATTTAAAAGGAAGCCAGGGGAACCTAGTTACAAGAGAGAAGGAAATATTTGAAAAATCTCTTCTTCTTACCCCCTACCCCCATCCTTGAAAGCTATTCAAACCCAAATTTCAAGAAATATTTTAGGTAATTAAAAATTAGCATTCCTAAGGCAAAATGGAGCCCTGGTGGGGCAGTGGTTAAGAGCTCAGCTGCTAACAAGATGTCAGCAGTTGGAGTCCACCACCTGCTTCTTGGAAACCCTATGGGGCAGTTCTGCTCTGTCCTGTAGAATTGCTATGAGTCAGAATCAACTCAACACAAGGGGTTTAGTTAGTTTTTAGTTTTAGGCAAAGATATTGTGTATGTTTACCTTGCATTGTTCTGGCAAATAGTATTCAGTTTCCTCTTATCTGCAACCCCTTGTTATCTCCCACTCTACATTTACCCCTGCTTTAAAAATCAGGAACACCCAAGGAAACCAGCAGGCTGGAGAGCTCAGAGGCTTCCTGGCTGTTCCAGTTAGGCAGCCTTACGTTCCAGGCCATTGGCTGGGCCAGCAACTTGAGTAACACCCCTCCTCCAGCACAGAACTGCCAGACTGAACACTGATCTGTTCTGGGGTGAGAATAATGGGGATTTGTAGTAAACGAGAATGTAGTGGCAGTAGGAATTGACTCAGTGGTAACGGGTTTGTGTTTTTCCTTATTTGTTTTAGTGACAGTATAGACCTATCCAGGTCTTATTAACATAAATTTAACTTTGTATTAGCATTTATGTGTTTTGTGTCATTACAACTCCTCAATATTAATGCTGAAAATATTCCTGTCCATTGCAAATAAGAACCCAAATTTACCATTCTTCTAGGGTTACCAACCACCTGGGTTTGTCCAAGACTGAAGGAGTCCCAGGATACGGGACTTTCATTTTGAAAAACAGGGCAGTCCTACGTAAACTGGGATGAATTGTTCATCCTACAGTCTTCCCATCTCCCGATCTCCTGGTACTGAAATAATTTAGTGAGTTTATATCTCCGAGTATTCAAGAACTCTTTGACAACACATTCATTTCATTCATGAAGTAATTGTATTGTTTAACTCTTCCTAACTCACAGCCTGCTGAACCTTCATGTTCTTAGCTTCCTTCTCATTAGTTTTTTTCATGTGTGTGATACTTGCAGTCTTAGTGATTGCATGAGCACCACATGTTACACATTCACTTCCATCAGGAGTTTACAATTAAAGTAGATGACACATCTTGGCATTTCATATCTAATCAGTGTAAAAAGAACCAAAACCAAACCTGTTGCCATCGAGTGCATTCTGACTCATTGTGACCTTACAGGACAGAGCAGAGCTGCCCCATAGGGTTTCCAAGGAGCGCCTGTGGGTTTGAATTGCCGACGTTTTGGTTAGCAGCCAGGCTCTTAACCACTGTTCCACCAGGGCTCCATGTAAACGGAAATTGCTCTTGCTGTTGTTGTTAGGTGCCATTGAATCATTTCTGACTCATAGCATCTCTACGTACAACAGAATGAAACATTGCCTGGTCCTGTGCCATCCTCACCATCCTTGTTATGCTGAGCCCATTGTTGCTAGCATATTTTTAAGTTTTGATTTTATAAGCACTCTGGGAATCATGGAAGTGTAGTAAGAATGTATGAATTCATCATTTCCAGTGAAAATTCTCGTGTTCATATATTCTCTTATCTCCACTCATGAAATAGTCCTTTATTCTGAATCTCACATGTCGTATATCTGTCCTTTGAAAAAAGTGATTCACCTACCAGCCGTTAAAACCGTACCTAGAAAAAGACAGCAAAATCTTTGGCATAAGTCACAGTCAGCTGCTAGTTAGTAAAGAATTCCATATCAACCAGACCAGTTCTCAAGTGGGATTCTGTGTTTTTCGTTGCCCTGAAACATTCGGAAAACAATCATTGAATAATTAGCCTTAAGGAAATAAACACAAATTTTAGATCGCTTCATTATCTGGAAGGTAAAGAAGGGGAAGACAGTCAACAGGTGTGGAAAATGGGGGAAAAGGAATAGAAGATTAATTGTTCATTCTAGAAATTTCATTCTGTTTTCTTGCTAATAATTTTTGAAGCCTTCTGCTTGCTAGGTTCGCCCACTTAATCAGTTTTGGTCTAAAGAGAGGGAAAGATGGCAGAGATAGCTTTGAACATTGACTTTTGAGTCTTTCTGTCTACCTGATGACTTTTAACACTGATTGCCCAGGTATCTGCACTTTTCAAAACCATCTTGATGCCTGTCATGTTTCCAATCAAATTTTATTTTTTAAATATCATGCCCTTTGAGCTTATAACATTTTCCAATTGAAAATTTGCTTTGGGACATCAGAGGGCTAGGTTTCTAGAGCTCCTGTAACAAATAAACAAAAAAACCCATTGCCATTGAGTCAATTCTGACCCTGTAGGACAGAGTAAAACTGCCCCCATAGGGTTTCCAAGGAGCAGCTGGTGGATTTGAACTGCTGACATTTTGGTTAGCAGCTAAACGCTTAACCACTGCGCCACCAGGGCACCCTGGGTGGAGGGTGTTAAATAGCATAGCTTTTGCTCCGTCTGTGTGGTTCACAGAATATCAGTAGGTTCAAACTAATCCAGTTTTCTCTCGGAAGCAAGTCAATCACAGGTTTGTTGCACAGCTGTCCGGATTGTTTTAGTAGGTGGCAGTCTGCTAAGTTTTCTGTTTTATTATTTTTTTCTTTTTTTGTCTTTTCAAAGCTTAGAATTTGTTTAAATATTTTCTTACGTGAATCTTTTTTCTTCTTCTTTTAAGGTGGCTGGTGTTGTCGGCCGAGCAGACCTCTTGTGTGCCCTCTTCTTTTTGTTGTCTTTCCTTGGCTACTGTAAGGCATTTAGAGAAAGTAAGCATTACGTTTGGCTTCTTAATTTTGCATCGTCTCTGTGTTTTTGCCCTGTTGAGCAGTGTTTTAACAGATGTGAAATTATTGGTTTATGTATGTTTATTTGAGGGAATGTGGGTTGGAAGGTATGAATGCTCTTTAGATACATGTGTTTACTTCTTTGCTTTTTTAATAATACCACGTTCTAACAGCAGTGTTCATATGGGAGTATCCTACCGGGGGTGAAATGCTTTTGCTCTTGGTACTGAAGCACTTGTGATTGATTTTTGCCGTTTGATTTCCAGCAAAATTGTTGGAAAAGAACTTTTGGCTAGTATTTTTTATTAAAGCCTCTTGGAGAAAAAATACAGACAATTACTAAAATATATAGCTGTCTGTGAACATGTACCTGGACTATGAGGTTTTCATTTTTTCATTGATGTCAGGACTCAGAATTAAGTACCTTTGTGAAGCTCACACTGCTATTTATGGCAAACTGAGTTCACATTCAAGTCTGTCCACCTCCTTTCAAAGCCAGTGTCAACTGCATCGTACTGTTCTGCTTCCCTGTACTCCTGGGACCCAATGAGCCAAACATATCAAAACAATAATTAAAAGTAGCCAGGTGGTGATGTCACCACTGAACTATACACGTAAGAGTGGTTGAAATGGCAAATTATATATATACACACACACACATATATCCACATATATTTATATCCACACATATATGTATCTACACATATATATTTACACATGCATCTATATCTATATCTATATCTATAGATATAGATATCTCCATAAAATCTCCAGAATAAAAAAAAAAACAGGAGGTACATTACATCTATTGATAAATTGTTATAATTTTAGGTGTGGTAATGACATCACACTTAGGTTTTAAGAATAGTCCTTTTAGAGGCACGCTCTGAAATGTTCATGGATAAGATGTATGATGGCTGGGGTTTGCTTCAAAATAATCTGAGAGGAGGCAGAAATCACGTAGGAGTACAGGTAGAACAAGGCTAGCCATGAGTTGGTAATTATTTAAGTTGAGCGATGGGAATTTAAGAGCTCATAAGTCAGTATCTCTACTTTTGTTTATATGTTTTATTTAAAAAAAAAAAAAAAAAGTTTGTTTTTTAAATGGCCAGGTGAGTCACCAGATTCAGAATCAACAGATTTTTGTGACTTATTTTTTTAATCTTTAAAACATTGTATTGTTGTAAAACAACTGGCTTATATATTTTTGAGAGTCTTTTTCCTTCCAGTGTTACAAAAAACACGTGAATATTTAATCATTTAATAATTTCAGTTAGGCAATTTGGAGGGAAATTTTAAAACCAACATGTAGTTATATAATATAGAAATTAATCACGCAAAGCTTAAAATTTTAAAATAGGCACCTGGAATAAATTGTAAAATATTTTATGTAAAAGACTATAGACAATATATAAGCAATAAGTCATAACAGTAAAGTGACCACTTGTGAACTTATCCCCAATTTTTATAAAAAGTCACCTTTTCTAAAAGAAGAATAACTTAAAGACTCTTGCTTCCTCCCCACTCTCCCACCTGCCCCCACATCTGAGCCATTGCCCACATGGCGTCATCCTGAGGCTTGTACTTCCGCCTCTCCCTTATGTCTCTGTGGGTTTGGGAGACAACCATTTAGAGGACAAAACAGTGTCCGTTCCCTGTTCCCTTTTTTCTCCATCCTTTTAACTCCCTGGGGCCCTGGTGGTGCAGTGGTTGAGAGCGATAGTGAGCTACTGTTCAAAAGATTGGCAGTTTGAATCCACCAGCTCCTCCTTGGAAACTCTGGGGGGCAGTTCTGCTCTGTCCGATAGGGACACCGTGAATCAGAATCGACTCGACGGCAACGGGTTTGGTTTTTGGTTGGTTTGATAACTCTCTGGTACTATGAGTCTTAAAAATAAATGTTGATGGAACTATTTGCTCTGAAAATTTCTGCAGAGTTTCTGTGTCAAGGCAGGGTTTACAGTCACCAGCAAAAGACCACACACACACACTATCAGTGCACAGGAACTGCTTTATTCACACAGAGAAGAGACACCATGAGATCAGCTTCATGAGTGAGCACCGGTCTCCCACAGCCAGCAGGCTCATCCCGTGTATGGCCAGTGTAGGGACAATGTTCTCTGTCCACCCATCTCGTGCCGTAGTACGAGAGATCCTGGTCCCTTCCCGCCGGGACCAGATATAGAAGTGGGGTTGGCCAGGTGCCGTGTGGTACCTGTGCTTGTGCAAAAGACAGAGAAAGTTACTGTGTGTCCAGAACATGGGGAAGCTTCTCTGACAAGGAGAAGGCAATGGGAGAAAGGTGACCCAGTCAGAGAATGTTCTGGGCCTAAGGCCTTCACTTAGGCAGCCTTCTCCCAACATTCTAAAACAAGGTCCTCTTCAAGAAATGCTAGCTTACATGAAGATGACACACAGACCAGATTTTTCTCCTGTAGATTTTTAATATCTTATAAGTTAGTGGGAACCCCCTAGCAGACACAAAACAAAGAAATTAGAGTTGAATTATTTAAGTCCCAGTAGGTGTTTTAAAAAAAGAGCCATAGAGCTACCATATGACCCAGCAATCCTAGTCCTAGGTATATACCCAGCAGAAACGAAAGCAGGAGTGCAAACAGAAACCCGTACAAAAATGTTCACTTACGTAGCCGACCGAAATGTCCAACAACAGACAAATGGATAAAAAAAAATGCTTTACATACACACAGTGGACTGTTACTCAGCCATTTAGAGAAATGAATTCCTGATTCATGCTACAACATAGATGAACTTTGGAAACATTATGCTGAATAAAATAAGTCAGTCACAAAGGGACAGATACTGTATGATCTCACTTATATAAAACAGGCAACTGTATCCCTGGGTGGCACAAATGGTTAAGCACCCAAGTACTAACCAAAAGGTTGGTGGTTCAAACCCATAGAAGGCCCTTGGAAGACAGGCCTGGCCGTCTGCTTCCGAAAGATCACCACCTTGAAAACCCTGTGGAGAAGTTCTACTCTGCACGCATGGGGTCCCTATGAGTTGGAATTGACTCCACAGCAACTAACAATAACAACCACAACAGCATAGAGAACAAAGTTTATTACTGGTTACTAGAGGTGGGAGGGAATGGAAAAGGGGAAGTCATGGCTTAGGGGTCACTGCGTTTCTGTCAATGGTGGTGGAGTAATTTGGAAGAGGATAGTGGTGATGGTTGTACAACATGATGAACGTAATCAGTAGGACTGAATTATGCACGTAAAATTGTTGAATTGGCAGATGTTATATGTTTTGTTAATGTATTTTTAATGTATGTTAACGTATTTACCACACACACGTACACACACACAAACAGCCATAGAGAAGTTCCTTTTTTTCTCTGCAGAAAATTTAGATAGGATCACAGACTGTGTATTTGTGGCCTGACCAGCCTTCCGTTGTTGTCAGGGGTGGAACGGGGTGGCTTCTCTTGAACCTATGACTCCCCTGAGACAGAGTGGAGGGATGGGACGCCAGTAGCTCCAGATCCTGCCTCTGCTCGCTTACAGCTGTGTTACACCCTGCCCCCCTCCTCCCTTTATTATTATCATTTTCTTAACATACCAAGATAAGACCACCTTTTCTTTTTTTTTTTTTTTTTCCTGTGACTCTTCGATTTTCTGACTCAGCAGAGGGTTTGCGGCAGCTGAATAAAACAGCTCAAATACAGTGAATAGTGGTGGTAGTTTTGCTTCCTGAGACTGAAAGTTAGGTTAGTGTTCAGGCATGTCTAACCCTTCCTGGGGTAGGGATGGCCCCACCTCTGATGATTGTGAAACTAGAGACCCACAGGTCCCAGAGATGCGGGGAGGATGGCATCTGCGCTGGTCTCATAGCGGATCTAGCGCTATCGTGTGGCTGCTCCATAAGACTGGGGTCAGTTATGGGGCAGGAGTGGGGAGGGGGTCCGCTTACTGCCTCGCTCTTGTGTACATTACAGAATAAATCTGAATTTGCAGTCACATAGCATAAAAATGTATCAGTAGTCATGCTTTTTTCCCAAGAAAATAAAAAATTGTATCCATTAGATTTTCTCAAAGACAGCTCTAAAGTTTCCCAAAGAAATGTTATGAAGTACCATTTTATTCATTTTAAAATATTCTCAGTTAAAGTAGTTCTTGCCTATTCTGAATAGATTTCAAAGGCATCAGAAGTCTTCTGAAGAAAGTTCTAAATGTTGATAGATTGAGCATGCAGGACCCATCATTTAGGAGATATAACAGTACTTCTCACTACTTCTAAAGACGGCTCTTGTGAAATAATGGAAAAACTACCAGGAGACTAAAAATTCTTCTATAAGGTGAAATGGTATATTTATTAGCTTCCTTAAACAGAGTATTCTCACAGAAGAGTGAAAAACGATACACATTTTATATTATTTTGCTGGATTCTTTTATTAGTCTTTTCTGTGTTCTGATTCATGAATTTATATATTCTGATATATGTATCTGTTTTTAATTCATTTGTAAATTACAGAATTATTTCCAAGAGACATCCATACAGAATAAAAATTTTTTATACAGACTTTGGACGCTGATACCAAAATTAAAGGTGGTTAAATGTGTGATGGAAATCCTGCTGGCGTAGTGGGTAAGAGCTATGGCTGCTAACTAAAAGATTAGCAGTTCGAATCCACCAGGCGCTCCTTGGAAACCCTATGGGGCAGTTCTACCCTGTCCTATAGGGTTGCTATGAGTCAGAATTGACTCAACAGCAGCAGGTTTGGTTTTTGGTTTTTAAATGTATGGTGGTGGTTTCAATTGATCAGTATTTTGATTCATGAAGTGTATTTCGGTATTAATATAACTATATTAGCTGCATTAGCAATATCGTCTTTCTTTTTGAGTACAGTAAAATTCTTTTAGCATTTATAATATGTTTATTTTGGAGTTGGAAAGAAATTGTCAGATCTTTAGTTATAAATATGTAAATGTTTTCAAGAGACTTAGCCTCGAAATGTTTAATGTTTGCAAACCGATAGCAGTTGTATCTGTGGAGATCCTTTTAAGAGTATGAATAGATTTTCATTTGACTGAAGTTACTTGGTGTCTACAAGCTACCCCAGCTTCCTGAGATCTATTCTCCTGTTAGTTTGAACCCTTTCCAGAAAAAGGTTGGAGTAGATTAAAATGGAGCCTTAAGTACCATTACTGAACATTTTGGTCAAAGATTCTGCAGCAGAACCCTGATCAAAAGAGGGGAAAATTTGGAGCAGAATTTCAAATTTTAATGGACTCCAGACTTTTTAAAGCCATTGAAGATAGGTGAATCCCCGAAACTATTGCCCTGAGATCATCTTTAAACTTTAAACTTTAAACCAAAACTATCCCCTGAAGTCTTCTTTGAACCAAAAAAAATAGCTTATCCTAATTAGTAAAGTACATCTGTTTAGAACATTGTGCTGTTTCTTTTAAAGAATTATCTATGTGAGATCAAATTGACAACAGCAACTTGAAAGGTTAGGAAGATTAGGGAGCACTGAGTTTCTGGTTAATGGTGGTGGAATAATTTGGAAAAGGATAGTGAGAATGGTAGCACAACTTGAATGTTATCAATGTCATTAAATTGTACATATAGAAATTGTTAAAATGGTTTTATCTTTACCAAAATTTTTAAGAAAACAAAAAAATGGAACCTGAGGAGTTGCATGCAGACAGGTATCTGGTCCTTTGCAGTCACTAGCGGCTTATTTAATCATTGGGAAATATAAAGCTTTAGGAGGGCACTCCTCTATACGCATCTGGACCTTAGTGTCTTTTTTTTTATTTTTTCCCATACAAAAATTTCTACATACATTGTTATGTGACCCTACTTGCTCTCCCCATACTGTGACAGCACACTCCTGCTTTCCACCCCTGATTCCCCATGTCCATTCAACCTGCTCCTAACCCTCTCTGCCTTCCCACCTCACCTCCGGACAGAAGCTGCCCGTTTAGTTTCTTGTATCTACTAGAGCTATGGGGCACACTCCTCACGAGTATCACTTTATGTCCCACAGTCCAGTCCAATCCCTGTCTGAAGAGTTAGCCTTGGAAACTGTTTTAGTTCTGGGCGGATAGAGAATCCGGGGACCATGCTTTCCAGGGTCCTTCCAGTCAGTCAGACCATTAAGTCTGGTCTTCTTACTAGAATTTGAGTTCTGCACCCCACCTTTTTCCTGCTCCATCTGGGACTCTCTGTTGTGTTCCCTGTGGTAGCCAGGCACCATCTAGTTCTTCTGGTCTCAGGCTGATAAAGTCTCTGGTATATGTGGCCCTTTCTGTCTCTTGGGCTACTACTTTCCTTGTGCCTTTGGTGTTCTTAATTTTCCTTTACTCCAGGTGGTTGGGACCAATTGATGCATCTTAGATGGCTGCTTGCAAGCTTTTAAGACCCCAGACGCCACTCACCAAAGTAGGATGCAGAACATTTTCTTTATAAGCTTTGTTATGCCAGTTGATCTTGATGTCCCCTGAAAGCATGGTCCCCAGGCCCCTACCCCTACTATTCTGTCCCTCAAAGTGTTTGACTGTATTCAGGAAACTTCTTAGCTTTGGTTTAGTCCAGTTGTGCTGACTTCCCCTATAGTGTGTGCTGTCCTTCCCTTCACCTAAGATAATTCTTATCTACTATCTAGTTAGTAAATAACCCTCACCCTCCATCCCCACCCTCGTAGCCATCAAAGAATGTTTTCTTCTGTGTTTAAACCTTTTCTTGAGTTCCTATAATAGTGGTCTTATACAATATTTGTCCTTCTGTGACTGACTAAATTCACTCAGCATAATGACCTCCAGGTTCCTCCATGTTATGTTTCACGGCTTCATCGTTGTTCTTTATCATTGCGTAGTATTCCATTGTGTGGATTTACCATAATTTGTTGATCCATTCGTCCGTTGATGAGCACCTAGGTTGGTTCCATCTTTTTGCTGTTGTGAACAGTGCTGCAGTGAACATGGGTGTGCATATATCTATTTGTGTGACGGCTCTTATTTCTCTAGGATATATTCCAAGGAGTGGGATAGCTGGATCCTATGGTACTTCTATTGCTAGCTTTTTAAAGAAGCACCAAATCTATCTCCAAAGTAGTTGTACCATTTTACATTCCCACGAACAGTGTATAAGTGTTCCAGTCTCTCTACAACCTCTCCAGCATTTATTATTTGGTGTTTTTTGGATTAATGCTAGCCTTGTTGGGGTGAGATGATATCTCATTGTAGTTTTAATCTTCATTTCTCTAATGGCTAATGATCATGAGCATTTCCTCATGTGTCTGTTAGCTGCCTGAATATCTTCTTTGGCGAAGTGCCTGTTCATATCCTTTGCCCATTTTTCAATTGGGTTATTTATCTTTTTATTGTTGAGGTTTTTCAGTATCTTCTAGATTTTAGAGATTAGACGCTGACCAGATTTGTCATAGCCAAACATTTTTTCCCAGTCTGTAGGTTGTCTTTTGACTCTTTTGGTGAAGTCTTTTGATGAGCATAAGTGTTTGATTTTTAGGAGGTCCCATTTATCTAGTCTCTGTTCTGGTGCTTGTGCATTGTTACTTATGGTTCATATTGTGTTAATGCTATGTGTTAGGGCTCCTAGAGTTGTCCCTGTTTTTTCTTCCATGACCTTTATCGTTTTCGGTTTTATATTTAAGTCTTTGATCCATTTTGAGTTAGTTTTTGTGCACGGTGTGAGGTACGGGTCTTGTTTCAGTTTTTTGCGGATGGTTATCTAGTTATGGCAGCACCATTTGTTAAAGACTGTCTTTCCCCAATTAACGGACTTCGGGCCTTTGTCAAATATCAGCTGCTCATAGGTGGATGAATTTATGTCTGGATTCTCAATTCTGTTCCATTGGTCTATGTATCTGTTGTACCACTACCAGGCTGTTGTGACTACTGTCACGGTATAATAGGTTCTAAAATCAGGTAGTGTGAGGCCTCCCACTTTGTTCTTCTTCTTGAGTAATACTTTACTTATTCAGCACCTCTTCCCTTTCCATATGAAGTTGGTGATTTGTTTCTCCATCTCATTAAAAAATGCCAGTGGAATTTGGATCGGGATTGCATTATATCTGTAGATCACTTTGGGTAGAAGTGACATTTTCACAGTGTTGAGTCTACCTATCCATGAGCAAAGTATGTTTTTCCACTTTTGCAGGTCTCTTTTGGTTTCAGGTAGTTTTCATTGTATAGGTCTTTTACATCTCTGGTTAGATTTAC
The DNA here is from genome assembly GCA_030035585.1 of Dugong dugon. Classification (NCBI taxonomy): domain Eukaryota; kingdom Metazoa; phylum Chordata; class Mammalia; order Sirenia; family Dugongidae; genus Dugong; species Dugong dugon. The sequence continues at coordinate 14,470,463 of CM057479.1, forward strand.
TCCTAAGTATTTTATCTTCTTGGGGGCTATTGTAAATGGTATTGATTTGGTGATTTCCTCTTCGAGGTTCTCTTTGTTGGTGTAAAGGAATCCAACTGATTCATGTATGTTTATCTTGTATCCTGATACTTTGCTGAAATTTCCTATTAGTTCCAGTAGCTTTCTTGTGGATTCTTCGGGGTTTTCTGTGTATAAGATCATATCATCTGCAGATAGAGATACTTTGACTTCTTCCCTACCAATCTGGATGCCCTTTATTTCTTTTTCTAGCCTAATTGCTCTGGCTAGGACCTCCAGCACAGTGTTGCATAAGAGTGGTGATAAAGGGCGTCCTTATATGGTTCCCGTTCTCAAGGGGAATGCTTTCAAAGTCTCTCCATTTACAATGATGCTGGCTGTTGGTTTTGTATAAATGCCCTTAATTGTACTGAGGAATTTCCCTTCTGGTCCTATTTCATTGAAAGTTTTTATCATGAATGGGTGTTGGACTTCCTCAAATGCCTTTTCTACATCAGTTGATAAGATCATGTAGTTCTTTTGTTTTATTTATGTGATGGATTACATTGATTGTTTTTCTAATGTTGAACTATCCCTGCATACCTAGTATAAATCCCACTTGATCCTGGTGAATTATTTTTTTGATATACTGCTGAATTCTATTGGCTAGAATTTTGTTAAGGATTTTTGTGTCAATGTTCATGAGGGATATTGGTCCGTAATTTTGTTTTGTTGTGGTGTCTTTACCTGGTTTTGGTATCAGGGTTATGCTGGCTTCATAGAATGAGTTTGGGAGTATTCCATCCTTTTCTGTGCTCTGAAATATCTATAGTAGTAGTGGCATTAACTCTTCTCTGAAAGTTCGGTAGAATTCTCCAGTGAAGGCATCCGGGCCAAGGCTTTGTTTTGTTGGGAGTTTTTTAATTACCTTTTCAATCTCTTCTTTTGTTATGGGTTTATTTAGTTGTTCTACCTCTGTTTGTGTTAGTTTAGGTAGGTAGTTTCTAGGTTTTCAAATTTGTTAGAGTACAGTTTTTCATAGTGTTCTGTTATGATTCTTTTAATTTCAGTTGGGTCTGTTGTGATATCACCCATCTCATTTCTTATATGGGTTATCTTCTTCCTCTCTTGTTTTTGTTTTGTCAGTCTGGCCAGTGGTTTATCACTTTTGTTGATCTTTTCAGAGAACTAGCTATTGGTCTTGTTAACTCTTTCAATTGTTTTTCTATTCTCTTATTTCATTTAATTCTGCTCTTATTCTTTTTATTTCCTTTCTTCTGGTGCTTGAGGGCTTCTTTTGCTGGTCTCTTTCTACTTGTTCCAGTTGTAGGGTTAATGTTTTGATTATGGTCCTTTCTTCTTCTTTTTGGATTTGTGCATTTATTGCTGTAAACTGACCTCTGAGCACTGCTTTTGCTGGGTCCCAAAGGTTCTGGTGGGATGTGTTTTCATTCTCGTTTGATTCTATGAATTTCTTTATTCCATCCTTAATTTCTTCTATAACCCAGTAGTTTTTGAGCAAGGTGTTGTTCAGTTTCCATGTGTTTGATTTTTTTTTCCTTGCTTTTTCTGTTGTTGATTTCTACTTTGATGGCTTTATGGTCAGAAAAGATGCTTTGTAATATTTTGATGCTTTGGATTTTGTTAAGGCTTGCTTTATGGCCTAATACGTGGTCTATTCTGGGGAGTGTTCCATGTGTGTTGGAAAAGAAAGTATACTTGGCTGCTTTTGGGTGGAGTGTTCAGTATATATCTATGAGATCGAGTCGGTTGATTGTAGCATTTAGCTCTTCCGTGTCTTTGTTGAGCTTCTTTCTGGATGTTCTGTCCTTCACCGAAAGTGGTGTGTTGAAGTCTCCTGCTATTGTTGTGAAGCCGTCTGTCTTTTCAATGCTGTTAGAGCTTGTTTTATGTATTTTGGAGCCCTGTCGTTGGGTACATAAATATTTATTAAGGTTATGTCCTCCTGGTGTATTGACCCTTTAATCATTATCTAGTGTCCTTCCTTATCCCTTGTGGTGGATTTTACTTTTAAGTCTATTTTGTCAGAGATTAATATTGCCACTTCTGCTCTTTTTTGAGTGTTGTTTGCTTGATACAGTTTTTTCCATCCTTTGTTTTAGTTTGTTTGTGTCTTTAAGTCTAAGGTGTGTCTCTTGTAGGCCGCATGTAGACGCCACTCTGTCTCTTTACTGGTGCATTTTGTCCATTTACATTCAGCGTAATTCCCTGATGTGGGTAGGTGAAGACCCTGCTTAATGGGCAGAGCCATGTCAAATGTCAGGAACCTGCCACTTCACAGTTGAAACAGTTGAAGTTAGACTTCTGATATATACTTTGTTGTACTGCAGTAATGAGGGCCTGTGCTGTTGAGATGAGCCCACACGAGTCTGTGCAGGGGGAAAGGCACTCAGAGTCTGTGGATCCTTATGCCTGTGCCTGGGCAAAGGAGCTGTGCCTACCCTGGGTTCTTGGCTTAGGGGAGCCGGCAGTGTATTTTTTCCTCTGTTAGTTTGTTCACTCTCCAAGGCAGGGAGAATGGCTCCGGGCATGTGACGGATCCTACTTCTGGCTCAGGGGACTCGGCAATTGCTGAAGCCAGTCTGGGACCCAGTGCAGAGCAGGGAGCGGGGAGGTAAATGGGAGAGAGATTTTTCCCTAAGGCGGGTGTTTTTGATCCACGCAGTAAGCCATTTTCAATTACTTATCTTTCTCCGATCCAGGGCTGCTTCTCACTGGTTCTCAGGGCCATGTAGACTCTGGCACTGGGTCTCTCCTGGTGTGGAAAACGCACCTCCTGAGCACCAAACAAACTTGCCTGCCTCACCACTCACCCCCGAGCGGATCAGGCATGAAGGGCTCAGGCTGTCACTGGGTCAGGTCTGGCAACTCCTTGCTGCTTCTGAACCATCTCTCCCTCCCCCTGCCACTCAGTCTGGTTCCTCAACTCTGCCTTTGATGTTCAGGGCTCCCAGATTGTCATATATAATCAATTCACTTGTTTTTTCGGGTCTTTGTTGTAAGAGGGTCCACCAGAAGCGTCTGACTACTCCACCATCTTGGCCCCGCCCCTGGATCTTAGTATCTTGACCCTGAAATTTATTATTGGCCATGAACTTTTTTGTCCTTTTCTGTCCTTTCACTTTATTCACCTGACCAGGGAGGCTTTGAGGTAAAGATCATAATCGTTTTTCTTGGAAGTTTTAAACGGTGGTTTAAATCACCCACCCCTCAAGCTGTATTCTCCATCGTTTTGAATTGGCTTTTGCGGCTATTTTCAGTTAGCACTCACTGTTTCATATCACAGGCTATCGATAGCATGACTGCATTCTGCCTCCCAATTTTGTTGCAGGGCCGGAGACGCAAGCAACCTGAATTGTTGAGAGAATAGCTTAGACTCATTGTTAGTAGCTTATTTGGGGAAGTCCCCTGAGATCCACATGAGAAGCAGTTCTCAGACTCCTCCCCAGCAAGGCTCTGCCCTAGCCACCCCCACTGTAACTTCAGGACTGAGTAGGGCAGGATAGGACACTGGGAAACCGGGACCCCGGTCACCGCCAGAACAATACCTCATGCCCGCCAACGGCTCTGTCTCCTCTTCACAGCTCCCAAATCCCCCTTTGTCTAATTATACCCCAAAACCAGTGCTGATATGGTCTGGTAGAGCCTTTCCTCGGCTCTGTTGGCAGAGGTACCATGTTTGCAGTAACTTGTCTGTATTTCTGTTCTCAGTACTCCTTTTTAAGCATTCTAAGAATAGAATCTGCTTCTTTGTGTATAGATAATAACTCTTTAAAATAGTCCTTAAATGTCATGTTAATGTTCAGCTTCATACATATGGTGGCCAAGAATCTGTTTTTAAGGGGAACACACTTTTGCAAATTAATAATACCTTTACAGAGAATAAGCAGTAAGAGCTTTGTATGCAAAAGCAATTCTGGTTAAGGCATTCATGAAAAGACACTGTTTCTGGCTCTGTTCTAATGTAGTATTCCAAAACCAGTTACCATTGAGTTGTCTCTAACTCATGGTGCCCTCGTGTGTGTCAGAGTAGAACTCTGCTCCATAGAGTCTCCAGTGGCTGATTTTTTAGAAGTAGATGGCCAGGCCTTTCTTCTTTGAAAACTTTTGGTGGACTCGAACCTCCAACCTTTCTGTTAGCAACCGAGCACTTAGCCATTCGCATCACCCAGGGTGGCAACCAACAACAACATGACAAACGTTTAAAACCAATAGTGTTCATTTCTTTTCTTTTTTTCTTCTAAATTTTATTTATTTTGTTGTTGTTAAGAATATACACAGCAAAACATACACCAACTCAACAGTTTCTACACGTACCATTTAGTGACATTGATTACATTCTTCGAGCTGTGCAACCATTCTCACCCTCCTTTCCTGATTAACTTCTTCCTCTTTGTGCTCATCACATAGCAGCACTCAGTGGGTACCATCTTCTTTTCCTGGTGTGTTTATGCAGATTGGATGACTGTGACCTTTGGACTGCTAATTTATTTCATCTTCTCTCTGTTAAATTCCTTATCCAACAGAGCAGAGCCCTTAAGACTATTGGATATTCAGATGTATGCATTTTCATTTGGAGTTAGAGACACATTCAAAAATAACCACACTTTTTATTTTTCCCTGCCTCATCAGTGTAGACTGTACAAAAAGCCAAGTGGTATAAACACATGTATTTATCGTCATTGCAATAATGATTTCTTGCCACAGTTGCCTGTTGGCGGCTCCATATATATGTGAGTGTTTAACAGAGAATCAAAACTCTTTTGTGGTAGAAGTAAATCCAGTATTTACTAGATACAAATAATACAGCTCTTTAATGTTTACAGAGGCTCCATGGTAAGAGACCTGGTCTTTGTACTCTTTGGATCTGAACATAAATTCAAAGAAAAGTCTAGCATTTGTTACATGTGAACTTGAAGTTCAAGAAATGTTTTTACAGAGGAGCAGACTTAATTTTATTTTATAAGGAAACAGACTTGAGTACTCTTAAATCAATGATTTAACATGTTAAAACGCTTTTTCAGAGGATATATTTCATTTTCATACCTCATTAGCTTTCTGTATAGATGAGATGTCTGTATGACAAAGCTCTGGGCAATTTTTAATTGCCTGAGGTTATTAACAAGCAATTCTGTGCTCACCTCTGGAATCTTGGTGTTTTCAGAAAATGAAAAAAAAAAAATCTACTCAGATAAAATTTCTGGGGCTCTGCCTTTTTTTTTTTTTTCCTTCATGTTACTTAAATAGAATATCTCCAAGCAAATTTTTTGCAACAGAAATGTTCTTATAAAAGAAGCATACCTTTTCTTGAAAAACACAAAGAAAGATGAAGTCTGACGATGTACTGGTTATTATTTCTGAACCCCCAAAACAGAAAGCATTATTCTGATGATGAGACATCTTGTCAGTATTTCTCTCTCTTGTAAAGTCTGGTATTTCAGATTGGAAACAGGTTAATCTCTGCATAATAAGCTTGCCAGGAGAGCCAAAACAAGTTTCTTTTCTACATAAATACCTTGAAATATTTGTTTAGTGGAAGTTAAGACTAGGAAGAGGAATTTAATTGATTGCATGTATAATGGAGAAGAGAAGGTCTTTTCCAGAGGGGAATAGATTTGCTACGTACCTAGAGCAATCATTAGGTTCTTCATAATATAAAAGACAAGATCTGAAATCTCAGTTGTTCTTAAGTTCTTAAGCCCTATTTGCCTTACTGCTGTCCGTATCATAGATCAGACGGCCAAAATAGGATAACTCTTATCCTTGAGATATCATTTCCTTGTATTTTCATTCTGATTAAAGACATCAGTTTAACTTTGATTTAGAATCATGGAACTTAAAAAAAAAAAATAGGAAAGGACCACTTCTTGGGATTTCTGGCCAACGTGGCACTATAGGCAGAAGCACCACACCGTCCCTCCTCAGCAAAGATCCGAAAAACTAAGCCAAACAGAGAAAATGGCAATCCTGAAACCCTAAGCATCAAATCAAGAGGTAAAGAACTCAGCCAAGCACTGAGTGGAATAAGAAACTGACAGAGAACAGAGAGCAAGTAGAGATACATGCAGAGGTCCCCTATCAGCTAATGCAGCACAGATCCACCATCTTGGACTCCTATCAGAGACCAGTGAACAGAGGGTACGAGAAAGCAGCTTCACGGAGCTTCCAGCAGGAGACAGAACAACCGGTAACCAGTGATACACACTTTCCACCCCACACGCTTCTTCACCCCTTCTCGGCCTCCTCTGCTTCCTGCGGCCAGTGTCTTGGCTGGAAAGCATCGGCTTCACCCTGGTGTCACTTGAGTTCCACTGTCCCACACTGGCCGGCTCCCTAAGTGCCATTTGTTGGCTGCTGGTGTTGCTTTTTTCTGCTTGTTTAGATTTCTTCCTTACCTCTCACCACCCACCGCTCCTTTCTCTCAAATACCTCACTCTGTGCACCATCTTTGCTTCTTCCCGAAAGACTGTGAAGCGCCGCTCAAATGTGATACTGCTTCCCGGCCCGTGCTGCCACACTGGTGGGATCCCGGGGCTATTTGTTTGTTTTGAATTGTTTGTTTTCTTTTTCTGTTCTCGAATTGGGAGCCCATTCTAGCCAGGCAGTACTGCGCAGCTTGTGACCTACCCCCTCAGTTTGTGCAGACGCACAGTGGGATCCCCGAGAGTATTTCTTTTTTTCTTGTGGGTTTTTTTTTTTTTTTCCTGTTTTTCTTTGGGAATTTTTCTTGTTTTTTTTTTTTTTTTTTTTTAATTTGTTTGTTTTGTTTTCCCTCTTTTTCCATTTTTGTTTTTCGTCGTTACTCAGTTTCTCGTCTTTCTATACTTTCCTTCTCTTCCTGTCCCCTGAATACCTGGCACTGAGTGACACCTCTACCCCTTCTAGCCAGGCTGTACTTTACGGCCTGGAAGCAACTTCCGCAGAGCTCGCAGCTGCACCTGAGGGATTCCTGGGAGCTTTGCTTTTCTTCTTTCTTTCTAATTTTTATTTATCCATTTTTTTCTTTTCTTCTTCTCCTTTTTGTTTTTCTCCATTTCATAGTCTCTCATCTCTCCACTACAACGGCCAGCTCCTCTAGCACTCTTTTTTGTTTGTATGTTTTTGGCTTCCATTCTTTTCTCCTCTCTCCCATACCCATCTTAGCTCCGCATATCACGGTCTCCCCCCTCCATCCTGCCTACCTACACTGTGTGCTGAACATCACATCAACAACCAGCCCAGGCGCTCCCTATGGGAACCTGCCCTGCACTGATTACTGGCTCATCCTGGTGGCCGTAGTAATTGCCACAAACAACCCATCTGAGCAACTCCTCTTCAGCTAGACCTGCCCCACTCTACCATATCTGAGCGACTGACCATGCCAATTGGAGAAGGAGGTGAAAAGTATCGTACCCACAGACGAGCAAACAACAAAAACACACAGCCCGCCTGCTCAGACATAGCCAAATAAAACAAAAAAGCAGGATGAAACAAACAAATCTACAGTGAATAAATGAGGAAAATACTACTGAATGCCCCAGAGACAGCAGACAATATCAAAACATTTACAAAAACAGGACAGGATGGTTCCAGTAGGCATCTAAAATAAAACACCAGATGACTTTCCAGTAGAAGAAAAGGCACTAGAACTACCTGATAGTGAATTCAAATCTCTAATATTCAGAGCTATCTAAGAGTTGAAGCAAAAAGCAGAAAAAAATGAGGAAAAAATAGACAAATTCATGGAAAAGGCGGACAAATTCATGGAAAATACAAACCAAAAATGCAAGAATTCAGGAAAATAATGCAGGAACAAAATGCCAAAATAAATTCACAACTAGAAATCATACAAAAACAACAATTAGAAATCAAAAACATAAACAACAAGATTTCAGAAATGGACAGTGTCATAGAAGGGCTGAAGAGCAGGTTTGAAACGGTGAAAGACAGGATCAATGAAATTGAAGACAAACACTTGTATACAACTCTGAGGAAAAATCAAAAAAAAGAAAGAGGAGAAATGAAGAGACTCTGAGAATTATGTGGGATACAATCAAAAGCAAAAATTTTCGAGTGACGGCATTCCAGAACAGGGAGAAAACAGAAAACACAGGATCATTGAGTAACTGTGACAGAAAACTTCGCCAGTATCATGAAAGATGTAAAGCTGGCCATCCAAGAAGCTCAACGAACCCCATATAGGATGTATCTGAAAAGAAAATCACGAAGGCATATCTTAAATCACATTCGCCAAAACCAAAGACAAAGAATCCTGAGAGCAGCTCGAGAAAAACAAAAGTCACATATGGAGGAGAAACAGTAAGACTAAGCTCAGATGATTCAGCAGAAAACATGCAGGCAAGAAGGCAATGGGATGACATATATAAAACCTTGAAAGAAAAAAATTGCCAGCCAAGAATAATATATCCTCCAAAACTCTCGTTCAAATATGATGCTGAAATTAGGTCATTTCCAGATAAACAAAAACTAAGGGACTGTGTAAAAACCAAAGCAAAGTTATGAGAATTATGAAAGGGAGTCCTTCGATCTGAGAACAAACAGCATCAGCTAACAGGCTGAATATAGGATGCAGGATTGTACCAGCCAGATACTAATCTAGGAAATGAACTCTCAAGGACTATCCAAAACCAAAAGAAATACAGCAGGGAATCAGAGTAGTTAATCTGTAAATGACAATAACATCAGAACAATAAAAGAGGGAATAAACGGTGTAGGTATAGAACCTTCTAATGGAAAGGAAGGCAAGGCAATACCAAGTAATAATAGACTGCTTCAAACTTAGAAAGATAAGGGTAAATTTCACAGTAACCACAAAGAAAGTTAACAAACCTACTCATCAAAATAAAGAGGAAAAACATAAAGTCTCAGTAAAAACAAAACCTACAAAAACAAAAGAAATGAAAAAAATCCACAAACCAAAGGAATTCAGCACAGGAGAGTAACAGGAACAAAGAAAACGCCAGCACCACAAAAAAAAAGCGCTCACGAATCAAGAACACTGGAAATACAAATGTTGGAGAGGCTGCGGGGGGATCGAAACTTTTATGCACCGCTGGTGGGAATGCATAATAATCCAACCATTTTGGAAAATGATATGGCGCTTCCTTAGAAAGCTAGAAATCGAAATACCATACGATCCAGCAATCCCACTCCTAGGAATATATCCTAGAGAAATAAGAGCTGTCACACAAATAGACATATGCACACCCATGTTCATTGCAGCATTGTTCACAATAGCAAAAAGACGGAAACAACGTAGATGCTCATCAACAGATGAATGGATAAACAAACTATGGTACATACACACAATGGAGTGTTATGCAAAGATAAAGAACAATGATGAATCTGTAAAGCATCTCATAACATGGATGAAACTGGAGGACATTATGCTGAGTGAAATAAGTCAATCACAAAAGGACAAATATTGTATGAGACCTCTACTGTAAAAACTCATGAAAAAGTTTACACACAAAAGGTAAAAATCTTTGTTGGTTACGAGGGATGGGAGGGATTGGGGGGAATACTAAATAGACAATAGATAAGTGGTAACTTTGATGAAGGATAAGACAGTACACAATACTGGGGAAGCCAGTACAACTTGTACAGGGAAAGGTTGTGGAAGCTCCATAGACACATCCAAACTCCCTGAGGAACTGAATTGCTGGGTGGAGGGCTGTGGGGACCATGGTCTCGGGGAACATCTAGCTCAATTGGCATAACACAGTTTATAAAGACAGTGCTCTGCATTCTACCTTGGTGAGTAGTGTCTGGGGTCTTAAAAGCCTATGAGCAGCGATCTAAGATACTCCACTGGTCTCACCCCTTCAGGAGCAAGGGAGAATGAAGAGAACAGGATACAAGGAAAAGATTAGTCCAAAGGACTAATGGACCACAGTTACCAAGGCCTCCACCAGACTGAGTCCAGTACAGCTAGGTGGTGCCCGACTACCACCACTGACTGCTGTGACCGGGATCACAACAGAGGGTTCTGGACAGAGCTGGAGAAGGGTATAGAACAAAATTCTAACACAAAAAAATGACCAGATTTACTGGCCTGACAGAGAGTAGAGAAACCCCGAGAGTATGGCCCCCAGACACCCTTTTAGCTCAGTGAAGTCATTCCCGAGGTTCACTGTTCAGCCGGGAATTGGACAGCACATAAAATGGGACTAATGAGGCACAGCAGTCCAGGGACAAGGACTGGAAGGCAGGAGGGACAAGAAAGCTGGTGAAAGGGACCCAAGGTTGAGAAAGGACAGTGTTGACATGGCGTGGGGTTGTTAACCATTGTCATAGGGCAATATGTGTACTAACTGTTTAATGAGAAACTATTCTGTAAACTTCATCAAAAGTACAAAAAAAAAATTATGTGAGATCAAATTGACAACAGCAACTCAAAAGGTTTGATGGGAAGCCTGGGGGGGCAATGAGTTGAAGAAAATGGTGATGGAATAATTTGGAAAAGGACAGTGAGAGTAGCAGCACAACTGGAAGAATGTAATCAATGTCACTGAATTGTACATGTAGAAATTTTTTGAAATGGTGTATCTCTGGCTATGTATATTTTCACCAAAAAAGAAAAAAGGTCCTCCAAGGTCGAGAAGGGAGAATATTGACATGTCGTGGGGTTGTTAACCAATCTCATAAAACAATCTGCATACTGACTGTGTAATGAGAAACTATTCTGTAAACCTTCACCTAACGTACAATTTAAAAAAAAAAAAAAAAGGGGAAAAATTGGGTGATTGTGTAACTTGTGTAGCAGTGGAGCCTTGCGTTTAGATTCGGGGCCATTGCCAGTTCAATTCTGGCAACGGTATTCCTGTGTATTCTCTCTTCTTTATATTCATGGTTTTTTGTTCCTACATTAACTGGTTTTCCCAGCATGGTCCCATATTTTACCACTGCAGTGCCTGACTTCTTTCATTTCGCACGTGGCCGCACTACTTGGCTGGCTCCAAATTTCTGAACGTGGATCTGATGCTCGTTGTGTTGCTCTGGCAGATAGAGTGCTGTGGCCACCTGTTGGGGTGGCATGGTTCCCACACACAGCATGACATGCCAGTTTCAACGGGGCAGAGATGGCCGGGCATAGAGTGGTGAAGAAGGGTATCTTGTACAATGTGATACTTTTTATGAAAGAAGATCTTCCCTCTGGAAAGTAGTGCCAAATCAGAGGCACTTGCTTCATTAAATTGATCACATCTGTTGGCACTTGTGGGTGTTAGCACTGACAAGTGTCTTTCTGTTATTGCATTTGGGCCCCCCTCCCATTCTCCTCTCACTCCATTAGCCTTTGCCTCCATTCAGGGATGGTGCATACTATGCTTACTGGTTAATCCACCCCTGCCTCCATTTACCTTAGTGATTGAATTATCACAGATAATAGAGATATACACTGAAGCAAGAAAAGCGTTTTCTAGGCAAATCTCTTATTAAGTTCTGGATCATAAACTGTTGATGTTTGCTAATGGCTGCATAATTATCCTGGAGCACATTGTCTTCTTGAGAGATGTGGCACAGTAAGAGTGGTTTTTTTTCTTCCTTTCTTGGGTCATTGGTGCTTAAAATTTGGCAGTCTGGATGGAGATAAGGCAGAGAACTCTGGGTAAAGGTAATGTCCTGAGATGCTTACCTGGAGTTATGCGCAGGTTAAAATTCTCTATCTTGGGAAGACTTTGCTGAATAAAAATCTTCGTAAATGTAACTGCCCTGGAGATATCTGCCTCTCAGGATTTATTTTTAATGTTTTTAACAGTTACTTCTAGGTAAAATGAAAATAAATCCATTTCCCTTTGCCTTTTTTTTATATTCTCTACAAATTTTTTTTTTTTTCATTTTTAACTGTTTATTAAGAAGTCCCTTACATGATGGAGATTCTTCCAGCGTGGGAGAGTTCAAAGACTGAGTTAAAAATGAAAAGACAGGACCTCCACTGCATTTGTTCACATTGAGCAAGTTAGCTTTCTTTTCATATTAAATTACATCTCATAATTATATAGGAAATATGGTAATATAATGAGACTTTTGATAGACATGGAACTAAATGAAACTATTCATTGATTCAATAAATATTTATCCAGTGCCTATCACATGCAGGTCAGTCTGGTGTTATTTCAGTTGTCTTACTGAAAAGCGCAAACTTGGAAATAGAAGAATAGCTTGCATTTTGAACATAGCTACAAAAACACAAAATCCATATCCATCTAGACTGTGCTATATTTTGGCCATTGTTAGCATTGGTCACTTTGACAAGCCAAGACTTAAAGTAAATCTTAATTTTGGGAATTACATGGGTAAAACTACATAAACTAGAGTAGGTTGTATTTACCTTTTGCTTTAATTTTTTATAAGGTCTTTCATTACTGGAAACATTCTGACAATTCAGTATAGGTTGACCTTGGTTTAATCATACACATACATATCACACATTTGTAGCAGGGGACACTTTTGATTAAAAATTCCTCTTAATTTAAAAACCCTTGTCAAATTAAACTTTCCATTTTGCATTCTGGAAAAATCAGAATGCGTGTGCATGCCCAGTCTTAAGACTTCTGATAAGATATTGAGTGGCTCATCTGACAGGGATCAGGGGAGGAAGAGTTGCATTTAAATAGGCAAACTCGTTTTGTATTTGTTGATTTTTTTCAAAGAGACACTTAAAATACAAATATAGCAATTTGCAAATCATTTGATCGATAAGCGTCCACTGGGTACATGGAAGAGAGCTGGGTCCTTGACCATGTGGCTGCAAGCCAGATGTGTAATTTTAAATGTTCTAGTAGCCCTATTACAAAAAGAAACAGGTGAGATTAACTTTAATACTATACTTTGTTTAGCCTAGTTTATCAGAAATATTATAATTTCAACTTATAATCAGTATAAAATATGAGGTATTTTACATTCTTTGTTTCATACTGAGTCTTCTAAATCAGGTGTGTATTTTACATTTAAGCCCATGTCACCGGGGACTAGCTAAATTTCCAGTGCTCATTAGCTGTAATGACTACGCTGTTGGATAGCCCAGGTCTAGAATGCACTGCTCTTGAGTGTTGAAGCTGTCGCAGGCCCTATTCCTAACCCGGGCTTATAACTCTCACTGTGGAAACGTTGCCTTTGAGCTGAAATTGCTGTTGTTTCAACAAGTGACACTTAATATTTAATGATCATTGAAATTGAAGAAACTTTTTCAGCAAAGAAACATTGTATTTATCTTTCACATGTTTTCATACTGGGTGTATCTGAAGCAAAATCCAAAGCATAAAAGTAAAGAATAGAACTCTTTCAGAATTGAAATAGGGGATTTGAGAGGTTTAAAGAGTCTTGGGCTCCTTACAGAAGTTTAAGTTTTAAGAAGCATGGTGAAATTATGGGCTGAGATTAGTGAGATGATTATCAATAAATCTGAAGATTATATTTCCTGTAGAACTTTCACGTATTCCTGTATGATTTAGCCATCTAAGTAGGAAAACCGTTTTAAATTAGACCAGAAAATAAAATATGATCACATTACTTTTACATCTGTGTAATAATTTAACTTTGTGTTAATAGAGTACTTTCAAGTACAAGTCCTTTGAGGTGTTTTAATAGAGGAAACGGGATTTCTTTTTCTGTCAAAATTCATTGGTCTATGGGGGGATATTGATCTAGGTTATATTCAAATAAAACATAAGCTAATTTAGTTTTTCTAGGAAGAATGTGAAATGTTCAAGGGACCTGCTTTTAAAGTTAACAATGAGGAAATTACATTGGGAAATGATACTATGTGTAGTTAAGTATGAACATAAGTTGTGGGAGTTGTTGTTGTTAGGTGCCTTCGAGCTGGTTTCCACTCAGAGCAGCCCTGTGTGTAACAGACCAAAACGTTGCCCGGTCCCGCACCATCCTCAATCATCACTGTGTTTGAGCCCGTTGTTGCAGCCACTGTGTCAGTCCATCTCATTGAGGGTGTCATTGTAGGAGTAGGGGAAGCTTAAAAAAAAAAAAAAAATCAAATCCAGGCAGTGGGTTGGCAAGGAGGAGTCCCCTTGGTTTCTAGTGAACGAGTGAACCTCATGCTTAGACAACATGAGGACAGTGGGCTGAGGCCTTGGCACCATCTCCTCATGCTGCGCCTGGTGTAGGACCTGGAGCTCTGTGGCAATCAAACTAGGCAGAAAGGAGCATGGGAAGTAGGGGTAGGGAGTCTTCACCCCTGTTTATCTGTAGACTCATTAGTAATTAGTAATAAAGGCTTCTATTTACATACGTGGAGCCCTGATGGTGCAGTGGTTAAAGTGATTGACTGTAAACCAAAAGGTCAGCGGTTCAAAACCATCAGTGGCTCTGTGGGAGAAAGATGTGGCATTCTGCTTCTGTAGAGATTTACAGTCTTAGAAGTCACTTCCCTTGGGGTCACTGAGTCGGAATCAACTCAACAGCAATGGGTTTGGTTTAGTGGTTTTTATTTACACGTAAACTGCAAAAATGGAAAAATTCTTAAAGTTTGACACAGATTTAGAAAAATGCGTTGAGGGTCAGGGCTAAATGAACCATACATTCAGATAGCTCAAACAAGGCTTAAGAACGCTGTCCACCATCCGTATCTTGTTATATGGCAGAAGGCGTGGGGTTCTCTGATGCTCTGGCATGGAGCATTGTGAGCTGTGATCATCTAGTTTTGTAAGCTGGACTCCCGTGCTCTGCTGCTAAAATTCATGGAGGCCTTTACAAAATCACATCCTAAAAGAAGTTCATCGATATGCTAACTTCAAGGTTATTGTTGCCATACTTTTTTTTTTAAAGCTTTGGTGCCTGCCAACACTTGTCTGCTAATAAGTGCTAGCAAATGCCCAAACAAAAGAATACTTTCCAAGGATTGTGTAAGCACTCCAGTGCAATCATGCTTGATTTGAAGGGGTTGTTTTTGTTGCGGCTCTTAATTGTGATTTTTTTTTTTTTTTTGGAATTACAAACATATAATGTAGTTAATTTATGCAAGTAAAATTATCCTTAGTTTGCTTGCTGGAATAAATATATTGATATATAATGGTTTTCAATAAAGAGATCTTGGCTTTCCAGGCATGGTACCCACTGAACAACTTAAAGAGATGCTTTGCTAGGGCAGAACTAAGACCGGAAGTTAAGGGAGGCAGGCTTGGGCTCAGCGTAAGACAGGAGGTTCTAACAACCCAAAGTTTAAGAATGAAATGGGCTGTGTTATAAAAACTTAATACTCATCACTGAAGTTACTGAAGTCAAGGCCACGTGGCTACCTGCTGAAGGCCTTTTGGAAGGGATTCCAGCGTTGCAAGGGAGATGTATATACCTACAGCCTCTAAGAAGCATATGATTGCTGAGAAGCACTCTCGCTCTTGATAGTTGTGGTTCTGTGATTGTCAGTAGTGCAAACCTTATTGGTAGATAGTGGATAGTCACTTCAATTCACTGAATATGTAGTGGCTTTCCAGAGTCAGGTGCTGCTGATTCAGTCAATAGAAAATTCTAATGGCTCCTACAGGCCAGGTATGGTACCAGGGATACCGCTGTCAACAAGCTTACTATTTATGGTGGTTCTTCCTGACCTTCGAGCTCTGGTGGCACAGTGGTTAAAGAGTTCAGCTGCTAACCAAAAGGTCTGCAATTGGAGCCCACCAGCCTCTCCACAGGAGGCAGATTTGGCAGTCTGCTTCCTTAAAGACTACAGCCTTGGAAACTGTATGGGGGAGTCACTATGAGTCGCTAGGGTTTTTGGTTTCGGTGTCCTGACCTTTTGCTGCATCAGAATTACCTGGAGGGCTTGTTAAAAGGCTGATTGCTCGACCCCGCTCTGGGAGTTTCTGGTTCAGTTTCTGGGCCTGAGAGTCTGTATTTCTAAGGAGATCCCAGAGGCAGGTCCATGAACCACACTCAGTAGCACTGGTCTAGGTTAGGGGTTCTCAGCTGGGAACAATTTGGCTCCCCCAGGGGACATTTGGAAGGAACCCTGGTGGTGCAGCAGTTAAATGCTCGGCTGGTAATTGAAAGGTTAGTGGTTTGAACCCAGCCAGCGGCTACACAGGAAAAAGATCTGGTGATCTACTCCCATAAAGACTAAAGCCTAGAAAACTTTTTGTTCTGCTCTGTCACATGGGGTCACTATGAGTAAAAAATCAACTCAGTGGCCTTAATAACAACAATAGGGGACATTTGGCAATGTCTGCTGACATGTTTGGTTGTCACAACTGGGAGGGTCATGTTGCTATTGGCATCTAATGAGTAGAAGCTGGGGATGCTGACTAAACATCCTACAATGCTCAGGGCAGCCTCTATAATAAAGAATTTTCCAGCCCAGATGTCAAGAGTGCCAAGATTGAAAAACCCTCAAAAGGCGGAAAAATAAGTATCTGTGTGAACAGTATTGTAATACATTGTGATAAAGGGCAGTTTAGGATACTGCTTAATCTAGGGGCACAGCAGTGAATAAGACAGGCCTTGTTAGGGACTCTGACCTTGGAGCTCTGGTGGTAAAGTGGTTAAAGTGCTCAGCTGCTAACCAAAAGGTCAGCGGTTCGAACCCACCAGCCACTCCATGGGAGAAAGATGTGGCCGTCTGCTTCTGTAAAAGATTCCACCCATTGCCGTGGAGCT
The DNA here is from genome assembly GCA_030035585.1 of Dugong dugon. NCBI lineage: Eukaryota > Metazoa > Chordata > Mammalia > Sirenia > Dugongidae > Dugong > Dugong dugon. The sequence goes on from CM057479.1 coordinate 14,487,089, forward strand.
GATTCCGATTCATAGCGACCCTATACGGCAGAGTAGAACTGCCCGATAGGGTTTCCAAGGAGCCGCTGGTAGATTTGAATGCTGACCTTTTTTTTTTTTTTTTTTTTCTTTCGGTTAGCAGCTGACCTCTTAACCATTGCGCCACCAGGGTGCCACATAAAGATTACAGCCTTGGAAACCCCCTATGAGGCCAGAAGTTCTGCTCTGTCCTATAGGGTTGCTATGAGTTGGCATCGACTAGACGGCATTGGGTTTTTGCAGTCATACTTGCAGGGTTTCCAGTAGGACAGCTTGCGGTTCTAACTGTGGAAACAAAGAAGAGAATCAAGAAGGCAGATTCAGCCTGGAAGGTTGTGGGTCGGGTTCCAGAGTGAGTGATATTTGACAGCTTTATAAAAAGGAGAGGATTTTGCCAGGGGCATTCTAGCCTAAGGGAACGGACTTAAGCAAGCCAAGCCAAGAGAGAAGATGTCGAGTTGGCCGATGTCCCTGGAATATAGACGGGGAGAAGAATCGGGAGGCTGGTGCTGCCAGATTGGCAAGGGCGTGGAGTGCCATCTCAGAAGGCTAACCTTTATCCTGTAGCAACAAAGATTTATGGGGTAATGGAATCCATGTGAATGAGGCTTTACTGTGAACAGTTTTCCTTGTGAAAAGCTTTAAAGTGCCTCAACTCTAATAGCCAAATAAAACTTTTTGTATTATTTCGTATACAGAAATTTCCAGGAAAAGCCGAAAAGGTCAGAAAATGTTAGCCTGTACATTGTTTCTGCTTGACTTTGCTACGTGAGCCTATTTGTGAATGAGGCTGTTTTCCCAGCAAGCTGACTGGGCCCTTGGGCCCAGTCGTGAAACTTGGAAGCCAAGCCCAGGCAGGTGTGGTGGGTAGTATCAGGAGTTAATCCTGGTCACAGTTTGTTAAGAGTCCAGGGGATTCAGCTGGTTGCAGGCCCTGGTCAGCTTGAGAGGAATCTCGACCTAAGCTTAGAACGGTGCCGAGGTTAAGTGTCTTCCACCTCATGGATCCCACAGGCTGTTCCAGGGACCTTGGCTGTCTTTTAGGGTTTCCATCCTTCGAACTTGCTGAGTTGTTCTCATGTACTCACAAAGCTTTTTATATCTCTGCATTCAGGGTCCATATCACACGCACAAAAATCAATTGTTGGTTTTCTGATCAAGGAGTTAATTGTCTAAGGAGAATCAAGGTGTGTTTTTTTATATATATAATGTGCCTGGCACGTTTTGTGACAAGGTGACTAGATCAGCCATCCCCTTGACTAAAGCATCAAGGCCTTACTGGGAATTCCATCTCTCTCTAACCTGAGGGAGTCACTGATTGATATGCAAAAAAAAAGAAACCCCTCAGGACTAGAAGGCAGAAGGGGACAGGAAAGCTAGTGATAGGGAACCCAAGGCTGAGTAAGGACAGTGTTGACATGTAGTGGGGTTGTTAGCCATTGTCATAGGGCAACATGTGTACTAACTGTTTAATGAGAAACTATTTTGTTCTGTAAACCTTCATCTAAAGTGAGAATAGCAGCACAACTGGAAGAACTGTGCATGTAGAAATTTTTGAAATGGTGTGTCTTTGGCTCTGTATATTTTCACACACAAAAAAAAAAAAGGTCGAGAAGGGAGAGGGTTGACATGTCGTGGGGTTGTTAACCAATGTCATAAAACAATATGTGTACTGACTGTTTAATGAGAAACTATTTGTTCTGTAAACCTTCGCCTAAAGTACAATAAAATAAATAAATAAACAGTACAATAATAAATAAATAAATACATTTGTAAGAAACAAACAAAAAAAAAAAACCCTGCAAAACATTTATTGAATGATTTCTGTGGTCCTACCACTATAACACTTGACTTTTTTTAATGTTTAGTTTTCAATATGGTTTTTAATACATGCACATGGCTTCTAAAAATTAAAAATATACTAAAGGTTATACAAGGAGCCCTGGTGGTGCAATGGCTAGGTGCTTTGCTGCTAATCGAAAGGTCGGCGGTTCAAACCCACCAGCCACTCCATGGGCAAAAGCTGTGGCAGTCTGGTTCTTAAAGATTATAGCATTGGAAACCCTATGGAGGCAGCTCTACTCTGTCCTATAGGGTCACTATGAGTCAGAATCAACTTGATAGAAATGTTTTTGCTGTTGTTTTTTTAAATAAAGGTTATATACAGTGAAAAATAAGACTTCCTTTCTCTCCTATCCCAATTTTCCTTCTTAGAACTGCTGAGAAACTTCTGGGTCAGTTTTTTCTGTGTCTGTGTGTGTGTGTGTATTTCCCAGAGATATGCTGTGCATATACAGACATATTGATGTATATTTCTAACACATATGGGCAGGTATTTTTATATAATTTTTTTCCTCTCAAATACATCCTGTGGTAGGCAATGTTGCCCCCATTTTGTAGATGAGGATATTGAGACTGAGCGAAGGTAACTTACTCAAGGCCACATGGTAAATGGCAGAGCTGGAATGCAGACCAGGAGTTCTGGTTTTAAGCAGAACTGAACCAAGATTCATAGGCATGCCAGGCAAGGTAATGGTTAGATCCTCCAGGCAGGCTCACTTTTGCCCTGCTTCAAACCTATATTTTTAAAAATGTTTCTTCACCATTTACTTAGATGAGGAGGTGAGGGCTTCACAAAGGAAGAACAGAAATGAGCCACATGTATGGTCTTTCCTCTCTTCCAAGGAGTTCAGCTCAGGCCCCAGCTTGCACATAAACCAGAAAACCAAACTCGTTGCCATCGAGTTGATTCCACCTCCTGACGACCACATGTGTGTTAGAGTAGAACTATGTTCCACAGAGTTTTTAATGGCTGTAATCTTACGGAAATGAATTGCCAGGCCTTTCTTCCATGGTGCCACTGAGTGGATTCAAACCCGCAACCTTTTAGTTAGTAAACCTGTTGTCCTTGAGACCCATCCTGACTCATAGTGACCCTATGGGACAGAGTAGTATGGCCCCATTGGGTTTCCAAGGCTGTAATCTTTATAGAAGCAAATCGTCAGGTCTTTTCTCCCACGGAGCAGCAGGTGGGTTCAAACCACCGACCTTTCGGTTAACAGCCGAGCACATAACCACTTCGCCACCAGCCACGTGTAAATTGTTTGTGCCACCCAGAGGCTTGTAAATTGCATATACCACTCACCAAAACGGTGTGTAACCAGAGCCCCCATTCTCAGAAGGCAGTTCAGGGGCCACCAGTTATTACACAACCTTACTCCTACCCTGAGCTTCTTATTACAATGTCCAGCTTGCTAGTGATGTTTTAGCTTCCTATTCATGCTTGAGCCCTTGTGCAGACTGGCAGCCCAGCCTGGCCTGTGCCTTACCTGTCCCAGGTGCCAGGTGCCAGCCCTCCGTCAGTAGTTATGCATCCTTCATAGAGGTCAGAGCTGTCTACACTGGTGGTAGAGTATACACATCTGGGAAAAAAGAAAACAGAAAACAGTTGCTGTTGAGCCAATTCCAACTCATGGCGACCCCATGTATTACAGAGTAGAACTGCTCCATAGGGTTTTCAATGGCTGAGATTGCCAGGCCTGTCTTCCGAGGCACCTCTGGGTAGGTTCGAACCATGAACTTTTCATGTAGTAGCTGAGCACTTAACCATTTGCACCACCCAGGGACTCCTACGTATCTGAAGTCACCCTGATACTCAGAGAGCCTAGACCTCTGTCCCTGGGGTAGTAGAGATTCACAGAGCTGGCTCAGGCAGTCCTGACACCACCATCATGACCGAAGCAGCTACTGCTGGGTCCGTCCTGAAGCCAGATGGGTTGCTTGACATCTCAGTGGGAGTTCTCACCACCACTTGTCAGAACAGCCTGTTAGGTGATGGGCAGGTTGAGAAGAAGGAACTGCCCCATGAAGACTCTGATGTGGAGTCATATTTGTGGCCAGGGTTTCCTTAGAATGCCCCCCGGAAGTTTCTGGGTGCTGGTAGGTTGAGCCTCGAGTGGGAAAGGGTCCACTGTTTAGAGAGCGTTGTCTAACCAGAAGTTCAGGGTCTAGCACATGCGCCCACAGGGAAATGCTGTCAACAGACCAAACTCTGTTTTTCAATTGTGCATATACCAGCTGCATGATTAGAATTTTACTTCCTGCAGCTCCCAAGATTGCGCTGTGTTGCATGGCTTTTACGTTATCATTTTTCTTCATTGACAGGTAATAAGGAGGGGGCACATTCTTCTACCTTCTGGGTGCTACTGAGTATTATCTTGGGAGCAGTGGCCATGCTGTGCAAAGAACAAGGCATCACCGTGCTGGTAAGGCCCAAGGCCGACACAGGCCCATCTCCCTTCCTAGAAAGACATCTTAGTCTGGCGCTACCTCTTTGACCTCCTGCTTCTGCCAACCATTGCTGACCCAAAGTCACAGACCTTTCTGGACCAACTGCTGCTGCTGTCATGATTCTGGCATTTCAGATGAGTAATTGACTGTCTCTGTTGACTATCGTTAGCCTCTGGTGGGAATGTTGAGTGAGCAATTCTTAAGGAGCAGTGATTATTCATTCTTTAGAGGTCCTATAGCAGAAGAGAAAAGAATGGTTTGAGTTTTGGGGGATCCTCTCAGCAGTCCTGAAAACAGCAGAGGGCTAACCCCAGTAATGTTTCAAATCCTGGATTTGGAAAGGGTAGTGGGTAGTTTAGAAATGATGAAATGGTAGCTCAGCCATTCACTCAGCTCCTCCTGTGTACATACATTCATTCACTCATTCTCTCTCTCTCTCTCTGAAACTCACCTGTGTTTATAACTGATCTCCGTGTGAGGATGAGACTTTAAACCAACACGGGCACCAGAGTATTCTGTGTATATGAATGTTTCAAATAAAATTAAAACATCAGTTTTTGCTCTAGTACTTAAAAGATGAGCATATGACAGTGCTAATGTTTCAAGCAGAGCTTTGTTTTCAAAGGGTTCTTTTTAAGCCTAGTGTGCCTTTTAATCATGTATTTTAATTTGGGGCCTTGAAGTTTTTTTATATAATATATAGCGTATGTGTCATGTTATTTGGTTGGTTTTTAGTCTGTTTTGGAGTACGTTTTGTTTAGGATATATAGGTAAAACCCAGATGTTCAACTTCAGAAAAAAAAAACAAACTCAATCTATTTCATATCTTAAATTCTATTTCGTTTTTAAAATCAAGTTACCCAACCATTGTTTTAACTACTTTTTGTCTATTGAGTAGTAATTAATTCACATACAATAAAACACAGATTTTAAGTGTATGGCTTTAATTTGGACAAACATGTATGCCTGTGTAACTTCCATCAAGATATACAACATTTCTATCACCCCAAAAAGACCCATGTGCCTCTCTCCCTCCCAGAAGCAACCTAACAGTGTTTTTAAAAATGAGAATAATCAAAGAGTCCTTAAATAACAGCAGCTTGAAAACCACCATCCTGAGTGATGACATGCATGTAGCTAGAGACTAGGATAAATGCATATCTTATGTATAATTTTTATATCGTAAATGTTATCTGCAAGAGGCTTAATACGTGTTTATATATATATATATATATATATTTAATATTGTGATGATGTTACCGCAATAATATGGATTGGAGCCGCCTGCCTCAATAGCCAATTCTGAGATGGGGTGAGGTGAGCAGCAAGAGTTTTATTATATATAGATATATAGGAGACAGAGGGGAATAGATTCCTCCAAAAAACCCATCTCTCCCATTGGAGATGGGCTGAAGGCTTTTATAGGGACAGGATTATGGGTCTTAGAAGTTTGTATTAGTTCCTCTTTGAGGTGGTCACGTCACAGATGAGTTAATCTTTTCTTGGGGGTTATGTGGTAACATCTTGGTTTTCTTGTCCCAAGATGAGTGCTTTGTTCGGTTTGCCATTCTTAGATCATTCTCACTTATTTTACTCTCCAAGGAGGAACATCAGTTAATCTTAAACCTTTTGTAGAGACTGGAACTGGAGGGAAAAACAAGATCATGAGACAATGTGGTGGTTAGCAATGGGGAATAAATAATAGTGAGCTGGGCCTATGCAGCCTCTTCCAGTGAGACCAGTTATTTCATATTTTATCTCAAAGATAAACTGTTGCTTTAGTCACATAATCAAACCAGTCAGGTTCACTTCTTGAAGAACTTCTGTGTTTGAGGTCCATGCTGTGTACGCCCTGTGAGGAATGCTTTATACTTCATATTCTGATTCCTCTGGTACCAGACTCTCTCCACACAGTAGCCATAATCATCTTTTTAAAACCTAGATTTTACAGGTCACTTCCCTCTTGAAAAGCCTTCTGTAGCTTCTCACTGTACTTAACCCAGAACCCAGAGCTTCGGCTCACACCTCACACCTCACACATGCACTGTTTGTTCCTATAGCACATCAAGCTCTTTCTGCCTCAAGGCCTTTGCAAGGGCTGGTCCCTCAGCCCGGAGAGCCCCTTCCGCTCTTCCTTTTTCTCATCCTTTAGTTCATAGTTTAAATGTCTGCTTCTCAGAGAGTCCCCGCCCCTCGAAGGTAAGTCACATTTCTCTGCATGCTCCCTCTTCACCCATTGTTCACTATCAGAGCAGCTGGTTTGCTTCTTCCGTAACATTTCACACTCTGAGGATCCTATTCATTTGTCCCTTTGTTGTCTGCCTCCCCCACTAGACTTAAGTCCATGAAGACAGGGTCGTTGTCTGTTTTTGTATTCCCAGAGATAAGCCCATATTCATACAGTAAATTCTCAATAGGTGTTCACTGAATGGTTGAGTCAATTTGTCAAATAACACAGTTGCTAAATATTTTGTAGCAGTCTAGCATATATGCTAATGAATTAAACAAGTACTGTGTGTGTGTCATTTTATATTCAGCTTCAGCTGGAAATGTCCAGGGGAGAGGCAAGCGCTCTGTAAACAGTAAAGACACACACCTCCTGTGTTTGACCTGAATAGAGGCTGGGATTGAAGCCCCAAGAAGGGAGAGGCGTTGAAATTCACCTTTCCTTTTCTTCCAGTCTAGCCAGTTGTCTGCCTTATGTCATCAGAGCGGAATTTAGAAATTAGGGATGTGAGCAGAGGTAAAGAAATAGAGAACAAAGACATGGGATTTAAAGGACCCATATAGCAATAGCTTGGGGGGAAAAAAAAGCAGTCGAAGCTATTTAGAGGCCGACAGAAATTAAGGTTAAGATTAGCAGTGTCATCAGGAACTATGTATCAGTTTAAGGTTAGCTGGCAAGGAAGTGATATGGAAAGAATTAGTATGGCAAGATACAGGAATCTCATGAGCTCTGCTTTTTTTAAACCAAGGTTTCTCGGTCTCAGCACCATTGATATTTGGGGTCAGACAGTTCTCTGTCATGGGGGCCTATCTGGTGCATTGTAGGATGTTTAGCAGCATCCTGGCCTCTGCCCACATTGCCAGTGTTACTCCCTCAGTCGTGACGATCTAAAATGTCTCCAGTCATTGCCAAATGTGCTCTGAGGAACAAAATCATTCTCTGCTGAGAACTGCTTCTCTAAACCCCTCTCAGAGTGGTGTTTGTGGACCAGCAATATCCACGTTCTCTGGGAGCTTGTTAGAAATCCAGGATCTTAGACTCCACCCCAAGCCTGCTGAATCAGAGTCTCCGTTTTAACAGGGATCCCAGGTGATTCCCACATACATTAATGTTTGAGAAGCCCTAAAAACTTCTGTGGCGTTTACATGAATAACAATATGTGGAAATTTAGCTGTTTTTGAAATTCTGATTAAAGTGTTGACATTTTGATGACCCATTTATGAGGGAAGGAAGAGAGAATGCCAGTCTTGTGCTTGGCTCAGTCCTCATGACCACAAGGCCCCGTCATTCCTTGGCAACTATTCTATAGCTCAAGGACAGAAAAATACAGCTTGAGGAGTCAGCTGCAGGAAACAGGGCATCTACATTCTAGAAAATGGCTTCCTCCCAGGCATTAATGGTATTCTGCACTAAGCTCACGCATCACATGGGTGAATAGAATCAGGATTCTTTGAAATGATTAACCCAGCGCTGGCCCGTGTACTGGATAATTAATGACTCCCTGCATTTATGGGAGAGGATTAAGTAGAGATGTCATCCTTTCTCTGAAAACCTCGAATTACTGCTGGCTTCTGGTGATTTATCATCTTCTTTGCCACAAAGCCCCACATTGGAAAGACCCAAATCATTTAGGGGCAGTGTTAACCATATAAATTGTGTATCGTCTGACTTTTTTATCCAGCTTGGGCAGGGAGTTCGGCTAGATGAGGCTGCCTGTAGCAGTGACATTTGTAGAAGGTCCTTTGCAGGGTAGAGAATAGATTCCAAGGATCATGGATCTTTCAGCCTGTAATTATAGGTATAATAGCTGCAAAGGCTATTATTCACCTGCTAGAGGAAACTATTCCAGTGCTACTGGAGACTTGTTAGTACCGGCAAGAGGGGGCATTGGGGGTTCAGTGGTAGAGTTCTCTATTTCCACGTGGGAGACCCAGGTTTGATTCCCGGACAGTCTACCTCATGTGCAGCCACCACTCATCTGTCTGTGGAAGCTTCTGTGTTGCTATGATTCTGAACAAGTTTAAGCAAAGTTTCCGGACTGAGACAGAATAGGAAGAAAAGCCTGATGGTCTCCTTCCATAAATCAGCTGATGAAAACCCTGTGGATCACAGCAGTCCGATCTACAACCCATCATGGGGATGGCACAGGACTGGGCAGCATTTCTTTCCATTCCATTGTGCGTGAGGTCACCATGAGCTGGGGACCGACTCAATGGCAGCCAACAACTACAACAGTAGCGTAGGTGGAGCTCCAGTATCAGGCTCCCAAAATTCAGTGGTTTAAAATAATTGAAGTTATTGATTATTCACTGAACAGTTGTGGGCAGAGCTTCATATCGATAAGGGGTGGTTGTCCTCCACACAATGGACCCAGGCTGATGGTGGGTCTACTGTCTTCAATGTGTAGTTTCCAGAGTCACCCTACTCACCTCCATCACCACCGGCTAGAAGGGAGAAGCCAACTGGTGGAGCAAGCTTGGGTTTTATAACCAGAACTCCAAATGATGTATCTCACTTCTACCCACATCTACAGACTAGAACTCAGTCACGTGGCCACCCTCCACTGCAGGGAGACTAGGAGAAGCACTCTAGCTGTTTGCCCAGCAAGGAGAGAAAACAGTGAACAACTAGGTGTTTGCCTCAGAGATCTCCACAGCTTCATGAGATATTATTATTTATGTTCTACGCCCACTCGTACTAAACCCTTCAGACTTGCCTAAATGAGTCAGAACTTGAGTTTCTTGAGGTTTAATTACATGTGTGGCTGGATTTATAGAGGTTGATGGCTGCTTTTATCTTCTTAGGCATAATTACTTCCTAGGTAGCTATTGATGGCTGCTTTTATCTTCTTAGGCATAATTACTTTCTAGGTAGCTATTCTATTACATGAACTAAAGGAGAATCAAGAAAAGGGGGGAGGGAAGGAAGAACAGGTGCTTATAGGGTTGAGCAAGAGGACAGGCACCTCTAGGGAATTCGTTCCTGGGAAACCCAAATTCCTAGCTGTACTGAATCTTATCGTAGTGTTATATGCATATTATAAAATTATTACTAACGGAGAATTACTAGATAATAACTTTGATATACTATATTACCATGAACTGATTTCATAGAAACATAGAATTCTTTTTAGAGCTGAAGAGGCCTTCTGTGATTATCTGATCGATTCCATTTCTTGTCTAGATTCAGATTTTTCGGAAAAATTGTGAAGTATATAATTGCTACCAAATTAGAGTTCAGCTTTCCCACCCTTGATTGCCTTGCTTTGCTTTCTTAGGGTTTGAATGCAGTATTTGACATCCTGGTGATAGGGAAATTAAATATCCTGGAAATGGTCCAGAAGGTACTACATAAAGAGAAGTCATTAGAGGTGAGTATATACTTTTTGTCTCCAGCCCAGACATCAAAAATGTCAAGTACCAGCTGATTTTAAATGCCATTTTCAAAGTATGTCTTGTGCTTTTGAATTCAAAAATAGCCAGCCCTTTAAAGCACAATGTCAAAGTCATTGGGGTAGAATTGCTGTCCATTTGTACCTGGCTTGGCCACCGTTATATTTGAAAACCTGTGATGTCAGCGGCTCTGCGGTTTCCTTCCAGAACTTTGGGGTGCTCAGGAATGGCTGTCTCCTCTTCAGAATGACTCTCCTGGCCTCGGGGGGAGCAGTTATGCTCTACATACGTTGGAAAATCATGGGCACCGGCCCACCAGCGTTTACGGAGGTGGACAACCCAGCCTCCTTTGCCGACAGTGTGCTGGTCAGGGTGAGTTCTGGACCTCTTCCCCTTTGGATTATTTTCTTTCCCCACTACATTCCCAGATCCTTCATCCCTCCTTCTCATCTCAAGTCCCCACCACCCACAAAATCTTTAATAAATGGGGTGTTTCCATTGTTATTTGCCAGTACTAAGTATTATTCTAGGATGAAACCAGGATTTTGTTTTGTTTTTATTGTAAAAAAAAATACTTGTATATATGCATATATATGTGTATGTGTGTGTATATATATGTATGTATATAAAACACAACATTTGTCAATTCAGCGTTTTTCAGATGTACAATTTAGTGACATCAGTTACACTAACAATGTTGTGGAACCATCATCTATTGATTACAACTTTCCCATCACCATAAACAAAAACCCACTGGTTCCCAAACAATGGTTCCCCCCTTTCCCCTCCCTGCTGCCCCTGGTAACCACTAGGGTTGGTTTGTATACATTTGCCTATTCTTGTTATTTCATATAAGTGAGATCTTGCAGTATTTGCCCTTTTGTGATTGACTTACTTCACCCAGCATAATGTTTTCAAGGTTCATCCATGTTGTAGCATGGATCAGGACTGCGTTTCTCTTTATGGCTGAGGAGTATTCCATTGAGAAACCAGGTTTTTATCACTAGGGATTAAGATGGTGTAAACTCCTTGTGTATCTTTTGTAACTGCAAGAGGGGTGGTTCCTTCTAAGGTCAGATTTCCCAGCTGCCTTGTTACCTTGTTTCCTAACCCCATTGCTTTTGTTATAAAGGAAACTGATGTGGCTGGGTTAAGACAAAATTCAACAGTATCAGTTGTATTTCTGAAAGTCTAGGAACATCAAGACTCTCTTTATTCTTTAAATTTGCTTTTTCTAAAGGCAAGGGTGTCAAGCTGCAAGTTCTTAGCTGTGTATTTCATAGAAACAGAAATCAAGAGAATGACCGCAGAACCACGTTCTTATGTGATTAGGGACATAGGTGACCCCTGGGCCTCCGATTTCCTGAGTTGCAGACTTGGGGCATTACTGAGTAAATGGAGCATAGTTTGACCAAAAATGTAACATGGATAGCCTAGTCTGTTGGCTTTGCTCTATTTCTATTAAAATCGAATGCATTTAATAAATTCCAAATGGCAGCCCCATACCCAATACAAAGCTAGGCAGCGTTTTAGACGAAGCCTGTGAGTGCTTCAGAAGTGAAATAGGATATGTATATATGTATTTTTTTAAAGTTCACTGTCAAATAAATGTTTATTTTCCCTTTGACTGACAGGCCATCAACTATAATTACTACTATTCATTGAATGCGTGGCTGCTGCTATGTCCCTGGTGGCTGTGTTTTGATTGGTCAATGGGCTGCATCCCCCTCATTAAGTCAGCCGGTGACTGGAGAATAATTGTACCAGCAGCACTGTGGTTCTGCCTGATCGGCCTCCTATGCCAAGCCCTGTGCTCTGAAGACAGCTACAGGAGAAGGTAAGAGGCAGCGCTGAGTTTTAACTTGCACACAGGGTTGAGTCAGAAGCATTTTGCTAAATCCAGCACTGATCATTTTAATGATTCTGTGGAAGTCATGTCTAAGAATGTTTCTTTCAAATACGTATTTATGGCTAGGATCAGTTCTATCCATTAGAAGTCCATTGCCTAGCTACAACTAGTGGGGAGTGGACTTGGAGGAGGCGGGTATGGGGGACGGCTTCATCTCCCCGCCCTTCCCCCCAGAGAGTAGCATTTTGAGATCCTTTTCACGGTAGGTGGTAAAGAGTATAGTCAGAGCAAAGGGTGTAATTGCTGTGCATTGTGCCCATTAGTTCACAGTTGTCTTCCAGAAAACCCCAGTGGATGCTATCGTGGCTCCTTGTGTTGGGTTCACAATTAGCCGCTGCCCCAAAGAGACCATTCTTTCTCGCCAGAAAAAAAACGGGGGCGGGGAACAAAGGTGTTTCGTGAAAAAGAAGACTGAGATTATTTTATATAAGCCTAAGTGTTTATGGAATTAAATTAGTAATTTCTCAAACTAAATTAAAGTTCTAAGTTTACCTGTGTCTTAAATTGGTTCGTAATTCTAAAGGACAACAGACTTTAGTCCCAGTTTACTTATGTAAGTGAAATAGGATTAAAAAAAAAAAAAAAAAAACTTTGGGCACAAGGCCCAGGAAATAGCCTCCAGATTTGACTTGGCTTCTTAATCTGTCCTCTTGCATTATCTGGGACCCTGGAAATCACTGACTAGTTCCAGAAGCATTTTAATACTCAGCTTTCATTTTGCTTGATTCAAAGTTGTGGTGATCTGACAAACCAAAAATGATATTTGTTTATTTCAGATTTTATAAAGTTTAAACTAGTTATTATTTTTTTGTTAAGTTGGGGTTAGGAAGGAGAATACATTTTTTTCTGTGGAAACTACATTTCACTCTTTGGACCTAATATCCATTGAGCTACTCAGTGCGGAGTAGGTGAGTTAGTAAGGACTCACAAATGTCATCCTTCTAACTTTACTGATGGGACTTGTAAGTTGTATCCATATGCTTGATGATAAGTGCCCTAGTAATATGTTTATGTTTTGTCCCAGTTCTGCCAGGCCAAACCCCCTCTACTCGTGACATTTTTGTGGGGCTTAATGATGCCTTTTCTCAGTTGAAGGCATGGCAGAGAAAAAGGTCTTTATCATTAATTTAATGTTGAATAGGACCTCTTCTTGCGAAGTCTAAGAATAGCCGTTTTAAATATTTTTCATTTTCCAGGATCCTTACATTGGGCCTGGGATTTCTCGTTATCCCCTTTCTTCCTGCAAGTAACCTGTTCTTCCGAGTGGGGTTTGTGGTCGCAGAGAGAGTTCTCTACCTCCCCAGTGTTGGGTTCTGCGTGCTGCTGACCTTCGGATTCGGAGCTCTGAGTAAACATGCTAAGAAAAAGGTAATGACCCAAGAGCGGTGCCATTTAAGGTGGTGCAAACAGTTAAGAGTTTGGCTACTAACTGAAAGGTTGGTGGTTCGAATCCACTCAGACCAAAACCAAACCAAACCCGTTTCCATCGAGTCGATGCCAACTCATAGCGACCCTATAGAACAGAGCAGAACTGTGCCATTAGTTTTCCAAGGAGCGGCTGGTGGATTCGAACTGCAGACTTTTTGATTAGCAGCCAAGCTCTTAACCACTGCGCAGCCAGGGCTCGCGTCTACCCAGAGTCATCTCAAAAGAAAGGCCTAGCGACCTACTTCTGAAAAATCAGCCATCGAAAACACTATAGAGCACAGTTATACTCTGACACATATGGGGTCACCATGAAATCAGAATTGACTTGACAGCAGTTGATTTAATTTTTTCTTTTTCTTTTGGTGCCATTTATGACCAAAATTGTTGGATGGATTTTAACTAATGATATCTACCATGTCTCTCTGTTCTTAAGAAGCTAATTGCTGCTCTCGTGCTCGGAATTTTATCCATAAACATGCTGAGATGCATAGTTCGTTGCAGTGAGTGGCGGACTGAAGAACAGCTTTTTAGAAGTGCCCTGTCTGTGTGTCCTCTCAATGCTAAGGTACGTAGATTGCCATATTGCTTTTATAAAGACTACTAGGTCATGTTTTAAGTTCAGCGTCTGAATGTCTACCTTCATACAGAATCTGGCACAAGACCATGACCAAATACTTTGTTTTTCTATGTTGTTGTTGTTTAATGATTTTGATAAGATTCATTCAAGTTCCACTTTGCCACAGTGATTCAAAAGAAAGATTAAGTCAGATATTACCAGTGAAACAGCAGATTACTTAAATAATGTCTTATCCATGTTCCAGTTAAGTCATTCACCTTGTGAAGTGGTGGCAAGGGTGGTTTTTATTGAAGCAGTCTGATAGAAATTTATTTCACTTGGATTCTTGATGAATCCAAGCTGTTCATTTAACCAGCTCTGTCTCTTTGGGTAAAACTAAACTTTTTCGAACTTTTAGTACCTTTATCTGTAACATGGAGATAATACCTGTCTCCTGAGTTTGTTGTGAGGGCTTAACAAAACACTGCATCAAAAGTGTCCTAACATGGTGTTTTAGCACATAGTAGATGCTCAAGAAATGTTAGCTTTCTTAGGCCCATTTTAAGTATTGTTAGTTGCTGTTGAGTCTGTGCTGACTCATGACAACTTTATCTAACAGAACGAGATGTTGCCCAGTCCTGTGCCATCTTCACGATTGCTAAATGACAGGAAGGGAATGCTGTTTGCTCGAAAGAGGGGAGAGGGCTTTAAGTTAGAGGAATTTTCTGTTAGTGTAAATTATTATTACCAAATAATGATACACTCTCTCTTGGGTTATCAAAATTGGAGGTGTCTAGGATGGTTACATGTGCTCTTCTGGGGAAAAAAAAAAGCTCTCTGGGGTTCCATCTCATTTTCACATTCTATATATAAAGAAAAGCAGTGATTTCAGGCAAAAATAAGTAAATACATCTAATGAACAGTTGATTCTTCTTGTGGCCCTGAAGTTAAGACTAGTATAAAAAGTGCCGACTCCTTGTTTGTCTTTTTCTTGTAGTAAAAAATCTTGTTCCTGTCTTGTAGTTAGAAGAGTTAGATAAAGGAGAGAGTTACTTCTAAGTTTTCTCTTTAATTTGATTTTGCTGACCTGTCACTTTTTTTTATGCCACTAAATATAAATTGCCTGTGATTTAATTTCATAAATGTTAGTAGACTTGCTTTATTTTTACTTTTCTGTCTGAATAGGAGTTATTACCCCTTCTATTTATATAGTTCTTCCCCACAAGAAATTCAGATTTCTCTGTTGAGGCTCTATAATTAATCTCCATTATCCTCTCTCTCTCTAAGGCCTTTAGAAAGAGGGTATTATTTTATGTCTCCAGATGGGAGAAACTGAGGCATGGAAAGATTAAACTGACATTATATAAGCTAGTAATTGAGGTAGCTAAACTAGACTGGTATGGTGCTGGACCCCAGGTTACTCTAGTAAATGAGGGGTTAAAGGGACATATATGATGCCTGAGCCTTCTGCCCCAGTGAATAATTTCACATGTTACAGGCTAGAAGACACAGGGTATGCACACATGTGCATACACACACTTACTACATATGTGTGTCATTTCTGTTTTTAATTTTAAGGCATACATACAAGACCCCATCTTCGAAACAAACCCAGTGGTGATAGTCCTTTCCAAGAACTGTTCACAGTGATGCAGTTTAGTGTAAACAAGATAGGTATAAAGCTAGGTTGAGCTTAGGGAAGAGATCACATTGAGGAAGATTACAGTTTTGTTCAACCCCATTGCAGCAGAAACATTTTCTGAACGGTCTCCACTTGATAGTCCTTCAGTGTTAAGCGAGCAATTGGCAAACCAAGCCAAACCTCTTGCCATCTAGCCAACAAAGTACAACTGTCCCATAGGGTTTCCAAGAAGCGGCTGATGGATTCAAACTGCCGACCTTTTGGTTAGCAGCCATAGCTCTTAACCACTGTGCGATTAGGGCTCCTAAGCAACTGGCAACTAGCTATAAATTAGGCCCAGATTTACAAACCAAGACTCATCTTTTTCAAAAGATTGCCAATATCCATGTCTGTAGTACCTTACCTGTGCTTGGGCTGCATTTGAATTACCCACAGTGTCTTGCATACGTAGGTACTCAGTATCAGCTATTGAATTGAACCAGATGGGGAGTTCAATTCATTGAGCCCTCTGTGATACTTGATACCAGGTGTCTAATTATATTTATACTTCATTTTCATTTTGAGGCTTAAAAGTATGTTGCAGTTAGTATCAGCTCTGTAATACAATTCTAAATTCTCTTAACAATGAAGAAGATCACATACCACAGTGAGCTCTCACTGAAGGAATGACCCAGGATGAATTACAGAATTTAATGTGCTTAATTTTTTTTTTAATTTAATGTCAAATATTGGCAGAACATTTACAGCTAGCAAACTGGTTTTAGTGCTGGTGTTAGTTGTGCATTTCATTAGTGATTCTTTTACTTCACTTGCACCCAGGTGTTATTGGGCTGCACTGGTTGTTTTTTTTAATTTTTTTAAAATTTTTTCCCATACAAAAACTTATACATACATTGTTATGTGACCCTAATTGCTCTCCCCATACTGTGACAGCACACTCCTTTCCACCCGATTCCCCATGTCCATTCAGCCAGCTCCTAACCCCCTCTGCCTTCCCATCTCACCTCTGGACAGAAGCTGCCCATTTAGTCTCTTGTATCTACTTGAGCTAAGAGGCACACTCCTCACAAGTATCACTTTATGTCCCACAGTCCAGTCCAATCCCTGTCGGAAGAGTTGGCCTCGGAAATTGTTTTAGTTCTGGGCTGATAGAGAATCTGGGGCCATGCTTTCCAGGGTTCCTCCAGTCTCAGTCAGACCATTAAGTCTGGTCTTCTTACTAGAATTTGAGTTCTGCACCCCACATTTCTCCTGCTCCATCAGGGACTCTCTGTTGTGTTCCCTGTCAGGGTGGTCGTTGGTGGTAGCCAGGCACCATCTAGTTCTGGTCTCAGTCTGATGAAGTCTCTGGTTTATGTGGCCCTTTCTATCTCTTGGGCTACTACTTCCCTTAGGTCTTTGGTGTTCTTAACTCTCCTTTACTCCAGGTGGTTGGGACCAATTGATGCATCTTAGATGGCCACTTGCAAGCTTTTAAGACCCCAGACGCCAGTCATGCACTGGTTGTTTTTATCTTCTGCTTTCCTGTGCTTGTGAATCACAAAGGCTAGAGGGAAAATGGAAGAGTAATCGGCTTTTTCAGTCTTTTACATCCCACAGAAACAAAAATCACTCATTCTTTAAACACCATTTTAAGTAATTGGATTTTAAGGGGTTTGTTTGTTTGTATAACAAGGGGTTATCTAGGCAGCTATTTTCTATTCAAATAATTCCCTCTATAAGCCGTAGCTTAAAGCTGACCTCTGAATACGCCTGTTTACCAATTCTTAATTACAGAAAGCTTGCCTGCTAGGGCTGTATCCAATTTTTAACTTGTTCCATTTCAATAACCACAGTTTATATTTCCAGAGTGGCCGATCTTTCTCCCTCGGTCTTCTGGTCTGGGTGGAGAAGAGAACACTGTCTGTACTGCAGAGGGCAGTTGAACTCTTTGTCTGAGCTTTTTACTGAGAAAACAGTATTTCCTGTAACAAAGGGAAGCAGCAGGAGCTTGGGGTGGGAGAGGCGGGAGTCCTGCTGAAGTCTGTGTCTCCAAGCTGTGTTTGTATTCTTGCCACCACAAGGACAACGCTGGGAAGTGAAGTCGGATTCTCCTGCCTTCCTTTCATTTGTCAGGAGAGGAGAGGTGAAGTCATACATCCAGGCTGGGGGATGGGGAGCACAAACCCTAACCATTACGAGCCCGCTTTTTAAAAATGTGTGCTCTGGTGATAGCATTAATTGAGCCTCTTCTGAGCTATGATTTGAAGATGCTAGTGCCAGGAGCCCTGGTGGCGCAGTGGTTAAGGGCTCTGCTGCTAACCAGAAGGTCCGCAGTTTGAATTCACCAGCCACTCCTTGGAAGCCCTATGGGGCAGTTCTACTCTGTCCTATGGGGTCACTATGTGTCAGAATCGACTCAACAGCAATGTTTTTTTTTTTTTTTAAAAATACCTATTAATGGACAATAATTTGGTTCAGAAAGTTTATACAGTGTGGTGCACAGTCGTGTGTATTTATATCACCTGTGATTCCCCAGCTTGTGATTCTTTCTGTCAGATTATACTTTAAAATTGGCAAGTTAGAAATATCTCTGTTAACATATGTGCTTAAAGAACGACCATACCCTTTCAGGCATATTAGTATTTTTGAAGTAGGGCTATAATTGTGGGTTAAGATTGATAAGGCAGAATATAATTATATTTTCAGAGGTAGTTTTGAGGCACTGTTCAGAGTTATTGTGAGTTGAATGTGTTTAAACCATTACTGTATTTCACTACAAGCAACATGATTTTACTTTAAGGGAAAAAAATGGTATGAATGAGTGGATCTAGACTTTCCCTCCAGTAGCCGCCCCATCTCCACACAGTACCGTAAGGAACGGGCATGTTATAGTGAGAAGAACCACAGGCATTGGAGCCTGGGTTCAAATGCAGATGTTTAAGAAGTCAAAGCAGTCGATCAACTCAGAAGGGAAGATCATAGCAGCTCCCTCGCAGGGTTGTGAGGAGGAGAGAGGAGGCGGATATGGTACCAAACACCGCCCCTGGCATATAGGCAACACCAGCACGTGCCAGCTACCAGTATTACCATTACTATTGGTAGTCACTCTTACTGTAGCTAGTATCATGAGCATCCTTAACCTCATCTCCTCTAAGACTGCTGTTGGCCACAAAAGAAGGTTTTTGTGCATTGATACATACTTTTGATTCTAGTCCTCCTGAGTATGTAGTCTCACTACCCCGTTCTTAGTTCTGGTCCGAGCTACTTTCTTTGCAGTTTATTCTGAGCCAAAGTCCAGTTGAGAAAATGCCATCACTTGGCCTCCCAGGTGCGTGCGCGTTAAGATCACCTGAATTTCTGGTAGCCTTGCAACTCTGTGTCCTGTTTCCTTCTAGTCTCCTCTACCACCCTTTTCCTTCAGTCAGTTTAAGTGCTCTCCTCAGTCTCCCTGTGCATTACTGCATTCCCTCTGGGTTTCTTCTGCTTTTAGTTTGCTTGTTATTGTTGTTATGTGCCATCAAGTTGGTTCTGATTGATTTATAGTGACCCTATAGGACAGAGTAGAACTGCCCCATAGGGTTTCCAAGCAGGTGCTGGTGGATTTGAACTGCCAACCTTTTGGTTCGCAGCAAAGCTCTTAACCACTGCACCACCAGGGCTCCTTTAGTTTGATTAGAAAAGTAAAACGAGCTTATGGGTTCAGAGGAGTTACTACTGCTCTACCTGCTTGCTGTCTGGGCGATCACACCCACCCTGGGCTTGCCGTGTGCACATCCCAGCCTGCCCTGGGAACAACTAGCCTGCTCTTCTCCTGAGCTCGGGTGGTTCCCCTCGTCTCTCTACAGGACTTCTCAGAAGACTTCAGATCAACATGATTCTTAGCGCCCTCCCTGATCACAGTTACAGCCCTTAAAAGCCATTGCCACCCATTTAGTTCTGAAACTTGTTGTTGCTCGTTGCTGTCCAGTCGGCTCTGACTCAGGGCGACCCCGTGTACAACAGAACAAAATGTTGCCCAGTCCTGCACTGTCTTCATGATTGTTGGTGTGCTTGAGTCCACTGTTGCAGTCACTGTGTACTTTGAGTGCCTTCCAACCTGGGAGGCTCATCTTCCAGCACTATATCGAATGGTATTCTGTTGTGATCCATAGGGCTTTCGTTGGCTAATTGTCAGCAGTAGATCACTAGACCTTTTCTTCCTCGTCTGTCTTAGTCTGGAAGCTGCACTGAAACCTGTCCACCATGGGTGACCCTGCTGCTATTTGAAATACTGGTGGCATAGCTTCCAGCATCATAGCAACACACAAGCCACCACAGTACGACAGACTGACAGACGGATGGTGGTCTGAAAGTTAGAAACCTCAAATTCATTCTAGACACACTCCTCCACCCTCATATCTAATACATGGCCGATTTCTGTGATTTTTTTTCCTTCCTGCACATCCCTCACGTTCCTCCACTTCTCCCATCACCACCCTTGTCCACCTGCTGGCATCCCTGGACTGCAGCCTAGCCTCTCACTGGACTCCTAGTAGCTGCTTCTACCCCACTCACATCTGTTTTCTGCAGTGCAGCCAGTATGATTTATTTTTAATAAATGTAAATCCGATGATGCCTCTCCGCCAGCTCCCTACTCCTGCCTTACAAACCTTGCAGGGGCCTTCCATCATATGTAGGGCAAAGACAAAGGCTTCTGCCGCTGCTCATGATTCTCTGCACGGCCTGCTGCACCCGAGCTCGCCAGCCCTCCTCTCCTTCGCCCTCTGCACCCCAGAGACATGGGCTTCTTGTAGTTGCTCAGACGCATCAGGCTTCCTCCCGGCCCAGGCACTCTGTTCGTGTTGCCTCCTCCGCGTGGGATACTCTTACTCCACCTGCAACCCCTTTCCCTAGGAACCCCCCTTCTGGTCTCAGCCCCAGGTGCCTTCTTAAGGACAGCCTTCCCTGAGTCCCTCAAACCAGCCCCAGCGATTCCCCTTCCTTCAGAGCCCTCGGAATCTGCAGGGGATCTGCAGGGCTTTGCTCACGATTGTAAATGTAAATCTAGCTGATAGTCCAGTGCTCAGTGCCCCAGTGGGCATCCAGCCATTTCCTGAAGGAATGAAGGACGGAGTGTGTTATTAGCTATGAAGTACAATGCTTACAGTACTACACGAGAAAGGTGTCCTCCAAGAAAGGGCTGCATTTGTTTAAAATGAGTGGGCAGGCTAGTTGTTTATGTGTGACTGGACTTTGGTTATCTTAACTCTAACAGGGTAGTAGTAGTATGTAGTAGAGAATTTGAGGGTTTAGTAGAAAAAATAAGGAGCCCTGGTGGCACAATAGTTAAGTGCTTAGCTGCTAACAGAAAGGTCAACAGCTAGAACTCACCAGTGGCTCTGTGGGAGAAAAGACCTGGTGATCTGTTCCCAAAAGGACTACAGCCTAGGAAACCCTATGGGGCAGTTCTGCTCTGCCCTTTGGGGTCGCTATGAGTCAGAGTCTACTCGACGGCACACAACTTTAACAACAGTAATAAAACAACCCAATTTTTAAATTTTCCAGTTTTCTCTGGTGAGTTCTTCAGTGACTTCTCTTATCATACTTTAGGCATACTATCTGCCTGTCACCTCCCTTTCTTCTAATCTTTTCTGACAGGGTGGGCAATGAAAGTACAAGGAAGCCCCAGGCCTACCCTCTGTAGGATTTTAGCTGAGGCTCTGGTGGGTGATTTTTTTTTTTTTAATACCTGTTGTCTTCACTTAGAAAGTGTGCTAGGTACCCAGACTCTGAACGAACAAAGTTACCTGCTGACGGCCAAATTGTTATCTGCATTTCCAGGTTCACTACAATGTTGGCAAAAACCTGGCTGATAATGGCAACCAAACGGCTGCCATCCGATATTACAGGGAAGCTGTAAGGTACTGCACGCATATTGTCTCACATAAGAAATGTCATTTCTATTCACATAATGTTTTGACTTCCTAAGATTAAAACCCTGTCCCCTTTAAGGGCCCACCTTTAAGACAGCTTTGCCAGTTCCTGAGAGTAGTGAAAACTGCCAAGCATTGACGGCCAGCTTGGTTTCTCTCTCTCCACTTCCAGATTAAATCCCAAGTATGTTCATGCCATGAATAATCTGGGAAACATCTTAAAAGAAAGGAATGAGCTACAGGAAGCTGAGCAGCTGCTGTCTTTGGCTGTACAAATACAGTAAGCATTGTTTTTACAATTATGCTAGTGACAGAGAGACTGGTTCCTGCATTCCCTGGTCTAAGTCTTTCTTTTTCTTGTTTATCTTTTTTTTTTAAACGCTCTGCTAGGCCAGACTTTGCTGCTGCATGGATGAATTTAGGTATAGTGCAGAACAGCCTGAAGCGGTTTGAAGAAGCAGAACAAAGTTACCGGACAGCAATTAAACACAGACGAAAATACCCAGATTGTTACTACAACCTCGGGCGTTTGGTGAGCTGACGGTGCTCTTGTGGCTGTGGATGGAAAGATGTTTTTTTCCCCTTGTTTAGAATAAAAATGGCGGTAGTAACACATCTAGCACTCTACATTTTATAAAGTACTGTCACATATGTTTATCTCATATAAAGGTTGCTGTTTGGTTTCTTTATATGTAATTTTTTTTTTTAAGCTCTTATTAGAGAGCAATCCAACTCGAATTAATCGTACTTAATAGATCACAAAAGTAGTGAGTAGCATCTGGGATCTTATAAGCTTGTGAGCGGCCATCTAAGATACTCCACTGGTCTCACCAAGTCTGGAGCAGGGGAGAATGAAGAAAACCAAAGACACGAGGGAAAGATTAGTCTAAATGACTGATGGACCACAAGTACTACAGCCTCCACCAGACTGAGTCCAGCACAACTAGATGGTGCTTGGCTCCCACCACCGACTGCTCTGACAGGGATCACAATAGAGGATCCCAGACAGAGCTGGAGAAAAATGTAGAACAAAATTCTAACTCACAAAAGAAAAAGACCAGACTTACTGGTCAGACAAAGACTGGAGAAACCCCAAGAGTATGGCCCTCAGACACCCTTTTAGCTCAGTAATGAAGTAACTCCTGAGGTTCACCCTTCAGCCAAAGATCAGACAGGCCCATAAAACAATGAGACTAAAGGGGCACACCAGCCCAGGGGCAAGGACTGGAAGGCAGGAGGAGACAGGAAAGCTGGTAATGGGGAACCCAAGGTCAAGAAGGGAAGAGTGTTGACATGTTGTGGGGGTGGTAACCAGTGTCACAAAATAATATGTGTACTGACTGTTTACTAGTGTACTGTTTTGTTCTGTAGAACTTCATCTAAAAGTACAATAAAAAAAAGAAATCACAAAAGTAGTAAGTTAAACTAAGGAATAAGTTTAAAAAAATAAGTCCCTTGAGCCCAGTAAAACAATACTTCAAGGAGTAACTTCCTGCTAAACATCAGCTGCTCTGTTTTTAAAGCATGTATTGACTAAAAATGAAGATTAAGAAAACAAACCCATCATGTGATTTCTGAGCTTCCCGTCCATCTGTATTCTCCTTCCTCAAGGGAACTGCTCCTTTGATTTTCTTGACAGAAAACGAGCCTGCATACAAACAGCAAAATTCTTTAATCTAGAGTGCCTATCCACGCCCTTCAACCAACACTTTGATTTGGTTTTAAGAAACCAAACAGATATGTTGTTGTCATTAGCTGCCCGTGTGTCAGCCCCTGATTCATGGAGACCCCATGCACAACGCAATGCAGTGCTGTCCAATCTTGGCCCACCCTTGTGATCAGTTGCAGATCTGACAGTTGTCATCTGTAGGGTTTTCGTTGGCTGATTGCTGGAAGTAGATCTGCAGGCCTTTCTTCCAATCCATCTTAGTGTGGAAGCTCTGCTGAGACCTGTTCAGCATCACAGCAACACACAAGCCTCCACTTACAGATGGGTGGTGGCTGTGCATGAGGTGCATTGGTTAGGAGTCGAACCCGGGTCTCCTGCATAGAAGGAGAGAATTCTACCATTAAACCACCGCTGCCCCCATAAATAAATATGATCCTAGTATATTTAGTCTTAGGAGATAAAATTACTAAGGGGGAATCTTTTTGTTCATTTTAGCCAAACTGGAATATCTGTATGGTGACACACTTTTTAAAGAGATTTATATATAGTTGATTGACAAGCCTTGGTGGCACAGTGGTTAAGCGCTCAGCTGCTAACTGAAAGGTCGGTGGTTCAAACCTACCAGCTATTATCCAGGAGAAAGATGTGACAATCTGCTTCCGTAAAGATTTACAGCCTTGGAAACCCTATGGGGGCAGTTCTACTCTTTCCTACAGGGTCGCTGTAAGTCGGCATCGACTGAACAGCGGTGGGTTTATATACAGTTGAGTTTTCAAGATTTTATGCAGCTTTGCATCATAAGTAAGGTTGCATCTCAGTTGTTCTAAAGAAATGCTTATTTATCCCCATTTTGAAGGCCTGAAGCATCTTGGTGTCACTGAGTTCTTATGGTAACCAAAACATGTGGTTCCCAGTATGGCTTGTGCTTCCAAGTTATCCCTTCCCATCCCAAATTTAGAGGACTCAGAAGCTCCATAGGGAATCTGTTGTGTTTTTTTTTTTTTTTTTTTTAAAAATTCCCTACATGATTCTAATACCCTGTCCTTGGCCTGCCTTTAGGAAGCAGATCTGTCTGAACATTGACCTAGCAGACCAGTCAGGTCAGAGTCAAGGGGCCTGTGTGGAGACAACAACCTAGAAAACATGAACTCCTTTAAAGTTATTGAAAACTAGACTTCCGTTTTTACCAGGATGTGAATGTCTTGGTTTTAATGTCTTGTTTCTCAGCTGGGTGGCCGTGATTCTGTGAGTTGTACAGATAGAATTTTATTAATGGTGGAAACAAAGTGACAGGGACATGTGACTAGCTATTGCTGTAGCTGTATTTCTCCCACTTTGTGTACGTCACTTTAAATGAGCAGAAAATGCTTGTGTGATTAAATTTTAAAGTGAAGTGGTTTGAACGCTTCTATTGTTTAAAATTTGCAGAACATTCTTTAGCTATGATGTGTCATAGAAAGATACCATCTTTATATGCTTACCCTTGTGTGGAAAAGTTGAATTATTTTTCCCTGGGCACAGAGGGATGGTGGCAGTAATGTGACCAGATCCCTGGAGCAGCGAGATATATGAATGAGGAAGATTGGATGGCAAGATACGCCTGTTGCCGCACATTGACTTTCCTCAGAGCCACTTGACTGTGCATGACTTCTGTTTCCTTTTATGTTTTAAAATTCTGTGCTTTATGATCCGGTTATATACTTTGATATTGAGACATCTATCTCTTTGAAACCTGAAGACTTGAGGAGAGCTAAAACTGTTCTAGTGATTAGTTGTTCTTGCTGGGGAGGGGGAGGCAGGGGAGGGCAGTAAAATCTCAGTGTAATGATAGAAGTAGAGACCAAAAAATTCAACCACATAAAATGCAGGGTTGATCCTTACGAAGCTAATGAACTGAGACTGGGGGGCTGGAGGATGGGAGCAGACTGGGTATTAGTGTTTCTGTTTACTGTCTATTCAACTAGTAAAAAGGAGTCCTGATGGCGCAGTGGTTAAGTGTTCGGCTGTTAACTGAAAGGTTGGCAGTTCGAATCTACCTAGAGGCTATGAGTGAGAAAGACCTGGTGATCTACTTCATAAAAATTACAGCCTAGAAAACCCAGTGGGGCAGTTCCATTCTGTCACATGGGGTTGCTGTGAGTCAAAAATCGAGTGGACAGCCCTAACAACAAAAACATTAAGCTGGTTCTTGAGGGACATACTGTTTGATATCCTTATTAATTCTGTTTTTTTGGAGGTGGCTCTTCTTTTAGGCTATTGCTTATAAAGTATCTGTACCTGCCTACAGCCTCCTAAGTTATACTTTAAAACTCTAAGACTTAGCAGTCTTGCTTCCCCTATTTCCCTTTATCCCCCCTTAGTCACTGCCTGTCACTACAATTCCTTGGGATTTGGAGAATAGAAAATTTATGCCTAATGAACCTTCTATAAGAGTTGTATCCAATGAAAGGAGCATGGGATATAAACGACCAGATTTTATCATGTGCTCCAGTCCCTGGAATTTCTTGCCACTTTCACTTAGAAGATCATCCATAGCATGAACATACTGAGACCTTGTGCTGCTCTTTATGTTGTTCACTAATTATGCTACGCGAAATGATCTTCCCATGTTCTTTTCCGCCAACTCTTCTTGCTTGTTTAAAGATTTTGCCCTCCATCGTTGTTTAATTATCCAGCTTTTGCCAGCTTGACAGCTTAAAAGCATAAAAAGCTTGATCTTTGTTTAACAGCTCAACCAACATGTTATATATTGGTGACGAAGAGAAATTTAATAACTTGAAAGTTTATTTGTAAAAAATCGTCTTTCATCATTCTTATTTGGAGACGAATTTGTTTTGATTTCTATACCCAGATAAGAAGGGAATGGAATGTGGTTCTCTTATGGAATCGGAAATTGGGAAGAGCTGGATTGTTTGAGACATATTACTGATATTAGCAGATTATAGTAATAGTGAGTGGTCATATAACTGGAGACGGTTCATTATTCAAGGACTGAGTATCTGTGTCAGTCAGGATCCAGTCACGAAAATAGAAACCATGTGAAGTATTTTAAGTAGAGATGTAATACAGGGAATTCGTTGGATACTTGTTGGAAGACTGGAAGAGCAAAAATGGAAAGGTGATACTAACTCAGATTAAGAACTAAAGGAAACAGCTACTCCCCACAGGGCTGAGGGAACAAACAGAAGGAAATGGTACTTCCAGAATTTAAGGGCTTGGAGAAGGACCCACCATCTCAGGAGCTACTACCACAAGAGCTGAGACCACCTCAAGAGCTGAGACCATGGAGGAGGAGCTGCCCCCTCTGGAGCTGGAATCATAGAGAAGGACCAGTGTCTCCAATACGGGGACTAGAAGGAGGGGACATAGCTGCTTCAGAGACACAGCCAGGAGAAGGAGGGAGAGAGTAAGGGGGAAAGGGCTACTTCTCTTTTCCCACCATCTGATCTCCACCTGTAACTCCATTTGGTAGAAACTTAACAAGGAGCCAAGTGGCAAAGGAGCCTGGGAAATGGTGGGCATGGAACTGAGAAACAATAAATAAATAGCGCACACATTACCCATCTACTTGCTGGGTGGGTAGTTCTTGTTAAATCATCCTGTTTCTCTGGTTCCCTTAAAGTGTTTGTTCACTTTGTGGAGATGCTATAAAAAGGGTAGAGGTTGAGACAAAATGAAAGTGAATGTTACCTGATTCTGTCATTTTTCTTCAATAAGTGGTAAAAATATGTGAAGACACTGATTGGCAAAGTAAGTTACCTTAGCTTTGCTGGGTGTGTTAGAAAGAAGGTCATCACAGATTTTGGCCAATGACTCATGCATGCCGTTGCAGGAGAAAATTCAGGAATCAATAGAACACCAAATAAAGACAGACAATGAAATGTTGGTGTAATTAAGCATCCCAAATCATTTTAATTTTTTGAACTTTTACCTCATTTCTTCATTTGTTGTTGTTTGGTGCCATCAAGTCAGTTCTGACTCATAGCGACCCTACATACAACAGAACAAAACACTGCCCAGTCCTGCATCATCCTGCATGATCATTGTTGTGCTTGAGCCCGTTGTTGGAGCCACTGTGTCAATCCATCTTATTGAGGGTCTTCCTCTTTTTCGCTGACCCTGTACTTTACCAAGCACGATGTCCTTCTCCAAGGACTGATCCCTCCTGATAACATGTCCAGACTATGTGAGATGAAGTCTTGCCATCCTCGCTTCTAAGGAGCATTCTGGCTGTACTTCTTCCAAGACAGATTTGTTCATTCTTCTGACAGTCCGTGATACATTCAGTATTCTTCACCAGCACCACAAGTCAAAGGCATCAATTATTCTGCTGTCTCCCTTATTTATTGTCCAGCTTTTACATACATTTGAGGCAATTCAGAATATCATGGCTTAGGTCAGGCACATCTTAGTCCTTAAAGTGACATCTTTGCTTTTTAACACTTTGGAGAGGTCTTTTGCAGCAGATTTGCCCAATGCAATGCATCATTTGATTTCTTGACTGCTGCTTCCATGGGCGTTGATTGTGGATCCAAGCTTATCATTTAAGGGATAAAATACTGTCACTTGATTTTTCTGAGTCACATGGGAAATTCCAACAGCATTTTTAGTAAATGGATATTTGTAAATGTTTCCATAATTCATGAAAACTTCCTTTTTCTTGCATTATATGCTACCTATTTGCTGTGTGGGTCATAGGACAAGTCAAAATGTTTTCTGTTGCCAGTTGAGAAGACAGACTTGACAGTGAATACTGAAATAGCCTTAAACTCTGATAAATTGTTATCATTTGTCTTTTTCCAGAGTTGAAGGAATCAAGTATATTCAGATGAAATGTGCATGTAAACTGCATTAAAGCGGACCAGAGGGTCACCAGCTAAAAAATCCATCATTTTTCCAGTGCACTTTTTATTAGCTATGCAAATTGAGAGCCAGCCATTTTGCGCTGTTGTTGATGTAAAACAAAATTCCCTCTCAAAAAAAAAAATCTCTCCTTCATAAATGGGGTAAACAGGCCCCATTTGCCAAGGGACTTTACATTACTGCTTAAGACTTTTCTAAGGTGTTTACAGAGTGTTTCTGGTAGCATCTACTCATATTTTTACATTAAGTTTAGGTGTAGGCAGAAGGGCTACTTGATCATTCTTCACAAGTTGAATTTGATACATATAACTGTTAATCACATAAAATGTTTACTATCCTAAACAATACTTTATCAGGACTCTATGAAGTCTTTCTGGAAAAAGGCTAATGATTAGGTATCTCTCTCCAGTAGTCCGAAATATGATTGGGTACCAAATACTAAGTTATAGTTAAGAGGTTGCAGGCTCCAGAGCTAAACTACTTGGTTCTAATCCGTGCTCTACCATTTCTAAATGTATAACCTTGGGCAAGTCACTTAACCTGCTTATGACTCAGTTGCTCCATCTGTAAATGGAGATGCTAATAGTATCTACCTCAATGGAAGTGTTGTTTTGAAGATTGTTGTTGTTGTTGTGAGGTACCTTTGAGTCCATTCCAACTCACAGTGACCCTGCGTACAACAGAACGAAACACTGCCCAGTCCTGCATCATCCTCACAATCATTGCTATTGTGAGCCCATTGTTGAGGATTAAATGAGTTAGTATAAAGAAATTAAAAGCATGAAACAATCTAAATGTCCATCAACAGATGAATGAATAACCCAAATATGGTACACCCATAAAATGGAATATTTCTCAGCCATAAAGAAAAATGAAGTCCTGATACATGCCACAACACGGATGAACCTGGAAAACATTATGTGCTGAGTGAAATAAGTCAGTCACACAAAGACAAATACTGTATGACCCCACTTACATGAAATATCTAGACTAGACAAATGTATAGAGGCCAAAGTTTATTAGTGATTACCAAGGGTGGGAGGAAGGGGGAATGGAGAAGTCATTGCTTAGAGGATGCTGAGCTTCTGTTAATGGTGATGGAATAATTTGGAAAAGGATAGTCGTGATGGTTGTACAGCATGATGAATGTAATCAATGTCACTGAACTGTACATGTAAAAAATGTTGGATTGGCAGATGTTTTCATCTATCTATCATCTATCTACCTCCCTCCCTCCCTTCCTGGTGGTGCAGTGGTTAAGAGCTACAGCTGCTAACCAAAAGGTCGGTAGTTCAAATCCACCAGCTGCTCCTTGGAAACCCTGGGGGGTAGTTCTATGAGTTGGAATCGACTCGACAGCAGCAGGGGTGTGTGTGTGTGTGTGTGTGTGTGTGTGTGTGTGTGTGTGTGTGTGTGTGTGTGTGTGTGTGTGTGTGTGTGTGTGTGATCACAATAAAATAATTTTAAAAAGAAATTAGAAGTTCAATAAATACAAGTTTTTGGTGTGTTTTTGTTTGTTTTTGGTCATAATGTCTTAAAGAGGGAAAGCAGAAAAATTGGAGTACTGATTCTCTGTGTACATATGTGCTTTATTTCCAGTATGCGGACCTAAACCGCCATATGGATGCACTGAACGCATGGAGAAATGCTACCGTGCTGAAACCAGAGCACAGTTTGGCTTGGAACAACATGATTATACTCCTTGATAATACAGGTATAGAAAGGTGAATTAAATAAGTCAGAGGAAATTATTCCATAGTATCCTGCCGTTGAAATAATTAGGAAAGATAGATTATTGTTCTCCCCCCTCCCCCCCAGTTTGTGTTGGAATTTAAAAAAAATAAATGCAAGGTTAAATATTTCGTATTACAAAAATGTGTTTTCTAGAACATGGTGTTTCCTTTCACGTGTTGGAACGTAAGTGTTTGGAAAGATGACATTTCACTTAGAATTGATATTAAGTTGAGGGGAAGATGTATAGTAATACTGCATTCTTCCGAAGCCTGGTATCTGGCAATCCCCATCGCCTAGAATGCTGGAAGGTATCCAGCAGTAAGCACAGATGGCTTCTGGGCTTATGAAATGGATGTTGCAAGATGCTCGATAAAGTTCATGGTCTGTGCTCAGAGGAGACGCCCTGGAGTCTGCAGTTAGAGCCATGTGTTCTGATTTTAGGTGCTATGCTAATGGACTTGGTTATCTACTCTCTTAGCCTATAAGCCAACCAAATCAGCTGCCATCGAGTCAGTTCTGACTCATGGCGACCTCGTGTTACAGAGCAGAACTGTGCTCTATAGGGTTTTCAAGGCTGTGACCTTTCGGAAGCAGCTTGTTGGGCCTTTCTTCTGAGGCTTCTAGGGGTGGATTCGAACTGCCAGCCTTTCAGTTAGTAGTTGAGTGCTTAACCATCTGTGCCACCCAGAAACACTTCTTAGCCCAGTTAGGAGTCACTCTGCTCCCCTCGTCTTCAAAGTCGAAGCATCTTTTAGAAATGATATTTCTAATTTGTCAGAATGTAAAGCTAGTAAGCCATTGGAGGGAGCCCTTATGGCTCAGTGGTTAAGAGCTCGGCTGCCAACCAAAAGGTCAGCAGTTCAAATCCACTAGCCGCTCCTTGGAAACCCTGTGGGGCAGTTCTACTCTGTCCTATAGGGTCGCTGTGAGTCGAAATCAGCTCAGCCGCAACGGGTTTGGTTTGGTTTGGTTAGGCCATTGGAGCAGTGTAATAAAAATATAGAATTTGTACTTCAATATGAGAACTATTCAGTTATTAAAGTGTTAAACTGAGATCCTTTTTATTTGCAGACTTGTTTTCTCCAATTTAGGTATAACTGGTATCTGGGGAAAAATAAAAACTTTTATATGTTTTTATAGAATTTAATGAAAAGCTATTTGTATATTATGTCAATTGTACTGAACTGCAGTGATTTTGCCACTGATAGGATCATGTGTATGTGTGTGTACATGTGGGAGTGTGTGTATGTGTGCATTACAGCTTCTACATTGGTTTTCTTAGGTGGTTTGTTCATGATCATTATGTATTATGCACATAACCCCTTTAATTGTACAGAGAAACGAAAATGTTAATGTATTGTTTTATTTTTCTACTTCCTCCTCACAGGTAATTTAGCCCAAGCTGAAGCAGTTGGAAGAGAGGCGCTGGAATTAATACCTAACGACCACTCTCTTATGTTCTCGTTGGCAAACGTGCTGGGGAAATCCCAGAAATACAGGGTGTGTAAACTGCAGCCCATTGTTTCTTGCAGCTGATGCCAGCATCTGACAGAAGTCGTAAATGTTAGCTCTGCCCGGTTAAATTCGGAGTTAGGCCAAAACGGTGGTAGCAGTATCCCAAGGATGGCTTAGTCAGTTTGCTTCCTGGAGACAGATTTGCAGGTTCAAATTCCGTGTCCTTTCTCATCAGAGTTTACCACCGTCACCCAAACACGGGGAGGGGAAGAGAAGCCCAAGGGAAGGGCAGTGACAGAAAGAGAGCTCATGGGCATTCGGCCTCATCTTCCAAATGAGGCTAGTGGAGGAGCGGCAGTGACCGGCTCACCGTAGTAGATGCCCAGCACCCAGCCTGCCACGGGGGTGTTTGACTCCGTTCCTTGTGACTGGGCTGGAGCTCTGGGTTTATTTTTCAGTGGCATTTTCTGCACAAAGAAAATAAGCCAGCCCATGAAGAATGTATGGCTGGCTTTTATGCTTCTAGGTTTTTCATCTGGAGTAAGGTGTAGGTAACATGTGAGGCCCTAAAGGTTTCTGACCAGCGAAAACAGTGAGATAATCTAGCTGTGCTTCAGTTGGGCTCCTAGGATCTGTCGGGTGGACCAGGAATCAGAAGGTGCATAACTCCCTGTAAATTAAAACGCACGCACAGTGTCCCTTGATTCCGACTCATGGCGCCCCAATGTATGTCAGAGTAGAACTGTGCTCCATAGGGTTTTCAGTGGCTGATTTTTCAGAAGTAGATCACCAAGCCTTTCTTCCGAGGTTTCTCTGAGTGGTTTTGAACCGCCAACTTTTCAATTAGTAGCCAAGTGCTTAGCTGTTGACGTCACCCAGGGATGCCTCCTGTATATTGAAGGGGACCTGATGTTTCCAATACCAGTGATTTGCAAACTTTAATTTTATGTATGAGAGTCCCCACGGGAGCTTGTTAAAATGTAGATACCTTCCCCACTAAAAATACAAATCCTCTCCCTCCCCTCAACAACAGAGAGTGTCTCAGTGGGTTGAGTAAGGTCAAAGAATGTGCACTTTTAACATCCTGGGTGTCTTGACATGAGTGCTACAGAAGAACGCTTTTAGAAGCAGTGCCTTGGCCCTTTCCTTAAAGAAGTAGTTTATATCAGAATCAGGGGCTGTGTTCTTCTTTTGATCTTGAGGCTACCAACAAAATACTAGGCCTAAAGCTAGTGGGTAATTAGTATTTGTCCAGTGCTTTTTGCTTCTCTTGGTTTATTCAGGAGATGTCTATCAGCATAATTTTCTGTGACAGGAATAAGATATTTGGTGCCTTTCTCTCATTTTTGAGTGCCAGGGGGTTGAATAGCTTCACTGGACATTTTAACATTTCTAGATTTTGCTCCAGAGATGGCTTGTTGAGAGGTCAAGGTTTATTTTCTGTGGATCCATTCGTGTAAGGTGGAGAAGGAGACGAGGTCTATGGGTTTCCTTCCAGAACCTGTGCAGCCATCTTTGTCAGCCTGGGCTCGCTTGGGAGCATCAGTTCTGTGGCCATGCAGCTACAGTGAGCTGCTTTAAAATGCAGCTTATATAATCACTGTATTGATTTTTCTATCAACCCCCTGTCTGTAAACTAGAATTCCTGTTAAGGTGACAGAACCTTAGGTTCGTTTGGCTTCCAGTTCATGCTCTTCTTTTTTTTTTTTTTTCAGATGAAGTAGAAAACACTGTAAAACAGGATGGAGAGATCAGTTTCCCATTTCGCTGCACAGTGTGCATCCTAATTGTCTAGGCCAGGGCACTGAGCCCAAGATAAGGAAGCAGAGGACGAAAACTGAAATCAGCAAACTCACTGTGTGCTCTGAAAGAGCCACCCGGAAGAGGGAACTTGATGTCACTCCCCTTGCCACTGAGCACTCATTTAATATATTTTTTCAAATTGAGGGTTTGGAATTTTAAACTTTTTTTTTTTTGTAATGCACAAATGATATCTGTTGCTATCAGTTAGTTACCTCCCTGGTGCCGTTTGCTTCAGAATGAGGTGAATGAGTGTTGGGTGGGATGCTCTGGAGACAAGCCTACTTTAATGGGGGCACCGTGGTGGTGAATTGTAGGGGCAGGGTGAACGGACCCTCCAGCTCAGTGATCAGCCCGCCAGTGACAGGTGTCTGCCGTCTGTACAGCTCATTTTTCACCTCATCACTTACTGTTCCATGTTAACATTAGCATTTGTTGTTGTTTGTTTTAATATGAACTGTTGATAAGTCTTTTTGGTAAACCTGTAGCCTTCTTGAGGTCAGCGCCCAGTCTTAAGCCCTATTTTCATATCTCCCATTGTCATCCCAGTGCTGATGGGCATTCATTAAGTGCCAAATTAAAAACCAAACCCATTGCTGGCAAGTTGATTCCAACGCATAGCAACCCTATTAAGACAGAGTAGAACTGCCCCATAAGGCTTCCAAAGAGCAGCTAGTAGATTTGAAACGCTGACCTTTTGGTTGGCAGCCGAGCTCTTAACCACTGTGCCACCAGGGCTCCAGTAGTGCCCGATCAGTAGTTGTGAAATGGTTGGATCCATCTACTCACATTCGGCTCTGAAGTGTATAGGCTTCTAGAATCTGTTTTGAGACTTTGTGGTGCAGAGTGAGTGTTCCCATTATGTTGTTGCTGTTGTTCTGTGCCGTGGAGTCAATTCCAACTCATAGTGACCCTCTAGGACAGGGTGGACCTGCCCCATAGGTTTCCTAGGCTGAAATCTTTATGGTAGCAGATCGCCACATCTTTCCCCTGAGGAGGGTTCAAACCAGCAACCTTTTGGTTAGCAGCCAAGTGCTTAACCAGTGCACCATCAGGGCTCCTTGTTCTCGTTTTAGTGGGTAATTGTGGGACATTTCTTCCCCTCCCCATGCCCCCAGCAGCCTTTTTTGCCGAGCAGCAGTCAGTTAACCACCTCAGACCTCAATTTACTCATCTCCAAAACCGAGACGGTGACCTTGCCCACCTCCCTGACGGTGATAGGAGAAGATGCACATGAATGTCATTTGCAATGATAATATGCTAAATAGACATAAAATAATAATTTTAGTTTAGTGATCGTTAAATGAAACCCTAAGGATCATTAAGACCTATTGGAATTATATTACTTCTTCACCATTTAATTTTCCATTTGGAGTGAAGTTTTTTAGTGCTTAAAATGTCGCCTTTCGTGCTGATTTCTCTTTCCATATTGCTAATTCCACGGGCCCTGTAGTTTAAGAACAGCTTATACTTAGCAGTTTCTCAAACTCTGGAGCCCTAGTGGTACAGTGGTGAAGAGCTATGGCTGCTAACCAAAGGGTTGGCAATTCGAATCCACGCAGCTGCTCCTGGGAAACCCTGTGGGGCAATTCTACTCTGTCCTGTAGGATCGCTGTGAGTCAGAATTGACTCGACGGCAATGGGTTTGTTTTTTTTTCAGTTTTTCCCGAACTCCAGACGTTTGTGTCTCACTTCACATTTTTTTTCTATCTAGATAATACCTGATTTACTATTTATTTACTATCTTTCCTTAAATAGATTTTTACCTCAGATAAAGGCATTTAAAGTGGAAACATGATGTCGTTACTATAAATAGGAGGTAACTATGAAAATAAAATAATTCATGAAATCCCAGCAGGATGCCATTGCTGGCCAAGGCCTAAAGGCCGTACTTTCTTAGGCTGAAAAGGAGATTGGAAGGGTTAGAGGGTGTGACCTACAGACTACCACAAAATGGAAACTTTGGCCCCCGCTAAATCAGAAGAAAGGAGAGAAAACTGAATAGGGAATAACTTTCTTCCTGTAGGATTCGTTGTTTCAGCTTAGTAGCGGAAACAAACAGGTGCCATCAAGTCAACCCCAACTCATGGCAACCCCATGTGTGTCACAGTGGAACTGTGCTCCACAGGGTTTTCAAAGGCTGATTTTTCAGAGGTAGATTGCCAGCCTTTTCCTCTGAGGCACCCCTGGGTGGACTTGAACCTCCAACCTTTTGGTTAGCAGCTGAGCATTTACAACACCCAATTTCATATCAGACCCCCTAAATTATCTAATGTAATTCGAGTGGTATGCAAGATTCCCTTGTGAAACACTGTTAGAGAGAACTTACTTAATGTTCAAGGCCGCTGCCGCTGTGGGTGTTTCTTCCCCTGCCGACCAGCGTGGTTAAAATAACTGCTGCCTGCCCGTCTTCTGCACACAGACCCAGAGACTCTCGATTGTTCATAGTTAAAGACACAGTTTGCAAGGCCTTTCTCTGTCCCGTAGGAGCCCTGGTGGCACAGTGGTTAAGTGCTTAGTTGGCAGTTTGAAGCCACCAGCAACTCCATGGCAGAAAGATGTGGCAGTCTGCTCTTCCGTAAAGGTTACAGCCTTGGAAACCCCATGGAGCGGTTCTGCTCTGTCCTGTTGGGTCATTATAAGTCAGAATCAGCTCGATGGCGATGGGTTTGTTTTTTGTTGGTGGTGGTTTTTCTTCAAGTTTTTTTTTTTCTGTCCCATGATATTGCCCTAAACCTTGGTCTAAAACATGTTGTCTAAAACATTTCAGAAAATAACATTTTCTCTTTCTGTTGATGAAAAAGTATCCCCTGTTTGAAATGTTAATTTTTTTTGTTCATTGCCATAAATCAGCACATTTCTTGGGCCTTTAAGCATCCAAACACCTGTCACAGAAGATTGGTTTATAAACAGTTCATTGCTTTCCTGAACAGGGCCATTAAAAACCTGATTTAATAGAAGAGCATTTCATGAGCTCTGAATACCCACCGACATTTGCGTTCTAAAGAGGCCTCCAGCCCAGCCTTCCTCCCAGGGCCCAGGCACAGGCCCAGGGGCCTGCTGGGGCAGCCTGTCCTGGCTGCCTCACTGTGACCTGAGATGGAGTGTGTCTAACCCACACTCACCCTCCCACGCCCGATAGCTTCCTCCCACAAACCAGCTCTACCTCCTGAGCCCCTTCTTTTGTCACTGTGCCATTGTTCTTCTTTCTTCCAAGCTGGGACACTTTGGTTCATTTTTTCTCCCCGTTACCTCACACATCCACTGCTTTCTGCTGGTTCTTCCTCACTCTGGTTCTTCCCACGTGTCCTCCTCATCACACTACCAGAGTTCAGGCCCAGCCTTACCAGTAGCAGCCGTCGCCTAACCAGGCATGAACCTTGAGCCCTTGCCCTCTGTCTGCCATCCTGAACACCTACAAACTCTTCTCTGACTTCCCATTATCCTGAATAAAGCCCATACTTACGGGCATTTGAGAAATTAGTTGGATGTATAAATAAGTAATCCTAGTATCCCCTAGAAAACTCCTAACTTGCTTTTATCCCTAAACCAGTTGTCTCTAGTTAACACTACTTAGCTTACACGTCGTCGTTATTGTGAGGTGCCATCAAGTTGCTTCCGACTCATAGCAACCCTGCGTACAACAGAAGGAAACACTGCCCGGTCCTGTCCCATCCTCACAATCGTTATGCTTGAGCCCATTGTTACAGCCACTGTGTCAGTCCATCTTGTTGAGGGTCTTCCTTTTACATGTAGGGAGCATTTTTAAAGAGATTGGGCTTTCCTTGTCTTCCTTTTCAGATTTTAAATGGAAATGTTTGAAAATCCTCGGAAACAGGACAGCTACTTAATAGTCACGACAGGTCTACACAGTCCATTCAAGCTGGGTCCTGAAATTGATGTTTGCTGACACCTTGTGTATTATCCTGATATCTTTATTCATTCCCTCTTGGATTTCATTTTGAAATATATATATATTTTACCTGCCAGCTCTGTCTAAAAGATAGTGTTTCCAGAGATATTCGCCCAAATCCCCGGCCAATTTCTCTGGAGTACCCCAGGCTATCAGGAAGCTGGTCTGCTTGCAGGTTATGAAATGTCTAATCCTAGGTGTGCGAAGAAAGCTTAGAAAAACCCCCGCAGGTGAAGATAGAAGGAGCAACAACTGTCACAGAATCCACACTGTGGTTGCTTAGGCTTAGAGCTTGATCCCAAGTTAGGGATTAAATTGTGTCCCCCCAAAATATGTGTTGGAATCCTAACCCTTACACCTGTGGATGTGATCCCATATGGGAATAGGGTTTTCTTTGTTAGATCAGTGAGGCCGGATCAGTGTAAGGTGTGTCTTGAACCTGATCACTTTTGAGATCTAAAAAGAGCAGATTAGGCACAGAGACAAGCCAGCAGGAACGGGAAGACAGGGGCAGCTGTGAGGATTGCAAAGGCACGGAGGAACAGTGGGGTTACAGAAGCTGAGATAAAGGTCTTCCACCAGGGCCGACAGAGAGCTTCTTCCCCTAGAGCCAGTGTCCTGACTTCAGACTTCTAGCCTCCTGAACTGTGAGAAAATAAATGCCTCTTCTTTAAAGCCACCCACTTGTGCTATTTATGTTACAGCAGTTCTAGGAAACTGAGACACATTAAAAGGTACCTTAGGAATATGAACGTAGAGGAAGTGGATCACTGCCCATGTGTCAATGCGAAAGGTCAGGCATCTTT
Source organism: Dugong dugon (assembly GCA_030035585.1). NCBI lineage: Eukaryota > Metazoa > Chordata > Mammalia > Sirenia > Dugongidae > Dugong > Dugong dugon. Next base: position 14,524,685 of record CM057479.1, read on the forward strand.
ATTTCTCTGTGTTATGGTAGAAAGAGGCCATCCAGTTAGCAAGAGCTCAGTGAAGATCCGGTAAGAGAACACTTTGCCCTGCTTCTTAGTGGCCTGATTGGAAGCGAGTACTGTTTGGAGGAAATGCAAGTCTATACGAGAATCAATTCGAGTCCATCAGGGAAGTTTGGTCGTGGTTGTATGCAGTGCAGTGACAGCGTAGGTGACAGATGGCCATTTCTCCCTCGTTCTGTCTGCTCATTCTTTCCAGCTGAATGGGCTGCTCCTGGTTTGCCGAGGGTGTTGTGGTTTCTTGGGGAGATTAAACAGGCCCCCAACTCCTATCTTAAAAGTCTTGGAAATGGGCTCATTAATGCTCACTGAAAATGACGCTTTCACGGATGTCCTCAACAACCCAGCCCTTTCCTGTTCTTTTGACCTTCTCTCATCCTTCACTGCACCCTAGACTAAGCAGCTTGCTTTGTTGTTGTTGCTGTCAAGTCGGCCCCCAACTCATAGTGACCCCATGCACAACAGATCAGAACTCTGCCAGGCCCTGTGTCATCCCCATGATTGGTTGCAGATCGGACCCATTGTAGTCCATAGACTTTCCATTGGCTGGTTTTCAGAAGTAGATTGCCAGGCCTTTCTTCCTAGCCTGTCTTAGTCTGAAAGCTCCGTAAAACCTGTTCAGCATCATAGCAACACACAAGCCTCCTCTAACAGACAGGTGGTGGCTGCACGTGAAGTGATTTGGCCAGGAATTGAACCCAGGTCTCCCATGTGAAAGGCGGGCATTCTACCACTGAACCACCAATGCTGTCCTCAAGAGTTACTTGCTTCAAGTTTCAGAATTTCAACCATTTCAGGGAAGCAGGTGGTGGCGCTCATTAGCGTATTCGTCCTCTCTCTGATGTCCTCATTGCTTTCTGTTGGCTGTTGTATCCTTGTGACCGCCCTCTGTCATCTTTGTCCTGTCACCTGCCTCCCTGCTAGCCCTTCGGAGCCTCTTCTCAACAGTGCACGGTCCTGCTGGGCCCCTTGAGTGTTTCTGGAAGAAGAATAAAACCAAACTGGTTGGTGTCCAGTCAATTCTGACTGGAGGCAACCCCATGTGTGTCAGAGTAGGAATGTGTTCCCTGGGGCTTTCAAGGCCGTGACCTTTCGTAAACAGATGGACAGGTCTCTCTTCAAAGGTGCCTCTGGGTGGGTTCGAACCACCAACCTTTCAGCTAGTTGTTGAGTGAAAAACTTAGTGCCGCCCAGGGACTCCAGAACAAAGGAGAACACTGGAAGTGAAAACCGGAGGCCACAAAACTGAGCCATGTTGTATCATGTACAATACTTGATTTTTTATGTATTTCACTTTTTAGGAGTCTGAAGCTTTATTCCTCAAGGCAATTAAAGCTAATCCAAATGCTGCAAGTTACCATGGTAATCTGGGTAAGAAAACTTTTCATTCTGAATCATACTGAAGTTCTGTGTACTTTTAAGGAAACGCATGCGTTCCTGTAAGATCACTGTTTGGAGAGTGATTTTTTTTTTTTTTTTTTTTTTCAAAATCTAGCCTGTATTGTTCTCTGTAATCTGGTTTAAAAATACATTTTTAAAAAAAAATTATCCCAATAAAAATATACTCCTGTTTACAAATATTATTGCATGACTAGAACAATCCCAAAATTCCTCACTCGTTTGCTCACCTTATGATTAAAACTAGGATTTTCATTCTCTGTATAAAGGATCCTAGAATGCTAAGCTGGAAAGTACGTGGGAAGTTGGTAGTCTTGCTTACCTTTCTCGTCTTCCTTCTCCCATGACGGGCCTTCCCAGCCTAGCCTGGACCTCTCTGCTCTCTTACCTCCTCTTGTGCTTTAGGTAAAGATGCAGTTATGATTACTTACTCCTGAGAATTCCTTTCTTCCATTTTTACATCTTAATATTTAAGGTTTTTAGAGCATAACATGTTGATTTTTAGAATCCTCAGTCATGAGAATATTTTTCCACCAAATGTGATCCCTCTGGACACTGTAGCTTCTCATCACAAGCCGTGCAGCATCAACTGTTGCTGTTTTGCCTTTGTAGAAAGTTAGTTTTACTTATAAAAGCACTGTAGCAGTCAGAGGTCTATCATCCTAATAATTAGATTTATCTTCACCATCATTTTATGACCAGGTCTTGATGTTAGAGCCCTCATTTCCAGCTGGCAGCAAACAAGTGATTACTTTGCCAAAAGGTATAGAACCAAAAAAAACCCAAACCTGTTGCTGTTGAGTCAATTCTAGCTCATAGCGACCCTACAGCACAGAGTAGAACTGCCCCCGTAGGGTTTCCAAAGAGCAACTGGTGGATTCGAACTGCCAGCCTTTGGGTTAGCAGCCAAACTTTGAACCGCTGTGCCACCGGGGCTCCAAAAGCTGTAGAGAAATCTTTATTTAAATAAACATGCTGGACCTTCATGTAGCCAGGGCTTTAGGCAGTATCTGGAGGCCAGCCATGTCTGGGTGGGCTTCCTGGAAATCGCATGGCAGCGTGGAGAAACAGAATGTACAATTCTTTTTACTTCTTTATGTAATAATTTTACTGCAGGCAGATGTATCCTGTCTAGTGATATGAAGAACCCCAGGAGTAACTGGCAGTGGTTAGAAAGGCCAGTCACCAGGGAGTGTGATTACAATAAATAAAGTTTGTGGTACAAACAATATTTTCTTAAGCAATGATTTTTGAAAACTGTTTGCAAAGGTTCTGTCATATTTCTTTGTATAAGTAATTGGGAATGCTGCAAGTTATTCAAAAGCATTTCCAATGAAATTCATCCCTTGCTGTTTCAGCTGTGCTTTATCATCGTTGGGGACATCTAGACTTAGCCAAAAAACACTATGAAATCTCTCTGCAACTTGACCCCACTGCACCAGGAACTAAGGAGAATTACGGCCTTCTAAGAAGAAAGCTAAAGCAATTGCAAAAGAAAGACGTCTGATCCTTTTTCCTTGTTTTTTTTTTTCTCTGTGCGTGTGTGTGCATGAGGCAGATCATTAATATTATCTGGTTACATTTAACCATTTAAAAGGCCCAGATGTGGTGGTGCTTATTTTATTCTGGTTTTTTTTTTCCTATGAAAAGAAAAAAAAAAACATGCAAAAAGATTATAGCACCAGCAGTATACTCTTGAATGCTTGATGTGGTTTTTGCGTTGAAATTGTATTTTTTCAGACAACTCGAGTGTGAATTCTGAAACTCCTAGAATGAAGTCTTTTTTAATTAAAAAGAAAGAGAGAAAAATTTATCTTGAGCGGCTTTTAGTAAAATGCAACCTGCATTTGGGATGTGTGAGTATTGTAGTGTATAGACCAGCACTTACTGTAACCAAGAAGTGGCAAACTGACTGACAATTTATATAGATGTCAAATGTGTCTGTATATTAGAATTTTTATTTAAAGACCAGAAAGAATAAATTAAGATTTTGTTCTAATTCCTTTTTTAAAACAATATACTAGGAGCTTCGTTTGTAAGGAAATATTTATTTGTATTTTTATGTTTTGAACAGAGCAAATAATTGGATGAAGAATGAAAATTTCAACACCTAGAATATCTATATACTTTTTAGGAAGAAATTGACTCCTGCAATATTTTTTGGATTCACCAACTTCTGCAGTTTCAGTATATGGGAAATGATATTGTGTTCTACATAAACTGTCACTGCTGGTAGCAAATTCAAGCCCTTGCTTTTGGCAGAAGCAGGAAGCATGATGTCTTAGTTTTTGTTACGTCCAGCATTAAGAGGGCTACACATCTATGGGAGTTGCTTTTTAATGTTTTCAACCTTAAAGCAATTTTCCATTTTGCTTAAAGGGACTGCAGAAATTACTGTGTATCCACAAAATGCAAGAAGTGAAATTCCTGTCAAAAGGTGCCACATTTGGGGAGTTTGTGGTATTTTTAAGAATTGGATTATTTTCTTGTTTTATTTGGACCTTGATAATCATGTTTTTTGGTTTTGTTTTGTCCTTCCATATATGCTGTTGACCTGATGGTTAATGCAATCTCTGTAATTTCTTATGCAGTAAAATTATCACACAAAACTGGTATGAAAATGTCAGATGGCCTTCTTAATAGATGATTTTGAAGTCTGCGAACTTTGTGTCCTGCTTTCTGTTAAAATGAAATCAAAGTGACCAGTTCATCTTTTCTAGTATGTACCTTCTATTTGCTTTTAGGAACCATTAATAGAATTGCACTTAAAGTTATCCAAGTTCAGAGAAAGGGGTGAATAGACCCACTGAAGGTGAATTTGTGAATTCTGCTCTCACCTTTTTAGGGGCTGTCTTAATTATCTAGAGGTTAGGATCTATAACACATATTTTGGGGGGACACAGTTCAATCCATAACATTCTACCCTTTGGCCCCCTGAAATTCATGTCCTTTCCACATGCAAAACACATTCACCCCATTACATCATCCCCAAAGTCTTAAATCCACTCCAAGTCCAAAATCTCATTTTCTGAATCATCTAAATCAAATGTGGGTGAGACATTAGGTGTATTCCATCCTGGAGCAAAATTCCTCTTCATCTGTGAACCTGTGAAATCTAGATTGCAAGTTATCTGTTTCCAAAGTACAATGGTAGAACAGGCATGAGGTAGACATTTCATAACAAATTAGAGAAATTGGAAGGAAAGAAGGGATGACGGGCACCAAGCAAGTCTAAAACCCAGCAGAACAATGTACATTAGTTTGCAAGGCTTGAAAATAATTCTCTGTTCTTTGGGACCATCTAGGCAATGGCCCCACCCTCTGGACTCTGGGTGTTGGCCGCGCCCTCTGGATTCTGGGTGGAGGCCCCTCAGCCTGGCCTTCAGCTCTGCCTTCCAGGCCCACTGGGATGGCAACTCTGCTCCCTCAGCATTGGGCAGCCCCATTCTCTGAGTACATCTGAGTGGTGATCCCACCCCATCTGCTGCAGTAGGCCCCATTCTTCTGCCCCTTTGGCGTGGCAGCCCTGCCCCCTCAGCTTTGAGTGGCAGCCCCATTCCCCTGGCACACCTTAATGGCACCCCCACAGTCTGGGACCAGGTTGGCAAAGGCCCAACTCTTTGAAACCTGGGAGGCTGTGGCCCCACCCTTTGAGATCCAGGAGACTGTGGCCCCACCCTTTGAAAAGGCCCTGCTTCCCATGTTCCTTCCAACAGTTCTACTGATCTTCGAGCCGCTCCAGGGGTGGTCCTTTTCTTTTCTTAGAGGACAACAGATGTAGCTGCTTTGGCCTGTTTTCTACTAGTAGAATTCCAAGAGGCAGACAGCATTCTTTCCTTTCATTCTTTCTCTCTCCCCTACAGTCTAAGCTGATGGGTTTTCTGCTGTGGTCATTGATGAGATCCATCAGTCACAGGCTTAAGCTCTTTAACTAAAGATTGTGTAGCCACATCCTTGGTGAACATTCTAGGACATGTGTCCTTAGTTTGCACAACGGAATTTTCCAGATCTTTAAGTTCTGTTGTCATTTTGCGCAGTTCATTTTAAGTCCATCTCTTTCATCTCACATTTTACTGTAAGTGGCAAGGAGAAACCATGTGGTTTCTTTAAGATCTTGCTTAGAAATCTCATCAGCCAGATATCCAAGTTTATCGCTTACAAATTCTACCTTCCAATAAACATTTGAACATAATTCAGACAAATTCTTTGCCGCTGTATAAAAAGCATCACCCTTCCTCCATTGTCCAATCACATGTTCATCAGTTTCTTTTAAAGCCTCACCAGAAACACATGTAATGTTCACATTTCATCCACATTTCTAGAAACATTCTGTTGCTGGTGCCATATGTATTCTCTAAGACGATAGAGACTTTCCCTATGGCTCTCCTCACTTCCTTCAGAGCCCTCGCCAGAATTGCCTTTGATGTCCATAATTCTACCAACAGTCTCTTAAGGCAATGTAGGCTTTTACTATTAGGTACCTTAAAACACTTCCTGCCTCTACCCATTACGCAATTCCAAAGCCACTTCTACATTTTATAGCAACATCCCACTCCCGCTACCAAATTCTGTCTTAGTTATCTATTGCTGCTTTGACAAAAATACCACAAGTGGGTGGCTTTAATAAACATATATTTTCTCACAGTTTAGGAGGCTACAAGTTCACATTTAGGGTCCTGGCTTTAGGGGAAGGCCTTCTCTCTGTCAGCTGTGGAGAAAGATCCTTATCTCTCTCTTTCAAGCTGCTCCTGGGTGATCTTCATGTGGCTTGGCATCTCTCTTCCCCCATCTCTCCTCAGCTTGTTTAATCTCTTTTATATCTCCAAAGAAATTGACTCAAGGTACACACTACACTAATCTTGCCTCATTAGCATAACAAAACTCATTCCCAAATGGGATTGTAACCACAGGCATAGAGATTAGGATTTATCACACATATTTTTGGGGGACACAATTCAGTCATAACAGGGGCAGACCTGTGTAGAATTATAAATCTGTAATTCAAATTTACAGTGTTTGAGACACATCAAAAAAAGAAACTGCTGTGTTTCAAACATTTCTTAAATGGTCCCCAAAATAACAGTGACAGTTCATATGTCTCTTATGGATAGAAGCTGTCTTATCTATGCTTCTGTAGTGTTTAGCTTGGCACATAATAGATGCAGTATATGCTTTGTTGATTTTTTAAAAACAAGTTCTTTCTTTAAAACTGTACTGGTCTTTTTAGAGTAAAGAAGAAATGACATTTCTTGTAGAAGGCCATTCAGGATTCATTTTTTTCTACTGATACTTTATTGTCAAATCAAGATGTACAAATCTGGGATACCTTCTTACAGAACTAATTCCCTTAACGTTCACTGCCTCATCTCTCAGGAGTTCCATTTCAGCTGTTTTCTTTCCAGAGAAAAATAATTTGACGGATATTTCAGGAAGTCTTTTATCTCTGCAGATTTTCAAAGTGTAGCACTATGGCTCTTTTCTTCCTCTTTCTCATTTTAAGGCAGCAACCCTCTTTATTTCTTGGCTTTCCTTCTCTACAAGACTGAAGTGAAGGTTATCTCCCAACTTCCCTCTTATTTGAGATCACTTTTTAAATTTTAATGTTTTTATTGCTTATCACAGTTTGGGATCTGGAAAACCAAAACAAGCATGGGTGTATCAGGTTCCTTGGGCTGCCATAACAAATACCACAAACTCTGTGGCTTAAAACAACAGAAATCTATTCTCTCACAGTTCTGAAGGCTGGAAGTCCCAATTCAGGGTGTCAGCAGGGCCATGCTCTCTCTGAAGGCTCTATGGGAGGATCCGCCCGTGACTCTTCCAGCTTCTGGCAGCCCCGGGCACTCCTTGGCTTGTAGATTCATCCCTCTAATCTCTACCTTTGTTTTCACATGGCTCTGTGTCTCCATGTCTGTGTCTCTTCCCCTCGTTTTGTTTTTGAAAGACAGAGCCCCACCACCAAAGCTTTGGATATCTATGTCCGTGTTCACATCCATCCAGCTTGGATTTTGGGGTGACAAAAGTCAGATTTAGTTCTTGACTCTCACTGAAAGCTGTGACATCATGAGCAAGTTATTTAGTATTGCTTAGGCCTAATTTTTCACCTGTAAAATGGGAATAATAAGACCGCCCTCATAGTAATGAGATAAGTAAACTTCTTGGCCCAGTAGACTCTCAATAAATGATAGATTTGATGTTTTGGAGCAGACTTAATCTAGCTTTAAATTTATTCCCTTACTCATTCAACAAATACTAAATTCTACTAGTACCAGAGGGAGCCCTAGTGGGACAGTGGTTAAGAGCTACAGCGGTTTGAATCCACCAGCTGCTCCTTGGAAACCCCATGGGGCAGTTCTACTCTGTCCTGTAGGGTCTCTATGAGTCAGAATTGGCTTGACAGCAACGGGTTTGTTTTTTTTTTATGTGCCAGACTAACACCCTGTCTGTCAGTTTGTTGCACTGTGGTGGTTTACATGTTGTTGTGTTGCTAGTAGCTATGCTGCTGGTATTTCAAATACCAGCAAAGTCACCCATAGTGGACAGGTTTCAGTGGTGTTTCCAAACTAAGAGTACGAAGAAAGGCCTTGTGATCTACTGCCAAAAATTTGCCAATGAAAATCCTGTGGAACCCAATGTAATATTGTGTAATTTAATTCTGGAAGATAAGCCCCCCCAGGTTGGAAGGCATTCAGAAGACACGGTGACTGCAACAATGAACTTGAGCGTACCAATGATTGTGAAGATGGTATAGGACCAGGCAGTGTTTGGGTCACCATGAGTCAGAGCCAACTCGATGACAACTAACAACAACAATGTCTCCTAGGCACTGAAAATACAATGTGAGTGGACGTGGACATGCTCTCTTGCCCTCATGAAGCTGGCAGTCCAGTGAGAGACAATAATTTAGAATTAATAACTGTGAAGAGTCAGGAAAGGCTTCCCTGAGGAAGTGACTTCGGAACTGAGATTTGGTAAAGAGAAAAAAGATCACTGTAGCTAGGCCAGTGATTCTCAACCAGGGGAGACTTTGCCACCAATGGAACACTTTGGCAATGTCTGGAGATAGTTTTGGTTGTCACAGTTGAGAGTGGCATCTTGTGGGTAGAGGCTAGAGAGGCTGCTGAACATACTACAATGCACAGGATAGCCCCCACAACAAAGAATTATCCAACCCAAAATGTCAGTAGTGCTGAGGTTGAAAAAACCTGGACTAGACAGAAGAAATAGCATACTCAAACGTCCTGTGGCAGGAAAGCCAAAATACCTGGCAAGCAAAGTCCAAACAGTATGGGGCACTTGATAGGGTTGGCAAGGGTGACTAGAGCCAAATCATGCCGTGGTTTGCAGGCCAAGTGGTCTTCATCATATGCCATGGAAGGTCTTAAAGCAGGGAAGTGGCATTATCAGATTTATGTTTTGAAAAGATCACTTTGACTGTCAGGTGAGGAAGGAATTGCTGTTGGGTGCCAGCGAGTTGATTCCAACTTACAATGACCCCGTGTGATGGGGAAGAACTGCCCCATAGGGTTTTCTAGGCTATGATCTTTATGGAAACGGATTGCTAGGTCTTTCTCCCGTGGAGTGGCTGGATGGGTTTGAACCACCAATCTTTTGGTTAGCAGCCGAGTGCTTAACTGTTGCACCACCAAGTCTCCTTGGGGAAGGAATTGGAGGGAGGCAAAGAGGGCATGAGCAGAGCTGTGAAGAAGCTATTCTAGGTGTCCAGGGTAGGACGATGGTGACTTGGTGTGGAGTGGCAGTGGAGGTGAAAAAGTATAGACTGACCTGAGACATGTTTAGAAGTCAGCTTGTTGATGGATAGGAATTGAGTTGGTGAGGGAAGGAGAGGTGTTACGGATTATCATACAATTAAACACAGATAGAAGCCATTGAGAGGGAGAGGCTGAATATAAATTAGAGCAAGCACGACGTTCTTAGAAGTCAGGATCCAAAATCATGTGGAGCTGGGCCCTAGAAAAGAGGATATAAAGCTTCTGTATGTAATGAGGTCCAGATGGGGACAGATAGAGACACATTTGTACAGCTGTACAGTTGGCAGCATTCATCAGTCATATGAATATCACCCTTTCTCAGCTTCAGTTTCTTCATATAAAAAATGGCAGGTAATAATAGTTAACAATTTGTTGTAAAGATTGAAGTTAAAATCATAAAATATCTATAGTTGTAGTGTCCAGTATGGCAGCCACTAGCCACATGTGGCTATTAAGCACTTGAAACGTGGCCAGTCTGAATTGAAATGTGCTATAAGTGTAAAATACCCATCAGATTTTGAAGACTTGGAATGAAAAAATAACATGAGCTATCTCACTAATAATTTTTATATGGATGACATGTTGAAATGATAGTATTTTAGATATACTGGGTTAAATATATTATAAAATTGATTTTACCTCTTTTTTAACTTTTTTATGTGGCTACTAAATTTGAAATTACACATATGGCTTGCTTCTGCTCACTGTATATTTCCATTGGACAGCACTACTCTAGAGCATAGTAAGAATTAAGTATATGGTGACTAATCAGCAATCTAATTCATTAAAGAAAACTGTTACGTCTAATTATTGCACTCTCACTAATTGGGAAAAACATTTATTGGACACCTACACGTTCCGTGTTTCTTAACTTTGTCCCTAAGGCTTTCATAAGTGGATTAGTCAGATGCCCTTCTGAAAACGGCATACAGCATGCCTATCAAGATGACATGATTACCAAATAGCCGTAGCTGATGTGGGAATGTTCTCTATAGAATAATTGGAGCTAATAAACGTTGAGAGAATGACCATTAGAAAATCATTTGTTTTGTCCGCAATGACCTAATCGATTCAGGCAAAGATCAGCAATGAATAAAGCCGTTAGATGAAAGGCTGATGGGCAGCTTTACACTCTAGGAACCAGGCAGTCACCAGCTGAATCCACTGGCCAATTCTAGCATTAATAAAAGTGGGACACCCAGATATTCTGTGCTTCCCACTGTGATGCTATGTGCAGTGCCCAGAGCCACCCAAGAGCTATCCTTGCAAAACATAAACAGTTCAGGCTGAATCTAAGCAATCTTTACCTTCTTTGGGTCCTGATTTTAAATAAAATACTGCAAAATCACATTTTGCTAATAAATAAATGTTACGTTTACTGCAATAATGGTATTATTAACCCATTGCCATCGAGTCAATTCCATGCTTAAGCATTCAGCTGCTAACCAAGAGGTCGGCAGTTTGAATCCACCGCCTGCTCCTTGGAAACCCTATGGGGCAGTTCTACTCTGCCCTATAGGGTCGCTATGAGTCAGAATGGACTCAGTGGCAATGGATTTGATTTTTTTTTCTTTAATCTTGTCTAGTATAACTGTCAAGGTCACTGGTCTTTTATCAAATCTACCTCCTTTTAAAAAAAATCAGTCATATATGTAACTCTTCATTCTTCCAGATCTCTCCATCTCTCTTAAGTTTCTCAGAAGACTGCAGACAGTAAGTGATTGCACTTGGGAAGTTCTCTGAAATCTAAAAGGTCATTCATTCATCTCAGGAGAGAGATCTGAATTCCTTTCAAGCAGATACATTCTGTCTTACAATCTCATGCTGCACTCCAATTTCTTCTTTTTTTCCTACCTGTTTCAGTCCGGTGATAATATTTTTTGATAGAATGCAGAAGTAAAATAAGTTTGAGACTGTTTATTTTTCATTATTATGAAAATAATAATAGGTAACAATTATTGACAGTTCAGAGCCCTGGTGGCACACAGTGGTTAAGAGCTGTGGCTACTAACCAGAAGATCAGCAGTTCAGATCCACCAGCCACTCCTTGGAAACCCTATGGGGCAGTTCTACTCTGTCCTGTGGGATTGCTATGAGTTGGAATTGACTCAACAGCAACAGGAATTGACAGTTCACAGTATGCTGGCACTTGACATTCATTATTTTATTTATTTTTATGACAACCCAAAAGGTAGATGGTAGTAGTGTCCCTAATTCAGTGGTGGAGAAACAAGACTGAGAGGACTTAAGTTACTTGCCAAGTGAGAGTGATGGAGCCGGGACGTGTGCCCCATTTGACTCCAAAGCCAGGACACTCAGTCCCTCCAACAGCATGAACTCTTGGTTCTAGGAAGCAAGTCCATCAACAACACAAAAAATATTTTTTATGGTCGACTCTGCTCATCTTTCCTGACAAAACTCTTACAAAGTTACCCCATTCATGTTGTCCAGGGGTAAAGCATATTGTCATCTTTTGTGCACATCTTTTAAATAGCTTTGCTTCATGGTGAACTTCCTGGTTTTGTTGCATGTTTTAGGTACCTCCTCATCTTTTTCCTCCCTGGAATCACAGTCCAAATTGCGTTTTTGACAGCCTCCCTATTGTCTTCACCTGTTACTTAACTTGTAGAAATGTGCCTTCCTACAGTCTGGGGTCCACGTCTAGCGGTGCCTGCCAACCTGTCTCTCTTTCGGCTTTTACAAACTGACGTGCGTGGTCACTTGCCCCACAGTAGCTATTGTTTTCACTTTACCAATCAACTTCCAGTTATTGGTTAGAAATAAGTTGTTCCTGTTATCTCTTACTCTAAAACTTAGTGGTTAAAGTAACAACAATAATTTATTTTGCTCATGCATCAGCAAGTTAGGCTGGGATTTGTTCCCAATAGTTCCTCTCTGCTCCATGCATTGTGAGTGGGGGTGACTCAAAGGCCTGGAATCAGCTGAAGACTTTCTCACCCACATGTCCAGTAGTTAGTTGAACCAAAACCAAACCAAACCCGTTGCCATCGAGTCAGTTCCGACTCATAGCGATCCTATTGGACAGAGTAGAACTGCCCCATAGGGTTTCCAAGGAGCAGCTGATGGATTCAAATTGCTGACCTTTTTGGTTAGCAGTCAAATGGTTAACCACTGCACCACCAGGGCTCCTCCAGTGGTTGAGGCAGTGGCTATTGGCTGCAACTTCCTCAGGAGCTGAAACCTTGAATAAGAACACCTGACCTCTCCATGTAGATGCTTGGGCTTCCTCACAGCATGGTGACTGGAGTCCAAGTGCATCTGTTCTAAGATAGTGAAGCAGAAGCTGTATCACCTTTTCTGACCTAGCCTCAACAGTCACATAGTGTCTTCTGTCATAGTTACAGGTCCATTCAGATTCAAAGGGTGGGAACATAGACCTCTCTCCTTATGAGGAGGAGTGTCAACATCACATTGTAAGAACAACATGTGGAATGGGAAATCTTGTTACAGCCAGCTTAGAAGATACAATTTCCCACATAGGTCTACAGTAGCCAGTTAACCTTGTAACTAGTCTAGTCTAGTCTTTGGAAGTTGAAAGGGTCAGTAAGGCAGGTCAGCATCTTGATAGAGGCTCTGCTAAATAGGACATCCAGCAGATGTCCAGATCCCTGGAGCACCCTTCGCTGACCCTATGTTACGTCAGTGCCATTTTTATAATTTGTATTTCCCCCACCTGACCAACCAGATGGTACTAAATGCCTGCAATAATATCACAGCTCTCCATTTTACTTTTTATCCTCCTTTAGTGAGCCTGTACCCCATAGGGTTATAAATTTCCACACAGGTGTCTGTGTTTTTGGCTAGCATCCCTTCCTCCCTCAGCAGTCTCTCTGTTTTAACGGAGTGTAGCTTTTCAAACCCAAATTCCATCTTGGCTCACATCCTACAACATTTTGGACTGATGTCACCTATATTGGATTGTTTTTACTCTCTTGTTAAGACTTTTTTTTTGTTGCTTTTTATTTTGAGATAATTATAGATTCATAGCAGTTGTAAAAAAAAAAAAAAAGTAATACGGAGATGCCATATACCCTTCACCCAATGGAAATATCTCATATAAACTAAAGCACAATATCACAACCAGGAAATTAACATTGATTCAACCCACTGACCGTATTCAGATTTATTTCACTAGTTTTTCATGCATTCATGTTTGTGCATACATATTTAATTCTGTGCAATTTAATCCCACGTGTAGATTTGTGTGACCACCACTGCGATTAAGATACAGAATAATTCCATCACAGGGATCCTTCATGCTTCTCTTACGTTATTACTTTTTTCAAAATATTTGCATGAGCACCAGTTGTGTGCTAAGCAGTGTGATAGCTGCTGAGGATACAAAGGAAAAAATCAGATAGATCTCTGCCCTGTGGAGCTTACAGCCTTATGGTGTCGTCCAGATTGGGCACGTTGGGATAGCCATCTGCGAGTAAGCACTGTTAGCAGCCCCCGTTCCAGCGTACTTCTCGGGGAATCACCGGGTCCCTCAGGTGCCCATTTGTGTTTTTGACACTTGCTGCTCACCCAAGTATCACAGGTTTATCAGGGCAATTTTTCCTTCTATGTTCAAAGCTCTCTGTCAGTTGATGATATCCTCCCCTACACACACACACAGAGGCACTAAAATACAGAAACAAGTCAAAGTTTTTATCTGTGTTATAAGGACAGACATATTGGTTTAGTTGCCTCTGCTTCCTCTTTTGTGCCTCACATTTATGGTAAAAGCTTCATCAGTAGGCATCCCAGAGAAACGGGGAGTTATACTGAGGCATAAACCCCATTGAGGAGTCACTAGTAAGGACATAGATAAGGTGAAATAAAGATGCACTTACCATATTGGAGGAGTCCCTAGGTGGTGCCTCAGAAGAAAGGCCTGGCAATCTACTTCCAAAAAATCAGCCATTGAAAACCCTATGGAGCACAGCTCTACTCTGACACACATGGCGTCAACTCAACGGCAACTGGTTACCATACTGGCTCAAGGATCTCAAGAATAGGGTAAACTTGATTTTCAGTAAAGTGAGACATTTAATATTACTTTAAATATTCACTAATAAACACCAAATATGATTATTTAATATTACAGCCCCATTTAGAAATCCCACAGTCTTATATCAAGTTATCTCCCCTATGTCTGAAATTCTACCAAGAACATATTAATTTAGGCCATGGTTTCTTTTCTGATGTTGTCCGCAAAACACAAATAGGAAGCTGATCTCTTGTTCAAATAGAAGGATCAAGGGCCCCATGTGGGACCATAGGGTTGGGATGAAGGAGACAAGGAAAGATAATGGTGGAGGCAGGAACCAAGAGAATGTATCTAATGCTAAGGCTCTTAACTGGTTCTTCTATCATGTTCCAATCTCTTTTCTGTAAATTTATGGAAATCACAGTTTATTTTAACATTGGCTATTTCTGAGTAAAAAGAAAATTTATTTTCTGGTAAAAAGTGGGGAAGAGAGGGACTTTTCACCTTCTACTTTGTAATTCTCTGTATTATTTGAAATAAATTATTCCCTGTTGAAAGGACTTTGACCACTTGTCAAAAACCAGCTGCCCATTCTAAAAAAATAAACAAACCAATCCCATTGCTATCAAGTGGACTGCAACTCACAGTGACCCTATAGGACAGAGTAGAACTGCCCCACGCGGTTTCCAAGGAGCTGCTAGTGGATTTGAACTGCCAACCTTTTAGTTAGCAGCCAAATGCTTAAATCACTGTGCCACCAGGGCTCCAGCTGCCCATAGATGGTTGGATTTACTTCTGGTTCTCAATTCTATCCCATTGGTCTATGTGTCTGTCACTGAACCAGTACAAGGCTGGTTTGATTACTGTGGCTGTATAGTATGTTTTGAGATCAGGAAGTGTAGGCCTGTACTTTGTTCTTCTTCAGTATTGCTTTGGCTATTCAGGGTCTCTTTCCTTTCCATATAAAGTTGGTGATTCGTTTTTCCATTTCAGTAAAGAATGTTGTTGAGACTTGGATCAGGATTGCATTGTATCTGTAGATCGCTTGACGTAATTTTTCTTTTTAAATAAAAGGACTACATGTGACATCACAAAGAAATCTGTTTCCAAGAGAGTTCTTTTCAGGAGAGCCAGGTATCTGTAGTAAAGCCACGGTAAGTTACTTTGATGGAAAGGGGAGACTATAACAGAAACTCAAATAAGAAAACATGGTTGCTAAATCACTTTGCATGACAGAGGAGGGAGGTGCTGGGGAGACTGGAGGCTCCAGAGCAATGCTGAGAAAAAAGAACTGAGGAGAGCAGGCGCGTTTTTCAGATTGTTGAGGATGGGCATGCAATATAGATTTCTGAACTGCACCTTCAACATCTTCACTAACGTGTATACTGCTCACAGATGTTTGTGTGACTCTCTTGGGGTTGTTAGGAAATAGCTAACATTTGGGCTGCATGAAGCTTGGTTGTGAAAGGAAAATCAGTGTGACACCTGGGTTTTGAACCCCAGTTTTTCCATTAACCAGTTGTATTGTCTTAGGCCAAAGTAAAGTATTATAATGACATGTGCAAAGACCTGGAGTTAGGAAACCAAAAAGGAAGAACACACTTGGCATTTCTCAAGCTGAAAGAAGTGAAGAAAAAATTCAAGCCTCAAGTTGCAATAGTGAAGGATTCTATGGGCAAAATACTGAGCGACGCAGGAAGCATCAAAAGAAGATGGATGGAGTACATAGTCACTGTACAAAAAAGAATTGGCCTACGTTCAGTCATTTCAAAAGGTACCATATGATCAAGAACCAATGGTACTGAAGGAAGAAGTCCAAGCTGAACTGAAGTCATTGGTGAAAAGCAAGGCTTCGGCAATTGACTGAATACCAGTTGAGATGTTTCAACAAATGGATGCAGCGCTGGCAGTGCCCATTCGTCTATGCCAAGAAATTTGGAAGAAAGCTACCTGGCCAAATGACTGGAAGAGATCCATATTTATGCCTATTCCAAAGAAAGGTGGTCCAACCAAATGGGAAAATTATGAAACAATATCATTAATATCACACGCAAGTAAAATTTTGCTGAAGATGATTCAAAAGCAATTGCAGCAGTACATCAACGGGGAATTGTCAGAAATTCAAGCTGGATTCAGAAGAGGACGTGAAACCAGGGATATCGTTGCTGATAGCATATGAATCCTGGCTGAAAGCAGAGAATACCAGGAAGATGTTTGCCTGTGTTTTATTGACTATGCAAAGGCATTCAACTGTGTGGATCATAACAAATTATGGATAGCATGGTGAAGAATGAGAATTCCACAACACTTAATTGTGCCCATGAGGAACCTGTACAGAGATCAAGAGGCAGTTGTTTGAACAGAACAAGGGGATACTTCATGGTCCAAAGTCAGAAAAGGTGTGTGACAGGGTTGTATCCTTTCATTATACTTATTCAATCTGTATGCTGAGCAAATAATCCAAGAAACTGGACTATATGAATAAGAACAGGGCATCAGGACTGGAGGAAGACTCATTAACAGCCTGCATTATGCAGATGACACAACCTTGCTTGCTGAAAGTGAAGAGAATTTGAAGCACTTAGTGATGAAGATCAAAGACTACAGCCTTCAGCAGGGATTACACGTCAACATAAAGAAAACAAAAATCCTCACAACTGGACCAATAAGCAACATCATGATAAACGGAGAAAAGATTGAAGTTGTCAAGGATTTCATTTTACTTGGATCCACAATCAACACCCATGGAAGCAACAGCCAAGAAATCAAACAACACATTGCATTGGGCAAATCTGCTGCAAAAGACCTCTTCGAAGTGTTAAAAAGCAAAGATGTCACTTTAAGGACTAAGGTGCGCCTGACCCAAGCCATGGTGTTTTCAGTCGCCTCATATGCATGCGAAAGCTGGGCAATGAATAAGGTAGACGAAAGAAGAATTGATGCCTTTGAATTATGGTGCTGGCAAAGAATACTGAATATACCATGGACTGCCCACAGAATGAACAAATCTGTCTTGGAAGATGTACAACCAGAATGCTCCTTACAAGCGAGGATGGCGAGACTTTGTCTCACATACTTTGGACATGTTGTCAGGAGGGATCAGTCCCTGGAAAAGGACATCATGCTTGGTAAAGTAGAGGGTCGGCAAAAAAGAAGAGCCTCAGTGAGATGGATTGACACCGTGGCTGCAACAGTGAGCTCAAACAGCCATGATTGTGAGGATGGTGCAGGACTGGGCAGTGTTTCGTTCTGTTATACATAGGCTCACTATGAGTCGGAACTGACTCGACATCAGCTAGTCACCTAACAATAGTTGTCTTAGGCAAGTGTCATGGATTGAATTATGTCCCCCCAAAAATGTGTGTATCAGTTTGGCTGGGCCGTGATTCCTGGTATTGTGTGGTTTTCCTATAAATTGTAAATCCTGCCTCTATGATGTTAATGAGGGAGGATGGGCGGCAGTTGTGTTAGGAAGGCAGGACTCAGTCTACAAGATTGGATTGTATCCCGAGGCAATGTCTTGAGATACAAAAGACAGAAGCGAGCAGTGAGACAGGGAGACCTCATACCATCAAGAAAGCAGTGCCGGGAGCAGAGCGCATCCTTTGGACCGGGGTCCCTGCGCAGAGAAGCTCCTATTCCGGGGGAACACTGAAGAGAAGAAGGCCGACAGAGAGAAAAAGGCTTCCCCTGGAGCTGACGCCCTAAATTTGGACTTTAAGCCTACTTTGACTGTGAGGAAATAAATTTCTCTTCATTAAAACCATCCACTTGTGGTATTTCTGTTATGGCGGCACTAGATGACTAAGACAGCAAGTAATTTAATCTTTCAGCAGATGAGCCTCCTCATCTATAAAATGGGGGTTAATACTATTTGTGATGGTTAAGATTATGTGTCAGCTTGGCTGGGCCATGATTTTCAGTGTTTACATGTGATCACCCCCATGACGGGATCTGCTATGAGTAGCTAATCCACTGAAAGGGAGTTTCCTTGGGTGTGTGCCCTGCAACCAAATATAAGCGGACGTTCTGGCTTTTGCCTGCCCTGGATCCTGCAGCTGCCTTCTGTTCGTCAGACCTCTGGTTCTTGGGACTTGAGCTAGCAGCTTATCTGCCGAACTCAGGATTCATCGATCTTCACAGCCTGTATACAAGAGCCCTTCTCTCTAACTTGCCTATCTTGGGTTCGCCAGCCCCTGTGGCTACATGAATTAGGAGAAGCCTCTATCCTGATCCACAGACTTAGGACGTTCCAACCTCTACAATCGCCTGAGCCATTTCCTTGATATAAATCTCTCTCTATATATATTTATATGCTTTACTGGTTTTGCTTCTGTAGAGAACCCAGCCTAAGACACTTTTTTCTTAAAAGCCCTAGAACAGTGTTTGGCACATGATTATAAAACAAAAAAAAAAACACCCATTGCCATTGAGTGCATTCCAACTCATGAGGACTGCATGTGTTACAGAGTAGAACTGCTCCACAGGGTTTTCTTGCATGTAAACTTTACAGCAGCAGATTGCCAGGTCTTCCTTCCGCAGCACTGCTGGGTGGATTTGAACCACCAACCTTTAGGTTAGTAGTCAATTGCAAACTGCTTGCACCCTGCAGGGACCTTCTAGCACATAACAGCCTTCAATAAATATTTGGGGCACGGGGAATCTCTCCTTTCTTGAGGTTTTTAACCTGTAACAAAATGACCCAGAAATAACCTCAGATTTACATTTTTATTACTTATTTTCTAAGTCTAATTAGTTTAAGCATTTTTAATGTTACATTGTTTATCAAAATTGCCTTGAGTGTCTTATATTTCTATTCATTATTTTTTAAATACGTGGTGTTTTTCAATGACTAATAAAGCTTTCTGCTTTCCACTTGTGATAACTGCTTGAGAAAACATTTTGTCTCTCTAGATTTAAATTGCACTTTTATTCATCTTTTAAAATTGTTTTAGCTCAGCAATTAAACTTCAGTAGCATTAATTCTGGTGGCTAGATTTGAGATTTGTCTTGAGAAATTTAAAAACTGCTAGTTTTTAGAACTTCTGATAAAGTATGTAGATTATTAAAATAAAACAAAAACCCCTTGCTGTCAAGTCAATTCCAACTCATAGCAACACTATAGGACAGAGCAGAATTTCCCCATAGAGTTTCTAAGGAGTGGCTGGCAGATTCAAACTGCTGACCTTTGATTAGCAGCTGAGCTCTTAACCACTGTGTCACCAGGGCTCCATATAGATTATAACTTTTATAAATCCCAGTGCTGTTGAGTCAATTCTAACTCATAACAACCCCGTAGGGTTTCCAAGGCTATAATCTCTATGAAAGCAGACTGCTACATCTTTCTCTGGTGGAGTAGCTGGTGGTTTCGAACCACCAACCTTTCGGTTAGCAGTTGACTGCTGCAGATATAAGCGAACAAGGGTGGAAAGAATGTGGGACCAGGAGCCATAAGATCTATCCTAGGGCTTCCTACACTGACTTAAATCATCTTTCTAAGCTTCAACAATTTAATGAGATACAAACAATCGCAACCGGTTGTGCC
The DNA here is from genome assembly GCA_030035585.1 of Dugong dugon. Lineage (NCBI taxonomy): Eukaryota > Metazoa > Chordata > Mammalia > Sirenia > Dugongidae > Dugong > Dugong dugon. The sequence goes on from CM057479.1 coordinate 14,544,444, forward strand.
ATTAGTTACCTGGAACCTGGGACAAGTCACTTAATTACCCCATATCTCAGTTGCTTCTAATAAAAATAATGTTTGTTGTTGTTATTAATGCCTTCGTTCTTAATTTCTATAAAAGGAAAGACTTGGACTAAACCAGTGGTCTTTGCACATTTTAAAAAATTTTTATTGTGCTTTAGGTGAAAGTTGACAGAGCAAATTAGTTTCTCAGTAATCAGTTAATACACAAATTGTTTTGTGCCACTGATTACCAACCCCTCAATGTGTCAACACTCTCCCCTTTTCCATCCCGGTTTCCCTGTTTCCATTTGTCCAGTTTTCCTATCCCTTCCTGCCTTCTCGTCTTTGCTTTTGGGCTAGTGTGCCCATTAGTCTTGTATACATGATTGAACTATGAAGCACATTCCTCACGAATCTTCACACATTTTTTAGATGTTTGATTTTTTTTTTTCCAAACTCAATCTTCTACAGAAGTCCACAGTGAAAAGTTATAAAAGCTAGTTGCTTTGATTGCTTAGAGAAATCCTCAGAAAAATCTGTTGTGGACTGTAAGAATATTTGAAATTCCAATACCCTTGTGGAAATAAAATATTTTGAAGGTTTCTAGTCCTAATGTATGGAGCCCTGATGGCGTGACACTTTAAGCGCTCGACCGCTAACCAAAAGGTTGGCTATTGAAACCTACCCAGCAGCTCTGTGGGAGAAAGACCTGGAGATCTGCTTTTGTAAAGATTACAGCCAAGAAAGCGCTACGGAACAGTTCTCCCCATCACGTGGGGTCGCTATGAGTCAGAATCGACTTGACGGCACACAATAACGACAACAGCGCTGATGTGACCTGGTGAAGTAAAAAGTACTTCCGATTAAAAAAGTAAAAATCCGCTTTGACATTCATCAGGCTGAGATAACACAACTGAAGACAGCTGCAAAGTTAACAGGAAGCAACATTTCTTTCAAGAACACACTGAAGTTGTAGTGTCTCACGGCCCCTTCTTTGAGTTGTTATTGCCTTCTTGCTGAAAACCTTTGTTCTGTAAAAGTATTGACTATCAGAAATGCTGCTGTTGGAAATTATCCGTAAGAATGATCATTTGCCAGGAGGAGCCAACTAACTTACTTTGACACAAAGAAGCAGCCTTGATTTCCAGTCCAGGTATAGAGCTTCTTATAAAAGATTTCTGGACACAGCATTCCATGTCCATTTTAACTTTGTGGTCTCCAAGGCGGTAAGACCCTGGCTCCACATCATAGTCCAGATATGGTGCTAAACGCTTTGCCCACAGCCTTGCTTTGCTTGAGCCTGTCAAAACACTTTAAATTTTTTAATTTAAATTTCACCCAAACTCCACCTTTCCCCTGAATCTTATTGTTATGTATATGTCTGTAATGCTTTCAAACCACATGTATATAAGGCAGTGTTATATATGTTTCTGTAATACTTTCAAACCACATATGTATGAGGCATTGTCATGTTTGCCCCTGTAATGTTCTCAAACCATATACGCATAAGTCACTTATAATGTGATGTAAGAAGTAGAAAATTTCTGAATTTAGAAATAGAAAAATAGAAGTATGTGAGGTATGTGGTAAACAACCTCCCTAAGTTGGCTTGGAACCTATGATAAAAGAAAATGTAGCATATAGTTAAATCTCTGTAAGGTGGTCTTGAAACATGAGGTACGTCATAAACAGCCCCTTAATCTCTGACCTTTTAGAAAAGATGCTAATCTCAGACCTTGGAGAGAAGATGTAACACATTAGTCTGTTAAATATGACATCACCTAGCCCTTATCATGTGAGGCCAAGGTGAGAAAATCATATATAGACCCTGGAAAAAGCAGGAGGCAAAGTATCACTCTCTAAATTCTGACTCTCTCCAAAAAGGAGACCCTGCCAGATGTGTAGGCTGAGACTCTGTCCACCACTGCCATCCTTGGACTTCAGTTACGAGGGTTCTCTGCCAAGCATGAGCCATGGTTAAGCCTTTCCTCCGAGACTACTTGTTAAAGGTAAAAACCTGAAGTCTAGAAATTTAGTCTCTAGCTGTTGGACTAACCTTATATTGTCCTGGTTCTTTGGTCCTAATTGAATGTTTTGTGGTTTTACTTGCATGCCTTGCCATGACTATCTTGCAATAAACTAAATGAGTTTATGCATGATAAATTTGCACATATATTTATTTTGAAATTAAACCCCACAGGGCACTTACAATAAATTTATCTTTATCTTTGATGAGGCGTCCCAGGCTTCCTCTCGGTTCATCTCCCTCATTGCAGTGAGCCAATAAATCTGCATTTGTCTGACTATGGTTTTGTACCTGGTGGTCTTTGGTTGATTGGCCACATGTTAATCATGTGACCTTGGTAAGCCATGTAACCTCTTTACCTTACCTGTCAGGTAGAGGAAATTCTCTGCCTTGCCTTTAAAATATAATATGAGGGGAAGACTCAAATGTGATCGTGTGTATGAAAGCCCTAAAGAACTGCATAACTACAGGTATTTATTGGAACTGCTGCTTTTAACAAAGAGATTCAAATTTAAAAAAAAAATTATTAGTCCAGATAATATACATTTCAGTGTATACTATCTGATTTCCCTGTTTTAGCTATCACGCTTGATACAGGTTCAAATCTTGGCACTCTTGTTTACTGCCTTGAGTCAGTTTTTAAGCCTTTCTGAGCCATTTCGTATGTAGAATAGTAATGATGATATCTACTTCATACTATTGTTTGAAGGATAAAATAAGAAAAGAGTTACACTGTGCTTGTCACGTAAGAGATGCTCTATAGGTGTTTATTTCCTACATCTACAGCTCATCATACACTACATTTAATTTTGTAATATCTACATTTCTAGGCATGAGATTGGCATTATTTCCTTTAAAAAGTTAGTCTATGGATAGCAAGATGCAGTAACTTAATTCAGGTTTCAAGAAGAATAGCAGCAATGTGATAGAGTTAGACAAGGTTCCCGGCCTGGCTATAAATCTTTGCAATGTAATTATCTACCAGTGATTTACTTCACCATGGTGGAAGGCATATTTGGCTGGTCAGATTACTTCTGGGAATTCTCACAATATTCTGCTAGTCATGATTAGGAATTTACTCACCAAAACTAGTGAAATAATCTCATATAGTGCTTTACTCTGGTCTTTGCTTGTTATTCCTAAAGTCTCAGAATAGTATAAACCATCTCAACTGCAGTTGCTTGGAAAATTTTATACACTTTTTAGAAAAGACATTACATGTATTTTGTGGAGAAAACATCAATGCCTTATTTTTAAAAATCTGACAGCAGCTCACATCATCTTTAAAACATTAATTCCAGAAATACCAGATTTGAATGTAATGGGAGTAAACTTAGCTTCATTAGGTTGGTTTTCTCAACTTGTTAATTTCTTTGCCATGGAAATTGTTTAGCAGTAAGACCTGTTGTTCCAAGGAAAATAACTTGACAGAATTAGGAAAAAAAGGAGGGAGGGAATCTTACTGCTTTCAAATTTAATGACAAATTTTTACAGCCAGCTTTGTAAAACGGAGGTAAGGAGTTCAGTTTGCAGAATGTTTTCGTTTCTATTTTTTGCATACAAATTTTTCTAAATCAGCCTGATTAAGTGGATCCTGTTTAAGTTCTTATCGCTTTACAAAGGAAAAAAGATCAAAAAATAAATTATTCAGTAAGCATCATTGAACACCTGCTATGTGTAGCATGGCGGGAGGGGCTGGCAGGGAGCATACACACAAAGGATGTACGTCTTGCTCTCATGAAACTCCAAGTCCAGTAGAGAGACAGTCATATAAATTAACAATTTCCACCCCCTCCCCAAAAAAAACCAATTACAAAACAGAAAGGTAGATATTATAATACAGGCAGGGGAAAGAGACTAATAGGCAGAGTTGGCAAACTTTTTCTGGAAAAGGTCAGATAATAAATATTTTAGGTTTCGCAGCCCATACAGTCTCTATGGCAGCTACTCAACTCTGCAAAAGGAGCTACGGACAGTATGTAAATGAATGAGTGTGGCTGTGCTCCAATGAAACCTTACTTAAGACACTGAAATTTAAATTTCATGATTTTCATGTGTCATAAAATATCTTTTTTTCTTTTGATTTTTTTTTTAAATATTAAAAAATGTAAAACTCATTCCATGCAAAAATAGGTGACTGGTTGGATTTGGCCTGCAGACTATTTAGGGCCAAAGATGATTTTTAAAAATTATTTATTAGAATAATTTGATAGTATTTCAGTAGATTTTATAGTGTTACTCAGTTAGACTTCAAGCTCCTTACATAGCTTCTCCTTTCACAGTATGACTCTAGTTTCAAGACATTTCCCCACCTGTTGTGTGGCACTTACAATGCTGAAGGCACTCAGGATGGGTAACAAGGGGATTAGGCTCTTTTGTGTAATATCAAGTAGAAGTGTAAATTGAGTATCTGCCTACTTTTTCATTTTATTATACTCAGGTCTGGAAAAAAGAGCTTGGGAATCATCTGCTTGGATTTAGATAACAAAAATAGCCAAACTTGATAATTCAGGGTAAAAATAATTTACTCATGTAAACTCTTAGAATAAAGGAAATGTTTGAGTGTGCACATTGTGATTTAGGGGCTGCATAACTCTGAGCCTAGAGGGTGTGAGAGATTGTAAAATGACAGAGCAAAGGACCACAACCAGCAGAAATACCAAGCCCTTTAGAAGGAGTGACTCAACTGTAACATTTGGATGCAAAAAATGACTTGATGTGTCAACCCATTTCCTAAAAACCAGGAAAGCAGTTGGCTTGTGCAGACAGAGTTCCTGTGTAAGCAACCAATCCTAAACTGAACTGACCAATCAGTTTCATTGAGAAACTGTATATGGCTTTTATGAGCCCCACCCTTGACTGGGCTGGGGAGCCGCCTTCACAGTGACTGCCCCTCTTGTGTGCCTATTTTAAAATAAATCCTCACTAAGCAAGGGTCTACCCACCAGCAGCATCCACAACAGCAGCAGCACCCACCCCACCAGCAGCACCCATGTTACCTGGGGCTTGTTAGCAGTGCACTTACTCAGACCCTACACAGACTAACTGAATCAGAATCTGCATTTTTAAACAATATCCTCAGGTGATGCACATATACATGAAAGTTTGAGAAGCTTTGGAGTAAATTCTCAATAAACCCTAGTTCTCCATTAGAATCACCCGGGGCATTTGTGAACACACTCTTTGCTGGGCCTTACCCTAGACTTAGAGTCCTGGTGGCACAGTGGTTAAGAGCTCAGGCTGCTAACCAAAAGGGTCATAGTCTGAATCCACCAGCCACTTCCTTGGAAACCTTATGGAGCAGTTCTACTCTGTGAGTTGCGATGGCAGTGGGGTTTTTGGGTTTACCCCAGAGATGCTGATTCAGTAGGTCTTGGGTTCGACCTAACCTTTGCATTTCTAACAAGTAGCTAGGTGATAGTATCATTGCTGGACTGGAAGCTCACTTTGAAAACCTCTATCTTAAGCTATTTGTCTATCAGTTATTCTTTGACAGTTAGACTTAAGAGTTTATCCTACAAAGCCTAATATCTATTGCACCAGGCTTTCCCTGCCCTACCTGGCAGTAAATGCAGTTTAACACTCGTTTTGTTACAGTCTTTGTTTTTCCTTTTTCAGAGTAATTATTCACATATTTGCCTCACTTTCCTTTGCTGACATAATCTTCCTTCTTCAAACAGGAAAAATAAAATAAAATGGAACCGTGCTTTCTTTCGGAAAAAAAATGATTTGCTACTCTTTAAAAATATTAATCTTTAAATACACTCTATGCAAGATTTTTTTAATATATGCATTTCAATTTAATCATGAAACTATCCAAGACAAGAAAGAAGTCTATGAAAATTAATGACTTGAGAACTGGTTATATATATATATATATATATACATATACAGAATTACATATCTGTTCAAAATACAAACTCTGTCAGCATTGTTGGATATAATAGAAATATTGGATATTGTTGAAAATCTTTGAATAAAAACAAGATTGTAATAAGAGTTTGTCTTAGTTATCTAGTGCTGCTATAACAGAAATTCCACAAGTGGATGGCTTTAACAAAGAGAAACTTGTTTCTCTCACAGTCTAGGAGGCTAGAAGTCCGGATTCAGTGTGCCAGCTCCTGGGGAAGTCTTTCTCTCTATTGGCTCTGGGGGAAGGTGTTTGTCATCAATCTTCCGCAGTTGAGGAACTTCTCAGCTCAGGGACCCTGGGTCCAAAGGACGCGCTATTCTCCTGGTTCTTCTTTCTTGGTGGTATGAGGTCCCCCTGTCTCTCGGCTTGCTTCTCTCTTTTATATCTCAAAGAGAGTGACTCAAGATACAACCTCATCTTGTAGATTGAGTCCTGCTTCATTAACATAACTGCTGCTAATCCTACCTCATTAACATCATAGAGGCAGGATTTGCAACACGCAGGAAAATCACATCAGATGACAAAATGGTGGACAATCACACAATACTGGGAATCATGGACTAGCCAAGTTGACACACATTTTTGGGGGGACACAATTCAATCCATAACAGTTCAACCGGTCTACTTATATGAGAAAGAAGAAGGTACGGGCAATAATTAAGGGAGATTATGGACTTACTACTAGTCTGATGACTACTTACATATTTGAGTCTCTTATGGGGAATAGAAATTTCCCTCTATTTCTGTGCATTCCTTGTCATCTGTGCCCCAAAGCAGCATTGTTTAAACCCAAAATGAACAAAGTCTTTAGAGAAAAATACTCCTTCAGCTCTTGGTCCTCACTCTAATTTCTGGGACTCGAGTTTAGTCCTAAAGGCAAGGAGACAGAAGGTAAGTCTACAACTGACAAAATCATTCTGATTTTCTTAGAATCCAGATTTCTGGGTTCATGGAATTCCGGTGAGCCACCCAGGCTATCCACCCTTAGGTGTCCTTTTGGACCTTGATAGAACTGGTTTCCTAGTGTCACTTCAAGTAAAACAGTAGTTTAGTAAGCAGCTTAGCAGAGAAGATTGCCTTAGGCATTGCGTTCTTTCAGAAAATAATCTGTGCAGCCAGCTTCCAGAAGCAGGAACTCCAGACTTTGACCAAAGGATGTTCTAGGATGTATGGCATGCCTTTGATGACTCTTTCTGTAACCTGCCCTGTGCTTTGATGTTATCTTCTAATAAGTTAACATAACAATGACCCATATAACCCCCTTTCACTGTCCCCTCTTTGGAGCGCCTTCCCGACATATTTGGGTGATGCTGCCCAATTCGAATCATATCTACTCACAATAAATATATCCTGTTACAATAATTTTTGGTGTTTCTCTAAGCTTTTAGGTTTTTGACACAATCGTTTTATTTAAAAAGGGAGACTATGTGGACAGGGTCAAGACTATATGGTTATTTGTCTGCAGTATGGTATTGTATCAGCTCTGAGTGTGTATGTTCAGATGTGACACATTAGTGATGTGTCTGTCCCATGAGATGCACCCCCAGGTATGTCTGAGTGGGACCTAATTTCTAAGAGTAGGTCTGTGTGTGTGTCTGTCTGATGTAGTGTGTCCCCAGATGTGTCTGTGTCCAACATGAGGTCAACACTGTACATGAGTGTCTGGGTGTGTCGTGTTAGCGTGTATTGGTTGTGTGTGTTTGCGGTGGTGTGTCCCCAGGTGTGCAGCATCCAGCGACAAGACAGACTGGGCATGAATCCCCAGGTGTGCGGCGACGGCATGTCTGCCCCGCGTCTGTCCCAGCGTGTGCCCAGGTGTGCACGTCAAGCCCGCGCGAGGGGCGTGGCCGAGCGCGAGCGGCGGGCGGGCACCGTGAACCCCCTCCAGGTGGCGCTGCCCGGCGCGGCCTGTCGTGGTGTGGCGTGCCGCGGTACCGGCCTTTGCCCGGTGATTTCCGTTCCGCAGTCCCGGTCCTACGCGGTGACGGCCCCGCGTGCTCTGCCACCGGCCGGGCGCGCCGAACGGAGGGCGGAGCGTCGGGAGCCCCAGGTGAGGCGCTGGGTTCGGGCCGAACCCGCAGGCAGGGAGGACGCGGGAGCAGCCCGCAGGCACCGCCCCGGCCTCTCTGCGCGGGTCTCCTGGGGACCACCGGGGTGCGGGGCATCGCTCCCTGCGCGGCCCTGGGCCAACGTCCCGGACCAGCGGAACCCGCAAGACGTGGCTGTCCCGGAGCAGGGCGAGGGAGGAGGGAAGGGAGCAGGGAGAGGAAGGCCTGGGGCAGAGCTTGGCTGCGAAGGGCGGAAGCAGACGGCCTGCGGAACTCGCCCAAAGGGAGGGAACGTTTGAATGAGGAACGCGTCACGCAGTTGCCAAAACGGGCAATCGGCGGAAAAAGTTAGGAACTGGCTTCAAGTAGAGAAGCTTCTTTTTCTTTCTAAAGAAAACCTAATTATTACAAGAGCAGTTTAAAAGGATCTCTAGTTGAATGAGACTAGCATGTTTTAGAAATTTATGTTTTTTAGAGATTCCTGTTTTTGAGACCAAAAGTTGCAAAAGAAACCCGTGATTTGTGAGTTTATGGTCTTAGGTTTCTTTGGAGCTGTTAGTGAAACATCTGAATTTTTTGAAGTATTTTCCCTGACTTAATTACTAAGTATGCTTATTGCTGTTTCACTCTTGGCAAAAGATGACATCACAATGTCACTCCGAACAGAATAAGTATGCAGTTTTCTGAACAGAGATTCTTTTATTTTTTTGACCATTTTTTCCTCTTATTTATTTATTTTCTAATTGTGCTTTAAGTGAAAGTTTATAGCTCAAGTTAGTCTCTCATATGAAAATTTATACACACATTGTTATCCCTATAATGTGACAGCACACTCCTCCTTTCCACCCCAAATTTCCTGTGTCCATTCAACGAGCTCCTATCCCTTTCTGCCTTGTCATCTCGCCTCCAGACAGAAGCTGCCCATTTAGTCATGTGTATCTACTTGAACTAAGAAGCACATTCTTTATACATATCATTTTATGTTTTATAGTCTAGTCTACTCTTTATCTGAACAGTTGGCTTTGGGAATGGTTTTAGTTCTGGGTTAACAGAGAGTCCGGGGGCCATGTCTTCTGGGGTTCCTCCAGTCTCAGTCAGACCATTAAGTCTGTCCTTTTTACTAGAATTTGAGTTCTGCACCATACTTTTCTCTTGCTCCATCAGAGACTCTCTGTTGTGTTCCCTGTTAGGGCAGTCATTGGTGGTAGCCGGGCACCATCTAGTTCATCTGGTCTCAGGCTGATGGAGTTTCTGATTTATGTGGCCCTTTTTGTCTGTTGGGCTAATATTTTCCTTGTGTCTTCGGTGTTCTTCATTCTTCTTTGCTCCAGGTGGGTTGGGACAAATTGATGCATCTTAGATGGCCGCTCAGTAGCTTTTAAGACCCCAGATGCCACTCACCAAAGTGGGATGCAGAACATTTTCTTAATAAACTTTGTTATACCAATTGACCTAGATGTCCCCTGAAACCATGGTCCCCAGACCCCCGCCCCTGCTACACTGTCCCTTGAAGTGTTTGGTTGTTGAACAGATTCTTGACTCCAAGCTTGGTAATTATTAATATTGAAATGATAAGAATATGTACTAGACTTGCAGCAATTTTTTATACCAATTTTTCATTTTGTTAAATATCCTAGAGAGAAATCATGAATTAAAAACTAAAGGATATACCTAAATCAGTTGGACTGATGTACATTAAGTGTAGGTTTCAAAGACACATATGCACATGTGCACAGCCACACGTCTTCATATATATTATCCTATAATTAAAGATTGTTTTCCATGGTGCCACTGAATTTATTCAAATGCTAACATGGAGAGCTCCTGAAGTTTGCCCTCATTCTGAAAAAATGCCTTGTTTTCCCTGAAACTATTGCCAAGAGAAGCCAGAGTTCCTGAATAAGCAGACTACTTTGCTCGGGTAAAGAGCATTTATATTTTAAAAGCTGACCTACAAAGTTAAATTAATTTCTGATTGGTGGATTTTTGTACAGAAATATTTTTTAAGCAGTTGACCTTGCTACCCAGAGCCTTACCTATTAATACTAGTCCTGGAGAAGGTAGTTATTAGTGGTTGCCATGGAGGCTGACACTGCTGGTTGGCCACCTTCAGTGAGGGTGAGTTACTTAGCCTCTATTATCTTCAATTTTCTCATCAGTATAATAGGACATATAGAGTATTTACCTCATAGGTTTGTTTTGAGAATTAAATGCATACATTTGGTACATAGTGAGCACTTTGTTAGCAACCACATCATTTTATTACTTTACTATCATTATTTAGTTTACCACAAAAGACAGGTGGACTCTGAAATGTTTTTTTCTTTTTTTTTAATTGTACTTTAGATGAAGGTTTACAGAACAAATAGTTTCTCATTAAACAGGCAGGACACATATTGTTTTATGACATTGGTTAACAACCCCATGACATGTCAACACTCTGCCTTCTCGACCTCGGAGGACCTTTTTTTTCTGGGTGAAAATATACATAGCCAAAATTACACCATTTCAAAAGTTTCTACATGTATGATTCAGTGACGTTGATTACATTCTTCAGTTGTTTTGCTATTCTCACTATCCTTTTCCAAATTATTCCCTCACCATTATCTTCAACTCACTGCCCCCAGGCTGCCCATCAAACCTTTAGAGTTGCTGTTGTCAATTTGATCTCACATAGATACTTCTTGTTTTTTTGCACCTTCAGTGAAGGTTTACATAACAAATAGTTTCTCATTAAACAGTTAGTATACATATTGCCCTATGACAATGGTTAACAACCCCATGACATGTCAACCCTGTCCCTTCTCAACCTTGGGTTCCCTATTACCAGCTTTCTTGTCCCGTTCTGCCTACTAGTCCTTGTCCCTGGACTGCTGTGCCTCATTAGTCTCGTTTTGTTTTATTAAACTGTCCGATCCCTGGCTGAATGGTAAACCTCTGGAGTGACTTCATCACTGAGCTAAAAGGGTGTCCGGGGGCCATACTCTCGGGTTTGAAAGGTTTTTAATTCCTTGTGATGTAATGACCGCTTCTTCCATTATTGTATGAGCCGCAGTTCGTGAGCATTATATGGAAAATACAGTTGAAGAATTGCTCTCTGAAAGACTTTCAGTTTCTAGTCCAGCCTGTAAAGAGCTTGGAAGTCATCACTCCTATCCTCACAACAGGAAAAAAAGGCTGAAAAATGAAAACCAACAACTTTTCTTAGATCCATCAAAGAATTGAGGTCACAAGGCCCCAAAACTGGAGACAGGCAGATGTGAAGAATCACCACTTACTGGGAGCAGAAACCTCCATCTCTAGAGGGTAGGAATACTTAAAGGGTAATTGACTAATTGCTGGAGATTGAGCATGGAGATGGACTGACTTGAGAGGTAAAAACTCCTTGAGGCTCAGGCTTGGGGGGTGTGGGGCTCCACACACTTTCATGAGTTTTACCTCCAGAAACCCCACCAGTTCTCAATGTGTTGTGAAAAAAAAATTCCCTTGTGCTTCCAGCAGGGAGAGGGGACAAGTGATCATTTTGAATTAGTGCTCTTTCTTAAGGACAGCATGCCTTCAAGGGAAACTATTTTACCAGAACCTGATCAACATGGAGGAAGGGAAATACCCTACTTCAGCCCCCTTCTAGCCTTTGAATGGGGGACGGAATTACCCAACTGAAGCCCCTTCTAGCCTGGATGTGGAGGAAAGGAAATTCCCAACTCCAGTCCTCTCTAGCCTTCCTATTTCACCCAAGGGGTAAAAAAAAAAAAAAAGAAAGAAAAAGGCTGAGAGGCACTTGTAAAGGTCACAACACAGGGGCACAGGCTCATTAAAAGATTGAGACCTAATCAAAGAAGTATAGACTGCTTCTCCTTCCCCTATCCATTACTAACACTTCAGTATCAACAGGGCTTTACAGGGGATTGCAACAGAAAAAAAACTCAGTTCCTTTTACTTGATACATAATGTCCAACTTTCAACAAAAAATTACAAAACATGCTAAAACCAAAAACCCATTGCTGTTGAATTGAACTTGACTCATAGCAGCCCTATAGGACAGAGTACAACTGCCCCATAGGGTTTCCAAAGCTATAATCTTTACAGATGCAGACTACCACATCATTCTCCTGTGGAGCAGCTGGTGGGTTAAAACCACAAACCTTTTGGTTAGCAGCCAAGCTCTTAACCACTGTGCCACCAGAGCTCTCACAAGGAACGCTAAAAGGCAAAATAAAACAGTATGAAGAGACAAGGCAAGCGTCAGAACCAAACTTGAATCATAGCAGAGACTTTAGAACTATCAGACCAGGAATTTAAAATGTCTATGATTTATATTGCTAGGGGCTCTAATGGAAAAAGAGGACAACATACAAGAATAGACGGATAATGTGAGCAGAGAAATGGAAACTCTTAAGAGAGTATCAAATGAAATGCTAGAAATCAAAAGCACTTTAACAGAAATGAAGAATTTCTTTGATGGGCTCATCAGTAGACTGGGCATGGCTGAGGAAAGAATTAAAAGAAATGAAGATAAGTCAATAGAAACTTACCAAACTGAAAAGCAAATAGAAAAAGGAGAACAGAATATCCAGGAACTGTGGGACAGTTACAAAAGGTGTAACATATGTGTAATAAGAATACCAGAAGGCTAAGAAATAGAGAAAGGAACACAAGAAATAGTTGAAGTAATAATGGCTGAGAATTTTCCAAACTTGTTAACAGACACCAAACCACAGATCCAGGAATTTCAAGGAACAAGCAGGATAAATACCAAAAAATCTACACTTAGGCATATCATATTCACAATGCAGAAAATCAAAAACAAAGAGAAAATCTTGAAAGAAGCCAATGGAAAAAAAACACCTATAAAGGAACAAGAATAACAATTACATTGGCCTTTCTTCAGAAACCATGCAAGCAAGGAGAGAGTAGAGCAAAATATTTAAAGTGAAAGAACAACAAAACAAAAAACAAAAAAATGCCAACTAGAATTCTGTACCGGGCAAAGTTATCTTTCAAATGTGAACAAGAAATAACAGGCTTTCTCAGGCAAACAAAAATTGAGGGAATTTGTCGCCACTAGACCTACTTTGAAAGAAATGTTAAAAGAAGTTTTTCAGAGAGAAGGAAAATGATGTAGGTCACAAACTTGGATCTACATAAAGGAAGAGCATTTGAGAAGAAATAAATGAAAGTAAAATAAAATCTTTTCTTTTTTGTGTTCTTAATGGATCTAACAGATAACAGTGTGTTTAAAATAATAATATAACAATATGTTGGATGATTATACCTTATGGATAAGTGAAATGTGTGGCAGCAATGTTATAAGGGACTGAAGAGAAGAATTGGGAATACTTTGTTATAAGCACCTGTACTAGCCGTGAAGAGGGTTAGCATTATTTGAAATGGACCTAGGTTAGTTGTAAACTCTAGGGCAAACTCTAGGGCAACCACAAAAAAAAATTTTTTTTAAAGAAGCGTTATTGATATACTAAGAGAGGGATAAAATGGAACAAGGGCAATGAATAGAAAACACAGATATGATAGATATTAATTCAACTACGTCAATAATCACTTTAAGTGTGAATAGTCTAAATTAAAAGACAGACTATCAGAGGGAATAAAAAAATAAGACAACTCTGTTGTCTATAAGAAACCCACTTTAAATATAAAGAAAAATAGATTAAAAGTAAAGGAATAGAGATAGATATACCATGCTAAGACTAATCAAAAGATGCTATATTAATGTCAGACAAAGCAGATTTCAGAATAAAAAGATTATCAGAGAGAAAGAAGGGCATTACATAATGATAAAGGGGTCAGTTCTCCAGGAAGACATAATAATCTTGAATGTGCATATGCTTAACAACCGAGTATCAAAATACCTGGAGCAAAAACTGGTAGAACTGCAAGGAGAAAGAGACAAATCTGCTATTGTAGTTGGAGTCTTCAATACCCTTCTATCAGTAACTGACAGATCCAGCAAGCAGAAAAACAGTAAGGATATAGTTGAACTGAAGAGCACGATCAATCTTGGTAGAACTGCAAGGAGAAAGAGACAAATCTGCTATTGTAGTTGGAGTCTTCAATACCCTTCTATCAGTAACTGACAGATCCATCAAGCAGAAAAACAGTAAGGATATAGTTGAACTGAAGAGCACGATCAATCAACTGGATCTAATTGACATTTATAGAATAGTTTATCCAACACAGCAGAATACACATTCTTCTAAATCTTACACGGAACATTCACCAAGCTGGACCAATCCTGGTCCATAAAACACACTTTAACAAATTTAACAGAATAAAAATCATACCAAGTAAGATCTCGTAACACAAAGAATTAGACTAAAAATAACAGAAAGATAGCTAGAAAATTTCAAAATGCTAGGAGATTAAACAGTACACTGGGTCAAAGAAGTTTCAAGAGAAATTTTAAAATATTTTGACTCAATTAAAATGAAAATACAACTTAGAAAAATTTATGGGGTACAGCAAAAGCAAAGCAGTGCTTAGAGAGAAATTTATAGCATTGAACACATATATAAGAGAAGAAGAACTATATCAAATTAATAATCTAAGATACCACTTTAGGCAACTGGAGATACAAGAGCAAATTAAATCCATAGTAAACAGAAGAAGGAGCCTGGGTGATATAAACAGTTAACAAGTTTTGGCTGCTACCGGAAAGGTTGGTGGTTTGAGTCCACCCAGAGGTGCCCGGGAAGAAAAACCTGGTGATGTATTTCCAAAAAAATCAGCCACTGAAAACCCTGTGGAGGACAATTCTACTCTGATATGCATGGGGTTTTCATGAGTCCAGATCAGCTCGACAGCAAATGGTAGAAAACTGGTAAGCAGAAGAAAAGACATAAAATTAGAGCAGAAATCAATGAAATTGAAAATAAGATTAGTGGAGAAAATCAGCAAAACTAAAAGCTGATTCTTTGAAAAGATCAATAAAATTGATAAACCTCCAGCTAGGCTAACCAGAGAGAGAAAGAAAAGTTAAATTGCCAGTATTCGAAATGAAAGAGAAGCCATCACAACTGATCTCATGTGACCACAGACTTGATAAGTTAGATGAAATGAACCAATTCCTGGAAAGACACAATCTACCAAAACTGACACAAGGAGAAATGGATCATCTGAATAAGCCTATGTTATGGATTGAATTGTGTCCCACAAAAATAAATGTTGAAGTCCTAATGCCTGCACCTGTAAATATGACCCTGTTTGGAAATAAGAGTTTTCTTTTGTTAATAGGTTGTACTATAGTAGGCTAGGTCTAAAGCTATTTGCTACTGAGGGGTGTCTTATAAAAAAAGCAGAGTAGACACAGAGACACACACAGAGGGAAGACAGATAACATGTGAGGATCACCTACAAGCAAAGGAATGCCAGGGATTGCTGTCAGTCACCTAGGAGATAGGTCCATAGAAGAATCAATATGGTTAAGAACCTAATTTAGACTCTGAGCCTCCAGAACTGTGAGAAAATTAATTACTGTTCATTAAAACCACTCACTTGTGATATTTCTGTTAAAACACCACTAGCAAACTAAGATAACCAAAAAAAACAAAAAAACAAACAAAAAAAAACCCCTGTTGCCATCGAGTCATTTCCAACTCATAGCAACCCTATAGGACAGAGTAGAATTGCCCCATAGGGCTTCCAAGGAGTGGCTGGTGGATTCAAACTGCTGACCTTTTGGTTCAGATTCATTTTTATTATGAAAATGTTTACACAAAGATAAAGCAGCCGAGCTCTTAACCACTGTGCCACCAGGGCTCCAGCAAGAAATTGAATCAACAGTTAATAACCTTCCCAAACAGAATGTAACACACTCAGATGGTTTCCCTGGTAAATTCAACAAACACTGAAAGAAGAATGAACACAAATCCTTCTCAAACTCTTCCAAAAAACAGAAGAGGAGGGAACACCTCCTAACTCATTCTGTGAGGCCAGCATTATCCTAATACCAAAAGGAGAGAAAGACATAACTAGGAAGAAAAATTACAGAACAATCTCTCTCAAGAACATAGATGCAGAAATCCTCAACAAATCAAATACAGCAAAGTGTAAAAAGAATTATACAGGATGATGAAGTACATTTTCTCCCAAATATGCAAGGCTGGTTCAACATTCACAAATCAATTAATGTAATCACATCAACAAGCTAAAGAGGAAAATTCATATGATAAGATCAATAGATGCGAAAAGAGCATTTGATGCCCATTCATGATTTAAAAAAAAACCTCTCAGAAAACTAGGAATAGAAGTGAACTTTCTCAAGTTGGTAAATGGTTGGCTCTTTGCTGGAGACAAGGCCACTCTCTGGGTGAAGAGTGCAGAATTACACTTAGCAGTGTCAACTGATGAAGAGATATCCTAGAAACCCAAACCAAGGGAGAATCAGTCCAGAGTGGAAGGCAAAGTCGTGTGTAGACCACAGTGGGGTCTAGAGGAAGAGGCAATTCTTTAATGTGGTGTTAGGGTGGCACCCTCTTACGAGGACAGCATCATGTGATGAAGAAGGACTCAGGCAAAGTCATGCAGGCCCCGTGGCATGGAGGGTAGTGGGCGGCAGTAAATACAATAGAACAGAGACAGTATCCGGTACTGTTTAAGCCACACTATTTAAGTTTTTAAATTATCTGTTCAATTTTCTCTTTATTTTACCTAGTAAGATCTCTTGAAAGTTCCTGGCTGTGTCAGCTGTCCAAAGTGGCATCATTGGAAGGTTCTGTACCCACATTTGGCCTGGGCATTTAAGAGGAGTTAGGGCTCCCCTGCAGGCTGGCTTGGTGGTATTGAGGGGGAGGTCCCAAGGAAAGGAAAAATAAGGGGACAAAATCAAGTGATCTTAGCAGCCTTCTCTAGAACATTCTTCATCCAGGATTAAACCTTGCACATTAGAGGTTTTAGTATGAGAACTTTACATAGCAGAGCTTCTGTTAAATAAGACCATCCAGCATCTTACTTAAGGGATTCATTCTTTAATTGAGAGTCTGTCTGTTGTCAGCTAAACTGCTCAGGGCAATAAAGCCTTGTTTTAGAATGGAAGGACCTGACCCTGGCTTCAGATCTGTATAGGCAGAGCTCACTCTGTGTGAGGTGTTGTTAAACCCTCTACTAGAGTTACAGCCAGTCCTTAGAAGTCTCAGGTGTCTGTGGCATTATGAGTTAACAGCCATAGTAAATAGCTAAAATGTGAAGAAGGAAAGAGATGCCAAATGGGCAGT
Organism: Dugong dugon; assembly: GCA_030035585.1. Classification (NCBI taxonomy): domain Eukaryota; kingdom Metazoa; phylum Chordata; class Mammalia; order Sirenia; family Dugongidae; genus Dugong; species Dugong dugon. The sequence goes on from CM057479.1 coordinate 14,561,658, forward strand.
GTGCTTTTGGAGCACAAGAGATGAATTCTCCCCGGAGGACTTGGGGAAGGTTGCATTTAGGTTGAACCTTGAGCAGTGAGTAGGGTTTTAATAGGCAGAGGAGTGAAAATTTTGTAAGCAGAACACCAAAAAAAACCAAACCAAACCCGTTGCTGTCAAGTAGCAACTACACGACTCTTCAGTTGTGCAAAGTAGCCATAGATGATAGGTAAACGAGTGAACGTGGCTGTGTTCCAGTAAAATTTTATTTTCACATTTTTGTTTTGTTTTAAAATCCAGTGGTAGGGTGGATTTATCTGAGGGACATAGTTTGCTGACCCCTGATCTAAAAACCTTATTTCCTTTAGTGGCAGTGACTTTATTGACGTGACTTGGTCAGCTGCCTGTAATTTGTTTGGTTGCTTTTCGTGCAGCGTGGTTTAACTTGCTCCTCTGTCTCTCTATTTCCTGTAAATTTGAAGGTTGAGCTAAAGGCTTAACTAGGCTCAGGTTCACCATTTTTGGCAATGTTTCAGAAATGGTTTGAATTTTTTTGAATATAAATTAATCTGACTTTAAAAGACTTAGAAATACTCATCTAGAAAGCTCAGTATTCCTAAAGTAGGCTTTGCCTGATGGCTGAAATTATACTTTTTCTTTCTCTTCTTACTTATCTGACTCGTAGGGGAGGATATAGCTGTTATTTCTCAAGGAGGTCAGAACTTTTGTAACCTGACCCTGCGAATGCCAGTAGATTTCCATTAGTCCTTAAACTAGCCCAAGCCAGTGTTGGCCCACCTTGCATGCACAGAAGGGCCAGCTGTGACTGCTAATTGACCTCAGCAGCGGACACAGCAACAGGTGGAACAAATCAGGAGGAAAATCATCACTGGAACCCTATTCTGCAGTGGGAGGTCTAACAAGAACCACATCACCTCCTGTTTCCTGGCTGCCTTCTAGAATTTTCCCTCCCTAGTACGCCTGCGGGCTACCATCTTCGCTGCCCAAATCACAGATAAAGCCCTGCTTCTCCACAGCTTAGGGAGCTGGATCTGAGGAACTTCCTCCTGGCTCATTGCTCTGCACATTGCAATAAAGGTACTTTCTCAAAGACCAGTGTTCACATAATTGGCAAGTCTTAGCGCGCCAGACAAGGACCCACCTTCCTGGGTTCAGTAACACTTTGAAGACCTCTGCTAGGTCAGTGGTAATTTCTACTAAAGACATTTTGGAGTCTCTCTGGATGGTGGACCACATTTTTTCACTGGAAATACCTTCCCTGGGTCCATCCCCAAGGTCTGAGATAGCCTCCAGCAGGGTGTGGGTCACTTGTTTCTGTTTTTAAACCACTCTTAAACACTTTCTTTACTCGGCTTCTTCTTCATCTTGTCCCCCAGGAGGATTGAGAGCTGGATATTTCGTCCACAGGTGTTTGTGGTCATTCTGTGAAACAGAAATACTTATCCTTGTGTCCCATGGATGGATTCTGAAGCCAAAAGCTTTTAGAACTCTTAGACACGCTGTGGTGCTGGATTCCAGGGCAACATATCTTTAAAGAAACAAGCTTACTGGTGAGAATTGTTTTTTTTTCTCTGTTCTAGCATGTTCATTGTGCTTAAATTCTAGAGCAGCAGAGAAAGTATGCTGACAGATGGTGAAAATTGGAAGTCTTTTTTGTCATTTAAGAATAGTAGGGGGAAAACCCATCATTGTTCCATTCATTTACATTTAGCAATTGTGTATTAAGCTTCTCTGGGCTTAGTTATATACACAAGGTTAGTTATTAGTAAATATGCTAGGTCTTAGAAACTTATTTCCTACATGGGGAGACAGGCATTAGTGTTATAGTTAAGGGTACCAACTCTTGTGTCAGACTGCCTGGCTTCAAATCCTGGCTCTAATTTTTTAATTAAAAAAGTGAGGATAATAACAGTGTCTACCTCGTAGGCTTATTGTGAGGATTAAATGAAAAAACCCACAAAAAGTGCTTTGCATAGTACTTGGTATTTAGTAAATGGTCACTAAATGTAAAATTTAAAAAAGAATAATTGCGATCAAATGAGGACTAAGATGGAAAAGTATAACCAAAAACCCATTTCCTTCAAGGTGATTCCAACTCATAGCAACCCTATAGGACAGAGTAGAACTGCCCCGTAGGGTTTCCAAGAGTGTAAATCCTTATGAAAGCAGACTGCCACAGCTTTCTCCCAAATAGCCGCTGGTGGGTTTGAACTGTCAACCTTTCAGTTAGCAGCCTAGCACCTAACCACTGCTTTACCAGGCTCCTTGGAGAAGTATAGGTGATAAGCAAATGTACAAAGTGAGTTTCATGACCTACTCTGGACTGGTTAAGTAGGGGCTGGGGAGGACTTTTCTGAGGAAAAGACTTTTGGGTAGAGATGTGGGATATGGAAGACCACATTTTTTAACCAAATGAAAGTTGGCAAACTGAAAGGGGTTGGAGGGTGGGACAGCAGAGAAAAGGCACAGTCAGAGCCCTTGCAGTTGGATGAGGCGTGTTCAGTTTGTATTTGTTTTCTATTGCTACCATAAAAAATTGCTTAAAACAACATAAATTTACTTACAGTTCTGTAAATCAGAAGTCTTACATGAGTCTCACTGGGCTAAAATCAAGGCACCAGCAGGGTTGTCTTTCCTTCTGGAGGCTCTAAAATCAGTTTCCTTGCCTTTTTCAGCCTCTAGAGGCCACCAACATACCTTGGCTGATGGCCTCCTTCTTCCGTCTTTAAAGCTAGCAACCTTACATCTCTCAAACCTTTCTTCTGTCATCACATCTCTTTCTCTGACCCCAGCCAGGAAAAGTTCTCCACTTTTACGAATTGAACCTACTTGAATAATCCAGGATAATCTTCACGTCTCAAGATCCTTAACTTTAATCACATCTGCAAAGTCCCTTTTGCCATGTAAGGTCATATTCATAGGTTCTGGAGATTAGGACTTAGACATCTTTGGCAGCCATTATTCTGCCTATTACATATTTGAAGAGATGAAAGAAGGCCAGTGCAGCTAAAGCATTGGCAGGGAGGAGATGGAGCTGCGGAGAGAGTAAGGCAATAAGGGTCTTATCGGTCATGTTAAGTATTATGGAGTTTATCCCAACAACAAGAGAAGGTCTGATCAGATTTACTGCCCCAAACCTGGAATCAGCCATTTTTCTAAGAAACTCTTGTTGCTTTGTTTTAAAGTGGAAAATGGTATTTAGAGACCATAATCTGGGCCCTAAGGATGCTCATTGCTACTGAGTTTGTGGTTGTTTTTAAGCTATTTCAGTGGACAAAGATAGCAAAAAACATTGTTCCACATAAAATGTTTTCATACTGATACCTCCAAGTCTGTTTCTGGACTACAGGTTTTTATTTAACCTCATAGATTTTATATCCGTACCTTCTTCCCCAGATGCCAAAAATCTCAGTTCTCAACAACACTAGCATAATTTGTCTATTCTCTGTGTTTATTTATTTATTCAATCATTTATGTCATTGTGAATTCATGGATATTTATTTTATATTTTGGGTTATAATCCGATACTACTTTATTTTGTTGTTCAGATTTTTCTAGCTTTGACCACAGTCCCTTCCTACATCTTCAAGACAGCAGTATAGATATTCAAATTTTTCTCTCTCTCCTTTGATTCCATCATCACATCACTTTCTCTGACTCTGACCCTTCTGCCTCCCATTTTTGTTGTTGATGTTTTATTGTGGTGGAACTATACCCAACAAAACATTCACCAGCACAACTTCCATAGTTACAATTCAATGACGTTGATTACCATATTTTTACCCCAGTAATGTGCATGTTATACGTTTTTTGCCAACCACGTACCTCCCCCTGCACATTATTTTCGTAAGCACGCTATGCCAATTTCTGTGTGTTATGTGTGGGCATGTTATTTACATGGGTGCATTATTTGCAGAAAATACGGTACACTTTTCATGTTGTGCCACCATTATCACCATCTTTTCTCAAAATATTCCACCACCATTAACATAAACTCTGTCCCCACAAACAGAAATTTCCCCTTTCTTCCTCCCTTCCACCTTTGGTAAACATTAATAATCTTTGGTTTCTATATATTTGCTTATTTCATGTAAGTGAGATCATACAGTATTTGTTCTTTTGCGACTGACTTATTTCACTCAGCATAATGTTTTCAAGGTTCATCCATGTTGTGGCATACATCAGAAATTCATTTCTCTTTATAGCTGCATAATACTCCATTGTATGTATATACCACATTTGGTTTAACCACTCATTTGTTGTTGTACATTTTGATTGTTTCCACCTTTTGGCTATTGTGAAAAGTACTGCATTGAACATTGGTGTACAGATTTTAGTATTCCTGCCTTCACTTCTGGGTATATACCTAGGATTTGGATTGCTGGGTCATATGGTAATTCTATGTTCAACTTTTTGAGGAACCGCCAAACTGTTTTCCACAATGGCTGTACCATTTTACATTCCCACCAGCAATGGATGAGGGTTCCAGTTTCTCCACAACCTCACCAGCACTTGTTTTCTGTTGTTGTTTTTTTTTTTATCAATGCCATTCTAATGGGTGTGTGGTGATATCTCATTGTGGTTTTAATTTGAATCTTTCTAATGGCTAATGATGTTGAGCATCTTAGCCACTGCTTGTTGCCTTCTACCTCCCTTTTATAAGGGCTGTTGGAATTACATTGAGCCCAACAGGATAATCCAGTATAATCCTCCCATCTCAAGATCTTTAATTTAATCACATCTACAAAGCCCCTTTTACCGTGTAAGGCAATATATTCCCAGGTTCCAGGGATTAGGATGTGGATATCTTTGTGGGCTGTTACTTAGCCTAACTCCCCTTGTAATGCCGCAAACACTGCAGGATCAGAGCAGCTCTCAGATGTACCGCGGTAGTCAGATGCTCTAATACTAGATGTTAGTAATTCTCAGGGACAGTTTCACTGCACTTCCACACAGAGGCAGGTGAGTATGGTCTAGACTCGGGGACCCCACCTCCTCAGCGTTGGTAGGAGGAGCTTCCGAGTGACAGGAGCCATTGTCACCACATGTCGGAATGCCATCCCTTTTTCAGAGCTCAACTGAACTGCTGTCAGAGCCTCCTTTGATTCATTGTCCTGTGTCCCATCCTCCCCACAGGTGGGACCACTCCTGCCTCTGCCCTGATGGTGTTCTTGCTGCTGCTGCTGCTGTTTTACCTTTTTAAATTTTATGTTGCCATGTGTGATTACTTTTCCATACTAGCTTTAAACACTGCCAGACCATAAGCTCAGGATGAGAACCACGCCTTCCTCATTCTGATTCCCCCATAGTACTTTCTGAGTTGTGCTCAGTAAGCCATTGCTGAAAGAAAGAACTCTTTTCCAGTGAGTTGGGAGAGTTCTTATGGAACTCTGATATTCTGAGTTATGCCAGAATAAATTAGAGTGAGGAAGAGTAAATTAGAGAAAACTTCTCATATTCTGCTGTATTCTTGTCCATTGTTTCAAATTTCTACATCTGCTTTTAAGCCTTGTCTCTGTTCTTTTCAGTGTTAATTACCTCTTCCTGCTGTTGTCATCTGCACTTATGAGTATGCAGGGGATAAGCTAATGAGAATTATTAATATTTTTAAATCACATGATGGTTTTACTAATTTATGAACATTAAATGAAATTTGAAAAAACATTCTTTGAACCCTCCTTTTTTTAGAATAATCACAACTGCCTGCTCTGAATTACTCTTTTTCCCTTGATTTGGTTTTCTGTAAAGTTACATGCAGATTATAAAAGCCTAATAAAAATTTATGAGGGGAAATTAGTATCTTTTTATAAATGAATAAAGAACAGTTTGGCAGCATTCTTGGGAGTATTTATGAAAACTAAGTTGGGGTTAACTTGAAGATTATGTGAAGAATTGTGCAAGATACTTTACAGTAGAAGTCAGGTTTTTGCTCACAGATAAGCCAGATGCACTACTCTCCCAGGGTTCCAGGACTTAAGATCGACTGTGATACAGTGTGAATAAACGAGCTACAAGAAATTTCCAGAAGCTAGATTACCTGCTGCTTCACACTAACTTTTTCTGGGGGGATCACTTTACATCTGTGCTAACTGGCAAATGTCTTAAACAAACTAAACAAACATTCTCAACGCCAGTGGTCCAGGTTTCAGTTTAGGGGTGGCATAAGTGGCTTTTTAAATTATGTATCTTTTGCAGAAAATCTGCAACATGGCATCTTTAGCAAACTTGTTCCCCGAGAGGTGGGAGTAGAGCTGCAGTGTTGAAGAGACAGGGGTATGTATAACTCTGGCTGTTGGAGAAAGAAAAGAGGAGCATATTTGGTGCTCAGAGATTGTTTTTCTGTGGACTCCCAGGTGTTAGTATTGCCTTACAGAATGATGGCTTTCAAAGTCAATTTGTAATCCTGGACTCACTTATAAAACACGTGCTTCTTTCCCATCCTTCACTGTTGTTTTGAGTTATGCCAGAGTAAATAACACACCCCATGAAGAAAGGCAAGAGACAATGTTGTTCCATCCCTTTATACATAACGATTAGGTACAAATTGTCCTTGACTTTAGCTCCTGCTGAGGTGCATCCTTGTGGATTGTTATGGACTGAATTGTGTCCTCCAAAATGTGTTGTAAATCCTAACCCCTTATACCTGTGGTAAGGCGCCCTGGTGGCGCAGTGGTTAAGTGCTCAACTGCTAACTAAAAGGTCAGTGGTTTGAACCTGACAGCTGCCCCACAGGAGAAAGATGTAGCAGTCTGCTTCTGTAAAGATTACAGCCTTGGAAACTTTATAAGGCAGTTCTCCTCTGGGTAGGTGACCATCTCCTGATCAGCTATTCTAGAATTACTGGCATCAGCGAATAGTCCTGCCTCCTTTCCCCGATTAAGATAAAACAATAAATGTTTTGGGCCTCTCGGAGGGCAGTCATCTCCCCCTAAGGCACATACTTTACTTTGTGTCCGTTAGTAGCTATTATGTCCATTAGTAGCTATGGAGGTGGTAGGAGGGGCAATTAGAGTATAGCACACCTGTGTACCCAGCAGTGATTTTTCTTTAACGTGAGGCTGTAGAATTTTATTTCAGCAAATTGAACAGACGAGTACAATGTTCATGAATGTAATAATTATAATATGCCAGGAATTTAATTCAGAAAATGAATGTGTTAGTGCTCTTATTCTTACCTTTTATTTCTAACCCAGTGTTTTAGAACAGCTACATGGTCTCATGTTTTATTTTATTATTATTATTATTAAAATTTACGTACAGTACAGTTTACTTTTTTGGGTTGTAGTTATGTGAGTTTTAATCCATGTAGCTTTGTGTAACCATCATCTGAATCTGGGTACAGAACAGTTTCATCACCCAAAAAAACAAAACTAAAAACCTCTTTTTATTCTTCCCCTTTGTAGTCAAACGCTGCCCCAACTCCTGGCTCTTGACAACCACTGATCTGTTCTCTATCCGTATAACTTTTGCCTTTCCCAGAATGTCATATAAATGCAATCATATAGTATGTAACTTTTTGAGATTGGCTTCTTTCCCTCAGGTAATGGCTGTGAGATTCATCTGTGTATTTATCAATAATTCATTACTTTCGTATTGCTGAGTAGTATTCATTGTATGGGCATACCCATTGTATGGGCATACCACAGTTTGTGTATCCGTTCACCATTGAAACCAAACCAAACCTGTTGCTGCTGAGTTGATTCTGACTCATAGCGACCCTATAGGACAGAGTAGAACTGCCCCAATATGGTTTGGTTTCCAAGGAGCAGCTGGTAGATTTGAACTGCTGACTCTTTTGTTAGAAGCTGTAGCTCTTACCCACTGTGCCACCAGGTTTCCATTGAAGGGCATAGTTATTATAGTTTTTGGTATGAAGAGAAGTTCTGTAAACATTCATATTCAGGTATTTGTGTGAACAAAAATTTTCATCTTTTTAGGATAAATACCTAGGAGTCGGATGGCTGGGACATATGGTAAGTGTATGTTTAACTTTATGAGAAACTGTCTAACTGTTTTCCATAGTGACTGTACCGCTTTGCATTCCCACTAGAAGTGTATGAGAGTTCCAGTTGCTCCTTGTCCTCATCACCACTTGATATTGTCAGTTTCAAAACAATTTAACCATCTGTTAATTGGTGTATTGGTTTTATTTTTAATTTATCAAATTCTAGTTGTTTGAGTACGATTTAAAAATTTGTTTTATTATTTTTAAATAAATTACTGAATTAAATTTATTTTATATGCCTATTATAAAGATAAATATATCAGATTTTCTGATGATTTGCTACATTTAAACATAGTAAATATTTTATATTGAAAAATAATTAAATTAAACTCTGAGTATTATGTAGATAGTAGGACTCTTTCTTAAATCTCACCAACTGACAAATCATACTACATGATAGTATCTGAATGCATGAGGAATTTTGCAATGATCCGTTTGGTTATATGCATCTTATGCACGTCCAGTTCCTATTTTACCATTAGTAACTAATAGTGCTATGATTGCTTTTGCCATCAGCTTAATGCTAGATTAGACTTGACTGATGAATAGTTATTACATAAGAGAGCAATTTCTTTGAGAACCTTTTGAACTATAGTGAACACTGTTACACTTTGGAATGACAGTTTAAAAATTAACTGCTCCGATGTGTCTGAAGCAGTAGTAAAAGCTTGCGTTTAAGAACCTTTTTTCCTTATTACAGCCTGTTGAGCTCAAGAAAGAAAACCTTTGAAATTTCTGCTTTTGAGATAAAGATCATGGGCTTCTCTCTTTGGATGATTTAAGAACTGTGGTTACTGGCCACTATTGCTTGAAAGTGTGGAGTTGACTTTTGCATTATTTACAAAATGCCACTGTTAAAGTTGTTTGTCATCCCGTACCTCCTTCACTTTGGTAAAGCTGTAAAAGTTTCAGGGTATAAGAGGTTACTGATGAAGGAGGCCTTGTCTTTACATTCAGGTTGTACCCATTAGCTGCTATGGTTAGAGCTTCCTGCTGGTGGCATTACCTTTTAAAAACAAAGGAGTGGTACAACTATGGGTCTCTACTTACCTGGAGCAAAAGAGAAAGAAGGAAACCAAAGACCCAAAGAAGAAACCAGTCTACAGGACTAATTGCTTACACAAACCACAACTTCATCTATCCTGAGACCAGAAGAACTAGATGGTGCCTGGCTACCACTACTAGGCATACAGTAGATGGTCCTGGATAGAATGGGAGAAAAATGTAGAATAAAACTCAAATTCTTAAAAAATGCCAGAATTACTGGACCAGGAGAGACTAGAGGAACTCCTGAGACTATCGCCCTGAGATAGCCTTTAAACTTTTACTGAAACCACTCCTGGACGTCACCTTTCTGCTAAATCACAGATTGGCTCATAAAATAAACAATATCCCCTGTGAGTAAGGTGCTTCTTTAAAAAATCATCTATAAGAGACCAAAGGGTCAATGTGTACCGTAAAGCAAAGATGAGAAAGTAAAAGGGGGCAGGGAAGCTAGATTAATGGAAACGGAACAACCAGAACAGAAATAATGAGAATGTTGACACATTGTGAAAAATGTAACCAATGTCACTGAACAGTATGTATAGGAATTGTTAAATGGGAACCTAATTTGCTGTGTAAACTTACACTAAAAACACAGTCAAATATTCTTTAAAAAAAAAAGACAAAAAAAGCAAAAAACCACCAGGGAGTGGAAATTACCATCATCTAGTTGGAGCAATGGTGGCCACATAGGTTTTACTTTGAGACTATAATCTCACTCTCTTTGCTTCGGAAAATTTGCTGGAGAGCTAGATCTATTGACAGAGCTTCTTATCTAATACAGGGACATCAGAAAGAAAAACTGAGCCTGGCAAAGAAACAGTGACAGGACAAATTGCCAGATGAGCTTCTGAGGTTGTTGTGATCTGAAGCCTCAGAAGGAAAGTATTAGATTCAGTTGAATGTTAAAGAAATGACATAGATTACAGCCCTGAGATTATTTTTGGTTTAAAACTAATGAATTCATTGACCCTTAGGTCAATTAGGATTGGAATAAGTAAAAAATAGTGAAGGGTTAGTAAGATGTTACCTCCGTTGGACCCAAGTGTTTGTTTTTTGTTTAAAAACTTATTTGTGGAGCCAGTTTAAACTTCATGCTTGTTGATATTGTTTGAATAAGGTTTTACGTGTGTGTGTTCGGGCGTGTGTGTGCACGTGCATGCGTGTGTGTTTGAAAAAAGATAATGGAAATGTATGGGGGCCTTAAATCCCAGGTTTTAGAATACCTGACTAATACGCCTACTGCCCCCTGGTGGCAATATGTCAAACTGCGTTTCAGAAGTGAGGACTTTTGGAGTGCGAGGTCCATTGTGCTTCCATGTCAAGGGAATTGTAGAGGGAGCTAGGAGATTGGGTGTCTCTTTTCCGTTCTTCTCATGATTACTGTCTGTATGATCTTAGGCAGATCACTTAGTTTGACTAAAGTGTAGACTTTCTTCAACTTTTAAAATGTAATTTCCAAAGTTTCTTCCTGCTTTAGCATCCTATGATCCTGTAATAGTAAATACCATATAGCGATAGATGTCAGGTTCCATTTTTTTTTTCTCTAACAGTTGTATCATAACAAATCTGAGGTATTTATTCAAGAGGCGAGGTTGTAGCATATGTCCTGAACCTTGATATGGATTCAGTTCTGGGCATCCAGCTGTATAGATCTATCTGTAACACAATCAATAGTTAATCATTATGGTGACCATCCATTATTACAAAAGCTTAAAACTCACATCCTTTTCTGCATACAGTGTTTACTAATGCAGAAAAGGGTTTATACAGTTTTTTCTGTGCATAAAAGGGTAAAGTTCATTATAAAGAACACCAGTCAACCATTCCAGATAACTAGGATATGGCTGTTTGTATGGAAAAACAAGTTAAAAAGGAAGTAATGTTTATTGGACACCAGCTATATGCCAGGCACTACTATAAGATATCTGTAATACATTCTATTATTTACTCCTTATGATAATTCTGTGATTTACTTTTCTCTCAGACCAAACCCAAACCAAACCCATTGCTGTCGAGTTGATTCTGCCTCATAACGACCCTATAAGACAGAGTGGAACTGCCCCATAGGGTTTCCAAGGAGTGGCTGGTGGACTCAAACTGCGGACCTTTTGGTTAGCAGCCACGCTCTTAACCACTACGCCACCAAGGCTCCTTCTCTCAGAGGAGTATTAAAATCACCAAATGCCAGGATTTTTATACATGTTATCTCATGTAATGCTCACACATCAATCCTGGAGGTAGGCATTATTATACCCATTTTACTGGTGATGTAACTGAGGTTCAAGAGATGAAATACCTTGAACAAGATCACACAGCTGAAAGGTGGCAGTGTTTTTACCTGCTGTGAAGTGAAGTGGGTCTAGTTCAAAAGTGTGTGTTCTAAAACTCAAATTATTTAAAAGTCCAGACTTATTGGACTGGTTGAGACCAGAGGACCCTCCGAGACTATTGCCCTGAGATCCTCCATAAACCTTGAACTGAAATATCCCCTGAGGTCACCTTATAGCTAAATAACACATAGGCTCATAAAAGGCTCATAAAATAAAGAATATTACCAGTGAATACTGCACACCTTTAAAAATCATGTATATGAAACCACAATGGTCAAAAATTGCTGTAAAGCAAAGATAAAAGGGTAAGAGGACAGGGAAACCAGATTACTGGAAGCAAAACATCTCAAAGGGAATTAATGAGACCGTTAACACACCGTGAAAAATGTAACCAATGTCTCTGAACAATTTGGGTAGTAATTATTAAACGGGAACCTAAATTTGCTTTGTAATCTATCATCAAAAACACAATAAAACTTTCTTTTTTTAAAATCAAATAACTAAGTAAAGGACAGACCCCCTAACTTGGAATAAACCTATATTTTAAAAAAAAAGAAGGAAGTGTGTTCCTCTATCTGCACCATGCTTTCTCCTGATGCCAGGAATAACGCTTTACATCTATGATCTGAAGGATATTAGCAACAATATCAAGAAACTAAACTGCTACCATAATTTGTAAATAGAAAAACTTTGGTAATGCCTTTCCATTAAATGCAGCCCTTTAGATTTTCTTTGCCGAGAAACAGCATTGATTTAGATGAGTTAATCTGAACTGCATCACAGAGTCTTGCCTCCTGGGTGATTTTGCAAAATAAATCTCCCTAGGATTCCCAAAAGAATGATTTTTGTGTGCCAAGTCCCATATTTCTGAGGTTATCCTCTACAGTGTTATTGTTTTCCCTCTTCCAGCTGCAGTATTTTTCCTCCCTCCGTTTCCTTTGGATTGGCTGGGAACTAGGACCCTTTCCACGCCAATGCCTTAGCATCTTGGCCTAGAGCTTTGATCTGCTCTAGTACAGTGTTTTCACACAGGTGAAGGGCTGTAAACCATCCTGGTAGGTGGTTGTTTTCTTGGAGGCTCAGCAAGCTCTTGGAGAGGTCCACTCCAACATTTTCTCACATATAGGTTTTTAGATTAACAAAGAAGAAGTATACTTCCTCTAAGCAACCATTTAAGCTTCTGTAAGAGTTTCTGTGCATGTAGCCCTGGTGGTCCAGTGGTTAAGAGCTTGGCTGCTAACCAAAAGGTTGGCAGTTCAAATCCACCAGCCACTCCTTGGAAACCCTATGGGGCAGTTCTACTCTGTCCTATAGAGTTGCCATGAGTCGGAATCAACTTGGCACAATGGGTTTTTTTTTTTTTTTTTTTTTAAGTATAGTTATGGCAACTCCGGGCAACCTCATGTCGCCAGGAGTCAGAATTGACTCAACAGCAACTGGTTGGTGATCTTAGTGTGGTTATATAAGAGAATGTCCTTGTAGGAAATAAAGATTAACGTGTTAAGGGGTGTAGGGCCATCAGGTTGGCAGTTTACTCTTCAATAGTTTACTCTCTGAGAAAACATTTATTGAACACTCACCAGGTCCAAGGTGCTAGGGTTTAAAGTCGAGAAGCACAAGTGGTAGAAGACAGAGACCACAGCAGCCAGGAGGCAAGAGGCAAAGGGCTGCGGGGTTCTGCAATCACGGTGCCAGGAGCACAGCGGTCAGGATGGATTACATAGAGGAGATGATGTTTGAGGTGACCTGGTATTGTTGAAGGATAAGTAGGATTTTTCCAGGCAGGATGCTGAATAATTAAGTGGAAAACAAAACAAAACAAAACACCAAACCGGTTGCCATCGAGAGGATTCCAACTCATAGCAACCCTATAGGACACAGTAGAACTGCCCCATAGGGTCTGCAAGGAGCAGCTGGTGGATTCAAACTGCCGACCTTTTGGTTAGCAGCCTGAGCTCTTAACCACTGTACCCCAGGGCTCCGCCCACCGGAACGAGTGGCTGAATACAGCAAACATTACGTCACAGGAATTTGAGAGCTGCTCAGCTGGATGGTTCTGGCTCAGGGTCTCTCACAGGCTGCAGTCAAGGTATTGGCCAGGGCTGTGGTCATCTCAAGGCTTGACTGGGTAAGGACCCACCTCCACGCTCACTCACGTGACGGCTGATGGGCCTCAGGTCCTTCCTGGCTCTTGGCTGAGACCTCAGTTCCTCTCCACATGGGCCTCTCTACAGGGTCACTTACGAGATGGCAGCTTGCTTCCCTCAGAGTGAGGCATCTGACAGAGAGAGAGCAAAGAAGAGCCCCAAGGTGGATGCCACAGTCTTCTTATAATCTAGTATCTGGAGTGACATTCTATTACTTCTGCTGTATTCTCTTGTTTGAAGCAAGTCTGTAAATCTAGCCTGTACTCTGGAGAAAGGAATTACACACAGACATGAATGCCAGGAGGAGGTGTCATTGGAGGGCATCTTCGAGGCCACCTACCAGAGCCCCACACCGCCAGGGAAGGGGAGTGGCACGGTCCTGCGTGCATCCTGGAGAGATCACGCCAGCTTTGGTGGCAAGATGGGCTGAGGGGCAAGCCTGGAGGCCCAAAGACCAGTTGGGAGATGGATATCTAAGATATAATTAAGGGGAGAGGAATGAGAGGCCTCATTAAAACCAGTTGCCGTGAAGTTGACTCCGACTCATGGCGACCCCATGTGTGTCAGGGTAGAATCTCTCTGCAGGGTTTTCAGTGGCTGATTTTTCAGAATTTGATCACCAGACCTTTCTTTTGAGGCACCTCTGGGTGGACTTGAACCTCCAACCTTTTGATTAGCAGCCGAGTGCGTTAACTGTTTGTACCACCCAGGGACTCCGAGGCCTCATTACCAACTTAAAAAACTGCACCGGAGGGGTCAGGGATGGGAGAGGAGGGCGAGGAGCACCAGGTGGTTTGAATGCCCTCAGGTCAGACACCTGCTCCTAGACAGACAGACAGACAGACATCTCCAGGATCTTTTTTAATACGGTACATTTGGTGAAAATATACACAGCAAAGCACACTCCCATTCAACAATTTCTACACATAATGTTCAGTGACACTGGTTACATTCTTCACATTGTGCCAACATTCTAGTTATTTCTGTTCTAGTTGTTCCATTGCCATTAACTTAGTCTCACTGCCCCCAACCCCCATCTGTGCTTTAGAGTAACTGTTGTCCTTTAGGTCTCATGTAGATAATTTTTTAAAAGAGCAGAGTACTCAAGGATGACATTCTTTACTTTTTGAGCTAACCTACTATTTTGTTAAAAGGTGACTTCAGAGGATAGTTTTGCTTCAAGGTTTGAAGAGTTTCTCAGGGCAATAGTGTTGGGGATTCCTTCAGTCTTAATGGGTCCAGTAAAATCTAGATTCTTAAGAAGTTCTCGTTCACATTTTTCTCCTGTTCTCTCAGGATCCATCTATTGTGTTCCTGATCAGAATGTTCAATAACGGTAGCTGGGCACCATCTAGTTCTTCTGATCTCATCTCCACAATCTTGTGATGAGAGGCCTACCATTTAAAAGCAGTCAGGCCATCACTGCTTCTTTTTATTGTTTGTTGTAAAGTGACTCAGTTCATGGACTTCAGTGCTGAAGCCAGCTTCTGCAGAGAGGATTTTGCAGAATGCCTTTGCTACCTGAAAAGGAGTGAGCTACTAGGCAGTTACCACATTTTATTATACATTTTCAAGTTGTAAAATGTCAGGGCTGTTATTTTTTTCAGTTGTGTCTTATAAATGCTGCTCTGCTTAGACAAAGGAGCCCTGATGGTGCAATAGTTAAGCACTTGGATGCTAACCAAAAGGTCAGAATTCAAACCCACCAGCAGCTCCTCTGTAGAAAGGACCTGGCAAACTTCTCCCATAAATATTACAGCCTGAAAAACCCTGTAGGGCAGCTCTACTCTGTCATTTAGGGTTGCTATGAGTCAGGATCGACGTGATGGCACACAACAACTGCTTAGCCTACCAGTAGTTACATGAGCAAAGGACAGTTGCTAAGATTGCCATCTAATGCATCTATCAGGTAGGTGGTGTCGTTAGGTGCCTTCGAGTTTGTTCTGACACATAGCGACCCCATGTACAACAGAACGAAACACTGCCCAGTCCTGTGCCATCCTCACAATTGCTGTTATGCTTGAGCCTATTGTTGCAGCCACTGTGTCAATCCATCTCATCAAGGGTCTTCCTCTTTTTCACGACCCTCTACTTTACCAAGCATGATGTCCTTCTCCAGGGACGGGTCCCTCCTGAAACACGTCCAAAGTATGTGAGATGTAGTCTCGCCATCCTTGCTTCTAAGGAGCATTCTGGTCATACTTTTCCAATACGGACTTGTTCGTTCTTTTGGCAGTCCATGGTATATTCAGTATTCTTTGCCAACACTGCATTCAAAGGTGTCAATTCTTCTTCCTTCTTCCTTATTCATCGTTCAGCTTTCACATGCATATGAGGCAACAGAAAACACCATGGCTTGGGTCTGGTGCACCTTAGTCTTCAAGGTGACATCTTTGCTTTTCAACACTTTAAAGAGGTCTTTTGCAGCAGAATTGCCCGATGCAATGCGTCTTTTGATTTCTTGACTGCTGCTTCCATGGGTGTTGATCCAAGTAAATGAAATCCTTGACAACTTCAGTCTTTTCTGTGTTTATCATGATGTTGCCTATTGGTCTGGTTGTGAGGATTTTTGTTTTCTCTGTGTTGAGGTGTAATCCATATTGAAGGCTTGGTCTTTGAGCTTCATTACCAAGTGCTTCAAGTCCTCTTCACTTTCAGCAAGCAAGGTTGTGTCATCTGCAGAACGCAGGTTGTGAATGAGTCTTCCTCCAGTCTTGATGCCCTGTTCTTCATACAGGCCAGCTTCTCGGATTATTTGCTCAGCGTGCAGATTGAATAGGTCTGTAGGACCAGGCTAAAAAAATTTTAACTAATCACTTTGCAAGTCATAGTTTCTAAAGGATTGTTTCTTTCCTTCTTGAAATCTCCTCTATTTTAAAGTCTGATGTGAACACAAATTGCTTTTAAAAACAAAGTTTTCACAGAAACTTTGGGTTTTTAGTTTTAGGCATACTATCACCAAGCCAATCTAAATAAGATGAACTGTGAATTTTGGGAGTAGAATCACACGTATAGTTGGCACCAGGTCACACGATTGGGGGATGGGGAGGTGGATGGGCTATCATTTTTGATGTAATAGAGAGAGAGAAAAGGTATTTGATGGTTTTATTATTGTAGTCTTTTCCTTGTATCATTAAGCTCAAAATTAAAAACAAACAAACATAAAAACCATGTTTTAAGCTTTTATGATCCACAGGAATGGTATCTTAATAGCAGCTGTGGATGGAGTAGAATCGGACTTCTGCCTGGTGTGACTTAGGCTGTGGGCTCCACTCTTCCCCATCCCCTGCAAAGGCCCACCTGCCACCACATTCTGGCACCCCCAACATGGAGCACTTATAGACGTGGACTGTGTTATGCTGGTGACACCAGTTATTAAAGTAAAGAATGTGATTTATTCCACCTTTTTAAAATGGTCATTCTTGTTGCCTAATATTTGTACTTAGGCAGACTTTGAATCACAGGGGAATGAACACAGAATGCCGTTAGCGAATCTGTATTCCACGTTGTTGTTAGGGGACAGTCTAAGTCACATTAAAGGATGGGGGAAATTTAAAAGGCCAGTATGTCCTAAAGGATACCTGGTGGCACAGTGGTTAAGTGGTCGGCTGCTGACCGAAACGTCTTGGGTTCAAACCTACCAGCCGTTCTGCAGGAGAAAGTTGTGACAGTCAGCTTCCATAAAGATTACAGGCTTGGAAACCCTGTAGGGCAGTTCTCCTCTGTCCAAAGAGCCGCTGTGAGTCGGAGTGGACTCAACAGGTATGGTTTTTTGGTTTAGTATGAACTAAAGGTGGAAAGGGCTATCTTTTAGTTCTACTAAAAATTTGTTTTATTATGTTTAGTTTTACGTATTTTGTTTTCCTTTTTGTATAACTTGGACACTTGAAGCATTTTTTTTAAAAAAAGAAGATATGTCTAAACTAATGTTAAATTTTTAATACTTGGAAAATGTGCTTTTCTAGTTAATTGAGCTTTCCATGTAGATGAAGGTTAAGCAGAAATATTTTCTAGAAAATCTTGTGAAAAAGAATGAGTGTACTTTCCTGCTTTTACAGTAGACAGAACATAGTAAATCCTCTTTATTCAAAATTTAGTAAGTCTTCAAGAGCACCACTATAAAATTGAAAGGCCTTGCCCCTTCCCCTAAATCAGTGGTTTCCCTGCAAGCTAACCACCAGAATCACCTGAGAGCTTTTGAGACTATTTTATTGTAAGTACAGGCCCCTGTCTCCCCAACTGTAGACTCAACTAAATTAAACTCAAGGCGAGAGGCCCAGGAACATAAATGTTAAAGTTTGGCGGGTATTTCAGCAGCTCAGCCAGGTTTGGGAAGCCCTGGCTGTAGGATACAGTTTGCCCCCAGTCCAGGACAGGAGGCTCCTTCCTGCAGGATCTGGTGTCCCTCCACCCTGTCCTTGCCACTGTTTCCTCGGTCAGCTGTGCTCTGGGCTCCCCACTGCGCCTGCTGGGCTCCCTCCGCTTTCACACCTAGGTTCTCCCTGCCTCGGATCCTGCCCTCCCACTTCCCCCTCCTCCCTCTTCCCTAAGCGCTGAACTTCCATCCTTTAGGGTCCAGTTCCCTTCTCAGCTCCTAGGAGGGGCCCCCCCTTCCAAATCACCTACAAGCAGAATTCAGCTCTCCCTTTTCAGCTCTTTGTGCTGCTTTGTACAGATGCCTTCCTATGGCATATTCTAGCTGTATTTTTGTAAAGATTTAATTTTTTAATCGAGATTTTTTTTGTTGAGGTGACATTTCCGTAAGATAAAATCAGCCATTTTAAAGTGTACAGTACAGTGGCATCAGCATATTCACAACACTGGGCGACCATCACCTGTCTTTCCAAAACATCTTCATCACCCTAAAATGAAACCTGTACCCATGAAGCCAAAACCATTGCTGCATAGTGGATTCTGACTCACAGAGACCCTGTAGGACGGTGCAGAACTGCCCCATAGGGTTTCCAAGGCTGTCATCCTTCCGGAGCAGACTGACACAGCTTTCTTCTGAAGAGCAGCTGGTGGATTCCAACCACCGACCTTTAAGTTAGCAGGTGAGCACTTAACCACTGCGCCACCAGGGCTTCTCACCCATTAAGCAGTTACTTATTCTTCCTGCCTTCCCCAGCCCCTGGCAACGACCGATCCGCTTGTTGTCTCACCTATACCTATAAAGGAATCGTACGCTATGTGGCCTAATTGTGTCGGGCTTCTTTGACTCAGTGGAACCCTGGTGGTGCAGTGGTTAAGCGTTTGGCTGCTAACCAAAAGGTCGGCAGTTCCAATCCACCAGCTGCTCCTTGGAAACCCTGTGGGGCAGTTCTACTCTGCGCTATAGGGTTGCCATGAGTCAGAATTGACTCAGCGGCAATGGGTTTGATTTTCTTTCACTCAGCATAATGTTTTGAAGGTTCATCCACGTTGGAGTGTGCGTCAATGTATCTTTTTTTTCTTTTTTTAGTGACTCCACTCACACACTGTTTTCTACTGCAGAGTTCCTTAAGCACAGGTCCTGGCTTCCATACTAGACTTTGAATTTGAGGGTGGAGCTTGTGTCTGAGTCATCCACTTGGCTTCACAAGCCCTGGGTGAATGCCAGGGGTGCCATTGTCCGGCACCGTGGGTGGCCGCAGTGAGCCGTCTGCCTCTGCCCGTCAGTCACCCTTGTGTTCTCTGTGTAGTGAGTGCACAGCACGTGTTTGTGGAGTAGTGAGTTACGATCACTGCGCAGCTCATATTTATTATCCCGGAAGTATTTTTAAACTAATATCTACTCCGAGGTTGGTTTGTTGTCATTTATTTCTTGGTGATCAAAACGGAGAATACAAGGTAAATTGGCTAGTTGAGAATTCCAAGGATGGGAGGAACGAACTCATTCGTTTTCTCCACATAGTGCTTTATGGGGAAGGAGGAAGTTTAAAATGTGCCCCTTGCCCTGAGTTTGGAGTCCTGGTGGCACAGTGGTTAAGAGCCTGGCTGCTAACCAAAAGGTCGGCAGTTCAAATCCACCAGTCGCTCCTTGGAAACCTTATGGGGCAGTTCTACTCTGTCCTCTAGGGTTGCTGTGAGTCGGAATCAAGTTGACGGCAACAAGTTTGGAATTTTTTTTTTGCCCTTAATTTATTAGGAGAGAAAATAATGGGAACGTAGGGCAGAATGTGGTTAGCGCACAAGATTTCAAAAACTAGAGATGGAAGAGGGACACTCTGAGCTAGGATTTGAAGGGAGGGTTGGATTTGGGCAGGAAGGTGTAAATGTGATGTTCTGGGTGTGAATAAAGATAAGGAGGTGGGGAAGCTAGTTCAGGGAGCGTCAGCAGGCCAGTTTGGTGGAGCATAGGCTACAATTTAATGAGGACATTGGGGGTTCAGTGGTAGAATGCTCACCTTCCATGCAGGAGACCCAGGTTCGATTCCTGGCCAATGCACCTCATGCTCAGCCACCACCTGTCAGTGGAGGCCTTGCTATGATGCTGAACAGGTTTCAGCAGAGCTTTCAGACTAAGATGGACTAGAAAGAAAAGCCTGGTGATCTACTTCCAAAAATCAGCCAGGGAAAACCCAATGGATCGCAACGGTCCAATCTGCAACCTATCGTGGGGAATGGCGCCCTTCGTTCTGTTGTGCATGGGGTCACCATGAGTCGGTGCCAACTCGAAGACCGCCACAAACAGCAGAAGAATTTTATTATGATTCAAGTAATACAGTCATGGGCGTGGGCTGGGGTGGCAGCGGGAAGGGGCTGGGGCAGTGGAGGTCGTGGGAGGGCTAAGGAGGGTGACTCTGAGATGTCCAGCTGGGATATTCATGATTCCATCTAGTGAAGGAGAGGGAAGAAGACCTGGCTGGAGAGGAAAGGAGAGCATCTGGTTTAAGTGAGCTGGGATTGGAAGAGTTGAGTGGGACATGCAGTGAAGTGTAGCCCGGGACCTAAGCGCGGTGGGTGGAGGCTGAGATTGAGGTCTCCACATAGAATGAAGAGAGGAGATGGGAGCCTTCAGCAGGGTGGGTTTTAGGGCCCAGCAGTATTTCATGTCATTATGAACATATGGGTTAGCCAAGTAAGACTATGTAAACTTTGCTTGCAATTCCAGGTGAATAACTTTTTGACTTTGCTTTGTTTTTCAATGTTTGGGGTGGGGGGGACCACTTTTCCCTGGTAGTTAGGAGCTCTAGAACTCAAACTCTGTAGTCAGACCACCTGGGTTCAGATCCCAGCTCTGCTCCTTAGTAGCTGTTTGACTTTGGATAAGTTACCTAAGCTCTTTGTCTCCCAGTTTCTGCTGTGTAAAACAAAGATGAATGTGCCTACTTCATAGGCCGCTGTGGGGATTAAATCAGTTAATATATATGAAGTGTTTAGAACCGTGTGAAGATGAGAGGGCGGGAAGAGGTTGGAGTTATGCTAGCACAGCCAAGGACTCCTGGGACTACCAGGAGCTGGAAGAGACAAGAAAGGGTCCTTCCCTAGGGGTTCAGAGAGAGCATGGCCCTGCAAGACACCTTGATTTCAGACTCCTCGTCTCCAGAGCTGTGGCAGACTAAATGTCTGTTGTTTTAAGCCACCCAATCTGTGATCCTTCGTTATGGCAGTCCTTGGAAACTAAGACAAGTGTCCCCATCCACGAGGTGCCAAGCTGGGTGGTTTACCTGAGTCTTCTCACAGGTGTCCTTTCCACCGTACCTCTGTGAAGGACTGTTGTCTTGACTGGACAGAAAGGAATCTGAGCTCAGAGGTTAGGCCTTTTGCCAAAGTCAGGAGCCCAGACCTTTCTGATCTGAAGCCCCATGCCCTACCTGGGTGACACCTCTGCCCGTCGTGGCCCTGCGTGGGGATGCGAAGAGCATCCTTGGCAACGTGGCAAACACTCCCCAGAGCCTAGTTCTTCTCAGGAAGGAAGGCTTCCCACACAGATGTGGTTTTCTTCTGAGGCAAGCATTCACCCGACATGTGAAAGAGGACCAACAGAAGAATGTCTGACTTGCACTGTGCGTTTCAAAATGCTATCATTTCTGTGTTAACAGCACCAGAGAAGAAGATGAGACCACATCTCCCAGCAAGCTCTAAAAGGGGAGAGAAACTGGAGTCATGAGGCAAGAGATAGATCTTATCCGAACATTTGTACTGATCAGTAACAATCAGCAATAAGCAGCTATTTGGTGCAGTCTATAGCTAACATAGAAATCTTGCTTGTATCAGAGAAAGAGACTCAAGAGGAAATTATAAAATGGCTCAAGTAAATTTTGAAGATAATTAATTCAAGAAATATAACTTGAAATACTGAAACTGAAGAGGTTAAAATGTCCAGGGAGTATTAATGTTTAATGAGACATAAGTGAGTATAGCTCAGAAATTGCCCATGAATGCAAAGTCAAAAGCCAGAGGGAGTGCTCGCTTTGGCAGCACATATACTAAAATTGGAACAATTAGCATGGCCCTTGCGCAAGGCTGACACGCAAATTCATGAAGTGTTCCATACTTTTTAGATAAGTTGTAACTTTGGTGAAGGGTAAGACAGTACACAGTACTAGGGAAGTCAGCACAACTTGACCAAGGCAAAGTCATGGAAGCCTCATAGATGCATCCACACTCCCTGAGGGACCAAATTACTGGGCTGAGGGCTGGGGACCATGGTCTAGAGGGACATCTAGTTCAATTGGCATAACATAGTTTATAATGAAAATGTTCTACATCTACCTTGGTGAGTAGCATCTGGGGTCTTAAAAGCCTATCAGTGGCCATCTAAGACGCTCCACTGGTCTCACCCCTTTGGGAGCAAAGATAATGAAGAAAACAAGATACAAGGGAAAGATTAGTCCAAAGGACTAATGGACCACAACTACCATGGCCTCCACCAGACTGAGTCCAGTACAACTAGATGGTGCCCGGCTACCACCACTGACTGCTCTGACAGGGATCACAATAGAGGGTCCCAGACAGAGCTGGAGAAAAATATAGAACAAAATTCTAACTCACAAAAAAAGACCAGACTTACTGGTCTGACAGAGTGGAGAAACTCTGAGAGTATCGTCCCCGGATACCGTGTTCACTCAGTAATGAAGTCACTCCTGAAGTTCCCCTTCAGCCAAAGATTAGACAGTCCCATAAAACAAAACGAGACCAAATGGGCACACCAGCCCAGAGGCAAGGACAAGAAAGCAGGAGGGGACAGGAAAGCTGGTATTGGGGAAGCCAAGGTCAAGAAGAGGAGATTGTTGACACGTCACGGGGTTGGCAACCAATGTCACAAAACTATGTGTATTAACTGTTTAATGAGAAACTAATTTGCTCTGTAAACCTTCATCTAAAGCACACACACAAAAAAATCAGGGAAAAAAAGAAGTGTGCCTTGGGGCTGTTTAGGATGAGGTGGTGTGTCGCTCAGGGTGGTCTGGGGGCCGTGTGCTTGTGAGGAAATGAAACTCCTCTATCCCAAGTCCTGGAAGAGATGGAGGACTGTGGCCTGGGCTGTTGGAGACAGTCCTGAGTTTGACCCATTTTTCCCACATATACATCATTCTTATTAGATCATATACCCTGGTTCTTGAGAAAACACCTTCACTGAACTTTAGAACACTGTGTCCCAGGAACACACAAAAAACTTGCCTGAGAGTCTAGGAAAACAATGATAGATTATGTGAGGAAATAGAAATGTCTCTAACAAAAACCTGAGGCAAGCTAATGGGACCTAACCCAGTCAAGTGGTGGCAGATATGAAGAGTCCTTAACCTATCTTAGGTTAAAACCAGGGCTTTGAACCAGTTCACTCTGGTTCAAACCCCTACTGAGAATTTGCATTTCCACCCCCAGGTATACTGAACCAGAATCTACATTTTAACAAGATCCCCAGGTGATTCTTATGTATAATAAATTTTGAGACCCACTGCTGTACTAGTGGTTCTCAGAATTGGTCCCTAATTAGCAGCATTAGTATCTCCTGGGAACTTGTTAGAAACGCAAATTCTCAGCAGGGTTTCGAATGGGAACAAACCAGTTGGAAGCCCTGGTTAAAACAATAGAAACAAATATTTATCTAACAGGCATTCTACGCCTAAAACCAAACCAGGTGCTTGATGTCCTCATTAAACCCTCACAAGGGCCTGGCTGAGGAAGAGATTTTTTACCTAGCGGAGAAATAGAGTCTCAGGAAGATAAAGTAAGGAGAGTAAAACCGCTAGTAAGTGGAAGGACTGGGATTTGAACCCGAAGCTGTTGATTCCATACTGTTTCTGGAAGTAGAGTTAAGCTCCCCTGGGTAAAAGCTAAGAAAGGAGAATATAAAGAGATTTATTGGCTAACTTCATTCAAATTTGAGGAGAGAGGAATGTATGAGCCAGCTTGACCAAGAAGATTGGCCTAATATTTATGAAACTCTGACATACTAATAAATAAAATAAAATAAAGGTAGATGAAAGCATTTTGTTCAAATAAAGTCCAGTGAATATTGACAAATGTGTATACTCATATAATCACCACTACAATCAAGATACAGAAGATCATCATGCCAGAAAGTTCCCTCATGTCCTTCTGCAGCCAGTCTTCCCCCTGTGCCCAGCCCCTAGCAACCACTGCTCTGTTTTCTGTCCCTGTGATTTGCCTTCTCCAGAACGTCCTGTGAATAGAACCATACAGTATGTAGTACTTTGTGTCTGGCTTCTTTCACTTAGCATAATTCATCTGAGATTTATCTATATTGTTATATCTATATACCTTAATTTGTTTATGCATTCTTGAGTTGATAGACATTTGGGTTGTTTCCGCTTATTGGCTATTTTGAATAGACTGCTAAAAGCATGTACAGGTCTTTGAGTGGATATATGAATTCGTTTATCTTGAGTAAATACCCAGGAGTAAAATTGCTGGGCTGTATGGTAAATGTGGGTTTAACTTTATTTACAGGAAACGTTCATCAGTGTGTTTTCCAAAGTTGCTGTACCATTTTGCTTTCCCAGAAGCAATGTATGAGAGTTTCAAGTTATTCCACATCCTTGTCAGCATTTAGTATTGATAGTCTTTTCAGCTTTAGCAATTCTAGTAGGTGTATAGCGCATTGTGGTTTTTATTTACATTTCCTTAATGACTAATGATGTTGAGCATCTTTTCATGTGCTTATTTGAGAGTCATATATATATCTTCTTTGGTAGAGTATCTGTTTAAATCTTTTGCCCATTTTTTAATTGGACTGTTTTCTTCTTAGTGAGTTATAAGAGTTCTTTATATATTCTGGATGCAAATCCTTTATCAGATACAGTGAAACTTGTGAAAGCCAGAACTCGTCGGGACTGCCTTGTTTTTCTGGGTCTCGCAAGTTTTCTGCTTTTGACAGGGTGCAGTGTCACCACTCTTCTGTCGCTGCTGGTGGAAAATATGTGAATTTTCCTTCTCTGACAGGTTTCCGTCTTACACAGGTTCTGGCTTTTCCAGGTTTTTCTGTATTTGTTTTGCAGATTTTTTTTTCCTCATCTGTTTGCCTTTTCGTTTAATTAAGTTTATCTCTTTTAAAAATCTGTGTTTTTTTTTAATAGCAGAAGGGTTAAATTTTCCTGAAGTCCAATTTATCCATGTTTTCTTTTATTTGTGGTTTTATGTCCTATCAAAAGATTTTCTTCTAGAAGTTTTAACGCTCATAGTTGAGTCTATTTTGAGTTCAGTTAGGCATTTCTCTTGGTTTCTTTTAACTTGACTTTCTACAGTGAAACGTGAATACATCAGTTCTTCTTCACATTTCCATTTTCTCTCTGCACCACTCCCCGTTGTCCAACACCACTTAATTCTGTGCAGCACTTAATTATGTTTCCTTGTCTTGTTCACTATGGTTTCCTGTGTGTAAGTCTATCCCTGAAAAATCAGTCTGCTACTCTGTAACTATACCAAAAAACCCATTGCTGTCGAGTAAATTCCGACTCATAGCGACACTATAGGACAGAGTAGAACGGCCCCATAGGGTTTCCAAGGAGTGGCTGGTGGATTTGAACTGCCGAACACTTAACCAGTAACTATATGTTTTTGTTTTTTTTTTTAAATTTTTATGTACATTTCATTAATGTATAATATACACCAGGAATGTGTAGAAATCATATAGCTTGATGAATTTTCACATGAACATACCCATGTAACCAGCCCCTAGATCAAGAAACAAAACGTTGCCAGTTCCCGAGGGGTGTCCTTGTGCCTCATTCCAGTCATTGCTTTCCTCCCAGTGGTAACCTCTCTCCTGACATCTAGCAGCGTAGATTAGTTCTGACTATTTTTTACCTTCGTAAATACATACAAGGAGCCTTGGTGGTACAAATGGTTAAGCACTCAACCATTGTCCAAAAGGTTGGCAGTTTGAACCCACAAATTAAAGAGTACAGCCTAGAAAACCCTATGGGGCAGCTCTGCTCTGTGACATGGGGTCACCATTAGTCAGAATTGACCCTACCGCACCTAACAACAACAACAACATAAATACATACAGTTTGTTTTGTTTTGTGTCTGAATTCCTTTACTCAACATTGCTTGTGAGATTCATTCTTGTTGTTGAGTGTCGTATTCATTCTCATTGCTGTAGAGTATTCCATTGTATGTTGTTAGTTGTTGTTAGGTGCTGTCGAATCTGACCAACCCATGGTGACTCTATGTACAACAGAATGCAACATTGCCCAGTCTTGTGCCATCTGCACGATCATTGCTGTGATTGAGCCCATTGTTACAGCCACTGTGTCAGTCCATCTCATTGAGGGCCTTCCTCTTTTTAGCTTCCCCAAGCATGACATCCTTCTCCAGGGGTTGGTCTCTCCTGATAACATGTCCAAAGTACATGAGACAAAGTCTTGCCATCTTCACATCTAAGGAGCGTTCTAGCTATACTTCTCTAAGACAGATTTGTTCCATGGTATATTCAGTGTTCTTTGCCAACACCATTCTTCTTTAGCCAGCCTTATTCACTGCCCAGCTTTCACAGGCGTATGAGGCGATTGAAAATACCATGGCTTGGGTCAGGCGCACCTTAGTCCTCAAAGTGACATCTTTGTTTTTTTTAAAACTTTAAAGAGTCTTTTGCAGATTTGCCCAATGGAATATGTTGTTTGATTTCTTGACCACTGCTTTCACGAGCATTGATTGTGAATCCAAGTAAAATGAATCCTTGACAACTTCAATATTTTCTCCATTTATCATGTTGTTGCTTATTTGTCCAGTTGTGAGAATTTTTGTTTTCTTTATGTTGAGGTGTAATCCATACTGAAGGCTGTAGCCCTCAATCTTCATTAGTAAGTGCTTCAAATCCTAATTGTTTTCAGCAAGCAAGGTTGTGTCATCCGCATATCGCAGGTTGTTAGTGAATCTTCCTCCAATCCTGATGCCGCGTTCTTCATATAGTCCAGCTCCTCGGATTATTTGCTCAGCATACGGAATTGAATAAGGATGATGAAAGGATGTAGCCCTGTCACACACCTTTTCTGACTTTAAACAACGCAGTATCCCCTTGTTCTGTTCGAATGACTGCTTCTCCATTTATGTACAGGTTCCTCGTGAGCACAATTAAGTGTTCTGGAATTCCCATTCTTTGCAATGTAGTCCATAATTTATTATGACCCACACAGCTGAATGCCTTTCCATAGTCAATAAAACACAGGTGAACTTCTTTCTGGTATTCTCTGCCTTCAGCTAAGATCTGTCTGACATTAGCGATGATGATATCCTTTGTTCCTCTTCCTCTTCTGAATCTGGCTTGACTTTCTGGCAGTTCCCTGTCAATGTACTGCTGCAACCATTTTTGAATTATCTTCAGCAGAATTTTACTTGTGTGTAATATTAATGATATTGTTTGATAATTTCCATATTCCATTGGATCACCTTTCTTTGGAATGAGCACAAATATAGATCACTTCTAGTCAGTTGGCCAGGTAGCTGTCTTCCCAATTTCTTGGCATAGATGAGTGAGCACTTCCGGCATTGCATCCATTTGTTGAAGTATCTCAGTTGATATTCTGTAAATTCCTGGAGCCTTGTTTTTCGCCAATACCTTCAGCACAGCTTGAACTTCTTCCTTCAGTGCCATCGGTTCTTGATCATATGCTACCTCTTGAAATGGCTGAACGTTGACCAGTTCTTTTTGGTACAGTGTCTTTGTGTCTTCCTTCCATCTTCTTTTGATGGTTCCTGTGTTGTTCAGTTTTTTGCCCATAGAATCCTTCAGTATTGCAACTTGAGGCCTGAAGTTTTTCTTCAGTTCTTTCATCTTGAGAAATGCCAAATGTATTCTCCCCTTTTGGTTTTCTAACTCCAAGACTTTGCACATTTCATTATAATACTTTGTCTTCTTGAGCTGCCCTTTGAAATCTTCTGTTCAGCCCTTTTACTTCATTATTTCTTCTGTTCGCTTTAGCAACTTGACGTTCAAGAGCAAATTTCAGAGTCTCTTCTGACATCCATTTTGGTCTTTACTTTCTCTCCTGTCTTTTTAATGACCTCTTGCTTTCTTCACGTATGATGTCCTTGATGTCATCCCACAACTTTTCTGGTCTTCGGTCATTAGTGTTCAGTGCATCAGATCTATTCTTTAGATGGTTTCTAAATTCAGGTGGGATATACTCAAGGATCAGGAACCATTTGTACTACCTGGGACTTTACTCAGGGAGTAGTCCTTTATGTGATGCCCTGATTCCCAACGGGTGTCTCTCACTGTCCTTACCGCATTGTGTCTTATGACCATATTTTAATGTATCTGTCTCCCCCCTTGGACTGCGAGCACCTTGAGAACAAGGACTATTTGTTGTCTTATTTATCTTCATATACCTGGGACTTAGCACAATGCCTGGCCACTAGTAGAAGTTCAATAAATACTGGATGAATGAACGAATGACCTTTCAACTAGACTGGAAGGACTGAACACATAGCAGATGATATTGGGGGTGCCTTACAGGAAGAAACCTGGGCAGGAAACCTCTGTCTTCTTTCTTGGGTGCTTGTGCCTGAGAGGAGGTGTACGGCCCCTGAGGGTGCTTCTCACTCTGATGCCCACACACCTCCTCCAAGACCACAGTGAGATGGAGTCCCACTCCCTGGAGAACTCACTCTACTCCAAGATGAGGTGAGGGAGATAAATCGCTTAACTTGAAAATAACTGCACTCATTGTTATATAGAAACAAATATGGCAGTAGGGTGGAATAGAATGCAAAATTTGCATGAATTTTGAAGAAAAACCACTGAACTTCCAAGGGATTTGCCATTAGCTTCTTTGAGTGACACTGCAGTGGTGGGGTCCTCCCCTCCTTCCTTGGGGAGACTCTGGCGGGGAGATGGAGAAGCACGGTTTCAGGAATTCCAGTTCCACCTCCTCTGCTTCTTCTACATAGGGTTACAACTGGATAACCAAGTCTGGGGTTCTTGTTTTCTGGGCTTTTGCAAATGACCGGCCAAGAGTTGCACATTGTTAAAGGGCTTCAACTAGGACTTCAGTTGACCCTTGGATATTCTGTGCATTTTAAAACATTATCCTCTGGGGGGAATCACATTTTTCCCCTCTCTTCTAGTGCATTTCTGGGATCAAGTGAAATCTATTAAAGCCAAACTAGACAGAGGGGAAGGAGACAGCAGCATCTTCGAGTTGGCCACATCATCTGGTCCACCTATGAAGAAAAAGAGGGTTCCTTGGCTTCCACAGATGAAAGGCAGAGAGGAGTTTTTTTTCCCCTTGCTGTTTACGTACATAACATGGTTTTATTTGTTTTTTAATTGAGAAAGTGGTTAATTGGGCAAGGAAAATGGCAAAGCTCCTGTAGACCCCCCACCCCCTAAAAACTTGTTGAACACCTAACAATCGAATGAATATATTTGGACTATTCAATTAACAACATGGCTGAGTAGACACAATCGTATCTTCGCTGAGTCCTTCTCTTTATCATGGTTGAAATACTGAAAAACTCTATAAACTTAAACAAAAGCTAAGTTTCCTTAATAAAAGCAAAGATAGTGTTCTGTCTGAAACAAGTTTATTTGAAAAAAACACTTAAAATGAACATAGCACACATCTATTCTCTATTACCTTACCTATAAAGCAGTAACATTTTACAAGGGATTTTGCTATTCCAGGAGAGGACCATGTGTTGTCTTTTAAGTGCTTTTTAAAAGCCAAGTATATACTCAAATGTGCATTTTAGTAATATGGAGGGTCCTGGGCTCCACTCACAAACTCTAGAGAAGCCCAAGTGTTGTAAACCCAAAGAGAAGATTGGTGTGTTTGGCTTCGGCCTGGAAGTCTAGTCCCTGGCTTTTGTCAACTGATCCCAGCTCTAACATAGCTTTTAAAAGTGGGATTTTTTTTTTTTTGGATGGAGGTAGAGTGTATAATAGGGTCAGATTCAGTTAGCCCAGTGCATCCAGTTTCTTTGGGAGCCCCAGTCCCTCCAACTCAACATATTTTTCTAGAAGTTTTGGACTCTTTTAAAGAATTCTGGCTACCACTGGCAAACAGTGACCAGCTGTGTGTTGAGATCTCGCAGGAACGTGAGTAAATGCATCTGCTTTATGTAAAGCCTTTAAAAGCATGTTAATAACACCCCCTTCCTTTCCTCCCCTACTCCCCTTCTTACTTGTGATTCAGAGTCTTATCTCTCAGCTGTTTTAATTGAATTTAACTTGGGGTAAAAGCACTGGAAGGGTTTAAATGCTTTAGGGACAGATAATTAATTGAACAAACAAAACCATCAGGCTAGTTTTGACTTCCATGCTTTTATTTTTTTTTATTTATTGTGCTTTAGGTGAAGGTTGACAGAGCTAATTAGTTTCTCATTGAACTATACATATATGGTTTTGTGATATTGGTTGCCAACCCCGTGATGTGTCTATGCTCTCCCCTTCGCTTTCCTGTCCCCTTCTGCCTTCTCGTCCTTGCCCCTGGGCTGGTGTGACCATTTAGTCTTGTATACCTGGTTGAGCTACCTGTATTACCATTTGTTTTATGGGGTCGTCTAATCTTTGGCTGAAGGGTGAACCTCAGGAGTGACTTCAGCACTGAGTTAAAAGGGTGTCCAGAGGCCATACTCTCAGGTTTCTCCAGTCTCTGTGAGACCAGTAAGTCTGGTCTTTTTTTGTGAGTTAGAATTTTGTTCTACATTTTTCTCCAGCTCTCTCTGGGGCCTCTATTCTGATCCCTGTCAGAGCCGTCAGTGGTGGTAGCCGGGCACCATCTAGTTGTGCTGGACTCAGTCTGGTGGAGGCCGTGGTAGTTGTGGTCGTGCTTTTACTTTTTACAAGACATTTCTTTTTTAAAAATGTTTAAAGATAGAATTATGTGTGTGTGCCTCTGTTGGGGGTGATATTTTCTTTCTTGTGGTATACTAATATAGGGAATCTACCTTTCTGTGTTTGCATTCCTCTTTTCTATCTGCCAATTCCTTTCCCACCTCCAGGTAGTCAACATATTTCCAGGGGATTTAAACTGGTTTTAGTAATATTCTTAACAAAAGGGAATTGTGAAGGTAAATCTGTCGTTGTTGCTGAAAGAACCGTAGCCTGATCTCCTAAGCCCGCTGGAAATGAAGCTTGGATTATTTCTTGCACTGTTTATTGCTGTTGGCACAGAAAACCAGGTGATCACTGTACAGCTAACTCTAGTTTTTGGTGGGCAGCTGGGTTTGTGGTTCCCTTTGGCTGCTGATTTCATGTTCCTGGGCAGCGGGATGGGGGACAGTGGGCTGGCGGTGTTAACCAACTGTGGGAGCCCAGTGTTAAGTTTGTACTTGAGAGACTAGCGGTTTGTACATAGTGCTCAGGAGACCCTAACCTCTGGATTTAGAATGTAAGTGGCATTCCTAGGGGTTCTAGTTTGACATCTTGTAGTTATACTTGGCAGTCATCTTCCAAAATATTCTCATTGACTAGTTCATTCTGTCCTCCCTCCCATGTTGCTGGGAGGAGGCCCTGATTGATCCTTCTGTGGATCCTCTGCCTCCCCAGGTCCCTGGGCCCAGAATGCCCCTGTAGTCTCCTGCCACCCCGTTTTGACCATGCCCTACATGGCCTGAGCGAGGCAGGCCGTCCTCCTCTCCCAGGTGGTCAGGAGTGCTTAGCTGTAGTCGCCAATCTCTTGGCTGTCTCTCCAGAGCTCGTTAGCTGCCTTGTCCCTTCCGGGACAACCATATGGTTAAGTGTAGGGCACATGGGCCCAAACCTAGCTAGGGGCCTCACCTGTATTTTTAACTATTTTAAAAACTATTTTGTTCACTTTTGAGTAGATTCTGACTTCTAAATTGATTATCTAAGAGTTGTTTAAGTGGATATATGTTCTTATCTTTCTAGAATACCGTGTTAGCAAACCACCTGTTAGAGAATGGCTTTGTGTGCGATGTTATAATTGTTCTATGCTGCTTCTAACTTAAATTCTCACCTAAGAAAGCAAAACAGTCAACAAAATCATGTTAAGTTGTATCGCCTTAAAATGTTTCTGAGAAACAAAACCTTTTAAGTAGTACACTAATGGATAGACTGATGCCAGTTTCAAACCCAGTTAGTCGTCATTTCAGACCTAAAGGTTCCAACTGAAAAGAAACTAAGCTCTAGAAAAATGAATCTAAGAAAGGATACCATAGTATTCACAGCCCTCCACTGTTTTCTGCCTGATTTGTCACTAGTTAAGAAGAGTAGTGACCTTTTGGGGGCATATGAGGTAGACTGGAAGTTATCTGGATGGTGCCACGTCCCCCATGTCATGGCAGAAGTCGAGGATGGGGTAGGACAAAAACAATCTTGGCTCTCCTTCTTGACAGGGGAGTTGCTCCAGCCAGAATGAACATATTTTGAGCAACTGCCAGCCTGTGAGTTAAAAACCACACTCTCTTCTAGCAGGCTTGGAAAAATATTCTAAAAGGAAATCATTCTCTACCTTTCTTAGTAGCCAACTCTGGGGAATAATGCTTAGTCAGCACCGGTGCGGCCTGGCTCTGGAGAGTGAGGAGAGCTGGTAGACTCCTGGGCCTTGAAGCCAGTCCCTGCCCTTCAGCGGTCACCCTGGACCACACCCCCCAGGCTGCCTGACCTTCGCTCTGCCTCCTTTCCATGAACCATGGGAGCAATCAAAGAGAAATCTTTCTTTCTTGTTTTCTTTTGTCACATGTTGAGTTCCAGAAAGTGGCTGAGTCTAAGGAGAGCCACCGTAGATCTGTTAGTAGAGACACTTTAGAAACACTCAGATGCTTGTGGAGATCCTAAATAAAAGACTGTAAGCTTTTGCTTTTAATTTGGGGTTGTGAAACATGTAAAACTCAGATAAGAATATAAACTTATAATAATAGTTGCAGGCTGAGTGGCCTGCAAATTGCTCCCTTCCATGATCTCACTTAGTATATTTCCATATCAACCTTATTTAGATGTAATATTTACATACAGTAGTATAAGATTGATGTTGTCAAGCATTTCATTTTACTTGGATCCACAATCAACGCCCATGGAAGCAGCAGTCAGGAAATCAAATGATGCATTGCATTGGGCAAATCTGCTGCAGAAGACCTCTCTCAGGTGTTAAAAAGCAAAGATGTCACTTTGAGGACTAAGGTGCACCTGACCCAAGCCATGGTATTTTCAATCGCCTGATATGCATGCAAAAGCTGGACAGTGAATAAGGAAGGCTGAAGAAGAATTAATGCGTTTGAATTACGGTGTTGGTGAAGAATATTGAATATACCGTGGACTGCCAGGAGAACAAACAAGTCTGTCTTGGAAGAAATACAGCCAGAGTGTTCCTTGGCAGTGAGGATGGCGAGACTTTGTCTCACGTACTTTGGACGTGTTATCAGGAGGTACCAGTCCCTGGAGAAGGACATGCTTGGTCAAGTGGAGGGTCAGCGAAAAACAGGAAGACCCTTGATGAGATTGATTGACACAGTGGCTGCAACAGTGGGCTCAAGCATAGCAATGATTGTGAGGATGGCGCAGGACCAGGCAGAATTTCGTTCTGTTGTACACAGGGTCTCTATGAGTCGGAAATGACTCAGTGGCACTTAACAGCAACAACAACAGTATTCATATATTCAATGTACAGGTTGATGACATTTGACAAATGTGTATGCCCATGTAACCACTGCCCCAATCAAGACAGAGAAAATTCCACCTCCCCAGAGAGTTCCCTTGTGTCCTCAGCGGTGAGCGCTCCTACCCTGCACCACTGATTTGACTGCTGTCCCTACAGCTTCATTTTGCAGGTTTTCTGTCTCATTGCATTGTTACAGCTGTCTGTGGGGTACAGGGTAGGGAGCTCAGACCCTCAGATAAATGTGTACATGGATGCTTGACAGGTCCTCCCTCTGTTCCCACTGGGGAGGCCAGGAGCCGTGAGGGAGTGACAGGGCCCAGATCATGCAGCTAGTGACATCTGCAGTCTGAGGGTCTGGAGCACTTTGCTCTCTCTGGACCTTGCCTCTCTGAGTGGACGTTTACGGGAACGGTGGCAAAGCTGGGGACTGGGTGAAAGATTCCTGTGGATTTGCACCCACAGCAACATGTGGTACTTTCGAGTGACAAACAGAAATTGAGACACTCCAAACAGACTGAGGAGCCCTGGTGGCACAGTGGTTAAACGCTCAGCTGCTATCCAAAAGGTCAGTGGTTGGAACTCATCAGCCTCTCCATGGGATAAAGATGTGGCAGTCTGCTTCCGTAAAGATTACAGCCTTGGAAACCCTGTGGGGCAGTTCTGCTTTGTCCTATAGGGTCACTATGAGTCGGAATTGACTGGACAGCAATAGGTTTGGGTTTTTTTTTTTTTTTTTAAGTGCAAAATATAGGGTCCCTTGTTCAAAAAGGAGAAAAAAAGTGCAGTTAAATGTGCTAAAATATACAGCTTTTTTTTTTTCTTCTGCAGACTCTTTCTTGACTTATCATGGTGGTTTTTTTATTTGGTATTTAATGTTGTACTAAGTAAAGAAAAATTAAAAATTAAAATAGCATTAAGTTTATCATTCAGCTTTATATAAAATTTACATGCAAATAGAGGAAGAGGAGTATTTAACTCATCTGCAGAGTCACGGAAATTAACACAGTATTTCGTAGCTCATACGTGCATATGTGGGTTGTTCTTACCAAAACATGGAAATTCTGCACAAAACTAACAAAGGTAACTCAACAGTTTTTACTTCGAGTCTCGATAAGCGCACATTCTGCCAGCACTGCGTAGAGTTCCCGATGAGCCAGGAAGGACTCAGAGGAGAAGGGTGGGCCGCTCTGTTTTTCCCTTGCTCCGTGCCGTCATTTTCAGTGTTCACGGTTGGCTAATACAGGGAATGAGAAAGGGAGGATGTGATAGAGTTCCTTGGTCGTTTGAGACTTTTTCCTTGGAAGCAAGTCCTCCTTCGAATGGGAAGCGTGGTCTCTGGGGCTGTCAGCACCCCTGCTCGTTCAGTCTTAGACGTAACAGGCTTCTCTTTGAGTCTCTGAACTCCCCTTCTCGTGGGACTCCTGGGGTTCTGAGTGCCTCGGGCGTCACACTCACTATATACAAATGGGGCCAAAGGAACTGTGGTTGGCCTGCGTGTTGCAAGTATCTCTCTGCTCAGCACATGCTCCGTTGTCCCACTGGACTTCACTTATGAAACACAAGTTCAAAGATAAAATTATTAAGAATTTCAGGGCGGCAACAACAGAGCATTAAGCCAAGCTCAGGACCCTTCTGAGTGCAGGCCCTGTGTGACTACACAGGTGGCTCACCCAGGAAGCCACCTGTTTGCATGGTGCACACCCGTAAGCCTAAACTCCTCCAGCGCACCAGGCCGGAGGCCCCGGTCAGCACTCAGGACGCTCAGGAAACGCCTGTGGGCGGCTTGAGGATCTTGATTCTGAGGACCGCTCCCATCTCTGAAGGCCACGGGCTGGCAAGGCTGTGGGAGGAGATAAGTGGAGTCTGGCAGTTTCAGGGCGGGAGCTGTGAGCATTCTTGGAGGCAGCGAGAGGACCACTGTCCTCCCAGGGCTGACAGGGACTTTCTAGGGGCCATGCCACATGGAGGAGGTAAGGAGATGGCATGAGGCAGGCAGTCTGCTCTGTCACTTTTAACTGGTGACCCTGTGTGAGTCACTTTATCATCTGTAGAATGGGTTAACCGCTCTGCTGTTAACTGAGAGGTTGGCAGTTCGAATCCACCTAGGAGTGCCTCCCAAGAAAGGCTTGGCAATCAACTTCCAGAAGTTCACAGCCATTGAAAACCTTATGAAGCAGTCCTACTCGGAGACACGTGGGGTCGCCATGGGCTGGAATCTTGCTGGCAGCTGTTCTTTTTTTTTTTAGACTGGGGTAGGGGCTGGCAATGGGGGGTGGGTATCTCACTGAGTCATTTTGAGTATTAAATTGGGAGACTGTGAGTGAAGTGTTTAGCACAGCACTAGGCACCTACTAAACGCTCTCACCTGGAACCCTGGACAGGGCAGCAGGCGGAGCTGGTGCTCCTGGCGCCAGGCTCCCAGGGCCCAGGGACTCTGTGATGAAGAGTGGAGCCCTGGTGGCACAGTGGTTAAGGGCTCTGCTGCTAACCAAGCCACTCTTTGGAAACCCTATGGGGCAGTTCTTCTGTCTTATAGGGTCAGAATCGACTCAGCAGCAACAGGTCTGGTTTTTGGATTGGTCTTTGGGTGTTAGGCCTGCTGGGAGCACTGGGTGCTGTCTCCACGGTCCCCTCAGCCTGGCCTAGCTGTTGGCCCCGCCGCCCGCCCGGCCCTCCCTCCAGTGAGCTTTCTCCTGCTGGGAGCCAGCAGGGCCTGGTAGCACCTTTGCTTCCAGCTGTGCCTGGTATCGAGAGGCCGTGCTCCAGCAGGCCTGTTTTCATAGATAGGTGAGCCCTTTTCCTGATACAGTGCTTTGGGATTTTCCAGCTATTTCTTACCATATTCACAAAAGTTGAAAGGGGGGGATCTCTCTGCCTTGTAGGCCACTGTATGTTTAAAAAAAAAAAACAGACCCATTGCCATCAAGTCAATTCCGACTCATGGTGACCCGTGTGTCAGAGGAGAACTGCCCCATAGGGTTTTTCAAGGTTGTAATCTTTAGGGAAGTAGCTCACCAGGCCTTTCTCCCGCAGCATGGCTGGGCGGGTTTGAACCACCAGCTTAACGCACAACATTTGCACCACGTAGGGCGTGGTGTATGTGTGTTTTTCTATTTTATTTTTCTTTAGTATGTGTGTTTTTTAAGATAGTAGCAAAACAGCTTTAAAGTGGTAAGGCATTCTTTGTTTTGCTTTTTTTTTTTTTTTAGTTTTTGGAATGGCCAAAGAGTGAAGCCCTGTGGGATGGTTGCTGCTGCCGCATTCCAGGGGGCCCGGGGTGGCATCAGGGACGACCATAAAGCGCGTGTTTGTTTTCACAGACCCGCACTTGATCGTTTTGAAGCGAACAACTGCTG
Source organism: Dugong dugon (assembly GCA_030035585.1). Classification (NCBI taxonomy): domain Eukaryota; kingdom Metazoa; phylum Chordata; class Mammalia; order Sirenia; family Dugongidae; genus Dugong; species Dugong dugon. The sequence goes on from CM057479.1 coordinate 14,598,558, forward strand.
AGCCGAGACTCTAACCTCTGGATTTCAAAGGCGCCACCATTTCGCTGGTGCTTCTGTGGTTAATGGAAGAAAGCTGTTTTGCCTTCAACTCTTCCGGGGGATTCAGTGAGGCGGGCGAGGGGTCGGCCTGAGCAGGAAGCCCTTGTCTTTGCTGTAAAGAAAATAGCCAGTAACAAAACGAGCGCATCAAAGGCCAACAGGATGCTGCCTGGAGCCCTCGCGGCTGCGGCTGCGGCTCCAGGAGAGGCCGCTGTGAGGGAGGCGGCTGCCAAGCGCGCTGCCTCCTCGCAGGCCGAGCTCAGGTTCAAAGTTCAAGGCATTTGTTTTTTCACCTGTTTCCGACAGTTTTAAGAAACTGCTGAAGAATTAACGCGTCACTGTATCAGACACTCGGGCTTCTTCTCAAGGGAAGATAACGCTGCAGCAGAAAGGGAGAGAAGTAGCCACTTTGCTGAGATGCAAGGAAGTTGCTATATAATAAGTCCTCTCTTGATTACACGCGCACAGCATCACATATGCTTTCTACCAAGTTTCCACCACACTCAGTAAGGCTTCGTCTGCCCAGCGTGTGGCCGCTGGTCTGCACGCGAGGAACACAGCAACAGTTTGTGCAGCCGAAACTAGAATTCCTCGACAGTGCCTTCACGAAGCCGGAGCGGGCCAAGTTTGAATAATTAAAGCTAATGAATGCAGCACATGCAAAAACGGGGTGAGCGGGAGCTGCCGGCCAACTCTTGCAACCAGGCATTTCCGGTTCTGTAGCAGTTTGTCTTCCTCCAGCAGCGAACTGCAGCCACCTCCTCTGTACCTCAGCCCAAGCCCGTTGGTGTCGAGTCCAGTCCGACTCATAGCGACCCTGTAGGGCAGAGTAGAACTGCCCCATAGGGTTTCCAAGGAGGGCCTGGTGGACTCAAACTGCCGACCTTTTGGATTACAGCCGTAGCTCTTAACCACCGCGCCACCAGAGTTTCCCTTGTACCTCAGCAGAGTCCTGAATTTCATGCTACGCAAATCCAGTCATCTTACCTTTGCTTTTTCCAACGCTGTCATACCTTGACAGCTGGCAAAAAACACAGTTAGTGGCCTGATTGATTTATCACTTGAGAAAGACAGGTGGAAGGGATGGCATACAGAGTGTACTAACGTTTCCTCCCCGTGTCATTAAATTTGAAAATAATACCCTGTATTATTTTATGGAGGTACCCTTTTTTTTTTTTTTTTTTTTTTTATGTTAAGAGCTGGTGCCCATTAGAAATCCTTTTACAAATGAGTTTGATAAGTGTGAAGTTTTAGCCCTTTTCTTATTTGGTTTACCTGGCTTGTGTCTGTGTCTGCACGCGCGTGCGTGTGTATGCGTTTCTAAACACGGCTCAGGCATGTGCAGTAGTTCTGATTTATAAGCCACCCTAATATATTCTACAATCGAATCCTGTCTTTTACACTCTTACCACCAGGTGGCTAAGAAACAGAATAAATAAACCAGGCCAATCCAGCAAGCATGTAATCACTTTCAATTTCTGCTTTGGCAGTGAAATATGAAACTACAGACAGTTTACTGTGTTTCAAGGAAGAAAACTGCTGAATAAGTTACAGAGGCATTTCAAGCAGCGTCAGGCCAGATGGACATTTACATGAGTGTTTTTGTTTTCTTAAATATTTACAATGTTAAGCTAACCAAATGTTGCTGAACTAAAACTTTTTGGAGCTGTCTGAGCCTGTTGTGAGTGGCGTGCACGTGACGCTGGCCTGCCTGCCTCTGGGCTCCTGGGTTCCCGAGTAAGGTGGCTCGGCCTCCCTCCCCGACCCTTTAAAAATCAGTAAATCAGTCACAGGCGCTGCTTAAGTTTCCTTCGGAATCAGCTCTAAAAACCCAAACGTCAGATTTTCCAAATTGAACATTAACGTCTCCTGTTGTCTTTTTCCCTGATTCTATGTATTCATGGGAAGATATTGTTGTTAGTTGCCGTTGAGTCAGTTCTGATTCATGGTGGTCCATGTGTGCAGAGTAGAACTCCTCCATAGGTTTTTCAAGGCTGTGATCGTTTGGAAGCAGATCGGCAGGCCTGTCTTCCGAGGTGCCTCTGGGTGGGTTTGAACCACCAACCTTTAGGCTAACAGTTGAGTGCTTAGCTGTTTGTGCCATCCAGGGACAACAAGTGGTAAAATACCGAGGGGGACCCATGGGGCGGGGGGGCTTATTTCCATGGAATACATCTTACTCCAGTTGAGGACAGCATCATAGGGAAAAAACTGTCATTTTCCCAATGTTTCTAAACCATCTTGAAAAGAAGAACATCTCTTGTTCTTCGCCTTCCTTCCTCACCAGGGCTTTGTGTGGCTGCTCAGCTTTTGTCGTGCGTTCCAGTCTTCCCTTTATTCTCTAATGTATTAACTTTGACAAGGAACCTCTTGGTTATGAACCATTTTATTCACCATTCGTTTTTGTGATTCAAAGTGAATGAGTGCTTTAATCCTCAAATGGGAATTAATTGCTTGTTTCAGTGCTTAGCTCTGATCCTGTCTCAGTCCCCACAGGGACGAGTTTCTTCCTGAAGGGTCCCTGCTTGTTGTTCAAGACACAATCAGGAAGGTAATGATGTTTTTCTTACGGAAGGAGCCAGAGATGCAGAATTTTAATTTTCTTTATTACATAAGTAGCATTCTCAAACTGATTTTACATAATAAAAGGATACACCCACTGAAGTCAGGAGATAAAATGTAGAAAATGACAATTTGGTCATTCTCGCAGGCCACATTATTTACCGGAAAAGAAGTTTAACTTTTATTGCCTGGTTTTATTTTATGGAAATAAGCTGTTGTCTTCTGCAGAAGAAAGTTACTGAACTGATTTTTCAGAGTTTGGAATTAACCTTTCTGTGGCTTAATCATGATCACTTATATGGAATATCACCTTATTGGCTCCAAAAAATCATTAAGGCCACAGCCAATACCTGAGATGGCTTCATGCCCTCTTCCATTTAGTATATAGAATATTCATTTACTTTCCTTTTTTAAGGGCCTTTGTCGAGAAGAATATAGCTAGTAGATATTTTTATTAAGATCTTGCTAACAGATGGAGCTGAAGTGGAAAAGTTGGAGGGAGGGAGAGGGGGAAGTAGGGTAAAGGGCAGGAGGGCGTTCCCTTTTACTGTGTGTGTATGCCTGGCACACAGTCCCCATCAGTAATGATTAGCCCCTGGGTAGATATGATGATCCCTGCTTTAAACAGGAGGAAGTAGAAGCTCAGAGAGTTAAAGTAACTTTGCCAAAGTCCTACAGTCGATTCTAGCCTCGTTAGGCCACAATACAGATGTTTGCACATATCATGCATCCTTTCCTTAAATATCCACCTAAGAGTGAGGATGCCCACCCTGCCTGAGGGTGTTTCCTCTGGGGCTGGGCCCACCCACTGTCTGATCCTACAGGCCTGGGCTGGCCATCCGTGTTGTGGGATGGGCCTACCTGGAGTCACAGACAGAGCTACTTCTAAAGGGTACTTTTCTTTTTGCTGCAGAAAAGCCCAAATGGTGCCTACAGTGGATACTTCTATCCACTATTTACCAGAACAAAGCTCCTGCGTTTCACCCAAGACTCCGACCACAGCCCAGTTCCATGGAAGGAACCAGCCGTGGTGCGGGAGGGCTGAGGGTGGTTGAAGACGTAGGATGCAGTGTGGCCTCAGGCGCCTGGCCCAGGGCAGGTGCATTCTGGGACTTCTGGTGCTCCTTGGTTCAGGCTGCACTTCTGAGAGGCCTCTGGTCAATAGACTCCACACATCCTGTTGGTGGTGACCCCACAGCAGCCCTGGGAGATAAGCTGAACGTGACAGACAAGGAATAAGAGGAGAGGGAGGTGGGGCCCTTTTCAAACTATCACTGCAGAGCCTGACTCCCAGGCTAGTACTTTATCGGGTCACCTCCCCCACGACCTTGGGGTCAGAAGAGCTGAATGGCAGAAGCCATGGGGCCTTTGGAGTCCAGCAGACCCAGGTTCAAGTCCAGGTGCTGCCCCTCACCAGCTCTGTGACCAGGCCCATCCTCTAAGCTGCCTAACTTTGCTTCCTCATCTGTTAAATGGGGATAACAGCCTCTGCTTTACAGCATTGTAAGGATTAGAGAAAATGAGGTAACATACAGAACACTTTGCACTGGTCCCGGTATACAGATGATGCTCAGCAATGCCGTGTACAAGGCCCACTGAGGCCCAAAGCTGCTTTTACACGCGGCCACCGCTTGAACCTGGTCGTCGCTGGGAATTACCCCCCCTTAGAATCGTCAGCCTCTGAAAACCTCCTCTGATCCCAGCTTCTCGTCCTTCTGCCTCTCCCGCTAAACCTGCCTGTCCATTCTAGTTGAACTATTTCTTTTGTTCATCTCTAGTTGAACCCCTATGGTAACAACAGCAATGGCTGTTATTTACTGAGTACTGGCACTTTACAGCTTTTTCCCATACGACTGCTGCTCCACCCCTTGCTCCATTTCGTGAGCGCTCAGCCCTGGTGGCACCCCACCCCGTGCTCAGCAGACGCCATCCCCTCCTATTTTAAGGAAAGGCCATGCAGCCCAGCAAGAACGTCCCTGACCGGGCTCCCCCTTCTGAGGCAAGGCCCTGCTGTGCTCCCCTACACTCTCTCCCACTCTGTCCCGGCTCTGCAGTTTCTTGAAGCCACCTGTTCGCATGTCTGCCTCTGTCTCCCTTCACTCTTTAGCTTCACAGAGGGCAGGAGAGATAGCCTGCATCTTGTATCCCCGCACTTAGTACAGGGCCTCCTGGTCCAGGGAGCGCCCCTAAGTGCTGACTGGATTTCCCTGCTCCTGTAGTTTCTGCCTAGTCTCTCGCTTTTGCCCGTGTCTCAGCAGAGGGAGACCCGAGTCCTCCCTCGGAAGCGCTCCTTTCTCCCACCCTCTGCCTGCTCTGTCAGTCACCCCCACCACTCTGGTGCCACAGTCACTACCTTACTGGTAAAACATCCTCAAGTCAACTATACCCTAATAAAATATTTTCCCCACTCTTCTGAGGGTGTGGCTCCCACCCCATCAATCCCTTTCTGTTTCACAGTAAGCCTCTGGAAAGACAGAGGGGCCCGTCTGCCCAGGGGAAGGGCAGTGTGGTGCAGGGGAAGGTTCCGGGAGAAGCCAGTGGGAGGAACAGGCTTCTTAATCCCTGCCATCCTCCCTAAAACACCACTCAGATGACCCAAAAAACCCCAAAGAACAGGTGAGGAGACAAGAGGGAACCAGAATTCTGGAAGGTGGAAAGCAGAAATGAGTGGTAACCGACTTAACCTGGAGAAACCAGAAAGCAAAGTTCCTGCGTGGGGAGAAGCCACTGAGAAGCTCGCTGACTGGTGCCCCAGGATGCCAGGAGAGCTCAGTATTGCTGGCCACAGGTGGGTGAAGGCAAGGGCAGGGTGGGAACAGGAGGAAGGGCTGAAAGTCTAGTGGGAGCAGAGCCGTCTCCTGATCTGTCCTCAGCCCTGGCACAAGACAGAAGGGTTACGCTCTAGAGAGGCTTGGCAGGAAAAGCTTGGTAACGGGCCCACCAGGCCCAGATGAGGAAGGGTGTGGGTGGCATCCTGAAAATGGGGGTTAGTGAGAGTCTGCATACCTCCAGATTCTGTTATTTAGGGGTTCCCCAAAACCAACCCCAGTGCCCCTGCCATGAACCTGCCACTTGTCGGGCTCCCTCCTTCGCATACGGAGCCCCAGTTTCCCTTTTAAATAGAGCCTCGTTCTTCAGTATTAAAGGGCAGCCAAGGACTGAAGGATTGAAGAAAGCCTCTGAAGCAAACCTAGATACCAAAACAGAACAGAGGAATTCAGGAGAAACAGAGGCAATGTGGGGAAAGAAGAACATTTTTAAAATAACCCATAATAGCTTCAGAAATGTAAGAGAGATTGTGTCTGTGAAAGGAAAAGGTGCTAAAGAATTTTATAGAGAAGAAGAAAAAGATCTTGGAAATAACTATGACAACAGAAATAAAAATTAGTAGAAGAATTGGAAGGTAAAGCAGATTATAAAGAAAAACCCTGGAAGGAAAGGAGAAGAGGTAAGCAAATGACAGGATTAATCCCAGATACCCAACACTCGAGTAGTCGGAGATTCAGAACGGGAACACAGAGGAAGGAGAGGGAAGGAAATTCCCTACAATCTAAGGTGTGAATTTCCAGATTGAATGGGGTCCAGCCCAAGGAATGGGGGGAAAAAAAAAAATCTACAGGAAGATACAACATCATGAAATGTCACAATCCAAAGACCTTCAGAGCTTCCAGTGAAAAACTCAGATCGTATACAAAGGATTGATGAATCACAATGCCGAGAACGTGGGAAATTAGAAGACAGCGCAGAAAAGCCTTTAAAGTTCTGAAGGAAAATTATTTCTAGAATCCTCCACCCAGCTACACTATTAATGAAGGGGGGATACAATAGGCTGCAGCAAAATGAGGGCGTCAACCAAGAAAGGGTACATGGGACCCCAGGTGCAGGGACTCCAGCGCAGGGGAGGGAGATGCAGGATGGGTGACTGGCTACCGCGGCCCCTGGCTGGGCAGGCAGCGCAGAGCTGTGGGAGAGATGACTCCAGAAAAATGGAGCCGACAGACGTTAAGATGTGTTGTGGACACACTGAAAGGATTTTTATAGTTCAAAAAATGTGAGGCTCAGCTACTGTCATAGAAACCTGAGCAAAAAGGGGGGCGGGGGGGGGGTACTAAAGCAATTTTCAGTTCCAAGAAAAACAGTTGTCCAAGAAAAGAAATTCAATGATGGTACACTATGCACCTTAGCTGAGCGCAATATTTACATAGTTCTAATATTGAACTGAATATGATTTTGACCAACACTGTGATGTAAGTATATTGGGAGGATGGCGGGGCAAGGTGTGTGTGTATCCATGGGGTGCATAGGAGAGTCAAGTCTTTGGCTTCTGTAGTAATAACAACAAAAGCTAACGTTTACTGGGGGGCAGTGGTGGTTCAGTGGTAGAAGTCTCACCCTTCACGTAGGAGACCTGGGTTTGAGTCCCAACCAGTGCACCTTATAAGCACCTCATGTGCAGCCACCACCCATCTGTCAGTGGAGGCTTGCATGTTGCTATGATGCTGAACAAGTTTCAGTGGAGCTTCCAGACTAAGACAGACTAGGAAGAAAGGCCTGGTGATCCACTTCTGAAAATTAGCCAATGAAAACCCTATGGATCACAACATTCTGACCCGCAGCCAATCGCGGGGCTGGTGCAGGACCAGGCAGCATTTCATTCTGTTGTATGTGGGGTTGCCATGAGTTGGGGGCCCACTGGATGGCAGCTAACAACAAGGAAGGCTTAGTAAGCATGCCATGGTCGGTGTCCATGCATTCCATGCATTACCTCATTCAGAACTTACAGCAATCCTCTGAGGTAGGTTGCCATGAGCACTTCATTATGCAGCTGAGGAAGCTGAAGCACAGAGAGCTTAAGTAACTGGCTTAAAGTCACACAGGTAATAAGTGGTAAAGCCAGGGTTTCACCCCAGGCAATTTGATTTTAAAGTCTGTAGGTATGTTCCAGACCCGGAGAGATGTCAGTTGGATGAGCTGGTGGCCCGCAGGGCACTGGGATGGAGAGGCATGGGAGAGTTTTAAGCAGATTGACAAGGATCCTCCGGCTGCTGTGTGGAATAGGCTGTAAGGGAACAAAGAAACAGAGGCCCAGTTAGAAGATGGTGCAGTAGTCCGGACCAGGGGTGGGAAGTAGTCAGATCTGGTTACCACTGGAAGGAGTTGACAGGTCTTACTAGAAGACTGGAGTCCCGGGGTGGTGCAAACAGTTAATGTGCTTGGCTGCTAACCAAAAGGTTGGAGGTTCGAATCCACCCAGAGGCACCTGGGAAGAAAGGCCTGGCAATCTATTTCCAAAAATCAGCCATTGAAAGAAAACCCTATGGAGCACAGTTGTACTGTGACACACACGGGGTTGCCGTGAGTCGGAATTCACTCGACGGCAGCTGGTAAGTGGCACTAGAAGACTGGATGCAGGGTGTGGGAAAGGGAGTCTGTCAGGGCGACTCCTTCCAGATGACTGGTCTCCAGGCTGCCGCATACCAGATCCATATCCGCCATCATCTTCTCAGTTCTCATCTTCCTTGATGGCTCCTCAGCTGTGCACGCTGCCTCCACGCGCCATTGTTCAGTCCCTCCTCTGTCCTGTCACTCTGCAGACTCGCCCCAAAGTCCTCTCCTCACCCCTTTTCTTCTCAAGACTCCCTGCCCACCAATTCTACTCTCATGTCAGTTCCTGTCACCACTTGCACCCAGCCCACCCCCTCCAGTTCCCCGTCCTGTTAATGACCTCTCCATCCGCCTAGTCACGCGGCTGCAGATCGCCCACCCCTCCCTCCCTATGTTCACCAAGCAGCTGAGTCCTGTTGATTTTAACTCTAAAGCAACGGCTCTTCCTCTTCCCTCTGCACCACCGTATTCCACATCTTGATTTCAGATCGCAGGCACACTCCCCACCGTCAAGCCTGCACCTCCTCTAGTCTGTCCTCCCCACTGCTGTCAGAGTCACCATATATACATACAGCTCAGACCACCTTCTCTGTTCAGGGTGCCCAGTGCTATCAGATGCCACCGCTGGCCCCCAGTGTTCCCCCTCACAGCCAGGCTTGTGTTCTTCCCATGGCAAGCCTTTCCTAGTGTGGCCGGCCCGAGACCTGTGGGTGCACTTGACATTCCACGGGGTGATGACAGAGACCGAGAAGCAGGGAGGACAGGAGCGGGGCTGGGCACTAAGCCATCAGCAGCTGTGGAGGTCCACCGAGGTGCCCATCCTTACCACATTTCTCTGGGGAGGGGAGGCAAGCTGGAGCCCCCACGGCACGTTCCCAGACTGGCCCTCGTTTTGCTGAGCAGACAGAAGTCCTGTGAGTTAAGTGGGACTCTTCCAACATGCACACAGCTATTGGTGGCAGCGCTGTCTTGACACACCGGTGTCTGGGGTCACCCCTCGAGGTTATGGGCTGGTTGTTGGCCACTGCTGGGGGACAGGTGCGTCTTTTGTTTACCTGCATGGGCAGTGCCATTCCAAAGCTGGTCTCAAGAGAAGCCTGCCACAAGGCTTGTATGAAACAGCGGTGGGCAAATAGGACAGTGGGATGCAAGGGTCTGAAGAGAGAGCCCTCGCCCCTTTTTAACTTTCGTTTCCATTTTCATTTGAGTCACTTTTACACAAATCACTTTTGTTGATTATGTAACCGTCGGTGGCCCAGACACAGGCCGGCAGCAAACATTCACCTTCACGTTGGAGCGAGGTCGCTGCCGTGAGTCACAGCGAAGCATCATTCCCTCCACGACCTTGAAGCTGTGCTGGGTCACACTGCCAGGACCAGAATGTAAATTTAGTGCTGGAACCTCAGTTATCTGTTGCAGCTGGATCACAGGTGACTATATAAAAAAATGTTTTAAATCGTCGTTTCTAAATTTTCTGTAATATTTACTGTAATTCTTAAAAGTCCTTCTAGAAAGGTTGAAAACTGTCTGCTCTGGAAAATGGCAGTGCTGCAGGACTTATCCCAGGACAGGCTCTGTCCACTTGACAAGCCGCTGTGCTCCTAAAATGAGTGCTCTTTCCCAGGAAATAGCCATAAAGGGTGGTTGGCGTTTCCAGGAACCTCGGAGCCGACCACACAATAACCAAGTGGAGTGGCTCCTCGGCTAGTGCTGGGTGCCGGGAGCAGAGCTCACCTAGGCAGGTCCTGGGCATCCCGTGGCCTTGGGCTGCTCCCACGGGAAGGGGCCAGGGCTTCAGGGCCAGTGACCTCCAGGTCTACTCTGGGGCTGTGGCAGTTGTGTTTATGAGCAAAGAATGGCCATGTACTCGCTGAGGCCTAAGGACGTCCTCACTTCAGAGGTTAGATTTGAGAAAGTACCTCTTCAACAAAGTTGTTCAGCTGCGGCTCCGACGCTGAGACTCTTGGGGGCCGTAGCGGCAGCACCAGGCCAGTTGGGGGCCTCTGAGAGACCCGGGTCCGCTGTGTGAAATGAGAAGTTCTGCTGACAGCAGAAGTCTACCCGTGTGGAGAGGAGGGGAGGCTGATGGGCCCCATCTTCCTGGCACAGTAGATGGGTTCGCTGTGTGTGCCCTGTGGCCTTGAGTACCCAGTTCAACGCTGGGGGGCACCGTGGGCCCCAAGGTGAAAAGTAGAGCCATCATCAGGTTTTCCTCGAATACGTGAAAGATTTTAAAGTCACAAACACCGGCCCCTTTCTCCAGGCCAGGGAGGGCGCGGCCACACACGACCCAGCAGCTGCTTTTGTATGGCCTGCAAGCTAAGAATGGCTTTTACAGTTTTTAATGGTTGAAAACAAATCAAAATAAGCCTGTTTTGTGACACGTGAAAATTATAGGAAATTCAGATTTCAGTGTCCATAAAGTTTGATTGGAACACAGCCTCGTTCATTTGTTTCCATTTTGTCTGTGGCAGCTTCGCGCTCCAGTGGCAGAGCTGAGTGGTTGTGGCAAAGATCACACGGCCTGCCAAGTCTGAAATCTTTACTGTCTGGCCCTTTACAGGACAGAAGAGATTTGCCAACCCCAACTCCAGGCTGAAAGCTTGTGCTCACTTCTTTGACGTGGATAGTATGTAGCAGTTTATGTTTCCTTTCTCATTTGTAGCTTCTCTAGCCAGAATGGCCCAAGTCTTCGTGTACGGGACCCTCAAGAGAGGCCAGCCCAACCACCAGGTCATGCTGGACGGTACCAACGGCTCATCAGCCTTCCAAGGCCGGGGCCGCACGGTGGAGCCCTACCCTCTGGTGATTGCTGGACAGCATAACATTCCGCATTTGCTGAACCTCCCGGGAAGGGGACACTGTGTGGCTGGAGAGATTTATGCCGTTGATGACCAGATGCTGCAATTCCTTGATGAATTTGAAGGCTGCCCAGACATGTATCAGCGCACTCTGGTGAGGATTGAAGTTCTCGAGTGGGAAGGTGAACGCAGCGCCCCTGAGGAGACGCCAGCTGCTGACAGGATCGTGCAGTGCTTTGTGTACAGCACAGCCACCTACTTGCCAGAGTGGGTCCATCTCCCATACCACGACAGTTACGACTCTCAGGGGGAGCACGGGCTTCGTTACAATCCACGGGAAAACAGATGACTGTAAGAGGATAAAAGTAGCCTTGGTGACTATGAGATTACCTCATCTTAATCTGTGCTCACTGAATGATGCCCTTTTAATGATGCCCCTTTAAACAAGTTATTTGTAAAACTCAATCTTAGTGGGGGAAAAGAAATCTCTTTCAGTGACAGCTGACTTTACAAGTAATTTTGACATCCTAATAGCCAGATCCTACCCCTTAGTCTATCAGATACAGCTGTATTTGCTAGCTGCTTATAATACGTTATGGGCTTGACTGTATCTGATAAGAAAAATTTATGATTTTAATTCCCCTAAACTGCATTTTGATGGAACGCATGTTGTCATGCTTTTTTTATTGATTGTTTTTTTGGCTTTGCTTTCATCTGAAGGTAACATTTAAAATGAATGTCAAGGCCTCGTGCTGCAGCTAGACTTCAGCAGTGCTACTATACCGATGCTGGCCTGCAGCACCTACATTTTCTTTTTTATTTTTAATAAAAGCTGATTTTGGATGGCTCAGTGTAATGAAAAACATTCCTCAAGAAAAATACGCTATACAGTATATATAGGCTCATTCATCATAATTTCCAGATTGCATTTAGGCAGAGCCTATTAAAAAATGATAATTTAAAGTTAAATGAGATGTTTTGGGAAATATAAAAATATTCATGCTATTGTTGGCCTTTTTTGAGTATACTTACTTACTTGGTAGAAGGTTCTTTTCATTCTAATCTAGCAAAATCATGACCACCCACCCACTTGCTGGGCGACAGAGCTGAGTGCCCTGGCTTTCCAGCGGCGTCTACCCAAGGCTAGCGCTCAGCACCAAAGCCCGACTGTTGACTCCCGGAGGGGAACAGCACTGGGGTAGGCCCTTCAGAGAAGAGCCAGCACGTTAGTAATTTGTTCTCCAGGCCTGACAGAGAGCTTAGCTTCCAAATACAAACAGCACTTAAAATAATTTTAGCAAGGCACGAAGTACCAATTACTACCCACCTCCATCTGATATTTTTGTCAGTGGAGATTCACGTCAGCGCATGATTCTTTGCTTCTGCTTACCAGCGAAGTATGAAACGAATTCCAAGAAATCTCAGGACCAAATGCAAATGCAGCTGCTGGTCCTCAGTAACCTCGCTTACTGCTGGGCTATCACACTCACTCTTCAACTTAACGGTAGACTGTGATCACGAACTGCATCTGGCACGAGGATATGATCATTATTTTTAGCCTGGTTTTCTTCTTCATTGGCAGCTAGCTTCACAAAAACACAAAACCAGGATCAGCTGATGAGCGTGTGGTAGCAGCGCACTAGCGCCGGGTGTGAGGGCACGCCCTGTTCACCTCCTAGCCTGGGGAGTGGGGAGGCTGTGCGCCATGCTTCTGTTCCAAAGCGTTCTGGCAGCGCGTGTGGGCACCACATCTCCCCAAGGTGACGTGCCAAGGCCGCTGTTGTTGTTGTGTGTGCTGCTGAGACAATGCTGACTCACAGCAATCCTCCATGACAGACGAGGACAGCCTCATAGGGTCTCCCAGGCTACAGTCTTTACGGGGACAGATCGCCAGGTCTCTTCTCCGGCAGAGCTGCTGGGCGTGTTCAAACAACTACCAATCTTTATATTAGCAACCGAGCACTTAACTGTTTTACCACCAGGGCTCCTTTAGATCCAAGGCTACCCCCATTTAAAGCCACAATGTCAAGGGGGTTTTCAAAATAATCAGCTAAGCTATAAGGTCTTTAGGAAGTTATGAATAATCAGAAACAGGGGTTAGGTCCTTACCTATGGAAGGAGTAAGGTAATCAGATTGGAAGATAGCAAATGGTAATCCTAATAAAACTGAAGGCAGAGGACTGGTAATTCATATAACTTTTAAAAAAGATCACAGTGAAATTGCTAGTATTTAAGTCTTCTGGCACAGACTGGATCCTCTTGTGTACATTTTCTTCATTCAGAAAAAGGGCAAACTAATATTTAGACAAATGCTCAGTTTTATTGATTTAATTTTGACACTAGGAAATCTCACAGCAGAAGTACAAATCATATGTACAAGTATTTATATCAATAAAAATTTCCATTGGTGATTTTTTTGGCAGAATGCTGGTTTTGACTATATGTGGAATAAATATGACCATGTAAAATCTGCTGCACAGGAGTGTTCCTGTAAAATGCTTGAATCAATTGAGTGTGAAAGAGTAATCATAAAAATGGCTAATTAAATTGGGTGATGACTAAAAGGCTATAAATACTTCATTCCAGTTCCACGAGCAGATCTCCTTCTCCAACCGTGTCTCCAGTTTTACAGTGCACAGATTTCACCTTGAATTTAAAAAAAAAAAAAAAAAAAAAAAAAGAAGTGAGAGTAAGAATTATTAAGTAGAACCTGGAGGGAGGCAGTCTCGCAGGCTGTACCTGACAGCGAGGAGAGCGTCTCGTCGGGCTTTGGGGCACAGGGACAGCCCACCGAGCTCATGCCTGGTGCGGGGGAGGCCCAAAGGAGGCCTCACCCCCGTCCCCTTCAAGTCTCTTTCGTCCTTGCTAGCCTGAGGAGTTCTTGGTCCAGGGGACGTTCTTGCTGCACTTCCCCTCTGGCACCTTGCGGAAGTTGGGGTTTCGAGGCTGCATCTTAAAAAGTCTGAAACATTTATGCCAGGTAAGTTTTGACCACTTGGCCCACCTAATCCTTCTTATGGATTTAGGTTGTAGAAATGCCCTTTGAGAGTTAATGGTGTACTCGGTTTAGTGTAAAAAAATCCAGAATTATACAATATTTAAAACAGGTCCTAAGTAAGAGGAGACACTCCCTAGCATGATCATAAACTTCTTTGGAAAGGAAGTGAAATATTCAGGTCTGCAGACAGACAGACTGTACTGTGTGGAACAGTATGTCGTGTGGAACAGTATGCCGTGTGGAACAGTATACTGTGTGGAACAGTTAGCCGTGTGCAGTGTGGAGCTAGCTCCCAGGAAGGCTGTCACTGTGCCTTTTCAGTCCACCAATTTCTCCCTTTCCCAAGTTTGTGTTCAAAGATTTAAACTGAGCAACCACAGGGGAGGAATGGGGATAAGACGGTCATTTGACTTCGTGGAGAGTCTTGCTTGGGCGTGAAAACGAACAGTGGGTCAGCACTAATTGGCCGTGTGGGCAATTGGCATCCAGGAAACGCCAGCGATGTCTGGCTTGGTGTACTCACCAGTGTTCCCTGCGACGCCATCGTGAGCTGGCTCTAAGGGCCTTTTTCCCTTAAATGGGAGCCCAGCTTTTTTAAGAATGATGTGAACCCATGCAATGAATGGTTCAGAGGCCTCATCCGGCAGGTGCTATCTGGACTGAAGTGGCTGCTTTCTTATGATCTCAATGCCTCCGGTGTTTGTATTTTTCATGATGCTGCAGTCACTAGAGTGCAGGGTCTGTTTCTACCCTGAACCTTTTCTCCGGGAGGAAGAATGACCCTCCCAGCCTCCAGGCTTGGCCAGGGCCTGCCCCTTCTCACCACTCCTGCTATGCCCGATGCTTTGGGACCAAGAGGTGGGGGGTGGGGGGGGATGGACAGGACAGACGCCAGCTGATCGAGGTTGGGCCGAAGTACAGAATTCACTGAGCCCCTACCTGCACCCCTGGAGAAGCAGCTCCTCATGGCAAGGGGGCAGTGTGGCGTCTACCTGAGACCCGGACCACGACAAGGGACAGGTACCGACGGATCAGGCCCCACGTTCCTTGAGGAACAAGGACCACTACCTCTTAATCCAGCAACATGGGGGCCCTTGGCATGCAGCTGACACTTAGCCTAGGTCTCATCATGGATGGAAATTCCACGATGCTAGCGCAGCATAAATGCTACAGAAACAATCCCAATGAACAAATAGGAAAATCTGGCGTGAACAGAAACCAACATTTCCTTGTTCACTTTTTATGAAAAAGAATCAGATTTAGAAACCAGGATTTCTAAAACACTGCAAATCATATCATTTGACTCTCCCCCAAATCCCATGGTGGGCAAAGCTGCTTGCACCCCTCCTCCAGTCCAGCCAGCCTGCCCAGGGGCCACCAGCCAGCCCGCCCAGGCGCCACCAGCCAGCCTGGGGCCTCTGCGCTTCAAGCGGAACCTGACCGGGTGTCCTCCTTGGCCTTCTCTCTGATAGTCAACTTCATTTGCTTCCGGGCTGACAGACCATGGTACAGACAGAGGCCGTGTCTCTGACTGCCATCTTTTTTGTGAACTGATGGCTGATGGTATTTCTCTCTGCTATAGCACACGATGTCCCTGTGGCTGTTTTCTCTCCCAGGAGTGCAGGACACACCCAGCTCTTGCTGCTGTCCCCCAGCATCACATGTCCAAACCGACATCCTTCAGAAAAGCATCTTCCCTCTAACAGTGTCTCTAATTCAGCCTCAGGGAGAATCATGAAGTTATTGCTTAGAAGGACTTCTCTATTTTCTCCAAGGAGAAAATACATTTAAGAAGTTTTACCCTGAACAAATTTTAGCACTAATACATCTTCTCCTCCCCTCCCCAGCTCTAAATCACTAAGTCCCACACGTATACGTGGGGGTTTCAGCTCCTGTTCATCTGAAATTGAACTGTTCTCTTTGTGAGGAAATTATCATGAAGAGCTGCATCCATTTTTGCAATCTGTAAAACCACTTCCTGCTGAGGCACCTAAGTCTCAGATAACGAACTACTTCCAAGACAGATGTAAACATTAAAAATTAAAGATCCCTTAATTTGAAAGACATTAAGGTAAAGAACAATTGTTCTTTGACTACCTGACATAACACACCGACCCTTTTCTGGAAGGCCGGCTCTGTGTGAGGCAGGGATGCATCAGTGCGGAGAGCAAGCTCCCCCATCTTACGCCCTCCTCTGGGAAGGGGAGAGTGGACAGGGTGATGGCTGTGGCCCCTGCAGGCCTAACAGTCCATGACTCCAAGGCCTAGGTTCTGTTTCCTCTCTCAGAGCCAGCCTGGTGTGGGGCTTGCGGGGACCTACCTTGACAGTTTTTCTGGTGTGGGGCTCATGGGGACCTACCTCGCCAGCTTTCCTGGTGTGGGGCTCACGGGGACCTACCTTACCAGTTTTCCTGATGTGGGGCCCGCGGGGACCTACCTTGCCAGTCTTCCCAGCTGCCAGGCTGTTCTGCATTTTCATGGCTTCAATCACACAGATTTCCTGACCTTCTACTACCTGGAAAATGAATAAAAAACGGACAGAAGATTTAAAAGCATTCTAATTTTGCAGTAATACTCAAGTGAAGCCATTAAGAAGCCCTTTGTCAAATACTCTGAAATTGTATATAAACAGCAACGACCTCAAATACTTCATATTCAAAGAGACAGCCCACTCGCCATCCAGCCCGGGTTCGGAAAAAAGCCCCGAACATTGGCGGTGCTGGTTGTGGGCTTCCCCTGGGAATCTCTGACTCTGGCTTTGCCGCAATCACAGGTGCTGCAAAGATAGAATGTTTTTCTGTTTATATGAAATGTCCAGAATAAGCAAATCTCCCTGGTGGCGCAGTGGCTAAGAGCTCGACTGCTAACCAAAAGGTCAGCAGTTCGAATCCACCAGCCGCTCCTTGGGAAACCCTATGGGGCAGTTCTCTGTCCTACAGGGTTGCAATGAGTTGGAATCAACTCAACGGCAACAGGTTTGGTTTTTTGTCTTTCATACTGATAGAAAGATGCATGGTTGCCTAGGGAATGGGGGGTGCTGGGTAGAAAAGGGGAGTGACTGCTAATGAGTAGGGGGTTTTTTAGAGGGTGATGGAAATGTTCTCCGATTGACTGTGGTGATGGTTGCATAACTCTGAATATACTAAAGCCACTGAATTATACATTTAAAGGAGTGAATTTATGATATGTGAACTGTATCTCAGTAAAGCCTTGTGGGGCCTCTGAACATTCTCACCACCGTGGCTGTGCGCGTCCAATGCTGCAGAAGTGCCTGATGGCGCAATGGTTAAGCGCTTGGCTGCAAACCGAAAGGCTGGCAGTTCAAACCCACCCAGCTGCTCCTCAGAACACAGACCTGGCAATCTGTTCCTGTATGAGATTACAGCCTAGAAAACCCTATGGGGGAGTTCTACTCTGTCATATAGGGTCGCTATGAGTCAAAAATCAACTCAATGGCACCCAACAACCAAGTTCTTAAGAAACGAATGGAGTGTTTCCATCTATAGACCTGGGGGGCTGGGAACAACAGCTTAGCATCAAGGCCATGAGGGCCACTACCCCATCCTTTACAAGATGATAAAAAGACCGACAGACAGCAAGCAGGCTCCCGGAAAGCACCTTCCAAAGCAGGAAATGTTTTCTAGAGCTGTATCTATCCTCTTGCAAAGACACCAGTGGCTCCCAAAGGTACACACCCATGCTTTGTGTTCTGATGTTTGCCTTTCACTAAAAGGGAAATCCAGGCTGAGCCGAGTATAAGCCCATTGGGGTGAAGCCTGAGCCTGCCACCCAGGAATCATCTGTGACTCAAGGCCCCTCTATTTATTCTTTTTTCTGCCCTTAATGGATGAGCATCAGGGAGCTGGGCTGGATATTTCTCCAACCTTTGTGAAGTGGGGCCTCCCAGTTTTTGAAATGGGAGAGGTCAGTTTCCTAAGGTGACGAGCTCTTCGGGGTCTGGGTGGGACATTTTGGTGTGGGGCCTCTGCACATTCTCACCACTGTGGCTGTGCGTGTTCAATGCCGCAGAAGTGCCTGGAGAATGTTCTTTCCTGAAATCCCCAGATGATCTCAAAGTCCCCCTCCCGGCCCCCCATGAGGCACAAGCTGTCTTGCTGGCAATCGCGAGTGCCTGGGGGCCCTATGTGTTCCTCTCCTCTGCTGTTCAGGTGGTGGGTTGTTTTTTCCTGGCACAGAAATATAGGAAGAGAGGGAATGCCAAAGCTTGAGTGCTGGCACGGAGGAGAGACACTGTGCGGAAGAGCTGGGCTTTGAAGCATTGTGCTCACTGCCCTTTTTGATTCATTTTCACCTGGCATCTGCATTCCTTGGAGAGGGAAGGTTCAACTTGTGAGAGCTGTTATTCAAAATGCAAAGGGACAGAAGCGTGGGCGGTGAGGAGACAATGCAGATCCTCCAATCAGCAATGTCAGACCAGTTTTTCCCTCACATAGTCGATTTAGAACCTTCTTCCTATTTTCCAAGGCAGGCAGCGATCAGGAAAGATGGGAGAAGGGCAAGTTCCATGGAAGCAGTGCCTGCCATTTGTCTTCACGCATAAAAACCCTGGTGGATGCAGAGTATGGCTTCTTAGAAGCTGTAGGTCTAGGACTCATAGAAACAATATCCCTACCCAAGGACCAGGCCATTCGGCATCAGGTCCTGTGTGGCTTTCTGGAAATGGACCTGAAACGTAATGGGCGCTCCATCCAAAAGTCAGTAATCAGCCCTTCACCTCTGGGCTTGGTAGCTACCTCCTTTGCAGATGGAGGAGATGGATGAGGACTCACCACAGCCACTGCCATGAGAGCTTGCCTCCCATCCTCCCACCCAGCCCAGCAGTCTTCCTCTGCTGGCATCCTCGAGCCCTGGGCCTGCTCAGAGGCCCCTCTGCAACCTCGGCCCCACCAGCCCCTTGTGGGCAGCACAGCCCTGCCTCTCTGCCAGCAGGCATGGCCTCTTGCAGCTACTCACCCCTCGTCCCGTTGCCCAGATAGAGAGCCCCTCACTGCTTCTTTATACAGATCTTCAGTTAAGTTAAAATGCAAATATGAAAAAAATGAACCCAAGAGATCATCCATGGTTACACTGAAGGGCCCAGAACTAACATGACGATGAGGCCACAGGAGACATGCTAAGCAACGGCCAGGCCGAAACCACAGCTCTGCTTCAGGCTCAGGCCCGGCCTCCCAGGCAGTCAGATCCCAGCCACTGGAGCTGGGGGGCCATGGGAAATGGAGAATGAGTTTCTGGGGCCCCGCAGCTTCTACCCACTGATCGTTCTTCCTGGCTAGCTCTTTGAAACAGGTGAATTCCAAATGCCAGATGCCCTATTATTAATCAGAAAAAAAGTCTCTGATTGAGCCAGAGATAATCAGGAAAGATGGAAAGTTACCAAAGTTAAAATATAATCTCTCTGATTGTGTGATGCTGGCAATTGATTAAAAGGACTTCAAAAAAGTGTCTCTGGGTTTGAAGTGACCCCATCTCTACCCCAGCTTCGCTCTGGTTATCTGCAACAAAACACTATGCCCCAGAATCAGATCCTTGCAACTTGGTTTTCTTTTTCATTCCTTGTTTTCTCTCCCTACTTTCTTTCACTGTGTCTACTGGTCTATTTATATTACTCCCCTCTTTTCACTGGAGAGCCCACAAAATAGTGAAAGAAGTTTTGTTCAGTGGAATCTTTACACAAACTTGAATATGCACAGGAGTTTGATCTAATTTCGAGTTGTTTCATCCCTCAAAAATCCAAGCCAGAGGAACGAATAACAAGGCAAATGTCACGTCAAAGAACACACTTGAAGCTCTGCTCAGACTTCTGTGGAAGTGGCTGGAGGTTGGAGGGTGGGCTTTGCCGATGGCTCGACACCATGCCAGGGCTCCAGTTCCCAAAATACTCAGACAACATCACAGAGCTCTGATAAGACACAGCTGTCTCCCTCAAGAATCTGGAAGCTTCGTTGTTCAGCTGTGTCCGCTCCTACAGAAAACACTGCAGTGTCTTGCCTGCTCCCCCCTCCCCCTGGAGCTGTGAGGGAGCAAGGCAGTGGGCCTGGCAGAGGCTGCCCCTTCCAGATTTCCCCATGTGCTCAGAAAGCAGGGCATTGACTGAGCGCACAGAGATGGCTCTTAAAAACGCCGTTCCAACGAGACTGCTTGCATACGAGGGCCCTGCTACCAAAGGGTACATGGAAGCGCGCTCCGCTACCACTTTTGTGAATCATCTGCTAAAGACTTAGTGGTTGTGACAGGATGTCTCCAATGTTACGCTCACAAAATGGTCACAAGCCTCGCAAGTCTTTTTGATAAACCTGGTCATCCTGATGTCGTTCTCTGCTCTCCGTCTAATTGGTGCAAAGTTTGCAGACCCAAATCCTGTATCTTTCATCCGGCTTATTGCGTCTTCTCCTTTGACACAGGGTCAAGGCTCCCATTCGCATCCAATTAGCAGAGTGGCACTCATTAAGCAGGAGCTTGCTTTGCACCAAAATGAGTTAGATGGAGAGAAAACTCAGCCCATTTACTCAGCAGATTTCAGCCTGTTCAGGGGGCCTGAATGTCACACAGCATTGCTCTGTGCTGAAGAGTTTCAGGCATCTCCAGCTGATGATTAATTGTGAGTGATGGGAAATAAAACCCAGTAAAGCCAGCTGCTTGCCATGGTCGGCAAAATGACTATAATGGATATAGGCTGCCAATTTTCCAGTTTTACTGGCAAGTCTTCCAAGTGTAATTAAGGGAAGTTATAAATGATATGGAAATCTATCAAGTCCCATTTATTTTCAGAGGACACTTTCCCCAGGGACTTTTATCTTCAAGCTTATAGTATGCTTTGTTGTGCTAATCATTTTAAACCATTTCTTATTTCTGATTAAAGCCCCCAATATCCTCCCACCAAGTTCTCTTCGCTCCTTCCACAAAGATTAAAAGACACAGAAATCTTCTGCTCGTGCCTCCTCCTGGAAAACCAGCTAAGACTGAGACACACTGGGCAACGTGTATCATTCAAACCACAATCTCTGGTAAGAAAGCTCAAAGAAAGTGCAGGAAGAGAAAGAGGGAAAAGGAAAATTAAAAAAAAAAAGAAAAAAGAAAAAGATCTCCACCAAACATAAAAGGAAGCCCCCAAAAGTAAAGACTTGAAAGCGGCGCTCGATACCAGATATTCATCAGAAGGTGGTGTAGCTCACTAATGTTATTTGATTTGGAATAAAAGCATGAAAATGATGGCAAAGGCCTAAAATTGGAGATGTAAAGGATGAGTGCACAGTATTCCATTTCTCAATTTCATCCTTCAGAGCCACAAAATGGGGGTGATACAGTGACTGGATGAGATTTACAGTAACAGCTGTGGTCTTCCCACACAAGGGAGGCCCTTCTAATGGGCTCAGGTCTGTTTTGAACAGACGGGGAGCAACAAAACAAGGTTCCCTATTAGGAATGTGCAGTCATATTTCTGATCAAGAAAATTATTATGGGAGTGAGATTTCCTTTAAGACAGACCCTACCCTCTTTTGTTGTCTAAATCCAGGGCTGTTTGAAAGGGGTTATCATTTAAACATAGGAAAGAGGACATCAATGGCATAGAGCTCCCCACCCCCTGCCCCAAAAGCCTACTCTCTAGCAACTGTAAAGAATGCATAGAAAACAGTGCCAGTGGCATATGGCTTTCTACTGTGCTAAACATTCATACAAAAGACAGGTCCATCAGTCATTGAGTATCTGGATAAAAAATTAGCTCCTGATGGATGGTATTGTGAGCTTACCTGCTGCTAGTACATTACCAGAGAAACACGGGTTTTGAAACCCACATGACATTAGAAACTACAGACCATGAAATATGACACGTGCAGGAACACACAATGCCCGCCAGATTATACAAAATAATAAATAAGCTATTTAAACCCTCTGCCTAAAATTGGGCCCGCTGCAAGGAACCCTGGGTCACTTCTACGCAGGCCAATTAATGCACAGCATCTGCTGTATAGAAGCGGGGCACGCAGCACTTCCGAATGATTTCAGCAATTAAAAGAAAACTGTTTCCTGCCTGTTCAGACAGCAACTGTTTCAATGCAAGAGTGAGCACCAAATCGCTGTATGCAGCTGAAAAATTAAGTCCCCTTTTTGGGGGAGAGGAGTGGGTGGGAGGAAGAATTTTTATGGAAAAAGGAGCCTTCTTTTGTTGTCCTACATTCTGTGTTTTTCTGCCAAATTAGACAGACGGCTCGGAGGGCTTACCGGCCCGTTGCAGTCCCCCCTTCTGCTGCACGGAGCCACCCGAAAAACATGGATCAATATCAACCCTGCTGACTATGCCACAAAAGTGAAAATCCTTCCATTACATTTTCTGCTTAGAACACAGGTGCCTGAATGCAGTGCATTTTAAGGCCCTTAGATCTGAAGAAAGGCACAGTTAACAGCTACAAGGGAAAAGGCATCTGAGATTTGGTTAAAAGGCACTGTTAGGATCTGATTAGAAGAACTTCCTCTTTCTGAGCCGCTAAGATAGGCTGGTAAATATCCCCTGATACTTCCTGAAGGAGACATGTGTGCTCACAACCCAACATCTTCATGTAAAGAGAGGGGGAGAAGAGATTCCAGGAGGTTGTGCTATATTTAAGCAATGATGGAGCCATCGTCACATTACAAAGAAAGAGGAGCCAGCCCTACAGAAAGAAATGATGCCAGATCCTCATCTTCACTTTAAGGCATCCTTTAATGGTTTGGGTGCAAGCTGGCTTATTCAGAAGGGCATGTGGGAGAGAGTGCCCATATCTGACCAGGGCTGCTGCCTCCATGTAACTTGAGGTACACTCACCTCTGGCACTCTAGCTCCCTGGGACTGTGCGGGGGCACTGAGACAGCGGCCGAGAGGCTCAGGAAGGAATAACTGTGGCCAATATAAAACGAGTCCAGTTTTTCTTAAAATTCCTTAAGATGAAGAAAAAAATTCACTCCCCCCGTCTTCTAAGCCAAGCTCAGAACTGAGGCAATAGAACTAGCTAAAGTTGATGCACTTTACAGTGAACTTCAAGACATCAGTCTGGATTCTATCCCTCTGTGAAGGATGCAGTTGCAAAGGACTCGGCGCAATGCTGAGAAAAGAGATTTTGAATCTTGGTAAAGGTTTGAGAATTGTCATCTTCAAACATGTTCAAAACAAAGATAGCAGAAAATATAGTCTCTAATCTCAAGTAGATCATTCCTTGAAAAATGAAATGTTAAATTTACAGAAGACTTCACTATCATATTTAATATTGTATTAAAGTTTATTTACTAATCTATATTTTATCTTATATTGATAATTATCAAGTTAAATTATAAAATTCCCAGATTGTTACCTCCAACGGAAATTTACTGTAAAATTTTAAAAGGAAAGCTGTCTGGAAGAGATAAGAAAGCCAAATTCAGGATAGTAGCTACCTCTGGAGAAGGCAGGACAGGGATTAGATTGGGGAGAGTATGCAGGGCAGGCTCACTGGATAGGCAATGTTTTATTAAATAAAATCCAAAGCAAAAATGATACAGGTGAACAGAGATCATATGAGTGCTTGCCATGTTATCCTCGATAACTTTCTGTATACTTGTAATATTTCATAATTTTAAAGTTCAAAAATGTTATACAGTGAATGCACGAATCTATTTATACATGCTTTGGAATATAATCTGAGGTTTGGATGAAAATTGGCACTTAGTCAAAGGAACTGCTTGAATAACCACTGCTATAAAATTTGTAAATTTAATTATTGCAATTATTTTGTGATTGTAAATCAAGGTATCCAGGAACTGGAAAATCTATCAAACAGCCAGGCTAGTTCGCCTGCCAGGGAGAGACGCAATTCCTGACACGGGGCTGCGTGAAGTACACAAGTTTGCCAGACAGACACCTTGTCAGGAGAGCCCGCTCTAACCTTTCTCTCTAGAATATCTCAAAGCAAAAGAGTTTTCAAAGCTTGCTTACCATGGTCTTTTTCGAGAAATGAAAGCTAACAGTCTCTCGTCAAGTTATTTGTGATTTCCTCATGATTCGCTATAAGCTAAATGAGGGGACGATGTGGAGACAGAGGGGAGGTGTGACTGTCCCTCTCTGCAGTGGGCACCTGTGTCTGTGGTCGCCTGGCTTTCCACCTTCTTGGGAGCTCTGCCCCTCAAGGGGCACATGCAAGGGAGTGAAAAGCAGGGGGAAATCTGCGTGATGTCCTACTGATGATTGCAAATGCTGTATTTCCACTGCTGCACTTTTTGGTGGATGATTTTTTTCCTAAGACGTTGTTGTCAAGAGCAATAATCCCAAAGACCTAATTACGCTTCTGCTGAAGGTCAGTTCCATCTATAAAGCTCATCTTCCTCATCCTGGCCCCACAAAACTACCTCAAAGTCTGTCTTATGAAAATAGAATGGGCAAATGGCAAGAAAAAGCAGTAAAAGGTACTTAACATCAATTTATTATTTTACCTGATTTCACAAACTATTAAGAAACAAAGAAATGTCAATGGCAGACAGCTTGTTTCTGGTGTGTGTCTCACTTATTATATTTTTTATAAAGTAAATAAGATGAATACTTTTGATGCAAATCTGGGATGACTGCAGAATCTAAATGTAAACTAGGAATGAATCTTAACTAAACACGATGCTGCATTATCCCCTCAGGTTGGACCTTTTTTGGTTTGTTTCGTTTTGTTTCTGATTATCAAAAGGCTGGCAAAATAAGTATGCTCATAATGACTTTATGCTTCCAACTTCAAACTGAAAATTGTTCAATAAACTCAGCCAATGTAAGTCAAACACTAACATGTAGGAAAAATGCATCCAGCCATTATTCTGAAAGAATATATATTTTTAGTCAAGAAAATAAGATAGATGTTTAAAATTTAAAACAAGTTATAAAACTGCTAACTCTGATTACAGAAGCGCCCCCAGTTTATGACAGTGTTAAATACATAGAAAAATAGGTATTTTTCAAAGTGAAATGAAAATCAGTCATTGTACAAAGTATTTTCAGAAGGCATATAAAACCGTCAAGTCCCTATGTCATTCTCTCTCTTTTTTTTCTGAATTAAATGTGTGATTCTTGACTGTAGCAATCCACTCCTACTTTGTTTCTTATGCATGTTTACTTACATTAATTTTACTGTACTTATTAACTAGCATCTTCTCCCTGCACAGTAAATACACACACTCAAAGAGACTAATATGCAATCAGCTAAAAAATGATTTTACGGCTCCATTTAAAGTTAAATAGTATGTGACAGACATTGAAAAAGTATTAGGAACTTCTGCTGTGTGAAGCCTAAAACGTCACTGACAGTAAAACATACCTCCTGAAAAGTCTTTCAAAGGAGTCAGTCCTCAGACCGTCACAAACAAAGCTCCCCGAGAACGTTTACTACATTTAAGCACTTAGTCCAACTCCCTTTTTCCTGAGGTTTTTTAAACTCTGCTAAAATTGTTTGCTTCACAAAACAGATTTGTTATGCATTATTTATGTAACACTTACACAGAATGTACTATTGTTTTACTTGGCAGAATATAAGTTACAGATCCCTGACATTTAAACTACAAAAAGCAGCTTTTCAAAGACAAGCAGAATTCTTGAAGTCTCATCATAGTTATTTTTTGGTCACAGTTTCCCTTGAAAATACAAAGAGATGACGGACCCCATTATCTCTCTACTGATAACAGCGGGACCTAGCTCCACTACGGTTACTACGGAGGAAAACACAACATGCCTGGCGGTGTTAAAATAATTTAAAACCGCAAATCTGAAAAGTTACAAGTGGTATTTTCTTATAATGGTCTCAAGGAAGTGCTGCACTTTGGATCCAAGGAGCGTTTATGGAGTTTTAATTATAGGAGGCAGAATTTATCTATAGAGTTGTTATAAGAGCCGGTGATTAAACTTCTCAGCCTGCATTTGGTTTAGGAATTCGCGGTTTGGGACATTTTTCACAAATAGTAGCTCGAGAGAAAACACTTTTATTGAAACACAATGGCACAGAATATGAAAGGAAGTTCTTCAAGGACCAAGTGGCAATGGAAGCTGGAGGGAGGAATAAAAGAATGCACGTGGTTTACCTGAGCAGCCCAGGAGCAGCTGTGCAAATAACACAAGCAAGGTGAATGACCCCGAGATCACGAGACAATTCAGAGGTGTCCCCACCCTAAACACGTGCACACACGTGCGAAGTTACCTCCGGGATAGGCTTACGTGCTCTGACTTGAAGGAAAACGTAAAATACAGTCCCCGTTTTTCCACAGGAACATATTTTTTTTACAGTTCCCAAATTAAACTATTCCAGAATACCCACATTTAATTATTGGTTGTTATTTTCAATATCTGAGCTACTCCAATGAACCAAGGACTAATATTACATTAGTTCTTTTTACTAAATGCCTTGTTTTCCCACAACTGTAAATTGTTAACCAGGAAATGAAAAATATGAAGGCTAACGCCTTTTGTTATATGGAAAAACTAGGCTCGGAGAAAGCAGTGGTTAAAAAGCAAGAAGCCGGGGTTCGTCTGGGATCCTTAGCTCCCGGTGACTGCCCCTGAGCAGCTAGAGTGAGGGGGAGCGATGCCAACAGATGGATGGGGGGCCAAGACTGCAACCTGAACCTCCCACCCCTCGCTCCCGCCTCGCTCAGGTTTTGACCCAGGTGTTGGAAAAGTAAGGATTTAACTTAAGCTCTAATTTTTTTTTCTAAAAAGCACAAACGTGATATTATAATTAAAGCCACACAGTTAGGACTGACAAGCTCAGAACGGCAGTATACAGATTACGTGGCTTCTAAGAAAAAACTTAAGAGGAAATTGAAAAAACAAAACAAACCCTTCACATTGTTTACCAACCTATGCTTCGAGTCACTAGAAGATTCCACTGACCTCTCTGACAATGTAGTGTGTGAGTATAGGATTCTTAACTTCAAGGCCAGGGAGGGACCTCTTATGACCTGGCTCCTTTATAATGAAGATACCCAAGACACCGCCCCCCAATTTTCCACACATGAAAATAATTTTATGTATCACCTCTCCCAAATCCTTAACACTCGAGTGTTAGACAATCTTAATAGTGCTTTATTCCTGAAATGACAATGTTTTAAAAGTAACAATTCATGGCAACTTAGCCTCTTTCATGCTTTTCTAGAAAAGTGGGTAGTTCCAATTCTATACCACCAGGTAAAGCAATTGTCAGGTCAGTTTTCCAGCTTCACAAATCAATTTCAGGGCTAATCCTTTAAATAACAAAAACTGATCATTTCTGCCTTATTATTCAGTTACGGCAAATACCTTTCTATAAGCCAAGGGCAACCACATGCGTTTTTCCCAACATTAAGATGACGTTTTATTTAAGTTAACAAATAAGGAGGCAGTTTTAATATAATCTTTACAGGAAAATATGTAAACCTCAGTAAGTTAACTGAGATACAAATGGAATAACCATATCATTCACTAAAGACTATCATGTTTGGTAGTTTATTTATGTGTTATTTTCTTACACATAAATAAAAATGCAAGTATTTAAGTGCCTCTAGAAATCCTCTGGCTGCATCTTAAATTGTTTTCTTTTCACTTTTGCTGTTAATCGCACCCTGAGAAAATGCACATACCCTACCAATTTGCCCGTAGCAAGTCATCTTGAGACTGAATAGGTGAGGAGTTTTTATTATAACTTTTATTTGTACTCAGTGTCACAAGGTCAAAATGAAAAACTTCCTAATGTGATCCTGAATTTTATTAGTCAAGTTATGGAAGTGCTTTGGTACTATATAGATTATGGAATTAGCCTGCCTTAATTCTCCCTCCCAATCAGACATTTATTCCAACACCATGCAAAAAATTCCCCATGGGCGTTATTTTTTGGCATGAGTTAAAGCCCAGAGCGCTTGAAAATAAACAGAAAAGTTTAAGTAAAATGCTTCCTAAAAGAATCTGGCCTTATTTCTGTTTCAGTCATAGATTTTTTTGGGAACGGAGGCACTGAAAAATATTATTACTAACCCCTAAATTTAAATGTGAAACAGATAAAGAATGCACAAAATCTGGTTTGCTATTTTACGGGGGTAAGATGACTCAAGAAAGACCTGCAAAGAATGTGATCCTCCTGTCAACCAGTCGTTCTAGAAAGAGAATTCTGAGACCTGCGGGCTCCTGCTCACGGTCCACGGCCGCGTGACTTACCACGTCTCCCGGCGTGACAGAAACGACCACCACCACTCCAGGCATCGGGGATCTCAGAACACTGCTTGTGTCTTCAGCCACTTTTTCCAGCATAAATTTGCTCAGTTCTGCAGCGAGTTTGCTCAAGATATGCATCTTATACTTCAAGGGGGACAAAGAAATAAACACATGAAAGAATGTCAACAATGAACGTTTCCTCAAAAGTAAATTCAAAACCAGTTTTTAACTTTTAAATTTAAATTATAGGAATATCTTTGAAGGCAAAATTATTTTTAACTTTCACACACCAAACAAAATATATGGATTTGCTCTGGCTTATCTTATGAGCCAGTTAAGACATTCTTGAAATAAGCACTACTCCAGTGATTAATTTGCAGTTACTAGAAATCACCCTATATCATTCAGAAAAACATCTTGAAACTTTAAAGAAAACAGTGAGAATTTTACTCGAATTCCTTTCACCACTTATCCCAATTAATGTAAATTCCGTGAGCTGGGTCAGCCGAAGGGATACCTGACCGAAGGGATACAGGGGTGACACTGTTGAGACAGACACCGGTAGATGGCAGCAGATTTCTGTCTCAAAACAGACCCTCTGAAGGAGGGGAGCTGCACTCGTCATCACCAAGTTAAGACAAAGGGTTTCAGTATTCATCTTCCCAGTCAACTAAAATGTTATATTCACTACTGAAAAAGCTAGCTTTTCCTTTTTGGGCACAACATTGCACAGTCTTTCAAATGTAACAAGATGGCTGGGGCAGAGAAAGATGAAATCTAATTAGAACACCTTCTGCATTAAGAGACGGTAAGAATCAAGATTTTAAAAACATTGAGCGAAAACAATACGCACAGCAAAGTATTTTCCTGGCCCCTTTTATAGGTGGTTCTCAAACAATCAGGAGAGTATTAAATCAGGTTGGTCAAACAGTCCTAATGAGAATTCTGGCCCAGTAGGAAAAATCCGAGATCTCAATAGACAAATGTAAGAGCCACAATCCGGTCTATGCAAAGAGCAACAAGATGAAATGGTCGGAGGAAGTGTTACTGAGTGCAGCTGGGAGCACCACCTGAAGACTTTAGGGTCCCCACCAGACTGCATTTCTCTGGGTAAGACAGATGCAGCATGCAAGATGGCTTCATTTTGTTCAAAAAAGACCACTGCAACTTCAAGCCTCCTGTGGGCATCAGGATGGCAGGGATGCAAAAACCAAACACACTCCTTTCTTTCATTCTGCACAGGGATGACAGAATTCTCTAAGTGTGCTCTTTATAAGGCAGCCGGGCGGGGGCGGGGGGGGGGGGAGCCCGCTGAAGAGCCCTGATAGCCCAAGTTCCAAGGAGATTTGCGACATTGTGACAGGTCGAATAATAACATCCTTTTGCATGTTTCTTTACTCCTGAGCGTGTGTTTTGTAATCAACATGTACAAGTGTCTGCCCGTTTCTGAAGGATATGCTCCTTAAGCGAAATTACAGTGCAAATAAAAGCTTTTTGCTCCTATTAAAATTCATCTGAGTCATAAGTGGCCGGGGAAAAAGCGAGGAGAGTGCATTCTGCTGTCAGTCTAATAAACATTCTGGGCAGAGGGACTATTTATTAAAGATGAGTTGTACCTAAAAGTCCTTCATTAAATCAATGGGGTGGGGAGGTAGTGAAGGGAAAGGGGCGAATATAATTATACCAAATTGCACAGTTTTACTATCTATGCTGTCTCCTTGGGGCGAAAAATCCAGTATAACTGGCGCCATCAGAGTCCACAAAGTTATTTTCTAGCTGGCATCACCCTGGGAGACTTCGTCTGTGTGATTTATTAGTATTGTGCCTAGTTGCTTAGTTTTCAGTGAAATGTACAGGTCTATTTTTTCCTGTCTTTTGCACAATTCAACCTCAAAATGTGAATTCTCAATTCAGGAACAGTATCTATACACTGAAGATAATACGATTTACTACATTTCAGCAAGATGGACACACTTAAAAAACAAACAAACAACTTTTGTTGTATCACAAACAAGCCTTAGTAAGAATGAAGTGCTAGGGTTGTCCGTTGTTCCATTTTGCCCCCAGAAATGACAAGATCCTGACTAAAACTCTATCCCTTTACTATTTTTATATTTTCATATCTTTTGGATTCCTTTCTCTGTAGGGCTCCTGCTTTGCTTGGAAAGAGATGTAAAAAGCCACAAAAACTCAATGCCTTTAGATGCTGTCTTTGTTATTGATGAGATGTTCCTTTTCCTTTTGTATTTGTTTATTGTTCTGAAATCTGTTTGGGGGATAAGCGACTTATTGTAATAGCAAGTAAAAAATAACAACAGAGTAAACTCCTCAGGAAGGGCCTTGTTGGAAATAGTTGGCTTAGAAATGACCTTCCTGAATAGAAAAAGAGGAGGCAGAGAGAAGGTTCCCTTTTTAAGATTACCTTTGATGTTGTCCTGACCCCATCAGAGTACCCACAGAAACACGCCTTCTTAAAACAATCTCTTGGCTCACCAGTGCCACGTTACACAGGGGTGCTTGCCAGGATCGGATTTAAGCAGAGTGCAGCATATGGGCCCATCAGAATGAATTGCCTGGTGAGAACCGTAAAAGCTTTTTGATGCCCCAGAAAAGAAGTCATTTAAGATTGCACATGAGGGCTTTCAAAGCTTATGATCAAAACGGCTATTTATTGGCTTCATGGATTCTTAGGGGCGTGCAGGCAGAGCAGCCGACTAGTTTAGAGATTTTAGGAAAAGAGCTCCTACCATTTGGTTTTATGATAACCATTTAAATACTCCTAATGAGTTCTGTAAAACTGCCCCAGGAGAGTTCTGTTTCAGAGTTGGGCTGTTGTTGTTTTAAAGCAAACAAACCACCACATTGATGTTTTAAGGTGAGAATCCAAGATTTCAAAGGCTAGTTGATAAGAAAGAGAAGCACAATCCTAAAAGAAGCCATACGGGTGGTTTCCATCCTCCTATGTCATAAGAAGCATCTGCTGGAATGGAGCTTGGTGGTGGTGGTGGGCAGCTACGGAGCCAGAAGTTGATTAGCTCTGGTTTCATCAGTAGATGTCACTTCGCTCTGCAGGGCGCAGGGATGTGTTCTCCTAGCCAAAGTCAAGTTAATAAAAAGTTCTTGACAAACACCTCACCGGTAAGTTAGAAAAGAAAACAGGTGCTCTCTGGGCTTGGCCTAGTCGGGCTCCTCAATTGATACATGACAATCACGGGAGGGAAGAAGGTGATATCTAACGACCGAATTATGGTAAAATGACCCCAAATGAATTTTATGGTCTCTGTAATGTTAAACCATGTCTAACGAGAAAATCTCTCTAAAAAGATTAAAAGAAGAAAGAAAAAAGAAATGGAATCATAGCAGACATCAAAGGATAGGAAAGAAAATGACAAGACAAGAGACGGTCAATAAAATGGAACACAGTAGAATTATACTTTTTTAAATTAACACACAGCTCTTAACCTGGAATCTGAGGAGAAAGAAAAGGCTGGGGGCAGACTGCAGTTGTTGGGGGAGGAAGAGGGAGCCAGTCATGGTTTGGGGAGACCAGATGCATTTTAATTGGGCTTAGTGAACAAAAACATACTCGCCAAAGGGTATGCCCATGTGTACGCTACGCCCAGAACTAGGTGCTCCAGGGACAGCAAAGATCACTCACTATGAGGTACTTACACTACACTCAGATGGTCACACAAAACAACATCCTGCTGGTTCTCTATTAGTTTGGTACATGAACCTCCTTACAGAGTTTAAATCCCTGTGCTTATTTCTGAGGCCTCTAGATTTACCAGCGAGTTTCAATCAATCCCACGTGTTAACATGTTGTGTGGTTTAGAGGTCTGTGGGCTGCAGTCACAACTTTCTTCAGTTGTGACTGCAGAGCCTGCTGTGTCACTTCTCTTCAGCCAGGCTCTGCTCCAGTCTCCATTTCTACCTCATTCCTCCAACATCTAGAATATGTAACAGTTGCTGAGCTGCTCGTGTTTTCCCATGTCAACTGGTGGCCATCTCAGTCAACATTTGAGTCAAGGGTATATGATGACTCTTTACTGTAAGTTACTTTACCATCCTGAAGCACTGGCCAAATACTGTACATCCACCCTCACTAAATAAGGCAGCAGATACATTTCTTCAAAGACAAGGATCTCTTCTTGTTCAAGATTTTACACCTTTTGGCCTCAAAGGTCTTGAAGGTAAAAACTGTGTCTTCATATCCACAGTGTGGCGATGAGAGCTAATAATACTCAGCTGTTCCCCCAAATGTCTACTCTCCTAACTCAGCAGGAGAAAAGTCATCAGAAAGGACCAGCCGCAAAAATGATGCAAGTTGACAAACATCAGAGTGTCAGAAAAGGTAGAGCAAAACACTAACTATAAATTAAAACGCTTTAGTAGAAATAGAATTATGATTCAACCATGTTTTCCTTTCCTACATCCTTTGGGGGATACACAACTAACACTTTAGAAAAACAGAGGTTAAAGAGCCACGCAAAGCACATTATGCTCCACTGTAGCATTTAGCATCGGGCTCAAGAGCCCAATTTCCCAAAAAGGCCAAAACAAAAAACCCCAAACCAGCAAAAGTCTCCAAAAAGCAATGCTACAAACATACAGAGTGAAAGCTTGTGGATGTCGTTCTCCTGGAGTTACCATCAGCCAGGCGAGGAAGGTGAAGGAGCAGACAGCAGTAAGGCGCTGCGCGAGCGAGCGAGCGAGCGAGCGGAGCCCGGGACAGCTGCAGTGGCTGGAGAAGCCTGTTAGCATAATGCCGTGACAACTCCATCAGCGCAGTCTCAAGGTAGCTGTCAATCAGGATGCATCATTTAATCCAACAGCACTCAGAGGACTTTCTCCTGCAACCCACATGACAGCATATCTACAGCTCTATTTATATCAGCGAGCAGTTGTGTTTACAATGCTGTTGTAATTAGAAAAGATGCAACAGGCAGCAATATTATTGAGATTTCCATTTTGCAGTATTGCCCTGTAAAGTGTGATCTTGCTTCACAGAGTCATGCTAAATGACAAAAGGCTATTTTCGTCAATCTCCCAGCTCAGACAGCACTTCATTTGCAGCTATCTGTAATTAGATTAATGGTGTAGTGCAGTACAAAGCAGGCCCACTTCACATCAGATAGCATATGAATTAGGACAAACACTTACTTCAATTCCAGGCAGAGAAAGCAATGACTGGGGTATTTAGCATACCCTTTATGGTGGAATGAGATGTTAATTGTGTACCATTACCTCTAAACTGCTTGCTTGTTGTATAAATCACTGTGCTAATTGATGCAGAGAGAGAAATGTAGCCACAGGCAAGAAAGCAAAGGAATGAGAGCTGAAGATGGTGGATAAAGGATTATCGAGTAAAACCCTATGGAGATGAGGTTCCTTTGAAATCTTTGCTTCTGCCATGAGCAGTTTTACTGAAGTTCAGAAAAACTCTTTACTAGGGTAAAGAAAAATTGTTATTCATTCCCTCTGAAAAGCCCGAATTTCTTTTAAAAGTTCCGTGCTGCCAGATATCCAAATACTATATATATATATGGAATTAATCTAAATATACACGTATAAAAACAGGGAATGTATAGTTTTCAAATAGAACTCCCTGAGTTCTTGACTCACGGGTTAATAAGTAACACCTGTAAACTACCTGAGCAGATGTTTCCAACCCAAGCATAGGGCCGAAATAAATTCTCTCCCAAGACTTGAAGTTGTTCTTTCAGACAAACAAACAAAAAAATCGATGCTGCGTTCGATTTGTTATAAACTCTAATTACGCAGAAGCGTTTATTAAAGACAAGAATAAGACGACAGAGCAGAATAAATTCCAACAGGACGGAAACATTTTCATCTGCAATTGGAACAATACTCTTAACAGCACCACCAAACCCCGAAAATCTGACTATTCTGGTTTACGATTTCATGCTGATGGGAAGGAAATAGGAAGGAGATGATTTTTCTTTTTTTCTCAGAAACAAACAAAAGCACATAGTAATTTCAAAGCTTCATCTTTAATCGCGAAGCCCAGCTCTTTTTACAGTGTCCTATTCACCACTCTAACAGCTCTTCTAAGGCAAAGAGCAGAATGAGTGTCTCCGAAGAACAAATAAAGAAACGAAACACTACACACAAAAAGCCAAATTATTAGTGATCCACAGATAAATGTGCTCTTTGGAAGTACATGTACCTCGTGTACATGATCACATTTTTTTTTTTTATTGGCAAGGCAACAGTAAGGTGCAAATTACTGCTGTGCACCTTTTCACAAATTCAGCTGCTTAGTAATTAGCACTGTTATAACGAAATTTTACACAGAGAACAAATGCAGTGGGTCAGTTAATAGTTCAA
Source organism: Dugong dugon (assembly GCA_030035585.1). Classification (NCBI taxonomy): domain Eukaryota; kingdom Metazoa; phylum Chordata; class Mammalia; order Sirenia; family Dugongidae; genus Dugong; species Dugong dugon. The sequence goes on from CM057479.1 coordinate 14,632,873, forward strand.
ATTCTCAACTGTAGGGTAACAGTTAACATATCTATCCATCTATTGCAAATGTACTTTTGAGAAACACTGTGCATCGCTGAGCCCTGTGAGATATGAAAACAACATTAACTTACAAGAAAAACTGTAAATGCCCCAAGAACCTAGAATGACTTCTTTAAGTTATCGCCACTGAAACCTGGGAAAAGGACCAGAGATTCTTTGTTGGGAGCAACAGTCTTTAGCTATCACCATGCAGAACAGTCTTTCTATACCTTACTGTTCAACTGAAGACACCTGTATTGCAACCTCAACTCCAACAGTTTAAGGTTTAGGTTATTATGCTCAATAATGCCTTAAAAAATACGAAGAACCATCAAGGGCCCTTGAAGTGGAAACCAATGGCAGCAAAATAAATAGTGTGAACTACCCTGCAGTAACATCTCCCAGGTGTGCAGCTAGTTGACATAAATGGAAATGCACTGAAGAAAAGCGCTGTGGGGCGGGGTAACGGCTCTGCTCCCGAACATTAATCACCTGTTTAGACCATTTTAACCAGAGCATTAAAGCCCGCAGCAAAGCGCCAACACGGCCATCACTGGCGTGTCAGCGGTGCTGGTGTGAACAGGAGAAAATATAAGGTTTCTGATATTGCGTCCCAGTTCCTCGGCATTAGCTCCTTTAATTGAAAAAGGCAGTTAAACACCAAGTAAATCATTCAGTTAGCTGAGCTGTTTAATAACATGTAATTGATAATGTCAACATGCTGCAGTGACATAATGTGTCACTTTCAACACTCTACTTCCATTTATGAATCAATCTATACTCAAGGGTTTATTTTCTCCTGGTTAAGCTGGTTCTTTGACTTAGGTCTTTTGCTAGACCAGTGTGCCACAACGGTAGCAAGCAAGGATCTTACTCAGGACAGTTTTGAAGGGAGAAATTACAAAAACAGAGGTGCAAGGGAAACAACAAAAGACCAGAAGTACATGCAGCCCTATTTCGACAACTCATTTTTCAAAATTGTTACTGAAAAAGGGAAGGTCACCTTAGAGAAAAGAAGAAATACCTAAGGCTAATATCAAAAACTTGGACGGAATGAGTGAATAACTCTGTATGTACCTCCCGCTTGTTCCCAAAAGACAATTTCCTCTGGAGAGGAAAATATTGGCATGTTTGTCAATGATGGAAAAATCTACCCTAGTTTCACACTTTTTAAAAATCAGAAACACGAGGCTCCTTCCAGTTCTAATGTCCTAAGACAGGAACTTTTCTTTTTTAACAAGAGTGCCAAAATTAAATTGAAAATTAAACATTAAGCCTAGTACTCAATCATAGTATTTATCCATGGAAGCAGCTGTCAAGAAATCAAACAAGGTATTGCATTGGGTAAATCTGCTGCAAAAGGACCTCTTTAAAGTTTTAAAAAGCAAAGATGTCACTTTGATGACTAAGGTGTGCCTGACCCAAACCATGGAGTTTTCAGTCACCTCATCTGCATGCAAAATCTGGACAATGAAAAAGGAAGACAGAAGAACTGACGCATTCAAACTGTGATGCTAGCAAAGAACACTGAATATAGCATGGACTGCAAAAAGGACAAACAACTCAGTCACAGAAGAAATATAACCAGAATGCTCCTTAGAAGTGAGGATGGTGAGACTTCATCTTGTTTACTTTGGACACGTCATCAGGAGAGGCTAATCATTAGAAAAGGACACCATCATGTTTGGTAAAGCAGAGGGTCGGCAAAAATGAGAAAAACCCTCAATGAGATGGACTGCTACAACCGCCACAACAATGGGCTCAGATGTACCAACGATCGTGAAGACAGCATAGGACCGGGCAGTGTTTTGTTCTATTATATGTAATGTCACCATGAGCGGGAGCCAACTCAATAGCAACTAACAGCAACATCCCCTCAGTTCTGCTCCACTGAACTGCTCATGTGATAAGACAAGCCCAAAATGCTGGAAAAGAAACAAAGCGACCGTACAGACAGCGGGTCCTACTCCTAGTCTAATTATTACATGGCTGTCACTGACAGGAAGGGTAGTAGGGACTAAAAAAAAAAAATCAAACCCATTGCCACAGTGACTCATAATGACCCTATAAGACAGAGTAGAGCTGCCCACAGGGTTTCCAAGGAGCAGCTAGTGGATTCGAACTACTGACCTTTTGGTTAGCAGCCAAGCTCCTAACCACTGTTCCACCAGGGCTCCGACAGTAGAGAAAAACCAAAACCAAACCCATTGCCACTGAGTCGATTCTGACTCATAAAGACCCTACAGGAAGAGCAGATCTGCCCCCTGGTTTTCCAAGGAGTGGCTGATGGAGCAGAGAGTAAGTCCTCAATGTGTGTCCAAAGGAGCAAGTCGGCCATAATGGCGGGAACTTCTCTGGAACTCAGAGACGTGGTGAAGCCGCATGCAGGTGTTCTGATGATAAAGGGGGGTCTGGCCTCTGCTTAGCCCAGGTGCCCACAAGCTGTCTAACAAGTACGGACATACGCCAAAGGTAATTTGCTGGAATAAGTGGCACTTTGACTTCCACAAAGGCAAGTCCAATTACAATTAACTGTACAGAACTCACAAAATAGAATATGTGCCTTCTGTTTGATCAGGAGTCTCAGTGACACATCACGACTATAGGGAGTGTATTTTTTTTTCTTTTTACACAAGAAAAATATTACAGATCTTTGAAAGCCGTGTACTCAATTACATAACAATACCAACATCTGTTAACAGTACAGGTTGTTTCTATTCCGCATCCTGAATTGTTTTATGTAATTACAAGTTTATAAGGTATTTGGTAAGAAGGCACCTTTTAAAGCACTATACAATTTGGGGTACAATGAAGTGTTCTCTTGAAAATCTATAATTAGGGCAGCATCAGCTTACAGAAAAGTACAGGAAATGTTATAAAAACACAATTATGTAAACAAGCACATAGGTAGGGAAGTGTACCATTTTGCTATGGTTCCCACCCCTCTTTTATCCCTCCTCTTCTATTTGAATTGTTCTTTGCTCGTCTCAAATTAAAGTAATGCTGTCATAGGGTACAGAATAAGTGATCTTTGATGGAAAAGATGGAGAGGTTGGCATTTCTTTGGTCCTGAGTAGGAACACCAGAGGGCTGTGAGGTGTGCCGGTGCCCGTGACTAGCCAACAACACTCTTGCCTTCAGACAGATTCTTTTATTAAAAGGTATTTTTACTATTATTAATTCACTGAAGAAACCCAGAATCTAATATGGCAAAATGCTGGCTTGTACTGGACAGCACTTCGGAAACTAAAACATATAAAGGCCAAACATCAAAACTAGAAATGATTGTGATACTGTGTAATAAAATGTAGGATGAGAAAACAACTCAACAACCCCTCCACACATTGGTCCAAAGTAATGGAGGTGGAGGTGGAAATCAAAGGATGGCTTAGCAATGTTATAGTTAGTTTCAATTCTGACATAGCAATGTATAGTTAGTTTCAATTCTGACATATCTTAGAAGTTTACTCTGGATTGTTACTGTTGCATTAAAGTTGGAAACACGTTGGCCACAGGCCCCTGGGCTATTACGGGATTTCTGCATTCTATGTATTGTGTGCTATACAGAACACAGAATGCTGAAGGTAGATGGCACCTGTAAAGTCACCTGGTTAATCTGGAGAAAAGAGATGTGGCCCTCATATTGGAGGCAGCAGGGGAGAGTGAAAAGCAGGAGCCTTTGGAGCCAGATGACCTGGGTGTGATAGTCCAACTTTTTGGCGAAGTGACCTAACTTCTCAGAACAAACTTCTTCATTTGTAAAATCAAGATAATACCTGTCTTGAATGATTGTTTTGGGGATTAAATTTACAAATATTTGCAAAGTACCTAGCAAGTGTCTGACAGTAAATACTGAACAAGTATTTCCTGTCTCCCTCCTGAATGTCTCTGATAATCCATCTATGAGACAGTTGTGGATTTTGTTTTTTAAAAAAAAAGAAAAAGAAGGAATAAAAGGAAGGAAGGAAAGATGCATACTGTAAAACAGTTCAGATTAGCGATTATTAATAGTTCTAGCTCTGTGGTTCCACATTTGGGGACAAATAGGTTAAATTCTTAACACACCACTTCTGGTTTTATGATCAAGGAAAGGAAGAAAGCTTCCAGATCAAGCAGTGCAGGACTGTATGGTTCTCCTTTCCTTAGACACTTACAGAGGAGGACAGGGAACTGGAAAAGCAGCTTGGTTCATTCAGTCACAAATCATTTATCAAGTGTATCCAAGCAATATAGGAATACAAAGTTAAAAGGAAAAAAATGGCTCCTGACCTCACACACCATAATCTTGCTGGAGAGGGAAGACATTCAAGAATAACACGGTATAAATATATATGAGTACTAGTAGAATTTCATCAATATGAGGTAGGCTTTATATTAGCCTCTCTCTTACCAAAAACAAAACAAAACAAAACCTCTCAAGTAAAGAGGCTTGTAGAGAGTAATGCTTTACTTCTGACTCTGTCAGGAGTCAGACCACTGAGGTTTGACTCCTAACTCCACCTCTTAGAAACGTGGGAAAGTTACTTAAACTTTCTGTGCCTCAGATTCCTTATTTATAAACTGTGGATCATAACCATGGCTACTTCAAAGAGTTGCTGTAAGGATTACGGCAATTATTATTATATGAATGCTCAGAACACAGTACATGCTATGTAATATTTAAAAATAAAGACCACTGCCGCCAATTCCAACTCATAGCGACCCCATAGGACAGAACTGCTTCATAGGGTTTCCAAGGCTGTAAATCTTTACGGAAGCAGACTGCTACATCTTTGTCCTGCAGAGCAGCTGTTGGGTTTGAACTGCTGACCTTTTAGTTAGCAGTCAAGTGCTTTAACCACTGCACCATCAGGGCTCCTACATTTAATAATAGCCATTATTATTACCATTTTTGTTATTATTATTAATACATATCTGCAGACAGAGGGGAGTCCCTGGGTGGCACAAGTGATTAAGCACTCGACTACTAGCCAAAAGGCTCATGGTTCAAACCCACCCAGAGGCACTGTGGAAGAAAGCCTTAGCAATCTGCTTCCACAAAGATTACAGCCAAGAAAACCCTATGCAGCAGTTCTATTTTATCACAGGGTTGCCATGAGTCAGAATCAACTGAAAGGCAACAGATTTGGTTTTGGTTTAAGACAGAGGAGAAATTAAGTGAAAATTTAGACACTAGAATACTTGGGCATGTTCCCTGAAGAGAAACGGAAGCTTCTCTGGGTAGGTCTAGAATTCATCAAAACATAAGAATCTAAAATTCTCTTTTTCTCACGCACAGGCAAACATAGCTTAATTCTTCACACAGATTGTCTACATTTGGAGCCTCTTTGCTAATATTTTTAGCCAAATAATTTGATCTTCTATTCAATTCTTATATGAGCATTCTCCTGACTGGAAACTCTGCCCCGTCTATGCTGATCTGACTGTAATAATCAGAGGACCACTGGTTATGCTATTTTAGGACTATGCTCCTAATTTCTCATGGCAGGAGAATTCATATTTGAGGAACTCGAGATTTTACAAGAGAGAGAGAGTTGGAGGACTGAGATTGTAAGTGTACCTATGGAAGTTCTTATAAAAATGTTAAACGTGTTTTATTGGAGGTAAAAACAGTCATAGACTTGTTGTACCAAGTCCTACAATAAAGAGGTGTATAAGAAAGCTAGTAATCTCCCTTCTCTCCTCCAATCCCACTACCCTGAGGTAATGTTAATAATTTTTATTGTATATCTTTTACTCACACAAATCTAAAGAGATATAAATGAATATTCCTAAAAAATATTTACGATTAAAACAAAGCAAAACAAATAACAAAATAAAACAATGAAGACAGCTCATTAAAAAAGGAAGAAATCAGTGATGTTTTGCCAACTCAACATCCTTGACTCACTACAAACTTTTAAACACAGGGATGCTTAACACAAAACAACTTCAGATAATCTTTTTCTTTATACATGCTTAGCTCATCTTAAACCAAAAACCAAACCAAACCCGTTGCCATCGAGTCAATTCTGACTCACAGCGACCAAAATCTCCATGTAGCTGTGTTGTTCACAGCCTTCCTCCATAATGCGCAGACTGTGTTCATGACAACCCCAGGGAACTGGCCCTGTCAGTCCCTCTTCCCCAGAATTCAGCTCCTCTCTCACTTACAATTATAAGGTCCAGTTGTAAATACAACTTTAACGCAAACACAACAACTTCAAGGCACTGGGTTTACTTTATCTCAGCTTCCACAACTGTTCCCAAGGCTGCAAAGAAAGAACACATATGTACTCTGCCACACACTTTACCGCCCTCTTCTGTTCTCAACTACACTTTCCTCTAATTACCCCTAACAGTGTGGTTGGTTATCTGTGTATAACAGAAAAGTCTGCCTGGTGGCAATGACTCCCCTATAATATTCCCTAAACCCCCATCCTTCACTGTCTAAGAGTGTATATTTATCTCACATACTAACGTTCATACCAATCCCTCAGATATCAGGAACCAATATAAAGAGTAACCACCCAGTGTTTCTGAGAATCTAGACTGCCAGAAACGGCATTCATTGTAGTACAAGTAATTGCCAAAAGGTTTAGTCATAGGAAATTAGAGGACTGTTTCCTATGGGCTAATTTATGTGATAGCTGTCTAATTAAATTGAAAAATGCCTGCTCTAACAAATTTATCATTATATTTAAATAATACTACACAGTAGCCCATGAAATAAGACTGGGGAATATTTTACTGCAAGTACAATCTAGAGACCAGGTGTGCCAAATATCAAACATTCCTGACTTACCTGGAATCTTTTCCTCTGAAAGTACAAAACAGCAAGTGCCCCAGGAGAGGTGAAATGATTGGGTGTGAAGCAGCCTCACTCCCTGGTGTCTACCTTGGTGAATTCACCATGGTTAAGGGTCTGAGCCTCTGTTTCACAGGCTGAGAAACTAGACTTCATCTATATGCTTAGAATGGATCATTCTCAGCCAGATGGACACACTCTTGTGAAGTTCACAAGAAATTGGTATGTAAACTATCTTATGAATTTGCAATCAGAAATATATTTGTAAAGGACACTAGCACGTTCCTTAACTGTAGTACAGGTATGTAAATTACGGCCTGTAGTTGTTTGATAATTCTGGAATCAGCAGAAGAGGCATCAGCTAATCCGAAGACGTGTTCTTCCACTAAGGTAGCATAAGCAGAGGTCCTCAAATGTGAGCGGGCGCCAAAGATCACCTGGAAGGCTTGTGAATACACAGATTGCTGGGCCCCCTACCAGAGATTCTGATTCAGTCTGGGTTGGGGTTTGCATGTCTAACAAGTTCCCATGAGATACTGAAGCTGCTGGTCTGCGGACCACACTTAGAGAACTCTGGGCATGCCCAAGGCACTCTTCTCCACCATGGGAACGGCCTTTCCAAGGGGACTTTAACGCATGTCACTGAGAGACTTTTCTCCCCTGGACTAAGGTGATACACTGCCTAAGAATGCTCTTCTGATTCTTGTTCTAGGTAGAAAAGGTTTTCGTTCTGAGGGACACGTTCTTTCTTCATATATGATAAACCTGAGAAGTTGTAAGTATTGTTCTGGTACTCTATAAAACCGGCCTCAGATTTTAACTTTGCATGACCTAAGGTATGTAACTTCACTTCCTAAGCCCCAGTTTTCTCATCTGTTAAATGGGGGAGAGTTTTGGCTGTCTTTTAGGACTACTTTAAGATTTAAGTGACATAATGTGTGTGAACTGCCTGGCAGAGTGCCTGGCACACCAAGTGGTAAACGGTAGCTATTATCATGATCCTGCTCACAGAAGGAAGATCTTTAAGGTGTCTTTTGCATATATTCAGTTTTAACCATTTGCTGTCTCAAACTCTGGGGAGTGCTTTGGTGTCTACAGTTACTACCCCCATTAATTTTTCTTTAATTCCATTGTTGCTGTCCCTGAGTGAGATCATATACATGATTAGAACAGTGAGATTAGGGAGGGAAACATGTTAATACAGATTGAAGACTTCTCCAGTTCCATAAGTAACTTGTGAGGTTAGAGAATAGCAAGGTACTCAAAGTGTCTTCTGGGAAAGAGTTCTCTTTAAATGTCTACAGATTTTAGATGGGCTGAAACCAGCCATAACTGTCAAACAGCTGGGCAACTGGAGGAGTGTTCATTTGATCTCTTGGTTTATTAAAAACTATGATGAAGCTAAAAAGTCCTGAAAAGTTGGCAAGGTACCTTCAAATGGACTGCATATGTTATTACGTGAACTTATTAAGTATAAGTCTTCCAAAAAGCAACTTGGTCCTAACAAATGAGAACATACGTTCATGATCATTTGTTGCCCTTGGTCTGGTGTCTCCAAGAGAAAATTATATACAGAAAAGTTTGACTTTCAACATTATTACAGTCTTCTTAGAATATGTAGACTCAGGTGACTTCATGCAGTTTAAAATGCATCACTTAAATCTCAAGAAAAAGGAGCGAACCAGAATTGTTTGACTCCCTTTCTGGATGGTGGGATGCCATTCCTGCAAACTTACTTACTTCACTTAAGTTAAGAGGAAGAGTAGCCTGAAGATGGATTCCAAACACAGTCTATCTTATCTTAAAAAGTGAATCTGTTGTTTCTTCCCTCCCAAAAAACCAGAAGCATGATTCAGTTGGATATTCCTTCAAACTCCATGTTAGAGACTCTTAACCTGAGGACAATAAAACCCTAGAGCTTCCAGAAAAATTTCCGGCAACCTGTATGTCAGAAACACATACAATGCTTTTTTAATTTGCTTCTTTTGTGACAGAAGAAAAAAATTTTTAAGTCAAATATATTTAAGATTTGTTTTACATCAGGAAGTATGACCAGGCTCACACAGGCTTTGGTTTTATTTTTATCATGATGGAACAAATGTGCTTCTTTGTATAGCAAAGTACTTTGTCATGGAAGTGTGAATGTAACATACATCAGTTGTCATGGATTGAATTGTGTCCCCCCAAAATGTGTGTCAACTTGGCTAGGCCATGATTTCCAGTATTGTGTGGTTGTCCACTATTTTGTGATCTGATGTGATTATCCTATGTGTTGTAAATCCTACCTCTATGATGTTAAAGGCAGGATTAGAAGCAGTTATGTCAGTGAGGCAGGACTCAATCCACAGGTTTAGGTTGTATCTTTGGTCAATCTCTTTTGAGATATAAAAGAGAGAAGGGAGTAGAGTGGAGAGGGACCTCATTACCACCAAGCAGAGCGCATCCTTTGGACCTGGGGTCCCTGCGCTGAGAAGCTCGTAAACTGGGGAAGATTGATGACAAGGACCTTCCCCTAGAGCCGACAGAAAGAGAAAGCCTTCCCCCGGAGCTGGCTCCCTGAATTCGGGCTTCTAGCTCCAAAACTGTGAGAGAATAAATTTCTGTTTGTTAAAGCCATTCACTTGTGGTATTTCTGTTATAGCAGCACTAGATGACTAAGACATCAGTCTATCTTGGAAACACACTGGATAGTATGACTCTTTATCATGAGAAGGCTTGATATGAAAGGCTGGAACTAACTCGATTAAAATATTACTTGTCTCAACCAGAAAGGATGTTTTAAGGCGTCCTACAGGTTTGCTTTTTACCCTGCCAAAGAAAAGAAATCTGCTAGTACTGGAAAGACCTTGATGAAACCCTGTGGCCTGGAGATAGTGTGCCTGAACCAAGAAAAAAAGTAAAACCATTTTTCTGTCAAACATTAAAAGTAATCAACATCAGAGTTATAAATATTTCATTAATATCTTACATCACTGGGAATGGGCAGTTATAAGCCATTTCTCCTTGCCAAATACCTGGATGGAACTACAACTACCACCCAAAATAGCAGCTCCTAGTTTTTATCAATTATGTGAACAGTGATGCTAACAAAGAAGAAATCTTATTTTCTAAGCCTCTGTGGGAAACTGCAAAGGTTACTGGTATTTTAGAATTGGTGAAATAGTTTTTATGCTAAGCAGTGGAATAAAAATCTTTGCGTTATATGCACAGATGGCTTTGATGAAAAGGCTCTGCTCTTCACCACTACTCATGGTTTTCTCCAGTGGCATAAATTGACATCAGTGATGTTGTCCACGGTGCTGGAAGAAGTCTTGTTTGTTGCCACTGCCTAATTCTCAGAACCATAGCAGTGAGTCATTGCCTTATTAAGAAGTTTTAACCAAGAAGATACGGGGGAATACAGATATAAAATTTTTCTCTAAGATAAAAAACTATCCTGATATAATAGAGTTTAATTTTTAAAATAACCCTGCCCAAGAAATATCACTTAGGAAACAGTTCAACAGGGAGGAGTTAATTTTTAAGCATTCTTAAAGGATAAGTTTGGCAATAGAATATTCTCTAGCCATAAAAAGGAATGCTACAAGAAAGAAGCCAGTCTGAAAAAGCTACATACTGTATGATTCCAATTCTATGACATTCTGCAAAAGGCAAAGCTATAGAGACAGTGAAAGATCAGTGGTTGCTGGGGGGTCAAGAGGGAGAGGGAAGGGATTACCATATTTTTATGCAAATAATGTACACCTTCTATGTTTGTTTGCCAACCACTCCCTTCCCCCACTCCCAAGGTATTTTTTTACAAACGCAGCTATGCCAAGTTTTTTTACATATTGGTATAAAAAAAATTAGCATATAGCACTAGAGAAAATACCTGGGCGGGGGGGGGGGGGGGCCGGAGGGAGCAGTTGGCAAATAAATGTAGATGGTACGCATTATTTGCATCAAAATATGGTACTAGGTGGAGCTCAGGGCATTTTTACAGCAGTGAAACTATTCTGTAGGATACTGTAATGAACACATGACATTAAGCATTTGTCAAAACCAGAAGACGACTGTACAACCCAAAGAGGTAATGTAAACTATGGACTTTAGTTAATAACAACCTACTAGTTTATCAGTTGTAACAAATGTACCACAGGGGTGCAACTGCTAATAGGAAAAACAGAGTGCAGAGCACAGGGGGCAGTGGATATATGGGAACTCTCTGTACTTTCTGCATAATTTTTCTGTAAACCTAAAACTGCTCTAAAAAAATAAAGTCTATTTAAGAAAAAAAAAAATGAAGTACTGATACACGCTGCAACATGAATAAACTTCAAAAATATTATGCTAAGGAGCCAGACACAAAAGATCACATATTGTATGACTCCGTTTATATGAAACATCCAAAACAGGTAAATCCATAGAGATAGAAAGCAGATTAGTGGTTGCTAGGGGCTGGGGGAAAGGGAGGAATGAGTGCTTAATGGGCGCAGGGTTTCCTTTTGGGGTGATAAAAATGTCTTAGAAATAAACAGAGGTGATGGCTGTACAACCATATAAGTGCACTAAATTGTACACTTCACGGACGCTGCCAATTGATTTGTAGCTTTATTCCTTCTTCCCTCCCTCGTTTCTTCCTTCCTTTCTTTTTTGGTATGTCTTCTCCATTAGACAAAAATAACCTTCCATTAGATAATAATAACCTTCCATTAGACAATAATAACCTGCATGAGGGTAGGGATCACAATGCATGGTACATGGAAGATACTCAATATCTGTGGATGAAAAAAAAAGAAAATCTATAATCTTTTTGGCCAAGCTAAGCATATCTCCATCCTAGCAAGAAGAGGCAAAAACTAGAAAACTATGGAAAGTTCCAATGTTGAAGAATGTGCTTCCACACGCTAGACTTAAGAGCCACCATATCTGCCAATTTCTCTTAAGGAGAAAGTTACAGTCTCTTGGAAACCTTGCAGAATTCTGTTGAAAATTTATTTTTGCCTGGACATTACTGAACTTTAAATAAAGGTCCACAATCCTTTTCTTCCTCACAGTATCAATAATGTTCACCTTGCTAAAGATGACCTCACTGACAAAAGAACAAAGGAAATGATGTGGCATGAGTTTAATTTGAAGACTCTTGGGAGAATTCAGCAGTTTCTTGCCCCAATCTTGGAAAAGCCAAGACAGCTCTCATTGTTTCTGCTACACATATCTTGGTAAGTTGCAGTTACTGTCATTAAAAATTCTAAACTGTCCGGGTGTCAAAGAGGACAGGGAGTTACACTGCTCTAGCATTTTAACTGCTTACTTAAGCCAAACAACAGAGGGCTTCTCAGACATGTACTTCAAAGCTAAATTCAGGTTACTGCACTTTTACGCAAATAACGTGCTCCTTCTCCATGTGTTTGCCAACCGTGCCCTCCCCCTGCAAGGTATTTTTGTAAGCGTGCTATGCTAATTTTTTTTACAGCAATATGTTAAAAAAAAAAAAAAATGACATACTAGTGCTTATAAAAATACCTGTTGGGGGAAGAAGCAGCTGGCAAACAAACTTAAAAGGTGCATGTTATTTGTGTTAAAATCTGGTAATTCGTAGTTTTATTTGCAAAATTTGTTTGTACTCATTCATTTTTATACTCAAAAATGAGAAAAAGAAGTGGCACAATTTTTTGCAAAGATTATTTTCATATTCTATGAAATGGAAACCAATTTCTGGTACAATAAATTGTGAAAGGATCCTGATGATGTAACTTCCATGACCTTCAAATACTGTGATTTTCCCCCTCATGTTCCACTTCTCTGCTATTTTTGGTTCTGTGTTAATTAGGGGAGAGAGGACAATGGAATTCAGAGACAAAAGAGACCTATAGCTCCAGAGAGACCAGCCTCTGCTTCCTAACTTCCCACAGCCTCTGCGACCAGCTTCCCATGAGACCCAGTGCATTCAGATTCCCATCCTGGGATTCCACGAGATCTTTGTCCCAGAACGCAAGTTACCAGCCAGTTGTAGTTTCCTGAACACACTATGTAGTTTCATGGCTCCACGGCTGTGTTCATGGTACTGTATCCCTCTAGAATTGTTATTGTTGTTGTGTGCCACTGAGTCAATTTGGACTCAAAGTGATCCCATGTGACAGAGTAGAAATGCCCCATAGGGGTGCCCTGGTGGTGCAGTGGTTAAGAGCTCGGTTGCTAACCAAAAAGATGAGCAGTTCGAATCTACCAGCCGCTCCCTGGAAACCCTGGCAGGCAGTTCTACTGTGTCCTATAGGGTCACTATGAGTCAGAATTGACTCCACAGCAACAGGTTTCATTTTTGGTTTGGTGGTTGTGTAACAGAATGTTGCTGTTTTTAGGAAATACACACTGAAGGATTTATAGGTAAAGGGACATGGTTAGCGACTTACCGAAATAGTTCATCAAAAAAAAAGTATACGTATACACATAGATAGGAGATGATAAAAAGTTAACGTTTGGGGAATCTGGGTAAAAGTATATGGAATTTTTTTTTTCAACTTTACTATAAGTCTGCAGTTGTTTCAAAATGAGTTAAAATACAAAACAGTATAAAACCCTAAAGAATGTTTTCATTTAGATGAGAATAATAAGTATGGGATTAAAAACATGTATACTACGTCTGGCTAGATGAGAAACTCTGCAGTAATTACTTTTAAAATGAAATCAGTGGTTACACAGAACACTAATTGGAATTTGGCATAATTCCAGGTCACTGACACTGTTTCCCAAATTAACCCAACAAACTGGACAGCGCAGCAATGAAGGGTATTTTCTTTATTGCATAGTTGTAAATGAGATGCAGGGATATTCCAAATAACGCTGAAATGTCTACCTGCTTTATAAATAAATATTTTTCTTACAGGCTTTACAGGCTAAAAAAAATAATCTCTGCCTTAAAGGCAATTATCCTATACTAAGTGTAAGTTAACAAAAACTTAGAGGACAATATGTAGTGCTGGTGTTAAAATGTTAGTCTACTGATGCTCACTGCTAATAGAGGTATCATCTCCATGATGCTGGTCATTTCAGAGTTGATATTTTCTACAATGATTAACTGTGCTAGCTAAACCGCCCTCCCCCACCAAAAAAGCCAAAACACCAAACTCGTTGCCATCTAGTTGATTCCGACTCATAGCAACCCTATGGGACGGAGTAGGGCTGCCCATAGGGTTTCCAAGGAACAGCTGGTAGATTCAAACTGCAGACTGATTTAGGAAATAATATTGGAATCATTATTTCCTGTCCTTGAACATAGCGAATGTGACCCAAATGAAGCTGGACTCAAAAGGACACACTCAAAAGGACATATCAGCTGGGCCCTGAGGTATAAAGACAATAGCTAGGATAATCTTGGAAAATATCTTTTAGGAAATAAGGTATCTTTTAGGGAACCTTTCACACAAGCCAATATGTAACCCTATAGGGTCACTATGAGTCAAAATCGACCTCAACGGCAACAGGTTTGGGTTTTTTGCTTTTTTCACATAAGCCAATCAAACAGAACACAGGAAGACTTTCCCCTATCTTTTCCTATTAGCATTTAGTGAACAGAAAATTCGTTGGACCAATGAAGACCCTCCTGACTGTCATTACTGAAACCTGTACCAATGATTTTTAAGAAAGACAATTCAAAATGTAGGATCACAGTTTCTAGCCAATCTGTGAAAAGGTGAAGCTTTCAATGGTTTTGCCCATTTGTAATGTTAATATATACTGACAATTCTGTACCATTCCTTGGACTGGGGCAGACATGGCTGTGGCAGCGTGCTTATCCATTTTCCCATTCTTGCCCGTATGTAATATTTCCTTGGACTGGGGCAGACATGGCTCTGGCAGCATGCTTGTCCACTTCCTACTTTTGCCTTTTTGAATATATGCTGAATAAACCTTTCTTTCTGCTCTGTGATGTTTTTTCCCTACAACATGACCTTTGGGTAGCAGCCTGAGCTCTTAACCACTGTGCCACCAGGGCTCCATGCTAGCTAAAGGCACTACGAAACAAAAAAAGAATAAGAGTTTGTCTCTACTATCAGGAAGTTTACAATCATATTTGGGGAACGTACATATGTAGAGATAAATCTCGGAACCAGATGTAAAGTGGAGCCTATTGAGGGATGTGACAATTGCAAGGAACGACAATGGTAGGTAACCCTATGAACATCTGAAAGGCCTAGATGGGGAAGAAATTGGTTTATATGGCCTAGCCACTGAAGACGCTTACAGGACATCAGATTTCAATGAAAACATAAAGAATTTCTCGTAGAGTTCTCTAACAGTAGACTAGGTGGCCTGTGGAGTAGTGAGCCTCTTATCCTGGATATTCAAGTGTAAGCAAGAAAATCTTCCATTAGCAAGGCTGGACCTAGACAGCATTTCAAAGGCAGTGCTTCTCAACGGCAGCCCTATGGACAGGTTTCTTACCAGCAGCACAGAGGTGGAAAATTCTGTGTTGTGAGGGCTGTCCTGTGCGTTATAGGATGTTTTGCAGCATCCTGGCCTCTACCCACTAGATGCCAATAGCATTCCCCAACCCCCACTTGTAACAACCAAAAACGCCTCCAGACATTACCAATGTCACGGGGGTGGGGAGGGGGAGAGAAAATTGCTCCTAGTTGAGACCCACTGCTTTAAGGATCCTCCTAACAGCAAATTTCCAAGCCTAAGCATTGAGAAAATTAAATACTCTAACATTTCAGAGGGAGGACCTAAGGTAGTCAGAGGAGGATATATGGAGAAGGTAGGATTTGAGGTGGGTCTTGGAGTAAAACATTCGGAATAAACGTAGGGGAAACAGCAAGCCTTCTAGGCACAGGGATGGTATGAGTCAAGATGTGGAGGTAGGAAAGAACAAGGCTATAAAAAGATAATCAGGAAGCCAGCTGGCCAAAGCAGAAAGGTTCAGCAGCTGATAAGGCGAGAAGTACCTGCAATGTGCTGAAGAAATTTCAAATCTAAAGTTCAGATTGCTTAGGTAGTCATCTTGACCCAACCGCTTCGTAGGAAAGCTAATGTTCAATTGGTGCTGAAAAGACAATGTTCTGTGAAAAGGACAGGGTGCTGGAGAGTTAGGCAACGCACCTTCTAATCTATTGCTCTATTTACAAACACACTGGCTGTGATGGTTACTGTTATGTGTCAGTGTGGCTAGGCCATGATTCCGAGTATTATGGAATCATCCTCCATTTTGTGATAATATGTAATTATCCTTTATTTTATGTGTTGTAAATCCTAACCTTTATATGTTAATGAGGCAGGATTAGTGTGGGCTGCATCTTGAGCCAAACCCTTACTCAAGTATCTGATGTAAGGGAGTTCCCTTGAGGGAGTGGCCTGTATCCAATACACACGAATGCTCTGGCAAAGCTCTCACTCTGGATCCTGCACCCAGCTTGTCATCATCTGACCTCCGGTTCTTGGGACTTGAGCCAGCAGCCTGCCATCTGATCTGCTGATTCTGAGATTTGCCAGCTTATGCAGCCCTGTGGGCCAGCAGTCTGCCATTTGACCTGCCAATTTGGGGTTCATCAGCCCCCACAACAATGTGAGTCAGGAGTAGCCTCCAGCCTGATGCCTGACCCATGGATTTGGGATTTGCCAGCCTCCACAACCGCATGAGCCATTTCCTTGAGATAAATCTCTTTCTGTATATATATATGTTTCACTGGTTTTACTTCTTTAGAGAACCCAGCCTAAGACACTGGCTTAAGAGTAAGTTATTTTAATGTTTTCTTTTTGTATATGATTGCTCTCCATATTCTGAATTACAGATCTAACTCTAATTTTAAAGTGTAAGTAGAGAAGCTGAAAGCAAGCAAGCAAGTGGGGGAAGAGAACAGCCTCACCAGCCACCAGAATGAAATGAAATCATGTTTTGTGAAAGATGTAGAATGTTCATATTCTGCTATATTCAAGCCACACTCACATGCCAGGAAGATGAGAATTTGCAAGTGCAGAGATGACCAATGCTTAGGTTTTAATTTTGTTTGGTCCTATATTATCCAAACCTGGACCACAAGGGGGATTTCTGGGGGTGTCAGAGAACTAGGGTTTTAGCATATAAAGTGGGGAAGAGTCTGATGGACGTTAGTTGGCTTTAAGAATCAAGCTGCCTTCAAGTGAGTTGGTTCTCCTCTTGGAGTGTGTGGCTCAGGTGTGCTCAGGCTACTGGAGAGGCTCCCATTAGAAACGGTCTGCTGGAATCTTGAAGGCTCTAAAATGGACTCTTGTAATGGACCGCTAATGGTCAGAAACTGGCCTACTGGTGCCCAAGGCAGGGGCCAACACATGCCTCTCTGTTTATCCAACAGGCCGCTGAAGTTCTAAACAGGCTAGAAAAGACCCAGATTTGCAGTCAGAAGTTGAAATGAGTCAACCTTAGGGCCAATCTGTGTGTGTACTCAAGTATGTGAGCCGGCAAACACCCTTCTGCTTTTGCTGCTTAGAAAAATGGTAGTCTATATAAGCAGGTCCTGAGGAGCATGAGACTGCTGGCTTTTTGTGAGAGACATATCGAGCCATCTACTTTCCAAGTAAATGAACCTTTTCTAAGTAATTCTTCCCCAGCATTCCAAAACACTTCTGAAATGGGACTTCCAATTGCCCTTTGCCTGGGTTCCTTCTGTTTAATAACTACGCATAACTGTTAGAGTCACCTAATGTTTCCAGCTTTTCTTTCAGGGTGGCTCAGAAGCCACTTGATTTCTCCTCTACTTAGACTCCGCTTCACTAAAATATTTTTATTTTAAAAAATCGAGAAAAAAAGACCCAAATATTTACATTTAGAGGAGATTTTAAAATAAAGGCGTTACAAATGCAAATGAGTTTGTACAAATGGAGAGCTTTCAATCCAGGCCTCCTGCTGAGCCCGCCACTAAACTGCAGCACCTTCTGCCAAGCATCTCACATTAAATGAAGGCGCTTTCTCCAGGGCTAAAAAGGTATTAAGAGTGTGAGCTTTGACCATTATTTCACAACTGAGTTAACCTCTATCCCAAGGGCAATGTTTTGCAGCTGTTTGCAGTGAGTCAGTATTTTCTTCCCATTCTTCTTTTTTTTGGGGGGTAAATTACCCTTTACATTTTGCCTGTGACTAGAGGCTTAAGAACAAAGTTTGGGTGTACTTCTTGCTGTTATGAATAGCTGTCTGCTTTTTTGAAGGCAGAAATAGAAATGGCAGTCATGTGGTATTAGTTCATTCCAATTAAAGTCGCAAGATGAAATAAAGACACACACACACACACTAAACAGTAATGCTACTTCTCACCATTGAAAACATCTTTCAGAGAGTATTTAGTGGTAACGTGTAACTTAGTCTCATAACATACAGCTTTTTTCCCTAGAATTAGCAATACTTGCTTTTCAAAAATACTTGATACAATCTGCACTGAGCATATAACATGGATGATCACAAGAGTAAATCTTTCTTACCAATGCTTGAAATTGTATAAGCCACTGGTTGTCAGATGCCCAGACCAGCAGTAACTGCATCACCTGGAAACTTGATAGAAATGCAAATTATCAGGCCCCACCACAGACCTACAGAATCAGAAACTGTGGAGGTGAGGCCCAGGAATCTATTTGAGTCAATACGTCTAGGTGATTCTGATTGATGCTCAAGTCTGACCACCAGAGGTATAACTCTTCACATGTAAAGAAGCTCCATAGGTGTGCATGTGTATGGGAAGTGATGCTATGTTTAAAAAATGTGTCATAAAAAGAGTTGTTTATATATTTTTTTAAAAAAAGATTAAGTCTTCCCTGGGAAAGAAATTCTAGAGCCATACAGAAAGTCAGCTCAACAAGCAGCTATCAAATTGTTAACCACTCCTGCCATGTTTTCCCAAACATCTTTTGATTTTGTCCTTTCTCACCTGTTCCTAGAATACTTTATTATCTAGACCCTTTAGGTAATTCCCAAAGGAAACAATAAAAATTCATATAGAAATATCTTTCACTGAATTTATGTTACTTTATAAAACCTGGACCTGATTTTGCTAATGGAAAAGGCACTCATGCTTAACTGTGAACTCTTTCAGGCTAGCTGGAGTCTAGGTACCAGAAGCCTGGTCCCTGGACCAGCAGCAAGAACAGCACCTGGGAATTTGTTAGAAACACAGTCTTTTGGGCCCCACCATAGACCTACTGAATCAACAACTTTGAGGTTGTTGTTAGTTGCTATAGAGTCCACTTGGACTCTTGGCAACCCTGTGTAACAGAACAAAATATTGACTAGTCCTGCACCATCTCCACAATCTGTGTTATGTTTGAGCCCCTTGCTGTGGCTATTGTGTCAGTTCATCTCATTAAAGGCTTCCCTCATTTTCCCTGACCCTCTAACTTTAACAAACATGATGTACTTTTCTAGAGATTGGTTTTTCCTGATGATGCATCCAAAGTAAGTCAGCCAGAAGTCTCACATTCCTCGCTTCTAAGGAGCATTCCAGTTGTATTTCTTCCAAAACTGATTTGCTCATTATTCTGGCAATCCATGGTATATTCAATATTTTTTGCCAACACCACAATTCAAATACATCAATTCTTCTTCTGTCTTCTTTTTTCATTGTTCAGCTTTTGCATGCATATGAGGCGACTGAAAAAGACCATGGCTTGGGTCTGGCATGCTTTAGTCACCGAAGTGACATCTTCACTTTTCAGATCTTTAAAAGAGGCCTTTTATAGCAGATTTGCCCAGTGCAGTACATCATCAGATCTCTTGACTGCTGCTTCCACGGCATTGATTATTAATCCAAGTAGAATGAAATCTTTGACAACTTCAATTTCTTCACCATTTATCATGATGTTATTTATTGGTTTAGTTTCTAACAAGCCAGGTGACTCCAACTTTGATGGTGTAGTGGTTAAAAAGGGCTCTGGATCCTGACAGCCTGGGCTTGGTTACTTTACCTGAGCCCTCGTGGTACAGTGGTTAAAAGCTATGGTGAGCTATGGCTGCTAACCAAAAGGTTGGCAATTCGAATCCACCAGGTGCTTCTTGGAAACCCTATGCAGCAGTTCTACTCTGTCCTATAGGGTTGCTATGAGCTGGAATCAACTCAATGGCAACAGGTTTTTTTGTTTGTTCGTTTTTGGTGGCTCAGAATTGGTTACAAAATGCCCCCACCCTTTTATGTTCCAGAAACAGTTAAGCACAAAGAACTACCCTTCCCTATATGATTTGGAAAGACTCTTTCTCCATTCTTCCTCATGACTCCCATAAGACTCCCTTGTTTACCTGCCTCTATAATGAGATATTTCTCATTAATAATTGTTCTTCCCATTGCAGTAGCCTGAATATAATTGTCTAGTGCATTTTGCAGTTAGACTGGCCTTTCTATTCACTTTTGGTTAATGGTGTTATTTGAAACATTTGCCATTTTACAATATTTTAGTATATATATGGTGTAAAATATATACACTAAAATATATATATTTGTTGTTGTTAGTTGCTGTTGAATTGGCTCCAACTCATGGTGACCTTACGTATAACAGAACAAAACCCTGCACAGTCCTGCACCATACATATATTCTGTTGTACATAGGGTCGCTATGAGTTGGAACCTACTCGATGATGCCTAACAACAAGAATATATATGGAGCCCTGGTAGCACAATGGTTAAGGGCTCAGCTGCTAAAATATTGGCAGTCTGAACACACCCAGCAGCTCTGCAGGAGAAAGGACCTGGCGATCTGCTTCCATAAAGGTTGTAGCTGTTAGGTGCCATCGAGTTGGTTCTGACTCAGAGCAACCCTGTGTACAACATAATGAAACACTGCCCGGTCCTACACCATCCTCACTATCATTGTTATATTTGAGCCCATTGTTGCAGCCACTGTGTCAGTTCATCTCTTAAGGGTCTTCTTCTTTTTCGCTGACACTCTACTCTACCAAGCACGATGTCCTTCTCCAGAGACTGGTCGCTCCTGATAACATTCCCAAGTATGTGAGATGAAGTCTCGCCATCCTTGCTTCCAAGGAGCAATCTGGTTGTACTTCTTCCAAGACATATTTGTTAATTCTTCTGGCAGTCCATGGTATATTCAATATTCTTCACCAACACCGTAATTCAAAGGCATCAATTGTTCTTCCTCATTCATTTTCCAGCTTTCATATGCATATTAGATGACTGAAATTACTCTGGCTTGAGTCAGGCACATCTCAGTCCTTGACATGGCATCCTTGCTTTTCAACACTTTAAAGAGGTCTAGGAGACTTTATAGGGCAGTTCTGCTCTGTCATACAGGGTCGCCATGAGTCAGAATCGCCTTGACGGCACCTAACAACAACAACATATATATATTATACACACACACACACACACACACACACACATACATCCCATATTAACTTTTTTATTGCATGTATTAGTACAAAAAGGAGAGGGTAAAATTAATTTGTACCTACAACTGATCATCTAGAGGTAGCAGAGGTGGCCAAATTTTTCTGTTAAGGGCCAGATAGTAAATATTTTAGACTGCAGGTCATACTGTCTCTGTTGCAACTATTCAACTCTGCCATAGCAGTGTGAAAGCAGCCACTAAGAATATATAAATGAATGGGCATGGCTGTGTTTCAGTAAAACTGTATTTACAAAAATGGAATGGGCTGTAGTTTGTCAACCCTTGATCTAGAGCAGTGTTTACTGTGGTATCCCAAGGAACACTACTACTTTCAGTGGATGTTAACAGATAATGTGAAAAAAAAAATTATAGTGGTGGGAGGGGCAAGGGGTAATTCATGGTAAAACAGAGTTTGGAAAAGTTGGGGAACAGGTTTCTTTACTACAATACTTCTTGAAAACTAAAATGCTAATGAACACTGTGAATATCTGTTGAGATATTTTTCAAACCTCAAGTCAGAGAGATACTGTGTTTCTTGAAAACAATAGTGCCTACATATTTTAAACATTTTTTGGGGGTCAGCTTTCTAAAATGTATTATGTAATTTCTACTTCCAGAAGTAAATATATTAAAAGAAAAAAAAAAACAAAACCCATTTTGCCATGGAATCGATTCCAACTTATAGTGACCGTACAGGACAGAGTAAAATTGCCCTGTAGGGTTTCCAAGGTGCAGCTGGCAAATTCGAACTGCCAACCTTTTTGTTAGCAGTCGAGCTCTTAACCACTGTGCCACCAGGGCTCCACTGAAATATAATACAGAGAACATAATTTAACATTATGGTTGAGGAAAGGTCACTATCAGCCATCTGCTATTGTACTTCCTCCAATAAGATCATAATTTTTTCAGGGGGAGGGGTCTTTTCTAGGTTATCAGAGTTTCAGACTATTCCTTTTTTTTTTGGTGGTAAAATACATACAACATAAAATTTGCCATTTTAACCATACTTAAGTACACAATTCAATGACACTCACAATGTTGTGCAGCCATCACTATTATCTGTTTCCAAAACCTTTTCATTACTCCAAACAGAAACTCTGTACCCACTGAGCAATAACTGCCCATTACCCCCTCTCCCAGTCCCTGGTAGCCTCTACTCTATTTTCTGTCTCTATGAATTTGCCTAGTCTAGATATTTCCTGTAAGTGGAGTCATACAACAGGCTTTTGTATCTGATTCTGATTCTCTCAATTAGCATAATGTTTTCAAGGTTCATCCATGTTGTGGCACAAATTAGAATTCATTCTTTTTTATGAGTAAATAACATTCCTTTATATATAAACACCACATTTTGTTTATCCAGACAATTTCTGATGGACACTGGGTTGCTTCCACCTTTGGGTTATTATGAATAATGTTGCTATGAACGTTGGTGTATAAGTATCTGTTTGAGTCCTTGCTTTCAAATCTTTTGGGTATATACCTAGGAGTGTAATTGCTGGGTCATACAGTAATTCTATGTTTAACATTTTGCAGCCGCCAAACTGTTTTCCACAGCAGCTGCACCATGTTACATTCCCACCGGCAACGCACGAGTGTTCTAATTTCTCTACATCCTCATGAACACTTGTTATTTTTCTTTTCTTTTTTTAATAATAGCCATCCCAGTGGCTGTGAAATGGTATCTCATTGTGGTTTTGATTTGCATTTCCTTAATGACTAATGATGTTGCACATTTTTTATGTGCTTATTAACCATTTTTATAACTTCTTTGGATAAATATCTATTCAAACCTTTTCTTGATAATATCCTTTCATGAACAAAAGTTTTTAACTTTGATGAAGTCCAATTTATTTTTTCTTTTGTTACTATGCCTTTTGTGTCGTATCTCAGGAATTCACTGTCAAATATTAGGTCCTGAAGATTTACCTCTATGTTTTCTTCTAACAGTTTTATGTTATGGTTTTAGCTCTACATTTAGATTATTGACCCATTTTGAGTTAATTTTCATATATATTGTGAGGTAGGGGTCTAACTTTACTCTTCTGCATGTGGAAATTCAGTTGTCTTGGGACCTTTGTTGAAGAGATTATTTCTTCCCCATTGAATGGACTTGGCACCCCTGTCGAAAATCAACTGGCCATGGATATGCGGGCTTATTTCTGGACTCTCAAGTTTATTCCATTGGTCTCTAAGTCTATACTTATGCCAGTACTACATGGTTTTGATTACTGCAGCTTTGTAACAGCCATAGTATTTGAAATTTAGAAGTATGAGTCTTCCAACTTGGTTCATATTTTTCATAATTGTATTTGGGGCCCCTTGCAATTCCATATAAATTTGAGGATCAACTTTTACATTTCTGCAAAACAAAAACAAAACAAAGGAGGGCTATTGGACTTTTGATAGGGATTGCATTGAATCTGTACATTGTTTTGGGTACTATTGTCATTTTAACAATATTAATTCTTCCAATCCATGAAAGCAGAATGTCTTTCCACTTAATTTAGGTGTTCTTTAATTTTTTTCAATAAGATTTTGTAGTTTCCCGTATAGGAGTTTTCACCTCCTTGGTTAAATTTAATTCCTAGGTATTTTACTCTTTTAGATGCTACTGTAAATGGAATTGTTTTTTTAATTTCCTTTTTGGATTGTTCATTTGTATAAAAACACAGCTGATTTTTGTATGTTGAGTTTGTATCTTGCCACTTTACTGAATTCATTTATTAGCTCTAGTATCTTTTTTATGGTATTTGCTACGTACAGGGTTTTGTCATCTATGGGTAGAGATGATTTTACTTCTTCCATCCCAGTTTGGATGATTTTTCTTTTTCTTGTCTAATTGCTCAGGCTAGGAATTCCAGTATGATGCTGAATAGCAGTGATGAAAGTGATCATCTTTGTCTTCTTCCTGATCTAAAGGAGAAATCTTTCAGTCTTTCACAACTGCATATGTTAGCTATGGGTTTTTCATTAATGCCTTATATCATGTTGAGGACTTTCCACTCTGTTCCTAGTTTGCTAAGTGTTTTTTACCATGAAAGGGTTTCTGCATCAAATGAGATGATCATATGGTTCTTTTCCTTCGTTCTATTAATGTGGTATATTACAGTGATTCATTTTGTATGTTGAACCACCCTTGCATTCCTAGGATAAATCCCACTTCGTTCTGATGAATAATCCTTTTAATATGTTGATGGATTTGGATTGTTAGTATTTTGTTGAGGGTAGTTACATCTATATTCATAAGGGATATTGGTTTGTAATTTTCGTTTCTTGTGATGTCTTTACCTGGCTTTGGTATCAGCGTAATGCTGGTCTCATACCATGAGTTCAGACGTGTTCCCTCCTCTTCCATTTTTTTAGAAGAGTTTGAGAAGGATTTATGTTAATTCTTCTTTAAATGTTTAACAGAATTCATCAGTGAGGGCATCTGGTCCTGGATTTTTCTTTATCAGGAGATTTTTGATTACTGATTCAATCTCTTTAGTTGTTATAACTCAGTTGAGATTTTACTTCCGTTTTTAAGTTTTCTACCATCCTGCTACCTTCTAATTTCTAATTTAGAAGGTCCCAAGGCAGCATTCTTATAGTGTTCCATGAAATAAGTTCTGATAAATGTTAATCAGTGTCCAGGGAAAAAAAGATTCAGTGGTCAAAATAAGTTTGAGAAATGCTGCATTGCATGTTCCTTCTTGGAGACTCAAACTGAACATCAGCTTAGTAAAGACTAAGAAGTCTTGAAGTAATAAAATATAGTTTAAATTAAACCAATAGTTCCCAGATTCATTTGGAACAAGAACATCTTTTTTTCCGTTTGAAGTAATCCTATTTACGTTGTTTGGCAAAAAATCTCATAGACACACACATACACAACAGTGAATTGAAATTATTAGAATTCTTTGTAAATTAAGAGTCAATACACTTATAGCCATGGGCTTGATGATACCCATTCAGTGGTTTATAAGTTTTGCTTTGTTTTTTTTCAGTTATTCCAGGTAAAAATGTCCATGATCAGATACTTTCAGATACCAGAAGTCTGGAATATTTCTCTATTAAAGAAATGTTCTTTTTCCTCTTTGGCTCCTTAGAAATAACAGTGTTTTACTATTAAGTCCACACTTTTATACCCTAAATTTATTCCTTCTATTATATAGGAAAACATAATTATTTATATCTACGAATAATACTATTGAAGCCTCTGTATCTTACTCTCATTGTTTTTCTTCTTCAATTATCATTATTTGTTTCATTTCAGCTACTTTTAATTAATACAACTCCTTCCCTTTGATATATTTTTCAAATATGTTGCTGAATAGATAAGCGATATCTACCCATTATAAAAAATCATATGCTAACAGAAAAGCAAATGCCCTGTAATTCCACCCAAGTTTAACAATTACTAACATTTCTAGGTTCATCCTTCTAAGTTCATGTTTTTAAAATAAAATAGGAGCCTAGACATACCATTTTAACCTATTTTTTCATGTCACAATGTAGTTCATATTGGATCTTTCCATGTTAATAAACATTGACCTAATTATAATGTTAATGGCTGTATATTAATATTTTACCATACGAAACATCATAATTTTTAATCAAACTCCTGTTGATGGATAGTAAGGTAGTTTCTAATTATTTTGCTAATACAAACAACACTGTTATGAATGTCACTGACATATTTTTTTTGGGAACTCATCTAATTAGTTTTCATGGTAGACTTTAAAACAATATACTTTTCCCATCTAAGTTATCCTCAGTGGCAATATACAGTATCATGTAAGCTCCTGCCTCCTATCCCTGGCATTGGCTGATTTGATTAAAGGGCAGCAAACTTCAGACTGTTCAGTGATCCATTATACATCATGGTGAGGAAAGGTAAAATGGGTCAAATTCCCTCTCTCAGGAATGATAGAGAACGAGACAGTTTACAGGTAGAACATGGTTTAGAGGATGGCGGATGAGGCTACGACAGGCCTTAACAGGCTATCGCAATCCTCAGTTATAAGGCAGAAACTGCAGATAGTAGAGGAAGTAGCTAGTAAAGGGCATCATGCTTGGTAGGGGGCCAATGGAAAGGAGGGATACCTTCGATGAGACAGACTGACACAACAGCCACAGCAATGGCCTCAAACACACCAGTGATCCCGAAGATGGCGCAGGACTGGGCAACGCTTCATTCTGTTATACCTAAGGCCATCATGAGCTGGAGCTGACTTGAGAGCAACTAATAATAATAAATAATAGAGGAAGTGAAAGCCACAGTTGGAGAGAGGCAGACTCCTGAAAAGGAGCAGAGTCACATTAATTGTGGAGCACTAGAGTGAAGAAGACCCAGGAGCTGCTGGTAATGAGGCTCCTGGAGCACAGGTTTTGCCATCAGGAAGCCCTGAATTTAAGCCCTGTTTCTAGTAGTAGCTGTATCATTGTTGGTTACTGGCAGTTGCCACTGCGTTGATTCCAACTCATGGTGACCCCATGTGTGTCTGAGTGGAACTGCTTCAAAGGGTTTTCAAGGCTGTGACCTTTCAGAAGCAGACCACCAGGCCTGTTTTCTGATGTGCTTCTGGGTGGGTTTGAACCATCAACCTTTCAGCTAGTATCCAAGCGCTTAACCGTTTGTGCCACCCAAGGACTCCAGTAGCTAGCTGTGTGATGCTAGGAAAATGATCTAACCTCAATTAGTCTCAAGTCCTTCATCTCTAAAATGGGAATAATTGACACAATTTATCTCATGAAGGGATGAAATGAGAAGATAATCTAAAGTGCTTTAAACATAGTAAGTGCTCAATCTAAGTCAGCTCTCACTATCACAGTGTCCTTATCCTTACGATGATCTGAGTCATCCTGTATCCAGAAAATCCCTAGTTAATGCAATCGCTAGGGCTTGGACAAAGGCCATGGTACACATATCCTTGTAATAAGTTTAGGAAACATGAATGAGTCTCTTGCAAGTAAAAGAACATCACTAAAACAATTCCTTAAGAAAAACTTCTAGAGTTGGGATTGCCAGTTTTAAGAGGAATATAACTCTTCTAGAGAAACTCATATTATGGGTTATCTGTACTGGATGTTGGTGTGGGTTAATTCCTCTGAAGGAACTGACTTGTGTAGTATTTAAAATTTAAATTCTAGAAATACTTGATATGCATGTATTGACTGATTTATAAATGGATGTTATAATGTGGTCATGTTATCTGTGTTCAAGTTAAACATGGGTCTCAGTCTCCATAATTAGAAATGTATTGAGCACTTTGCGTCACAACCAGAGGTACCATGGTGAGTTGGTTCTGGGCAAATATTCAAGGAGGCAAAGGATGGAGAGAGAGAGAGATGACTCCACCAGGCAGTGCTTTAAAGAACAAAAGTGGCTAATACAGAAACACATGCTCCATCATAAACCCTTTCTTTCCATTATCATTAAAGCAACAGGGGTGGAACTGTTTCTTCCTTCTATACAACCATTCATTCTCCTTCCTGCCCTGCTCCCCTGGTGCCTCTGCTGGACTACTGGATCTTGGATCACTCCTTTCCCCTGGATTTTAAACTTATTTCAGAAAGAGAGAGGCAGTAGGGGAGGTAGGAAGAAAGAGTGAGTGCATGCATGCACATATTAGAGGAGAGAAGGAAAGGAAGAGGAAGGAAGCCAGTGTGACATGGTCTCAAACCTGTACTTCTTATTGGGATAGCCTCTTAAAAATGGACGTGGCCAGGCTCCACCCAGACCCGCTGTACTGCCAGCTTAAGATTTAGAGGGAAAGAACAAGGAGTTCTCTCTGAGTTCTATGAGTCACTTGCCTCTATGATATCTAGTAATATCTGGAAGAAACTGATATTAACAGTGAGCTCTCAATTTCTACTTATGCCAAATATATCTACAGGAAGAAAAAGAAAATTCAAACGTCTCCAATGTTCTCTTTGTAAGCTCAGTCAGGCTTTTATCTCAAAGACATTGAACACATTGTTTAGAAGTTTAGAACAGAAGTGATCACAATACATCAAAAACTTTAGGTGCATACTGATGAGTTTTTCTCTTACTTCATTGGTAAATTTAGTTTTCTATTTTTAGAGGACATAATCTCTATGCACACTGCTTATAGCATCTAGACACTTTCCTTAAGATGGGCCAAAGTGTCAACGGTTTCATGAGAACGTCAATCAATTGCTGCAATATGTACACTGTGTGTATTTGCTAATGACTTAAAATAGGGACATAGTTCTTACAGCTGCAGCTTTAGGGTCATAAACACAAACGAGCACCTGAGACCACAGAGGACAGGATATGAGCTACTTATAGTACTACTGGACCAGGGAACAAGAATAGCAGGAAAGCTGCATAGTTTCTTGTAGTGAGGTCCTTTGAAGTAAACTATTTATTAAACATCATATTACAGTGCTGGAAACAAAAATCTTTGAAGGCAGGTTATCCTACCCTGCACAGTGTCCCACTGCTAACGAATTGCTTCCTTTTCCTCTTAGGTTTTGTTTTCCCGTTGGTGAAACTGAAACCCAGATTGTTTTCCTCCATCTATGAAACTAGCTGGAAAGAAGCACTGCAACACTGTGCATCAATAGAAAGAGCATTAAAAACATACAGTAAACCCTCACTTTCTCAACACCATAATGTAAGAAACTGCTTATCAAGAAGCTGCTATGTAAATAAAGTCAATCAGCTTTTTAATAAATGAGATAAAATGATGAAAAATGACAAGGATTCAAATAATAGGACTTCATTTTTTATTTAAAAGCAAAATTTACCTATTGTATTTTCTATTTCATAACTATAGGCTAATTTACTTGGCTCAGCTAACATTTTTCTACTTTTCGATTAACAGACTAGATACACCAATAACAGTCTCATCTTAAAGAAATGTTCAAAGTAAGAGCAAAAGGGTGTTACAGTTGATTCTTCCAAACCAATCATTAACTGAAGAGTGTATGTCTGGGGAAGGAGTAATGAGAAGTGGAGCTCCCAATGGGCCAACACATGTGGTAAAATGTGAAAAATGATCTGGTAGACTCCTGGCCCACTCACCAAAGGCGTCGATAGCTTTGTATTTGCTGAGAGGAGAAAAGGACAATGTCAGTGTTGGACAGATTACTGGGGTCTGTGTCAGGGTGGCTGTGGACGGCAGGAAGCTTTTTCAAATCTAGAAATACATCAAAGGCCTAATGCAGATTAAGCCCTGCTTCTTCTTCTTCTATTTTTTTTTTTTTCCTGCAAGTTCACTTTTGTTCCTAATATAAAGACTTAGACGGTATGTCCTTAGATCATAAGGCAGGTTGTACTTTTAATGATGGATTAAAAATTATAAAAGTAAAAGATGGCTTTACTCACAGTTCTTTTTTTAAGTGATAAAGGTAGGAAGAGACCAGTCTAGGCCAAATTTATCTCTTGCTAACCTTCAGGGATGTTCAGTCAGCTGTGTTATTAAAAAGTCAAATCTGGATGATTTAGCCACTTTTTTGTTAATTACATTATTAGAACATTCCAAAGAAACAAAACCAAATCTGTTGCCATCGAGTGGATTCCGACCCATAGCGACCCTACAGGACAGAGTAGAACTGCCCCATAGGGCAGTCTACCACATCTTTCTCTCGCAGAGCGGCTAGTGGGTTCGAATTGCTGATCTTTCGGTTAGCACTTAACCACTGTGCCACCACAGCTCCTCATTAGATTATGTAAAATAAACTTGTGCTCACAACAGACTTTTCAAAATAATAGAAAAGCTTGTCATGTCAGTAGAACAACTATTTCTAAGTAGACTAATTCTGTCACAAAGAAAACAAGAGTCCACTGGACTCCCTAAACAGCTTACCTCTTTACAAATTTTTAGATTCGTACACATCCTTAATTCCATCACTCTAGCCTAGTGATGAAGGAGCCTTGGTGGTGCGGTGGTTAAGTGCTCAGCTGCTAACTGAAAAGTCGGCAGTTCAAACCCACCATTGGCTCCATGGGAGAAAGATCTGCTCCCATAAAGATTTCAGCCTAGGAAACCCTATGGGGCAGTTCTACTTTGTACTATAGGGTCACTATGAGTTGGAATCAACTAGACAGTGTACAGCAACAGCAGCCTAAGGAGGAGGGTAGTGCTGGTTCAGTGATAGAATTCTTGCCTTCTATGCGGGATACCCAGGTTCAATTTCAGGCCAATACACCTCAAGCCCAGTTACCACCTGGCTTGCATGTTGCTGTAAAGCTGAACAGGTTTCAGTGGAGCTTCCAGACCAAGACAGACTAGGAAGAAAGGCCTGGTGATCTACTTCTGAAAATCAGCCAATGCAAACCTATGGTGATAAGCCTAGAGAGTTAGCACTCTTGTTAGGCATTCCGCTTGAACCCTTGATTTTGTTCTTTCCTAGCAACTACTGCTCCTCTGGGCTCCTGCTTTATCAACTATACCCTTTTTCCTCTCTACTAGCTCCTTATCAGAGCCCTGGTGGCACAGTGGTTAACAGCTCGGCTGCTAACCAAAAAGGTCGGCAGTTCGAATCCACCAGCTGGTCCTTGGAAACCCTGTGGGGCAGTCCTACTCTGTCGTGTAGGGTTGCTATAAGTCAGAATCAACTAGACAGCAACGGGTTTAGCTCCTTCTCTTCAGCCTAAAAACACGCTCAAGTCATTCCAACCAAAAACACCCCAAATCCCCCCTTGACTCTGCACCCTGGTTATTGGCTTCCCTTTCACTGTCACAATCCGCCTTCTCCAAACAGGAGTCTGCTCTGCTCCCCATTACCGCGCTTCCATTCATGACCGAAGCCGCCACAAAGTGGCCTTTATCTCCACCATTCTACCTAGCCGACAATGTGTCTGAGGTATTTCCATGTTATATTCCAGGAAAAAAGATGGAGTGTTACAGAAATGTTCATATTAGAATGAAAAAATGGCACACCAGACCCATCTATTAAAAACGCAATTTCAGGACATAGCATAACCACTTGCTGTCAAGTCGACTCCAACTCATGGTGACCCCATGTGTGTCAGAGTAGACCTATGCTCCGTAGATCACCAGGCCTTTCTTCTGAGGCACTTGTGGGTGGACTCAAGCCCCCAACCTTTCAGTCAGCAGTGAGTACATTAACCATTTGCACCACCCAGGGACTCCTGACAAAGCATTAATCATCTTTATCATGCATAATCAGTATTTTTGGAATAACATTAATGTTTTTAAAGATATGACATTGATAGAGCTACTGCATGGCATCAGCCATCACTCTAGACAAGGTAAACTTGATATTTTAACACCTCCCTTCAGGAAGTCACAGCTTAGGGTTCTCTTATGGTTTGACTTATAAAGCATGAGACTCCTTCCCTTTCACAACTACCATGCAGGCAGCAAGGAGAACAGATTTGGGGCAAAGAAAATGTCACTGTCTGTATCAGTTCGGAAACAGATCCTCTGAAACTCAGAAATTCCATTCATGTGGGTAAGAATATTCAGTAGGGAAGGGATGCTTTGTAACTCAAGACCTGTTGAGCTGAGCATTTACTTTGGTTTAATCTATTTGAACTGCTTCTAGAGAGGATAACTTGTAGCTCTCTAAAAACAAAAAGATGTATCTCTGGAAGCCTTCCCCCAGTAATCCCACACCCTCAACCAATCTCCCATTTTTTAAAAGAAAGGAACCAGGTTGTGCCCGAGTAGTTTCAGACATCTGTTATCCCACTGTCAACCTTTGCTAAAGGTGCTGCTTTAACCTGGGAACTACTGCTCAATACACAAGAATTTAATTTTAGTACATTTTACATGCTGATGGGTAGCACACCCACTGATGCTGATGTCTTTTTATTCAACTAAAAAACATATTGGATGTTTACTTTCAGTTCTAACAAATTAATAAGACGGGGCTTTCTTCTGGCTTGGTGTTCAATGTACTCACTGTATGTGCCTCAGCCCAGTAAGGAAGGTACTTGTTATCATGTGCAGTCTGGTGTTGAAGATCTTACAGAAGTTGTCCCGTTTGAGATCTTTTTAGCAAATATAATACCCAATAAATACTACTTCAGAGGACTGGGAAAAGAATTTGGGTGAGCAGAAATTACAATTTTGTTGGGTTAATTTTGGGTACCAGTATGGAATCTGGTGAAGAGAAAAGCATTTGCTGATGATGTTACAAGACACAGGTGAAATAATAACACGCTGAATCTCTGCCTCATCTGTGTCAAGGTGCAACTCAGGAATTAAGTCCTGCGAAGTTAGAAGGGAGCAGGTAGTGAAGGAGCTAAGGGAAGGCTCTTTTATCTTCTTACCTAATAAAAATGGGTGGAAGGTCACAGCCACAAAAAACTCTATGGAGCGCGGTTCTACTCTGAAACACATGGGGATGCCATGAGTCAGAATCGACTCCATGACAACTAGTTTCGGTTTTTGTTTGAAATCAGACTAATCAGGGGAACCTCCATCAGTAGAGCCAAATCACCTGCAAGGATACTTTTAAAGACCCTTGAAATCAACTGCAAAACGAAGCATTAGCATTTAGCACTGAGTAGGCTATTTCTTACTGAACATGGAGTCATTCTTTAAGTTTGGTGTATTTAGTGTCTCGGTCAGTGCAGTGCAGTGAATTACTTAATATCGCCCAACAAGCCAGTCTTTGTGACTCCTGCCTAATGACTGCCTGGTTGTTGTTAGGTGCCGTCACGTCGGGTCTGACTCATAGTGACTCTGTACAACAGAAAGAAACACCGCCCAGTCCTGTGCCATCCTCACAATCGTTATGCTTGAGCCCATTGTTGCAGTCACTGTGTCAATCCATCTCACTGAGGGTCTTCCTCTTTTTCGCTGACCCTCTACTTCACCAAGCATGATGTCCTTCTCCAGGTACTGATACCTCCTGATAACGTGTCCAAAGTACGTGAGACTAAGTTTCACCATCCTTGCTTCCAAGGAGCATTCTGGCTATACTTCTTCCAAGACAGATTTGTTTGTTCTTCTGGCAGTCCGTGGGAGATTCAATATACTTCGCCAACACCATAATTCAAAGGCATCAGTTCTTCCTCAATCTTCCTTGTTTATTGTCCAGCTTTCACATACATATGAGGTGACTGAAAATACCATGGATTGGGTCAGATGCACCTTGGTCCTCAAAGTGACATCTTTGCTTTTTAATACTTGAAAGCGGTCTTTTGCAGGAGATTTGCCCAAGGCAATATGTCGCTTGATTTCTTGACTGCTGCTTCCATGGGCAGTGATTGTGGATCCAAGCAAAATGAAATCCTTGACCACTTCCAATATTTTCTCCATTTATCATGATGTTGCTTATTGCTTGAGCTGTGAGGATTTTTGTCTTCTTTATGTTGAGGTACAATCCATAATGAAGGCTGTAGTCTCTGACCTTCATCAATAAGTGCTTCAAGTCCTCTTCACTTTCAGCAAGCAAAACTGTGTCATCTGCATATAGTAGGCTGTCAATGAGTCTTCCTCCACTCCTGATGCCACGTTCTTCTTCATATAGTACAGCTTCTCGGATTATTTGCTCAGCATACAGATTAAATAAGTATGGTGAAAGGTTACAAACCTGACACACGCACACATTTCCTGAATTTAAAACATGCAGTACCCCTTGTTCTGTTCAAACGACTGCCTCTTGGTCTTTGAACAGGTTCCACAGGAGCACAATTAAGTGTTCTAGGATTTCCATTCTTCTCAGTGTTATCCATAGTTTGTTATGATCCACACAGTCGAATGCCTTTGCATAGCCAATAAAACATAGGTAGGGAGTTCCAGCAAAATGGCGCTCAAGGCAGAAGCACTACGCCCTCCCTCCACAGCAAAGATCCGAAAAACTAAGCCGAACAGAGAATACAACAATCCTGAAACCCTAAAACATCAAATGAAGAGATAAAGAACTCAGCCAAGCACCAAATGGAGTGAGAAAACTGACAGAGAACGGAGAGCAAGGAGAGATTCATGCAGAGGTCCCCTACCAGCTAACGCAGTGCGGATCCGCCATCTTGGACTCCTATCAGAGACCAGCAAACAGGGGGTACGAGAAAGCAGCCTCACGGAGCTTCCAGCGGGAGACAAAACAACTGGTATCTGGTGATATACGCTTTCCCACCCCCAACCCTTCTTCACCCCAACTCGGCCTCCTCTGCTTTCCACGGCCACAGTCTCTTGACCGGGAAACAGCAGCTGCTTCGATTCCATACACCCGAATGGGTGGCTCTCTGAGTGCCATTTGTTGGCTGCTGGTGTTGCTTTTCTTGCGCTTCTTTTTATTTCTTCCTTGCCTCTCCCCACATCCCCCTCCTTTCACTCAAGTACCTCACTCCGTGCACCATCTTTGCTTCTTCCTGAGGGGCGGCAGAGCTCCGGTAATTAGGGATATACGCTTTCCCACTCTCTGCCCTTCTTCACCAACACTCGGCCCCCACTGCTTCCTGCGGACACAGTCTCTTGTCCAGAAACACCAGCCCGCACTAGCTGGCTCTCTGAGTGACATCTGTTGGCTGCTAGTGTTGCTTTTTTTTCTTTCCCTGAATCTTTTGACTTCTTACTTGCCTCTCACCACCTCCCCCTCCCTTCGCTCAAGTACCTGGCTCCGTGTGCCATCTTTGCTTCTTCCTGAGGGGCTGCGGAGCTCCGTTTGAGTGTGGAGCTGCTTTCCGGTTTGGGATGCTGCACTGGTGGGATCCCGGGGCTTTTGTTCGTTTGTTTGTTTTGAATTGTTTGTTTTCTTTTCCTTTTCTTGAATTGGGCGCCCTTTCTGGCCAGGCTGAGCTGCATGGCAGGGAGACTCCCCTTCGGCTTCCACAGACGTGCAGAGGGATCCCTGGGGACATTTCTTTTTATGTTGGGTTTTTATTTTTTTTTTTTCTGTTTCTTTGGGGGCCTTTCTTGTTTTTTTTTTTTTTTTTAAATTTGTTTTGTTTTCTTTTTTCCTTTTTGTCTTTCTTCATTGCTCAGTTTCTCGTTTCTCTATATCTTCCTTCTCTTTCTGTTCCCTGAATACTTGGTGTTGTATACCTCTACGCCTTCTAGC
Source organism: Dugong dugon (assembly GCA_030035585.1). Classification (NCBI taxonomy): domain Eukaryota; kingdom Metazoa; phylum Chordata; class Mammalia; order Sirenia; family Dugongidae; genus Dugong; species Dugong dugon. The sequence continues at coordinate 14,668,010 of CM057479.1, forward strand.
CAGGCTGTACTGCAACACCTGAGAGCAACTTCACCAGACCTCATAGCTGCACGGGTGGGATCTCTGGGAACTTTGCAGTTCTTTAAACTTTCACATTCTTATTTATTCATTCTTTTCTTTTCTTCCTCCTCCGCTTTCTGTTTTTCTCCATTTCATAGTCTCTCATCTCTCCATTCCAACGGCAAGCTCCCCTAGCATTCTTTTTTGTTTGTTTGTATGTTTTTGGCTCCTGTTCCTCTCTCCTCTATCATAACAATCCACACATAACAATCTCCCTGCTGCATACTGCCTACCTGCATGGTGCGCTTGACATCACATCACCAAGCAGCATAGGCACGGCCTACTGGAACCTGCCCTGCACTGATTACTGACCCGCTCTGGTGGCTGTAGTAAGTGCCACAAACAACCCGTCCCAGTAACTCCTCTTCAGCTAGACCTGCCCTGCCGAACCATATCTGAGTGACTGACCCTGCCAGTTGAAGAAGGAGGTGAAAAGTATTGTGCCCATAGATGAGCAAACAACAAAGAACACACAGTCTGCCTGCTTAGACATAGTCAAATTTTTTTTTTAAAAAAGGGACAAAACAAACAAATCTACAATCAATAAATGAGAAAAATAACTACTGAATGCCCCGAAGACAGTAGACAATATCAAAACATTTACAAAAACTGGACAGGAAGGTTCCAGTAGGTGTCCAAAATAAAACACCAGATGACTCTCCAGTGGAAGAAAATGCACTAGAACTACCTGATAGGGAATTCAAATCTCTAATACTCAGAATTCTCCAAGAACTGAGGCAAAAAGCTGACAAACATGAGGAAAAAATAGACAAATTCATGGAAATTACCGACAAAAAATTGGGAGAATTCAGGAAAATAATGCAGGAACAAAATGCCAAAATAAATTCACAACTAGAAATTATGCAAAGACAGCAATTAGAAATCCAAAAGATAAACAACAAGATTTCAGAAATGGATGATGTTATAGAAAGGCTGAGAAGCAGATTTGAAACAGTGGAAGACAGGATCAGTGGAATTGAAGACAAACACTTAGATACAACTCTGTTTCAGGAAAACTCAGAAAAAAGAACAAAGAAAAATCAAGAGACCCTGAGAGTTATGTGGGACACAATCAAAAGCAAAAATCTGTGAGTGATTGGAATTCCAGAACAGGGGGTGAAAACAGAAAACACAGAGAGGATCACTGAGGAACTGCTGACAGAAAACCTCCCCAATGTCATGAAAGACGAAAAGCTGGCCATCCAAGAAGCTCAACGAACCCCATACAGGAGAGACTCCAAAAGAAAATCACCAAGGCATATCATAGTCACACTCGCCAAACCAAAGACAAACAAAGAATCCTGAGAGCAGCTCGTAAAACACAAGAAGTCACATACAGAGAAGAAACAATAAGACTAAGCTCAGATTATTTGACAGAAACCATGCAGGCAAGAAGGCAATGGGATGACATATATAAAATCTTGAAAGAAAAAAATTGCCAGCCAAGAATAATATATCCTGCAAAACTCTCGTTCAAATTTGATGGTGAAATTAGGTCATTTCTAAATAAACAGAAATTAAGGGAATATGTAAAAGTCAAACCAAACTTACAAGAATTATTAAAGTGAGTTCTTCGATCTGAGGACAAACAGCTTCAGCTCACAGGCAGAACCTAGGATGCAAGATCTTACCACTTAGATACCAATCTAGGAAATGAACTCTCGAGGACTATCCAAAACCAGAAGAAATACAACAGGGAATCAGAGCAGTTAATCAGTAAATGACAACAACATCAAAACAATAAAAGAGGGAATAAACGGCATAGGTATAGCAACTTCTAATGGAGAGGACGGCAAGGCGATACCAAGTAAGGGTAGACTGCTTCAAACTTAGAAAGATAAGGGTAAAATTTATGGTAACCACAAAGAAAGTTAACAAACATACTCATAAAAAAAAAAAAGAAGAAAAACATAAAGTCTCAGCAAAAACAAAAGAAATGAAAAAAAAAAAAATCCACAAGCAAAAGTAACTCAGCACAAGAGAGTAAGAACAAACAAAATGTCAGCACCACAAAAAAAAAGCACTACAAAATGACAGCAACAAACTCACATCTATCAATAATTACACTGAATGTAAACGGACTCAATGCACCCATAAAGAGACGGAGAGTGACAGAATGGATAAGAAAACAGGATCCATCAATATGCTGTCTACAGGAGACACACCTTAGAAACAAAGATGTGAATTTATTAAAAGTCAAAGGTTGGAAAAAAAATATATCAAGCTAACAACTACCAAAAAAGAGCAGGAGTGGCAATTCTAATCTCAGATAAAATAGATTTTAAAATGAAATATACCATAAAAGACAAAGAAGGACACTATATAATGATTAAGGGGACGATCCATCATGAAGACATAACCATAATAAACATCTACGCACCCAATGTCAGGGCTCCAAAATACATAAAACAAACTCTAACAACACTGAAAAGAGAAACTGACAGTTCCACAATAATAGTAGGAGACTTCAACACACCACTCTCGGTAAAGGACAGAACTAAGAAGAAACTCAGCAAAGATACAGAAGACCTAAAGGGCACAATCAGTCAACTTGACCTCATAGACATATATAGAACACTCCATGCAACTGCTGCAAAGTACACATTCTTTTCCAATGCACAAGGAACGTTCTCCAGAATAGACCACATCTTAGGCCACATAGCAATCCTCAACAAGATCCAAAACACTGAGATAATTCAAAGTATCTTCTCTGACCACAATGCCATCAAGGTAGAAATTAACAAGAGAAAAAGCAAGGAAAATAAAATCAACCACATGGAAACTGAATAATTCCCTACTTACACATCAGTGGGTAATAGAAGAAATCAGAGATGGAATCAAAAAATTCCTGGAATCAAATGAGAATGAAAACACATCCTACCAAAACCTTTGGGACACAGCAAAGGTAGTCCTCAGAGGACAATTTATAGCAATAGATGCACATATCAAATTATAGCAATAGATGCACATATCAAAAAAGAAGAAAGGGACAAAATCAAAACATTAACTGCAGAACTCAAACAAATAGAAAGAGAACAGCAAAAAAAGCCCATAACCACCGGAGGAAAGGAAATAGTAAAGATCAGAGCAGAAATCAATGAAATAGAGAACAGAAAAACAATAGAAAGAATCAACAAAACCTAAAGTTGGTTCTTTGAAAGAATCAACAAAATCAACAAACCACTGGCCAGACTGAGAAAAGAAAAACAGGAGAGGGCACAAATAACCCAAATAAGAAATGAAATGGGGGAAATTACAACAGACCCAACTGAAATAAAAAGGATTATAACAGAATATTATGAAAAACTATACTCCAACAAATTTGAAAACCTAGAGGAAATGGATAAATTTCTAGAAACACACAGCCTACCCAAACTACAACAAAGTGATGTTGAAAATCTGAACAGACCCATAAAAGGAGAAGAGATTGAAAAGGTAATAAAAAAACTCCCAACCAAAAAAAGCCCTGGCCCAGATGGCTTCACTGGTGAATTCTACAAAACATTTACAGAAGAGCTTGTACCAGTACTACTCAAGCTATTTCAAAGGACAGAAGAGGAAGCAACACTTCCAAATTCATTCTATGAAGCCAGCATAACGCTGATACCAAAACCAGGAAAAGATGTCACAAAAAAAGAAAATTACAGACCAATATCTCTCATGAATACAGATGCAAAACTTCTCAACAAAATTCTAGCCAATAGAATTCAGCATCATATCAAAAAAATAATACACCACGACCAAGTAGGATTCATACCAGGTGTGCAAGGATGGTTCAACATTAGAAAATCAATCAACGTAATCCACCACATAAATAAAAGGAAAGACAAGAATCACATGATCGTCTCAATTGATGCAGAAAAGGCATTTGACAAAGGCCAACACCCATTCCTGATAAAAACTCTCAATAAAATAGGTATAGAAGGGAAATTTCTCAACATAATAAAGGGCATCTATGCAAAACCAACGGCCAACATCATTCTTAATGGAGAGAGGCTGAAAACATTCCCCTTGAAAACAGGAACAAGACAAGGATGCCCTTTACCACCACCCCTATTTAACATTGTGCTGGAAGTTCTAGCTAGAGCAATAAGGCAAGAAAAAGAAATAAAGGGCATCCAAATTGCTATGAAGAAGTTAAACTGTCCCTGTTTGCAGATGATACGATATTATACGCAGAAAACCCTAAAGACTCCACAAGAAATCTACTGGAACTAATAGAAAGATTCAGCAGAGTAGCAGGATACAAGATAAACATTCAAAAATCAGTTGGGTTCCTATACACCAATAAGAAGAACGATGAAAAGGAAATCAGGCAAACAATACCATTTTCAATAGCCCCTAAAAAGATAAAATACTTAGGAATAAATCTGACCAGGGATGTAAAAGACCTATACAGAGAAAACTACAAAACACTACTGCAAGAAACCCACAGGGATCTACATAAATGGAAAAACATACCATGCTCATGGATAGGCAGACTCAACATTGCGAAAATGACAATTCTACCCAAAGCAATTTACAAATACAAAGCAATCCCGATCCAAATACCAACAACATTCCTCAAAGAGATGGAAATACTAATCATTAACTTTATATGAAAGGGGAAGAAGTCCCGAATAAGTAAAGCACTACTCAGTCAGAAGAATAAAGTTGGAGGACTCACACTACCTGACTTCAGAACCTACTACACAGCTACAGTAGTCAAAACAGCCTGGTACTGGTACAACGACAGATACATTCACCGATGGAACAGAATTGAGAACCCAGATGTAAATCCATCCACCTACGGTCACCTGATCTTCGACAAGGGCCCAAAGTCCATCAAATGGGGAAAAGACAGTCTTTCTAACAAATGGTGCTGGCAAAACTGGATATCCATCTGCAAAAAAAATGAAACAGGACCCATACCTCACACTGTATACAAAAACTACTTCAAAATGGATCAAAGACCTGAATATGGAGCCTAAAACTATAAAGTTCATAGAAGAAAAAATAGAACCAACACTTCAGGCCTTAATACACGGCATTAACAGGATACAAACCATAACCATCAACACACAAACCCCAATAGATAAGCTAGATAACTGGGATCTTCTAAAAATCAAACACCTATGCTCTTCAAAAGACTTCCCCAAAAGAGTGAAAAGAGAACCTACAGATTGGGAAAAAATTTTGGACAGTTCAAGTCAAACAAACTTGTAATCTCCATAATCTACAAGAAAATCCAACACCTCTACAACAAAAAGACAAATAATCCTATTAAAAAATGGGCAAAGGAAATGAACAGACACTTCACCAAAGAAGACATTCAAATGGCCAACAGACACATGAGGAAATGCTCGCGATCACTAGCCATTAGAGAAATGCAAATTAAAACCACAACGAGATACCATCTCACCCCGGCATTACTGGCACGAATCAAAAACACTGGAAATAACAAATGTTGGAGGGGCTGCGGGGAGATGGGAACTCTTATGCACTGTGGTGGGAATGCAAAATGATACAACCATTTTGGAAAATGATATGGCGGTTCCTCAGAAAGCTAGAAATAGACATACCATTCGATCCAGCAATCCTATTCCTAGTAATATATCCTAGAGAAATAGGAGCCGTCACTCGAATAGACATATGCACACCTATGTTCATGGCAGCATTGTTCACAATAGCAAAATGATCGAAACAACCTAGATGCCCATCAACAGATGAATGGATAAATAAACTATGGTACATACACACAATGGAGTAGTATGCAACGAGAAAGAACAACAATGAATCTGTGAACCAACTCATAACATGGATGAAACTGGAGGACATTATGCTGAGTGAAATAAATAAGTCAATCACAAAAGGACAAATATTGTATAAGACCTCTACTGTAAAAACCCATGAAAAAGTTCACACACAAAATGTAACCCTCTTTGTTGGTTACCAGGGATGGGAGGGGTGGGGGGTGAAATATTAAACAGACAATAGATAAGTGGTATCCTGGGTGAAGGGTGAGACAGTACACAATACAGAAGAAACTAGCACAACTTGTACAAGGAAAGGTCATGGGAGCCCCACAGACACATCCAAACTCCCTGAGGGACTGAATTGCTGGGCGGAGGGCTGTGGGGACCATGGTCTCAGGGAACATCTAGCTCAATTGGCATGACACAGCTTATAAAGACAGTGCTCTACATTATACCTTGTTGAGTAGCGTCTGGGGTCTTAAAAGCCTGTGAGCGGCCATCTAAGATACTCCACTGGTCTCATCCCTTCGGGAGCAAGGGAGAATGAAGAGAACAGGATACAAGGAAAAGATTAGTCGGAAGGACTAACTGTCCACAGCTACCAAGGCCTCCACCGGACTGAGTCCAGTACAGCCAGATGGTGCCCGGCTACCACCACTGACTGCTCTGACCAGGATCACAACAGAGGGTTCTGGACAGAGCTGGAGAAGGATGTAAAACATAATCCTAACTCACAAAAAAAAAGACCAGATTTACTGGCCTAAAGGAGACTGGAGAAGCCCCGAGAGTGTGGCCCCCAGACACCCTTTTAGCTCAGTGGTGAAGTTACCTCCGAGGTTCACTGTTCAGCCTGGGAGTGGACAGCCCCGTAAAACCAAATGAGACTAACGAGGTACAGGAGTCCAGTGACAAGGGCCAGAAGGCAGAAGGGGACAAGGAAGCTGGTGATAGGGAACCCAAGGTTGAGTGAGGATATTGTTGATGTGCTGTGAGATTGTTAACCATTGTCATAGGGCAACATTTGTAGTAACTGTTAAATGAGAAACTATTTTGTCCTGTAAGCCTTCATCTTAAGTGTGAATAACAGCACAATTGGAAGAGCGTAGTCAATGTCACTGAACTGTGCACGTAGAAATTTTTGAAATGGTGTAGCATTGGCTATGTGTATTTTCACCAAAAAAAAAAAAAGGTGAGAAGTTAGAGGGTTGACATGTTGTGGGGTTGTTAACCAATGTCATAAAACAACATGTGTACTTCTGTTTTATGAGAAACTATTTGTTCTGTAAGCCTTCACCTGAAGTACAATAAAAAAATAAATAAATAAAAACATAGGTAAACATCCTTCTGATATTCCCTGCTTTCAGCCAGGATCTATGTGATATCAGCAACGATATCCCTTGTTCCATGTCCTCTTCTGAATCTGGCTTGAGTTTCTGGCTGTTCCCTGTTGATGTACTGCTGCAACCACTTTCGAATGATTTTCAACATAATTTCAACTTGTTAATGGTATTGTTCAATAATTTATGCATCCTACTGGATCACCTTTCTTTGGAATGGGCACAAATATAGATCTCTTCCAGTTGGTCGGCCAGGCAACTGTCCTCCAAATTTCTTGGCATATATGAGTGAGCACCGCTAGCTCTGCATTTATTAGTTGAAACATCTCAGTTTGTATTCCGTCCATTCCTGGAGCCTTGTTTTTTGCCAATGCCTTCAGTGCAGCTAGGACTTCTTCCTTCAGTACCATCAGTTCCTGATCATATGCCACCTCCTGAAATGGTTGAACGTTGACCAATTCTTTTTGGTACAGTGACTCTGTGTATTCCTTCATCTTCTTTTGATGGTTCCTGTGTCATTCCTTCAATATTGAAACTCGAGGCTTAAATTTTTTCTTCAGTTCTTTCAGCTTCAGAAATACCAAGCTTGTTATTCCTTTTTGGTTTTCTTAACTTCAGGTCTTTGTACATTTCATTACAATACTCTGTCTTCTCGAGTTACTCTTTGAAATCTTCTGTTCAGCTCTTTCACTTCATCATTTCTTCCTTTCGCTTTAGCTACTCGATGTTTAGGAGCAAGTTTCAGAGTCTCTTCTGACATCCATATTGGTCTTTTCTTTCTTTCCTGGCTTTTTAATGACCCCTTGCCTTCTTCATGTATGATGTCATTCCACAACTCTTCTGGTCTTCAGTCATTAGTGTTCAATGTGTCAAATCTATTCCTGAGGTGGTTCCTAAATTCAAGTGGGAGATACTCAAGGTCGTACTTTGGCTCTCACGGGCCTGCTCTGATTTTCTTCAGCTTTAACTTGAATTTGCATGTGAGTAACTGATGGTCTGTTCCGCAGTCGGCCCCCCTGGCCTTGTTCTGACTGATGTATTGAACTTCTCCATTGTCTCTTTTCACAGATGCAGTCAATTTGATTCCTGTGTATTCCATCTGGCGAGGTCCACATATATAGTCAATGCTTTATGTTGCTGAAGAAAGGTATTTGCAATGATGAAGTCGTTGGTCTTGCAAAATTCTATCATGCATCTCTGGCATCATTTCTATCAGCAAGGCCATGTTTTCCAACTACTGATCTGTCTTCTCTGTTTTCTGTTTCCAACTTTTGCATTCCAATCACCAGTAATTTATCAATACATCTTGACTGCATGTTTGATCAATTTCATACTGCAAAAGCTGATAAAAATCTTCAATTTCTTCATCTTTGGCCTTAGTGGTTGGTGTGTAAATTTGAGTAATAGTTGTATTAACTGGTTTTCCTTTTAATTCTATGGAGATTATCCTACCACTGACAGCATTGTTCTTCAGGATAGATCTTGAAATGGTCTTTCTGACAATGAATGCAATGCCATTTCTCTTCAAGCTGTCATTCCCAGTATAGCAGACCCTGTGACTGTCCGATTCAAAATGGTCAATACTAGTCCATTTCAGCTCACTAATGCCTAGGGTAACGATGTTCCATTTCATTTTCAACAACTTCCAATTTTCCTAGATTCATACTTCGGACATTCCACATTCCAATTATTAATGGATGTTTGCAGCTGTTTCTTCTCATTTTGAGTGGTGCCACGTCAGCAAATAAAGTTCCCAAAAGCTTGACTCCATGCACGTCATTAAGATCAACTCTACTTTGAGAAGGCAGCTCTTCCCCAGTCATCTTTTGAGTGCCTTCCAACTTGAGGGGCTCATCTTCTGGCACTATTTATCAGACAATGTTCTGCTCCTATTCATAAGGTTTTCACTGGCCCATTTTTTCAGAAGTAGACTGTCAGGTCTTTCTTTCTAGTCTGTTTTAGTCTGGAACCCCGCTGAAACCTGTCCACCAAGGGTGACTCTGCTAGTATTTGAAATACTGGTGGCAAAGCTTCCAGTATCACAGCAACACACAAGCCACCACAGTATGACAAACTGACAGATGCGTGGTGGAATGACTGGGTGGGACTATGCAAATAAAGTGTATAGAACCTATGATGGTTATGTGTCAACTTGACTGGGCCATGATTTTCAGCGGTTTGGCAGTTATGTAATGATGTGATTATCCTCCATTTTGTGATGTGCTGTAAATCCTAGCCTCTACACCTGTGGTTATGGTCCCATTTGGGAGTGAGTTGTCTGTTATGTTACTGAGGCAGGATTAAGGTAGGATGTATCCTGAGTCACCATCTTACTAGAGGGTATGACTGAAGTGACCACCCTTATCCCAGTCACCACTCTTACTACCTTTACTCAAATCATGCCCTTACTTGAGTCACACCTTTTATCTTACAAGAGATAAAAAAAAGACAGAAGCAAGCAGAGTAGAGGGGACCTCACTACCACCAAGAAAGAAGAGCTAGGAGTGGAGTGCATCCTTTGGACCCAGGATTCCTGCACTGAGAACCTCCTTGACCCAGGAGACAGAGAGAAAGCTGTAACACCAAAGACAGTGAGAAGCAGTGGCAAAGAAATGATGGCAGCAGAGGCAGGAGAACCAGGAGACTGGCAGGAGACAGTGCAGTGGGCTTCCTGATCCACAGAGTGAGAAAGCTGAGCACCTTCAGGCAGGAGGCTTACAGGCAGAGTGAGATGCCTCCAGGTACTTGTCAGCAGAGCTAGCTTGCCAACCCACAGAGTGACAGAGCTGAGCACCTTCGGGCAGCAGCTTCCTGGCAGAGTAGGGTGCCTCTGGACAGTTACTAGCAAGCTAAAGAGCTATGTAACACCTGCTGGAATAGCGTAGAGGTTGGGCCGAGGGTCCGAGGGCGAGAGAGAGGCCTGCCTGAGGTCAGGGCTGAGAACAGGGAGTCATGATCGAAGACCTGTATCCTAAGTCCTTCCTGATCTTGAATTGTATCCTGTTACTTTCCTAATAAACCCCATAACTGTTTGTACGGTCTGTGAGTCCTGTGTGGCCATTGCAACAAATTATCGAATTCAGCAGAGTAGTAGAGAGTGCTGTGGGAGGGATGGCTGGTGTCAGATTGGTAAAAAGGTGGAAGAGAGGACGTATGTCTGACTTCTGCCTCATAGGAATCAACCTTGGGCTACTGATCTTGGTTCTCCTTCCCCCTTGTGAAATCAGAGGTGAGATGCCCCTGTGCCACCATTTTTACAGTCAGGAAACTTGCACCCCTGTAAGAGGATGTGAGATTTCTCCTGTGACATATTCACAGTGGTTCCTTGACTACAAGAAGAACTTTCAAGACATAGCATAACCACTTGCTGTGTGCTGGAAAGACTTTTTGGTCTTGGTTTTACTTTTGAGCAACGGGTGAGGGTTTGTCTAGATTAGGGGAGGATAACATGGCCTCTATTCCTAGTACACAAAGGGCTGATAAAGAGCCCCAGACAGTCATTTAATAAAAGTGAGTAGTGAGGCTATGAATGATGTTTATCTGCAAGGGAGTGAGGATTATCACCTGGTTTGGGGCAACACCCCAGAAACTGTGGTGATATTTTACCTTGAGTGAGAAGATTTTGTACATGCAGGACAGAATATGTCGGTGTGCTTTTCTTCTCCTCTATGAAAAGAAAGTCTGATAACTTCAATTTTTCTTTTCCTACTAGTTCTAGTTCTATGAATTCTGCGATCATGATATAGAGCGCCCTATTCTCCCCTTTTTATGGTAGAAAGATTAATTAGGATTGTCCAGAAAAGACATTCTAGGCATTACATGCAATCCTATAAAGCCAGTCCGGTAGAATTTCCCGATACAATGTCTATGCCTTTGGGACAAGCTAAGAAAGTAAGGAGACTAACTGACGGTGACTTTTTAAATTATGAGGCTCACCACTTGTGGACTTGGCTGTGAAGAAGCAGGAGGGCCTCTTGGTTCAGGTAATTTATCCTAATAAAGGTGGCAAGTGTCAGGGGAGCAGCTCAAGGGAGCTGTTTTCTCTCCTTATGAGAACTGGGTCAGAGGGGTGAATGGGATGCAGGTCTTCCCATTCTGAGTCAGGATTCCCTGGGTTCTCAGATTCCCCAGGGCTGCCTTTTCCGACAAGGAAGGGGCAGGGGCAGGGGCAGAACTCTCCTGGACACCTGTCCCGTGTTAACCGGATTACTGAGAAGCTGTAGTCCAGAGGGTGGGGGAGAACAGATCCTCCCTAGAGAGGACTATGCATAGACTTCCCAAACTCCTCTGGTTTCCATTTCAGCCCAGAAAGGGAGACGGCTGTTTGTGCTCCTGGTCCTTACCGCTACAGCTGTGACAGATTGTTCCTCAGAGAATTCTAAGCTCTTCTCTGGGGGGCAAAACAGAACTAGGTTGTTGAAGACAGGCAATTTCCTGGGTCAAAGAAAAAAGAAATCCACAGGGAAATAAATATGAGTCCTGTGACCTCCCATTCTTCTTCAGGGTAAATGGCAATGAATTGCAGGCTTCGAAGCTAATAAGGACAAGAGAGACGGAGACCAGTTCACAGTCGATAATTTGCTAAGTGGCAAAAGCCTTAAGTGGCTGATAACCTCAGCTCACCAGTTAGAGCCGATAACAACACTACAGAGGCAATTAGCGCATATAGCTCTGCACACTTGACCTGCAGTGAGGCTTCATCAAGTGCGAGCTGGTAACCTCTCCTCAGTGATCTCTTTGTAGAGAACAAGAGGGCTACATTTAGTCAAGGGAGGAGATGAGCTCCTGTTTCTTTCCCTGGTACCAGGAATAAGGGAAGAAGATAGTATGGGTCAAAAAATGCCAAGAACTAAACAGCACCAGAGGGTGAAGGACTACCATGGGCTGAAAGTCTACTCCCAAAGGAGTCCACAAATTATGGGGACCACAGGGAATCAGTTCTCCCAATATCTGTCTCTGTTTTGGTTTTATGGGTTCGTTCATAATATTCATGAGATTTCTCTATGTTTTATTCTTCAAACTTATCATTCAGCAAGGAATACCACCATTCTTTTAGGGAGGATCCTTGATATAATACTGTCTGGATAGTTAAGAACAAAATGAAACAAAAAACACTTGCTTAACAGTTCCCTTCCCTTCATTTGCATGATTACCTCCTTACTGCCAAACACCACCATCTCTCACCTGGACTATCCTAAAGGCCTCCTAACTGATCTCCCCATATTAATCCTGGTTCCCTCCGATTCATTCTCAAGCTAGAGTGGTCTATTCTAAGCACAAACTTTATGATATCATAATTCTCCCATCATTTGCCCCCATCCCCTTGTCTGAAATCCTTGAATGGTGTTACGGATTGAACTGTACCCTTGTAAAGACAGATACAAATTCAAAATAGGAGGTTTTAATTCTCCTCATTGAAAATAAGGGAGGAGGCACCCCTTCTGCCCTGTTCTTTCATAATTCACTTTAGAAAACTTGTAATTGTAGGAAAGCATGACCCCTGGATTCTCTATCAGCCCAGAACTAAAACAATTTCCCAGGCCAACTCTTCGGACAGGGTTGGACTGGACTGTGGAACATGAAGTGATACTCGTGAGGAGTGTGCCTCTTAGCTCAAGTAGATACAAAAGACTAAACAGGCAGCTTCTGTCTGGAGGTGAGATGGGAAGGCAGAGAGGGTTGGGAGCTGGTTGAATGGACATGGGGAATCAGGGGTGGAAAGGAGGAGTGTGCTGTCACAGTATGGGGACAGCAATTAGAGTCACATAACATTGTATGTATAAATTTTTGTATGGGAAAAAATTTAAAAAAAAAAAGAAAACTTGTAAATTCTTTCTCTGTCTTTGTGAAAAGCATGTGAATCCAGGATGTTTCCTCAAGGACCTGGGAGCCATCTCTTTTGAAATGTAATCTTCAATGAAGCTCACATCCCTAGCTCCCAGTTTCTTGGAAGGAGATTAGCATAATTTCATGTATCCTGCCATGAAGATATTAGAAAATTAGCAAGTGTATCTTGATATCGTTTTTAGTAACTTTTCCCCAACATCCCCCCCAAAGTTGGAATCCTAACCCCAATACCTGTGGATGTAATCTTGTTTGGAAATAGGGCTTTCTTTGTTATGTTCATTAGATCATTCAGGAGTAGGATGGGTTCTAAAATTAATCACTTCAGAATTATAAAAAGAACTGACTACACATAGAAACTCACAATACAGGAACTAAGGAATGCCTGGGCTACCATCAAGAAAGGAATCCACACAGCCAACACTCTGATTTAGACTTCTAGCCTCCAGAACAGTGAGAAAACACGTTTCTGTTCTTCAAAGCCACCTACTTGGGGTATTTACATTACAGCAGCACAAATGGGTTTCTATTAAGTGACCGGCTCTGGGGGTGGGGTCCAGCAGTTTTTAACCAGCCCTGCAGGCGATTCTGATACACATTACTGTGTAAGAAGCTCTGCAATAACTGACCAGGCCCCTCTGCTCCAGGTCTCTGCAGGTGCAGTCCAGAGGTTTTCCCTCCCTTCGTTAGCTTTGAAGCACCACTTCTTCTGGATGCGTTCCCTAACCTCCCCATGTGGTCATTCTCCAATGGTCCCTTTCTCCCAAAAGGCTATCACAGTACTTCCCTCTCTCTTTCCCAGCACTTGTCCTAGTACTACTTGTTCTTTCGTATAATTATTTCATGAATGTCTATCTTTCCTATCAGAATGACTTACCTGGGAAGTGTAACTAATTGGACTCACTACTGTATCCTCGAAGTGCCTTGGTAGTGCAATGGTTAAGTGCTTGGCTGCTATCTGAAAAATCAGCAGTTCAAACCCACCCAGCAGCTCCTATGGAGAAAGACCTGGCCATCTGCTTCTGTAAAGATTACAGCCAAGAAAACCCTATGGGGCAGTTCTACTCTGTCACATGGGGTCACTATGAGTCAAAAACAACTTGGCAACTAACAACAACATTGTATCCCCAGCACAAAAACAGTATTTGGCACATAATGAACAACAAATACCTAATGAATAAATGATTGAATGAGTACTGGAAATTGGAGAATGTTTTTTTCAGAGGGAGGGTTTGGGGGAACCCTTTCTCTACTAGAAACAGTGAAGTAATTTGAAAACAAAGTAACAAGGTCTGTGCCTCAGACCTGCTGGTCAGTAATAATAGTGATAATACAGAGAGGGAAGTATGTGTCATCTGCTGCGCTGAGAGCTTTACCCATGTAACTCATTTAATCATCAACGGAAGCACAGAGATGGTAAGTAGCTCTCCCAAGGTTACACGCATAAACCCAAGATTTTGACTTAGGCAGTCAGGCTCCAGACGTCAAGCTCGTAACCATTCTGCTGTGTGGCCTGGCAAGGGGAGTAGAAATGTCCAGCAGCCAAGGAGCTCCAAGTCAGGAATCTGTGGTGCACAAGAGCTTCTAGAAAGAAATGGCACCATCTCATCTCTGTATTCTATCACTGACTTGGAGACCCCTAACCTGACATATTACGCTCAAGATGGAGTCACATATGTTAAGTCCCACGTCAGGAAACCAAAACCTAACTAAGTTTCTATTTCCTGTAAATGCCTGACCTTCCCAAGAGCCAAAACCTGTCAACCAACCATGCTTGTCACCTCGGCTATAGTGTATGACCTGCCTTTGAAAGTTCCCAATATGCCATTTAAGGACAGTAACTTAGAACTAACCAATCACTTTCGCCCAGTGTTACTTCCTTGTTCTTATACAACTAGTCTATATAACTTTTGTCTCTCCTGCTTGTCATTTGGAGCTCTTGTCTGACTTCCAGGCTGGACACTTCCCAATTCGTGAAATAAATTGCTAAATAAAACTAATGAGTTAAACCAATGTTTTGTTAAAAATTTCTTTTAACAGTCCTCATCACAAAGTAGGAAACCCTGGTGGTGCGGTGGTTAAGAGCTCAGCTGCTAACCAAAAGGTCAGCAGTTCAAATCTACCAGGCGCTCTCTGGAAACCGTATGGGGCAGTTCTTCTCTGTCCTATAGGGTTGCTATGAGTCGGAATCGACTTGACAGCAATAGGTTTTTTTAATTACAAAGTATGTGTGTAACAAATGCTGTGGATTGTTGGCTGGAGGGGCAGACTGTAGAAAAATGAAGATGAAGATGACTAGAACCTTGAGTAGTGAGGGATTTTAGAAGTCTCTGAAGTCCTGTGCAGAGAAAAGAGCCTGGAAATTCAATGGGGAAGGGAAGGAAGTCTCTTCTTTCCCTTGAATTCAAGGTAGGTGCTAGAGAAAGTGGGAAAGGGAAACCCAAGTGGGCCTCACTTAGGGATCCTTCCCCTCAGACATATTTCTTAAAAAGCAAGAGGGGGTAGCATGCCTATGTAACAGCTGAAAAGAAAAATAAATTTTTTGTTTGCTTGTTTTATAAGACACTTCAGGTGTAACATGGTAGAGGTGGGGCCAAGACGGCAGAATAGTCACCTGCTGCTCCTGTGGTCCCTCTTAAAGACCTGAAGAAACAAGTGAATTGATTATATATGACAATCTAGGAGCCCTGATCATCAAAGTTGAGGAGTCAGACTGAGCAGCCAGGGGGAAGGAGAGACAGTTCAGAAGCAGTGAAGAAGTGCCAGTGTTGAGGTAGCTAGCACCCTAAAGGCTGGGTCAGCTGGCACATGCAGACTGAGAAAAGTAGTAACACTCGGGACATGTTTCACCACTTTGGGAGAGACTGGGAGGCAGAGAGCCTACACAAGCCTCCGGAGCCACGGGGAAGTGGTGCAGGGGCTGCGAAAGTTAAGTGCAAGCGTCTAATCTACCTCACAGGATCAAAATAACCCCTCCCCCTGTGGGACTTTTGCAGCGGAGAAGTGCCACTTTTCCCTCACCCACTCCCCTCCCTGCTCCACTCCAACACCAGTCCAGAGGTATTCAACAACTGCCATGCCCCCTAAGCCAAAATTAAGAGGTATCGCCCCCAAACCAGTCTCCCAGCTTTAGGAAAAAAACAAAACAACAAAAAACGCCATACCCCCTAAGCCAGGAACTCAGGGCAAGAACTGCTCCTTTGCCTAGGCACTGGTGTAAGAGGTCCAGGGACTTGTAATACCCATCACCCCTGCCTAGATCCGTGTGGGCCAATTCAGCACTGCAGGACCTCAATATCAAGTCCCCTAAGCCAGGAACTCAGGACTATCTGCACTCAAACCAGTCTCACAGCTTTAAAAAATCGCTACGACCGTAAGCTGGGAACTCAGGGCAGGCACTGCCCCTTTACCTAGGCACTGGCATAAGGGGTCCATGGATTTCTAATGTCATTCACCCCTGCCTAGACGTGTATGGGCCAATTCAACAGCGTAGACCCTCATTAGCACAGAACAACAGGGTATATACCTGAAGCCTATTTCCAACTGCAGCAGCCAAGGGGGAGATGCAGATTAGTGACATTTGACACTGCCCTGCCCCTTAAGCAGGGTCCTCACCCAGCCACATCAGGGGCCTGAGGGCGGCAGTTTCACCCATCCCACCTAGCCACCTCTGACAGGGGTCCGAGAATAAGTGGTGCCTCCCAGTCCTTACAGCCAACAGCACTGGGTGCCCAAAGCCTGGCTGCAAAACCCACCCACCTACACACTCTAAGGGACAAGGACGTGCCTTCCACCCAGGCACTCAGGGGCAGCCATCAGCCCCCTTCCTTGCTCAACACATAGCCCCCTACTACAGCTAGATACCTGTGCCTGCTCCAGTCACCCCTATGCAGCCCTACTCATCTAGGACTGTAGGTTAGAGTCTGTACCACACACTCGGTGACCAATGACCTGGACACTTGAGCTGATTCTGCACAAGGAAAGTGAACAGACTCCTGGGGCTCGAACACCTAGTAGCAGCTTTAACCACCTGGTGACAGGATGTGAGAGCTTCAAAGATACCAAAAATCAAAGTAGCTCACGTACCCAGCCTACTTGGGCATATCAAAACAAAACAAAATAAAAAGCTAGGACATAGTAAGCAAACATACAATAAATAAATATAATAATTTATTGATGGCTTGGAGACAACAGTCAATATCAAATCACATAAAGAAGCAGGTCAAGATAGCTCCAGCAAGCAACCAAAATAAAGAACCAGGAAACCTTCCAGAGGAAGAGAAGATCTTGGAATTACCAGAGTTAAAATTCGGAAGATTAATATACAGAGAACTTCAAGAGATCAGGAAGGGGATAAGGCAAAACTCAGACCAAGCCAAGGAACACATAGACAAAGCAATAGAGGAATTCAGGAAAACAATACAAAAACAAAACGACAAATTTAACAGGCTGCTAGAAACCACAGGGAGGCGGTAAATAGAAATCCAAAAGATTAACATTAAAATTCCAGAACTGGACAACTCAATAGAAGGTCATAGAACAACTGAGGCAATGGAAGTCAGAATTAGTGAGACTGAAGATAAACCTTGATACCAATTTTTTTGAGGAAAAATCAGAAAAAATAATTTGAAGAAATGAAGAAACTCCAAGAATTATGTGGGACACTATCAAGAGGAAAAACTTACGAGTGATTGGAGTACCAGAATGGGGCGGCGGGGGGTGGGGTGGGGTGGGGGGAAACAGAAAAGACAGAATTGTTGAAGATTTGCTGGCAGAAAACTTCCCTGATATCGTGAAAGATGAGAAGATATCTATCCAAGAAGCTCATTGAACCCCACACAGGGTAGATCCCAAAAGAAAGTCACCAAGACATATTATAATCAAACTTACCAAAACCAAAGATAAAGATAGAATCTTAGGAGCGGCTAGGGATAAACAAAAAGTCACCTACAAAGGAGAGTCAATTAGACTAAACTCTGACTACTCAGCAGAAACCATGCAGGCAAGAAGGCCATGGGATGACATATATAAAACCTTGAAGGAAAAAAATTGCCAGCCAAGAATTATATATCCAGCATAGCTGTCTCTCAAATATGATGGCGAAATTAGAACATTTCCTGATAAACAGAAGTTAAGGGAATTTGTAAAAACCAAACCAAAATTACAAGACATATTAAACAGATATAGCATGGTAACAATCATAAAATCATCTGCTTTTTGCTATCAGAGTGGTTTACATTCTTCACCAAAAATAAAGACATTGCCTATGGATTTCTTTATTAATGTAAACTATTCTAGAGCAATGTGGCCCAAAGTTGCTGTGGAGTAAGAGCTACTAGAAAAACTACTTACCCAACCAGGACACATCTCATTCTTCTTTAAAGATCAGAATTCCCCTACAAACCAACCCCCTAAACACACATAAACCTAAAATTAAAAATTCTACAGAATATTCCTGAACCATTCAGATAAATGGGCTATGGATTTTTAAAAGTCAGTTGCAAAGGCTACAGGAATTGCACTTGCTGCTGAGAAGTGAAAGTTGTATAATATATATCAAAATCATAAATATACAGGAAATAGTACAAGTTTCAGTAGTATTTTCTTACTCATTGTACTTTCTGTAGGCGTTAGCAACTCTAGATCTAAATTAGTTGCCCTTAGAAAACAACTATAACAAGTAGAAAGTTCCCAGGATCATGTCTCATAAAGGTGAATAAAACTTTATTCTTGAGTGTAAATATAGTTGCACATATTAGTTAAATTTATTGAGTGATTACTTTGAGCCAGGAAGTATACTACATGTTATACATGCATTATCTCATTTAATGTTCACAACAGTCAATGAGGTAGGTGGTATTATTACTCTAATTTTACAGACCAGGAAATTGGGCACAAAGAGAGTAAATAAAGCTGGGATCAAAAATCCAACAAATAAATGTCTGTGTAAATTAAAGTTTGTGCCCTCAACCATTATATACAAATGGATAGGAAATACACGAAGAAATAATAACCATAAAATTCAAAAGGAATTCAAGACAGGAAGCAAGATAGTTACATTTAAAATATGGTTCTTTAAAAAGGAAGACTAAAGTGACAACTTTAGAACCCAAAGCCTTCAACCTATCCTCCTACTCAACTTTCCTGCCCCACTCCTCAACCTGTTACTCTGTGGACTGGCCTCATAGAGTGCTACGGTTTTGCTGTGAAGAGCTAAGAAAGGTGATTTTGTGTACATACAGATTTGGAACTTAGTTTCACTCTATACACCAGCTGATTGCCAATGGAGACTTATTTGTGATTTAGACTTCTGTCCTATTGAAACTGGTCCATTTCCACAGCACCCAGAACATTGGCACGTAATAGGCATCCAACAAATACTTGATGCATGAGTGAATGAATAAATGAAGAAATGGATCACAAATTTCCTTAGTTATGCAAAGTAACAGTGGTGGGTTGCAGTGCAGTGAATTACTTAATATGGCCCTTCTAGCCATAGTCTTCGTGACTCTAACGTAATGATTGGGTGGGGCTATGCAAATAAGGTGCTGCAGCCCACCAAGGAGACTAGACAGCTTGCTGCTAGTGCAAGTAAGATGCATGGAACCCTTGTGGGGGTGGGACCATGCAAATAAGGTGTACAAAACCCTAATGAGGGGATTGGTTGGTTTTGCCATCCAGCTAGGCTTAAAGGGAGACAGAGTGATAGAGAGAAAGGAACTGTAACAGGGAAGACAACGAGAGATGGTGGTGCAGCAGTAGCAAGAGTGATAGCAGCACCACACAGCAAGAACCAGGAGACCAGTGAGAGACGGCTGCGGGGGGGCTTGCAGACCCATGGAGCTAAGAGCTGTGACACTTGCCCTACGAAGCCCATGGCAGAGGGCGAGAAGAAGCTGTCTTGTTCAAGAACTGTGTCCTGAGTTGTTCCTGTTACCTCTGAGTCGTTTCTGATCCTGAGTTGTCCCTATTACTTCCCTAATAAACCACTTAACTTTAAGTATGGTTTGTGAGTTCTGTGAGACGTTGCAGTGAATTACAGAAACAAATATGGGAGGGAGAGCGCTGAGGGGAGAGGGAGCAATTGATGTTAGAGATGATGGGGTGGTACAGTAGTCTGCAGGAGTTGGACATTTGGGACTTCTTCAATCTCCACCTCATAGGAACCAGCTTTGTGCTGATCCTTATAAAAGAAAGTGTTCACTTATGGGTAGACAAGGATTTTTTCTTTCCAGCTTCTGCTAATTTTGAAGTAGTGACTCGGAAAGATACTTAATGCGTTCTTCCTTCTTACAATATTAGTGCTAATTAAATACAGTGTCCGTTATTATATCCCCTACAAACACATGTAGGTGGTCTACAGAACAAGATTAATACTTAAATGACTAAGGGATTAAAGCACTGGTATTTGAAGCTTTGTCAAATACTTTCACTGAGTTTCCAAGGCAAAATATCAGTTTACAGGCAACAAGAAGAAATTGCTCAGTAATGTGCAAAAGACATTATTACTTGGTTTAAATCTCAAAATGTTACAAGATTCCTATTAAAAAATTATATGAACATTAACTTTCACTTCTGTGCCGATTATTCTTTTTCCTTCTCTTTATATAATGGCCTTCCTGCACAGTATGTGCTACCATTAAAAAAAACAAAGCAAAAAAGAAAAAAAGGAGCCTAAATAATAAAAGGAACTACTTATACCAAAACATTTTGTTTGAGAAAGGAAGAGACAACAGTGTAATAGAAAATATACAATAATTAAAATGTATATGACTTGTTGTTGTTTTAGGGTTAAAGTTATTTTAAAAAAACAACAACAAAAGAAAAACAACTCAATACATAGTTTTTGCTACTTTTGCAGTAATTACAACTTCTAGGAGCCAACGAGGAATTCTACCTAGAGAGTATTTAAAAACAAGTCCCGTCTTCACACCCACTAGGATAGCTATAATATAAAAGACAAATAATAACAAGTGTTGGTGAGGATGTGGAGAAATCAGAACCCTAATACATTGTTGGTAGGATTATAAAGTGGCACAGCCACTGTGGAAAGCAGTCTGGCAGTTTCTCAAAAGGTTAAGTACAGAGTGACAATATTACCTAGCAATTCACTCTTAGGTATGTGCCCAAGAGAACTGAAAACATGTCCACACAAAAACTTGTACACAAGCATCCACAGCAGCATCAGTCAGAACGGCAAAAAAGTGGAAAACAACTCAAACATCCATCAACTGATGAATGGATGACAACATGTGGTATACCCATACAACAAAATATTATTTGGTAATAAAAAGGAATGAAGTACCCATACGTGCTCCAACATGCATGAACCTTAAGAACATTATGCTACATGAAAGAAACCAGTCACAGAAGACCACGTACTGCATGATTCCATTTATATGAAATGTCCAGAGCAGGCAAACCTATATATAGAGAAAGCAGATTAGTGGTTTCCAGGGGCTGGAGGCGCTGGGGGGATATGAGGGGTAACTGCTAAAAACTATAGGGATTCTTTTTTGGGGTGATAAAATGTTCTAAAATTGACTATGGTGATGACAACTCAGTGAACAGACTAAAAACCAATGCATCATATACTTCGCATGGGTGAACTGTACGGTATGTGAAGGATATTGCAATAAAGCTGATTTTTTTAAAAAAGTCTTTAGAAGTCCATTAAAAAATTCTCTATAACTCAAGCGCTTGATGTATTCTGGCCACAGTCAAAAAATAAAAGATGACATACAAGAGAAGAAAATAGTAAACAGTCAAAATAATTACAATAACAACAACAAAAGCATACCAATGCTGTAATAAAACCAAGGAAACTGATTCCAAGAACTAATACTTAGCATTATGCAGACATTGAATAACCAGTTATTTTTTACATACATGAAAGAAAAAAAGTGAAGCTTTTAACTTAGAAATTTCACATTAAAAGTCCAATTAACTTATTTGCGTTTGAAATTAAAGAACAAAAGAGGTTTGCTTTATAATGGTTTGTACCTATTTTAAACAGATGTCTATTAAATATTTATTAAAATGCTTTAGCTTAAAATAATAGTATAGGCATCAGAAAGAAAACAAATATGAGCAATTCAATTCTATACCTTCTGTTCAATAAAACTCTCTTCTCCATGGCAGGTGGTACAGAGAACTCTACCCAGGGGGTTAATCAAAATTCCCTTAGAATAATTGAAAAGCATCTGCATTTTTTTCTCTGGAAACCACAAAAAAGCCACA
The DNA here is from genome assembly GCA_030035585.1 of Dugong dugon. Classification (NCBI taxonomy): domain Eukaryota; kingdom Metazoa; phylum Chordata; class Mammalia; order Sirenia; family Dugongidae; genus Dugong; species Dugong dugon. Next base: position 14,690,226 of record CM057479.1, read on the forward strand.
GTAAGCAGAACATATAATCTTGATTATTAGCACTGAACTCGTAGCAGAAAAATGTGTTATCTCCAGAAATTAAGTTACAGGACGCAGTATCATTGTGTGATAAGCCAGTGATGTCTCCCTGAATGAGAGAAAAAAACCCAAGGAAAGCAAAAAAAAAGATGATGACAGTGAGTTGCATGTGTGATTTTTTTGCTACTGTTGTGAGCAAGCTGCATATTGTGACAAATGGAATCGTTCTCGGAGCTTGACGGTGTTGGATACGACCTTCGAGGTCAACGACCATAACCCTTCACTTTACAACAAAGACAACTGTGGGTTAGAAAGGTCACACAACCAGTTAAAGCATAACGAGGACTAGAAACTAGATCTTCCGACTTTCAGGGCTCTTTTTTTTTAAACTTTTTCCCATACAAAAATGTATACAGACATGGTTATGTGACTCTAATTGCTCTCCCCATACTGTGACAACACACTCCTCCTTTCCACCCCTGACTCCCCATGTCCATTCAACCAGCTTCTAACCCTCTCTGCCCTCCCATCTCACCTCCAGAGAGAAGCTGCCCACTTAGTCTCTTGTATCTACTTGAGCTAAGAGGCACACTCCTCACGAGTATCACTTTATGTTTTCAGGGCTCTTGCCATGAAATATTTTTTTCTCTCTGGATATATTTACTACTGAAGGTGTTAACTAAGAAAAGAAAAATTCTTAGGAACTCCTGAGAGCTAAACTTGTAAAAATCCACACAGGTGTGCTACAGTTAGCTATCTGAGAAAGTAAAGCAAAAGCCTCTCTCTCTAAGTGCATGACCAAAGGATTTGGGAACACTCAAAATTCCAACCAAAGTGACTTGAGCGTCAGCCTAAGAGAAGCAGAATGATAGTTCCATACAGTTTAGGTATATGTGACTATAGTTTAGGTAGCTGACGCCTAATCAACTGCTGAGTCCTTTCTGTGGCAAGATGATCAACAGCTTCGTTGACCCATAGAAAAGGGAACGTAGTGGACATTAGAGGGTGTTCCTGTTGAAGGTTAGAAGTGATGCCCCAGGGTTCACCCTGGCATAGGTACAATATGCCTCCCTTTGCTCTGACTACCATGTCAATCAGACTAGTTCTGAAAACTAGTTTAGCTTCCTAATTATTCTGATACCACCAAATCAATGTTCTGAAAAGGAGACTTAAAAGATTTTGGTCACCGGGAGAAATATTCCTTGCCTCAAATTAACAAATGCACATTTTGGTTTAGGTATCAGCTCTTTGTGAGTTAGTTACTGTAGGTCAGTTCCCTTAACTGACAAGTTAAGATCAGATCTGCACAAGCACTGAGGACCTGACTGCTGATTAGACTGTGATGAGTCACTGCGGTGATGAGCCTACAGAGCTCTTGCCTGGACAGTCACTCTTATCTCCTATCAACACCACCTTCAAACGGTAAGAGCTACCATTTGGAAGAGACACATGGGCACACAGCAGGTATTTATGTAGGTTTATTTCCAACAAACTGATGAACTGATACAATATCTAATCAATCTTTTAATCCAAGTAAGCTATAGCATTTAAAGAGATGATCCACCAAGAAAACTCTACCGAAGGGCAAGCTTGGGCTATAAAAATTTGTTCTTTTTAAACAAAAATATAGATATAATCAAGACTATAAAAAATCAATATCAAAATCAATGTCCTTTGGCTTATAACTGCAGATGCTGATTAAGGGACGACGTTGATTTACAGGAATGATATGTTGTTGGTAGGATATGTGATGTGACCAGATGTTGGTCACAGGAGTGGAGAAGCATGGAGTAGCTGTGGACTATGTATCCAGGGGACAATTAACAGTAGGTTTTCAGAGTCTTAGAATAGCTTTTGTGAAGGGTTGAGGTTAAGGTCACAAAGATTTATATGACTTTCCTCTACAGTTACTGCCTAGACTAGGGACTTTCCACCTTGGCATTACTGACATTTTAAAACCCATTGCCGTGGAGTTGATTCCGACTCATAGCAACCCTATAGGACAGAGTAAAACTGCCCGATAGAGTTTCCAAGGAGCAGCTGGTGGATTCGAACTGCCGACCTTTTGGTTAGCAGCCAATCTCTTAACCACTGTGCACCATTTTAGGTCAGATAAATATTTGTTGTGGTGGTGGGCCTCGTGTGCATTGCAGCATCCCAGCCTCTATGCCCTAGATGCTAGTAGCCCACCAGTTGTAACAACCAAAAACGTGTCCAGACATTGCCAAATGTCCCCAAGGGGGCGAAATTGCCAGTGGTTGAGTCTAGACTTACGATACTGCAAAATATTGCCAAACCTCTGTATTTCAAAACTGCCTGTGTTATTCCTAAAATCCTCCAATGGGGGGAGCTCAAACTGTGGTTGAATAAAGTAGGACACAGAGGAGAGAGAAGTGAAATATTTAATATCAGATAAGGTTTTCTTATATTCGAATTGGGAGGAAAGGCTTTAAATCCAATATATCAAACTGTAATTTTAATCCATTTTTAATATCTAGAAAGCTGTTTGGATACATATGATTACCTTTTCTAAAAAAGGACATTTCCCTCTTTGAATACAGAAGTCATTCACATGTGGAAGCAGAGGAAATGCGAGGTCATGAAGCCCAGGTGGGCTGGACTTGCAAACCCCCATCTTCAGCACTCTACCCCTGTTGAGTGGCTGGTCTCCAAGTTCAAACACGGAAGAGGTGGTTTAGTCCCTTCCAAACTGCTCTCCTCCGGGAAGCCAGGAATAAGGAAGTGAAAAGAGACACCGGAAAATCTAAATCCAAACCACCCAGAAGTTAGTGTGAAGAAAGCAAGGTTTGTGGTTAGATACAGCTTTGAATCCCATGGCTTCCCTTTCTATATGCGCCGTTCTGAGCAAATCACTTTCTATAAACTTACAATGGAGGTACTACCTCATCTGTAAAATGGGGCTTCTACTAATTATCCCAAATGGTTGCTGTAAGAATTAAATAACAAATGTAAAGTACCAGGTACATTACAGGCATCCAGTAGGTGGCAGTCACCTTGTCTACCCTTGTTTCAAAGGTTGGTTTAATAAGCAGCTGAGACAGAAAGTGGGTGGCGCAACCTCTTGGGCATGGTGAACTGTAGTAAGGGTAATTGTTATAACTTCTATACTAATACTCACCTAACTTTTACATTAGGCAAGGAGTCTGTCTCAATCAAAGGGCACTTCACAGTTTCACCTTCCCCTGATGCTCAGCAATTACCCTAGGTAATTAACACTGATACCTTAGTAATTACCGAAGCTGTTCCTCCACAATCTTGAGGGTTTACACTATACAAAACACCCAGCTTGGGAAAGCTACATATCTGAGATAGTGACTACTATTTGATTTCTCCTATGCCTTACCAGACATCCGGCCATACACTTCCCATGCATAAATGGGAAATGCTGCAAAATTTAAATAACTATGCAATTAAATGCTAAATGTAAAGAAAAAAAAAACCAGAAAAGTACCTCTTCTGTTTTTGCCACAGTGAAGTGATACTTGTAATATACTTTATTTGATTTGTCTCATCAGGAAGATTGGAGCACTGGTGGCACAGTGGTTAAGCGTTCAGGTGCTAACCAAAAGGTGGGCAGTTCGAATCCATCAGCTGTTCCTTGGAAACCCTATGCGGCACTTCTACTCTGTCCTATAAGGTCGCTATGAGTCATAATTGACTCGACAGCAGTGGGTCTGCTTTCGGGGTTTTATCAGGAAGATTATAAGACCTTTACAAAATTGAGGACCAAATGAAGAGTAGTGGCTTCTGATACGTTATTTAACTGTGCACTATCACTTTTTACTCAGTATGTGAGCATCTTTGGTAAACAATAACAGTACACCTACTCAAAATGTAAAAAGAACCCAAATAAGCAATGCAATGACACAAACAAGAATTTGCCCTAAATTTAATGAATGGCTGTCCATGGGAGATCTGGTTCATGAACCTAAAACAATCAAATGCTTATCCTACCCTCTTGTTATAATAAGAAACACCTAAATATTGCACCTATGCTTAACTCATAACATCAGTAATATAATGTGCTTTTTGGTATCAATGTCCTACTAGATACTAACTCTACATTGAGTCAAAATATGTTCCAAATCCTCATCCTGGTGTTCTTGTTTTGTTTTGATTTTGATTTCTATTAAAAGTAGGTTCCTAGGCATCACCTTAGACCCAGGGAATCTCTGGGAATCTAGCCAATGAATTTGTATCTTTAGCAAGCTTTCCAGCTGATTCTCAGCCATGATAAAGTTGGAGAACCACTGACTGCTTTTATGAGAAAAAAGCTGCCATTTCCACATCATTCTCACCACAAGTTAAAGACCAACAATCAAATAATTTATAGGTACAAAAGATCAACAGGATGTCATAACATACCACAGTGGCCTTAGAAGGCTTACCTAAAATGATGTCCCTTCAAAGAAAGCCCCATAAGCACCATCATAAAATGTACTATATCAGAAGTATGTCAGCTTTCAGCATGAATATATTTTAAGCAGCAATGTTCAAACACACACACACACACACACACACACACACACAAACCAAACCTGTTGCCGTCCAGCCGATTCCGACTCATACTGACACAAGGTACCAAAAAATCTTCCCTGGTCAAGGTTTGCTCTTAGTGAACTTCAGGTACCAAAAAATCTTCCCTGGTCAAGGTTTGCTCTTAGTGAACTTTACTATTCATCAAAGAAACAGATGTTTTTAAGAGTCTTGCTGCCTCAAAGTAGAAGTTTAAATACATACTTCATATTTAGCATTCAACAATAAATAATACGCTGTTACAAGAGATAACTATAGGATAAACAAAAATTTGGCTTTTCAAATAAAAGAGAAAAATGTTTTCCTCTTGAATTTTTCTGTTGACTAAGCATCCAATTGTAGACTCAATCAAGAGTCACCATTTCAGCATATTTCCACGCAAGTAAGAAAAAGGAGGGGAAAAAATAAGAGGCAAAATGAAGCAAAGGGGAGTATGTTATGTAATTTGGAGGACTATAAAAATAAATGAGCTACTATATGCCAAGTACCTACTAATTTCAGGCATATTACAAACATTTTGTCATCCAACCCTTGTTATCTCCATGAGCTCTGGTGACGCAGTAATTAAGAACTATGGCTGCTAACCAAGAGGTCAGCAGTTCGAATCCATCAGCTGCTCCCTGGAAACCCTATGGGACAGTTCTACTCTGTCCTATAGGGTTGCTATGAGTCAGAATTGACTTGGTGGCAATGTTTTTTTTTTTTTGGTTTTTACCTCCTAGAAAATAGACAATGTCTGTTTTGATAATCAGAAACAAAAGAGAGTTTAAGGTTCAGTTTTGCAAAGCTAGTGAGAGATCTGAGATTCAAACTCAGGAAGTCAAGCTTTACTTAGTATTCCTCCTCCTGCCCTCCACCACCCCAATATTCATTAACATGCTGATGAGGATTTATGTAAATTTTTTGTGAACATATAATTCGGTAATTCCAAATATTTTAAATTAACAACATTCCAAAGAGTGTTGTGCGTCTCATTTTTACAACTAACTCTCAGGTGCTATACAGCACCTTATGGCTTATTTATCTTAGAAATTGAATAAAATTGAATGAGATAATATATGTAGCAGTGTTCTGAAACCCTAAAGGATCATACAAATGAAAGGCATTAAGCTATTCATTAAAATTAATTCTATCTTGAGGATCTTTGGCAGATGGCAGTAGGATTTTTGAGGTACTTTGATATAATGAGTGCCACTCTAGGATACAATAAAATCATGATTGAGGTTAAACTAATCTGGCTTCCAATACTACATACAACATAAATTATTTGGACAATAGGTAATGCCATTGCTTCTAAAACAATTCTATTAGAGAGGCTAGGAGCCCTCCCCCTCCCTCTTTAGATGTGGGCATTTCTATTTGTGGCTCTATCTCTTCCTTCCTCAGTGGCCCCCTGGGCAATCTCAGCTATTCACAGAGCTTCAGATATTACCTCTATATCTTACTGAATCCTCAGTTTACATGCTAGCCCTTTATCTTTTCCCTGATCTCTAGACTAGAAATTTCCTTTACATCATTGATAGTTCCACACAGAGTTCTCGCTGGTATTTCAAATGTAAAATAGTCAAATCCAAGGAAATTGGGACCACTGCAGTTTGGGCTAGGTGGGCAAGTCCCAAGGGTGATCACAAGCGGAAAGCCTAAACTAACAGGGATTAAGGTAGCTGCAAAGGCCGATGGGACAGGTGGAAAGTAACATGGACTAGTGTGCCAGAAATTCCTAAAACGCCGCTGATAGAGAGAAAGAAATGGGATAGAGAAGGGAGAAAAAGGCAAATAGAGGTTACAAATGAGGAAAACCAAGAGACTAATGTAAGTCAGAAATATAAGTATTAGGACTGCTTATAAATTTATAAGGTATAGAAGACTGAAGAAGTTCTCCAGAAATTTAGTTTTGGAAGACAGTACATAACCGAAAAAGTGCACGACAGCATTTACTTCTCAAAAGAGTGCTGATGAGGAAAAGCAACAACAACAAACCTAGTTTGTTTTTCGTTTTGCATTTTCCAATTCCTTAGATTCCAAATACATGGAAGCTTACTCTATTAAAATGCAATACATATAAGTGAATTTTCAGAAGTAACAGAACTTTTTGATGGTGTTTACATATTTATAAATATGAAGGATGCAAATTTTGGGTCCTCTAATATCAAATGACAAGATACAGCCCAAGCTCCAGCTCTTGCTAATTAAACGAATCAATTAAGAGACTACAGTTGCAACTGTGTAACTGCTGTTCTATAGTGGCAATAACAACCCCACGGGGAGGTCTTTTACTGCATTAAAATGCTGTCCTCCACAACTCCATCTGATATTATTAGAAACAGTTATTTGTGTCTTGCTGTCATATTAGTAGCAAAAGCAAATTATGGAAATATGCAGGCCAGAACGGGCCCAGTATGAGATCAGGTTCGGTTTTCAGCCTCCAGGGGAACAATTGCTGAAATTCCAAAGTTCCCCAAAGTTCTTTAATGGAACTGATAAATCTATCAGCACAGCATCCATTTAGGAGCTAGGTAAGGGTCACATATTTACATACTTTCCTGCTAAGCTGACACAATTCAACTAGACGAATTATCATATTAAGTTTACCCTCCTGAGTTAAACTGATGGAGTTCAAAATTGTTTTCGATGGTTGTCATTAATCGCTGTTACTTCTTAAATGCTTACTTTGAAATCTAATTGTGCTAGCGTATCAGGGGTCATATTAATAGCACTCTTAATAGTAAATCTTGGTAAAACATGTTTATTCTGCTGGTATCATCACTCAAGCTTTCAAGGCTAATAAGAAGTAAAGTATATTTATTATCAATAAAAACTTAATTTAAAAAATCTACAATTTGAGGTTTAAAGTAGCTTTAAGAACTTTAGCATGATTTGGTTTTATTAAGCTCTCTGGCTAGGCTTCAAAAACATATAACTTGATAGTTCCTCAAGAGTCCTCGGGCAAATGCCAATACTACAGCTATGAAGAAGCTGCTCAAATGCGGTCGAGGCTTATTTTCCCTTTCTGGCAATATGCGTTGTTTACAAGAAAAACTTTCAGTCTTACTGAGATATGTCTACCTCAATATTATGGTACTTTAACAATAATGGCACTTTAAATATTAAATATAAACAATGAATACATTAAAAAAATTTGAAAGAGAATGGCAACTTCTGCATTCTTAAAGCAGTAACAAAACATTCGCCTATTGGGAAGCATAGTTCAAATCAGGAATTCTGGTTAAGTAAAACACCGTAACTCTTCTGTTTTTTTGTGAACTTATACTTTCTGAGGTACACAGACTCATCGCTTTACCAAAACCAAGCAAACAAAGAAACAAAGAATACAACTAAAACCCTGAAACTTCCCATTTTAAATAGGCAAAGACGTCCTGGAAAAATTCTGGAATATGTAGTTTATCAATTAAGTATACTTAGCAGTTACTGCAAAGAAGTTTCTGGATTATGCAGTAATTTGTTCTCAAAGTATTATGATGGTTAACAGTTGGACTTTGTAGTCAGACCTGGTTTTGCATCCCAGTTCTACCATTTATTAGTTGATTGGCTAGAATAGTTATTTAACCCCTCTATGCTCCATTTTCACTTCTGAAAATTAGGCATACCCATCATCAGTACTTCAGTATGGGGTAACATATGGGTGGTGATAATAGGTATAAAAATACTCAGAAAAATAAATGGCAAGGCTCAAGTGAGGTATTAGTAAGGCATAGAGCTCAGAAGTAATATTCTCCTGTCTCCAACTGTTAATAAAATACATTTATAGGTAAGTTGCCTGAGAGATTTTTTTTAACTTTCATAAGTAACAAATACGATTTCATGCCTGTATACCAAACCAAAAACCAAACCCATTGCCATTGAGTTGATTCCGACTCATATGGACCCTACCGGACAGAGTAGAATTGCCCCATAAGGTTTCCAAGGAGTGGCTGGTAGATTCAAACTGCTGACCTTTTGATTAGTAGCCATAGTTCTTAACCACTGCGCCACCAGGGTTCTCATGCCTATTAGAGTCCCATATACTCCATTTTGGGAACACTAATAAAATAGACAGATATTGAAGGATAAACTGTGGATGCTCTGAATACATATGTATACCCAAGTCAAATGTCTTCATCTGGGTCACAGAGGCACAAATTTCACCTATGAACACCCCATTCTACTAATCTGGAAGATTTTACCTTTCGTTATACAAAAGCACTATCTAACAATTTTTAAATAAAGTTTAAACAGCATAACGGGAAGGAGACCTTATGCTTGAAGTCTATATAAGTGGATATTTAGTGGGGGTATGTGTGGAAGTTAAGAGCATTCTTCCAAGGTTGTGTATTAGGATAAACTAGGTTATGTTTCAGAAGCATATGATCACTGAAATATCAGCTCACTGAAGGCTGGGGGTGGTGTGCAGCTCCAGTGGTTACCCAAGGTTAATACACAGCTTCCAAGGCAGGCACACCACAGGCCCAGAGAGCTCACACCTGCTTTTAGCTACCTCTGACCAGAAGTGACACATATCTCTGTAAGGAGACAGTCCTCATGGGTCTCTCACATTTGCATACTTCTTGGGAGCAAGGCACTGCTTGTCCTTTGTTCTGAACTACCATTTCAGGTATGTTTCTGGTGCCTGAAGCGGATGAAAGGGAATAAAATTAAAGGGCATTTGCTGATGGTTGAAAAGGAGCCCTGGTGGCACAGTGGTTAAGTGCTTGGCTGCTAACCAAAAGGTCAGTAGTTCGAAACCACCAGTTGCTCCATAGAATAAAGATGTGGCAGTCTGCTTCCATAAAGATGACAGCCTTGGAAACCCTGTAGGGCATTCTACCCTGTCCTACAGGGCTGCAGTGAGTTGGAATCGACTCCACAGTATTGAGGTGTTTTTTTTTTTTGTTGTTGTTGTTGTTGCTGATGGTTGAGTAATAGGCTGAGAGCTGAGAAATCTGACTACATTCTCTGCTCTACGTTCCAACTAGATGCAAATCCTCAGGTAAATCAAGTTATGTTTTCTGGTGCATAGCTTCCTTATCTGAGGAAGATGGATTAGCTAATCTCTAAGGTCCCAATGAGCCTCCTATACTTTTCTTTTCCTCCATTTTTTGTTTCTATATTTGCTTTCTTTACTTTTCTTTTTCAAGTCTAACATTTATATGCCACACTTGACAACTTCATTTATTCATTTGGCCAATATTTAGGGAATGCCCACTATATGCCAAGAACTGTTCTAAGCCTTGCGTATAGAGCGGTGAAGAAAACGAACAAAAAGCCCTATCCTCAGAGAGCTTCTTACATTCTAGTGAGAGAGACAGACCATAAGCAACTCAAAAATTAAAATATACAGTATGCAAAATAGAGATAATGGCTAAAGAAAAAGAATAAAGCAGGAAAAGTGAAAATGACATGCCAGCAAAGGTGGTCAGAATTTTACTAGTGTGACTGGGGAAGCCCTTTCTGAGAAAGAGACTGTTGGAGTAAAGACTTGAAGGAAGTGAGGGAAACTTCCAGGCAAATATCCAGGGAAAGATATTCCTGGCAGAGGAAAGGCAGGTGAGGTGGCACTGAGGCACGTGCCCAGCATGTTTGAAAAACAGCAACGAGGCCAGCATGGCCAAGAGTGGTAGGAGCTTTGGCTTAAACAGGGAAGCTTTTGAGCACTAGAGTGATGGGACTTGGTTTATATTTTAAAAGGATCCCATTAACTCCTATATTAACAACAGGCTACAAGGAAGCAGGGGCAGAAGTGGGGAGCCTCGGCAACCGCAATATTCAGACAAGAGGTGAGGGAGACGGGGATCGGGATGGGGGCAGTGGGTGTGATGGAAGAATTTATTAACGAACCGGAAGTGGACTGTGAGAGGAGAGGCAACAAGGATGATACCGAGGTTTTCGCTCAAATAGTTTCTGTTTTCAGAGATAGGAATTGCCATTTTCTGAGATGGGAAAAATTGTAGGAGGAACTGTATTTGCTGTGTTTTGTAGGGGGCTGTGAACATTAAGAGCTCAGTTTTAGATATAAAGTTTGAGAAATCTATTAGAATCCAAGTCGAGAGGTCAAGTAGCAGAGACAGCATAAGTGGCCTTTGCAGCACGACAAGAAAAATCAAGCACTGAGGGGCAATAAGCTATTCTGTACATCCATATAATGCAATTCCATGCAGCTAATACGGAGCCCTGGTGGCGCAGTGGTTAAGAGCTTGGCTGCTAACCAAAAGGTCACCAGTTCTAATCCATCAGCCACTCCTTGGAAACCCTATGGGAGCAGTCTCCTCTGTCCTGTAGGGCTGCTATGAGTCACAATCGACTCGACGGCAATGGATTTGGTTTTTTGGTTTTACGCAGCTAATAAAAAGAATGAGCTAGATCTTTACGTACTGACATGGAAGATTTACTGTTGAGTAAGAAGATGTATGATTCTATTTCTGGACGAATATATCTACTGTTAACAACTTAAGTACTTTTAGAGGATAGGACATAATGCTTCACATATATTTCAATAATATTTGAAATTTTTCCGTAAGCACGTATTACTTTATTAACCAGAAAAAGCAAGAATAACCACAAGTCTGAAGGCCAACATTTTAAATTTAGGTTATATCGAGCAAGTGCCCATACATATATTACTATACATACACCATACATATACCTCTATACAGGCAGTCCCTGGGTTACAAACATCCAACTTACGAACAACGCATACTTGCCCTTTAATGTTATGTAACTTTGCCCTCACTTTGAAACAACTGGACCAACCCCCTACTCACAACCAATTCTTCATCACGATCACCTTCACTTGCTGCACATGCAGCTTTTAAATCATAGAAAAGGCTTCGAAGCCTTTTCTTGCACTAAAGTAAAGCTAAATAAGAACCGTATGCACCTATTCCTACTTACCTACAAATTCTTAAAGACACACTCAGGAATAGTTCTTGTTTGTAACACGAGGACTGCCTGTAATGTATACACTATAAAGCACCAAGTAAATGTACATTATTATTAGTATCCTTTCCACCTCAATGGCTGCAAAATTACCCCTCTTTTGATTCAGGCCAGAGGACACTCCTCTGATATTCTCAATGAACTTACAGAGCTATCAGAAATACCCAACGTGAATCTACATGAACAGACATTCCACAGATTATAAACTATATCTACTGATATACATGGAAACCCTGGTGGTGTAGTGGTTAAGAGCTACAGCTGCTAACCAAAAGGTTGGCAGTTCAAATCCACCAGGTGTTCCTTGGAAACCCTATGGGGTAGTTCTACTCTGTCCCATACGGTCACTATGAGTTGGAATCGACTCAATGGCAACAGGTCTGGTTTGGTTTTATTGATATACATGGAGAAATATGCAAATACAATAGCAATAAACATAGAAATGCAAATTAAAATAATAATGTGCCCTTTGTTTTACCTGTTAAATAATTTTCAAAATTATATTAAACAGTAAAATAAAGGAGGAACCCTGGTAGTGCAATGGTTAAGCACTCGGCTGCTAACCAAAAGTTCAGCAATTCAAACCCACGCAGCAGCTCCGTGGGATAAAAGACCTGGTGGTCTGTTCTCATAAAGATTACAGTCTAGGAAACACTATGGGGTAGTTCTACTCTGTCATATAGGGTCGTTATGAGTCAGAATCGACTCCATGCTACACAACAACAATAAAATAAAACTTCTTTTTGCCACGTAAAGTTAAATAACTTTAAAAATTATAACTAATATCAGGGAGAGTACAGTCAAACTGATATGTATTCTATTACACGACCTGTAGTGAGTGTCCTAAAGAGATATGAAATAATTGGCAACATGTATACAAAACCATAAAATTATTCATGGCCTTTGACTCGGTTTAGGAGGAGATTTATCTTATAAAAATAATTCAAAACACCAAAAAAGCAAAACACATGAAGTTATTCACTAGAACACCATTTGTAATGACAAAAAAATTAGAGGTAACCTGAATATCTAACAATTGGGATTCATGGATAAGCAAAATATGTCATATTTATTCAACATAATGTTAACTACAGGTCCATTAAAATGATTACTATAAATATTTTATAGCAATATAGAAAATAATTAATAGGATCTTAGGTGGAAAAAAAATCAAGATTTCATTAGTTCCGTTAGAAATGTGGATTTGAAAGGGCCTAATAAAGAAAGCTACAAAGAAAACTGAGCAAAACAAATCAAGGTCATTAGTTCCAAAAGCATGTTTATATAATATATTCTTATTTTTATTACAGGAAAATGGCAAAAATCTTCAATAAGAAAGTGCTCAAAGTACTGAATAAATTGCACATGATTTTAAAACTATTTTCTCTCTAACAAGAAGTGACTAAAATAATTATATCATGAAAACTTCTCTCACACATTGAAGAATCCACAAAAACACCACCATTTAACAGCAGAATAATGCTATGATGAAGTCAGCTTCAGACACATGGACTTAAACTCACTGAATACTTTTCTCCCTCTGTAAATTAACAGAATACATGAAATAATGATTCTTTCATACTTACCACTGTACCAAGAAACTGAATGTTCATGTTTCCACATGCTTCTCGAGAAAGACACTAGAAAAAAAAGGTATAAAAATGAATCAGCCAAAATGGATCAAGGACCTAAATGTGAAAACTAAAACCATAAAACTCTCAGAAGAAAACATAGGGATGTGGCTGCAAGGCCTAGTTTTTAACGATGGATTATAAGATTAGTATAACAAAAGTACAAGCAGCAAAAGACAAAATAGATAAATGGGACCTCATAAGAACTAAATACTTTTGTTCATCAAAAGACTTTATCTGAAAAGTGAAGAGACAACCTACAGACTGGAAGAAAATCTTTGGGAACCATGTATCCGATAACAGCCTAATATCCAAAATATACATAAAACTTCTTAACAACAAAAAGACAAACAACCCAATCAAAAAATGGGCAAACGACTTGAACAGAGATTTCACCAAAGAGGATATTCAAATGGACAACAAGCACATGAGAAACGCTCAATGCTATTAGCCATTACAGAGATGCAAATCAAAAGCATAATGAGATATTACTTCACTCCCAATAGGATAGCTAAGATCAAAAAACTGGAAAATAACAAATGTTGGTGAAGATGTAGAGAAATTGGAATGCTTATCTGTTGCCAGTGGGAATACAAAATGGTAGCGCCCCTGTGGAAAAGTTTGGCAGTTGCTCAAAAAGTTAAACATAGAACTACCATATGACCTAGCAATTCCACTCGTAGGTATATACCCAAGAGACCTGAAAGCAGCAATACAAACAGACACATGTATACCAATGTTCACTGCAATATTATTCACAATAGCCAAAAGGTGGAAACAACCTAAGTGTCCATCAACAGATGGATGGATAAACACAATGTGGTACATACATACAAACGGGATACTACTCAGCCATAAGTCCTGATCCATGCTACAACATGGATGGACCTTGAAAACCTTAGGCTCAGTGAACTAAGTCAATCACAAAAGGGCAAATATTGTATGATCTCACTTAGATGAAATAATAATAGGCAAATGGATAGAGACCAACTTTATTAGTGGTTACCAGGGGTGGGAGAGAGGGAGCCATTGTTCAGAAAGCAGTGTTTGTTTGTTTATGGTGATGGAAAATTTGGCAACAATTATGGGTAGTGATTGCACAACATGATTAATGTAATTGATATCACTAAACTGTATACCTGGAAAATGTTGAGTTGGCCAATGTTGTGTTTTATACATTTTTATAACAGTAAAAAAAATGAATTAGCACCCACACAAAAACTTGTACACAAATGTTCATAGCAATGTTATTCATAATAGAAAAAAAATGCAAATGTCTATCAACTGATGAATGGATTAATAAAATGTGGTATATCTATACAATGGGGTATTATTCAGTAATAAAAATGAAATGAAGTAATGATACATGCTACAACATAGATGAACCTTGAAAACATTATGTTAAATGAAAGAAGTCAGTCAGAAAGTCACATATTGTATGACTCCATTTCCATGAAATGTCCAGGACAGGCAAATACACAGAGGCAGAAAGTAGGTTAGTGACAGTTGCCTGGGAGATGAGGACTGGGGAGAAATGAGTGAATGCTATGGGATTTCTTTCTGGGGTAATAAAAATTTTCTAAAATTAGTTGCACAGCTTTGTAAATAGACTAAAAATCACTGAATTGTACACTTTAAATGGGTGAATTTATATTTCAATAAAGTATGGTATGTGAATTTATATCTCAATAAAGTTCTTATAAAAATGAAGTGAATACAACATACACAGTATATGTATGTTGTTGTTGTTACGTGCTGTTGAGTCGATTTCGACTCATAGTGACCCCATGTGACAAAGCAGAATTGCTGCATAGGGTATCCATGGCTGTAATCTTTTCAGGAGCAGACTGCCACGTCTTTCTACTGCAGAGCTATAGTTACATAGTTACCTTATTTTGAATTTTAGTCAAGAGTAAATAATACTACTAAAAATAGTAGACTGGAAGTAAATCATACTTTTTTTAAAAATTTTAATTCAGCTCATTCTCACCTGTAAAATTGTTCTATATAATCCGAACTTGATCCTCAAAATTCTTCCTGTCCTGTGAGGACCCAGTGGCTTTAAAGACTCCACACACAGCAGTTGTTATGAATTCTTCTTTAACATTCTCATATATAGTTATGAGGGATTATTAGTGGACTTCAATCAACTGCATACCATGAACTATTACACATGTATGCTAATTTCATTCCTCTTACAGAAGTGGAGGTTTGCCAACTCTGATCTTTATGATCACTAATGTAATAGATCCAGAGTGCTCCTCTGGTGTTCAGGCTGAGCCCCTGGTTCCTTGATTGAGGGTGGTTAAATCAATAAGAAGAAATAGGTTTAATGCACAATGATTCCAAAATGTTTACCCCTACCTGCAAATATTGCCAAGTGATTTGACAGAAGTGTAATCTGACTAGCATGCTCAAGGCAGAGTGGTATAGAGTAAAAAATTCAGTATTGGTACATCAGCACTTTGACTCATTATTTCCACATCTAAGAATTTATCCTAAGAAAAAAATTATGGGTAGGCAAAAAAGTACAGCTACAAAAATGTTATCACACTGTAGTTTATAGAACTGAAAAATTACCAATAATCTAAATAATCAAAAAAAGGGCTGGTTAAGGAATTATGGGACACCTATGCAGCCATTAAAAATTTTTAGAGATGTGAAAAATGTTTATATATTTCTAAGTGAGAAAAGAAAGTACCAAACAATATGTTCAGACTGTTTCTTTTTTTAAAAAAAAAATTCTACACATTATAGAAAAAATTCTAGAATAAATAATGCACATAAAACTGTTATCTGTTATTTCTGGGTGGATGATATTAGTTGGCCTTTCTTCTTCTTCTTTTTTTTTTTTTTTTCTCCTTTTCACTCATTTTGTTTTTCCTATTTTTCTGCATGGTCATGTATTACTTAATAAAGGCAAAAAGAGACAAACAATTCCGAATCGAATAAAATAGGTTCTTTCCCTTCATTTCCTTAAGGAGATCCAATTAAAGATTCAATTAGAAATTGAGTCTTCTTAAGGAAATGAAGGGAAAGAACAAATTTTATTAACAATTGAGTACTGAATCCTAGATTATGATCCAGACACTTCCACTTTAGTCATCTATCCAACCATCGATCCATCTGTCCTATGTATTGATCATTGCTAACTAAAGTAAGATTCACTCTGTAAGAGACTACGGGAAAGAGAGTAGAATTCTAAAATAAATAATTATAATCAATATAATAAATAGTATTACAGAGTTCTGTACAAAGTATTATGGTATAACAGAGGCCAGATTAACTAAATGCCAGAAAAGTTAAGGAAGACTTGTAGATAGACATTACAGCTGGGTATTTAAAAAATGAGCAGGAATTTATCAAAAAGGAAGTGAAAGAGAAACTTTTGGGCTGATGGGACAGTTTATGTAAATTTCAGATTAAGAAAAAGCTTGGTGAGTTTAAGGAATGGTGAATAATAGTTCAGCATGGCTAGAAACAGGGTCGGTTGAAGAAGAGAAGTGGTAAGAATGGAACCTGGAAAGCATTTACAGAGACAGATCGTATCTTGCACGGAGAGAGACTATACTTTACAAAGTTCTTATACTTAAGAACTGAGGTATGCCATATTTCTGTTTTAGAAAGATTGACAGTGTGAAGTAAGGTTGAGGATATACAGGAATGGCTGGAGGCGAAAGATTATCATCTGGAAAACTGGCTTGGAATGACCCACACGGAGATATAGTCTAGTAAAATTACTGCACTTAAACACTAAAAACAATCCTTTGGTCACCAAAGCAAAAAGGCCAAATTACTTGTAGTAGTTTTAATATTATTACCCTGATATTCATAAGTAGCTAATGTAGAATAAAGCAAATGAACAGGTAATTACGTAATATTTCAATTTTATTATCCCCTGTGTGTTGAGAACCATGATTCTTGGAGTGGGGAAAGCAGACAGAGATAAAGATAGAATGGATTAAGTAATATTCCTATAGTCCTGAATTTGAATTGAAAGTATCAGTGTGGACTCATGAAGGATTTTATCAAATATAAAGAAAGAAAGATACATACATATGTGTGTGTATATATATATATTTAATCTAAGTATGTATGTTCCATCTCAGTAAGTAAACAACACCATCATTCACTGGCGGTTGCTAACCCTTAATTCCTTAAGTTTCCTCACGTCTTTGATATCTAATCAGTCAATCTTTTCTGTTCTCCCTCCATCCAAGTGGCTCACTTTTTACCATCTTAGTCTAAGCCAGGACAGTAAACTTTTTCTGTAAAGAGCCACATAGTAAACATTTTAGGTTTTGCAGACCCAGAGGCAAAACTGAGGATATTACATAGCAACTTATATAACAAGAGAGAAAACAGGCTTCCACAACTTTTTGTTGACAAAATTCAAAAATATAATAACTGATTTACTAATGAGGAGCAGGGAATTTTTTTTTTAGGGATAACATTTTAATTGGGGTTTAAAACCAGTTGCCTATCATCAAAATCAATTGCAAATGTTTATCTGTTGATGCTGATCTGTAATGGAGTTTTACATTTTTCAACTTTGAAAACATCTAGATAAACCAAACTCGTTCTGTCAAGTTGATGCTGACTCATAGCAACCCTGTAAGATAGAGTAGAACTGTCCCATAGGGTTTCCAAGGAGTGAGTGGCTCGTGGATTTGAACTGCTGACCTTCTGGTTAGCAGCCAAGCTCTAGGTACTGACATCAATCCACAAGCATACAATTTTACTTGAGCATACTCATCACTTGGAAGGCATTCACAGAATTTTGTTAGCTGCTTCTCCTGATATTTGCCTTTTAGCATGACATTACACCACAGTTTAATCACTTCCAGTTGAAGGTTAAGTGGACCCCTCCTCAATGTATAGTTAAATGGAGAAAATATGGAAAATTCCTTTGCACTTGCATTGAGTTCCAAAAAAATGCTGCTGGAGCCGTAGTTCGAGCTTAGAAAACACAGCCGCTGCAAATTTCTGTGGAAACGGAGATGATCTTCTAACTTTTGACAGTACAGAGTGTAAAAAGCAGCTTGACATTACTTGTGATTCAAACAACATTAGCTGTCAAAATGACTTTACCACAGCATAAGTTTTGCATGTAAGTGCTGCTTTGCCTTGCAGTTGTAGGTGGAATTCATTAAGAAACATTATCAAACTTATGGCATAAGCTAATTTCCAGTCATTCAGTGTTCTATAATAGTGGTTAAAGGCAGTTCTTCTTATTCGGAAAAAATTCAATCTCAGCCCTGCCTAAGCTAAAAAAATTGCTATAAAACTTTACCACTGCTAAGCCACTAAACTGGCATGTAGAGCAAGTTAAGACAGTCAGCTTCTATGTCTGACAAAAATTGCAAAAGCAGCCACAGACAGACAATAACGAATGTGACGGTGTTCCAATAAGCTCATATTTATGGACACTGAAATTTGAATCTCATATACTTTTCATGTGTCATGAAACACTTACTCTTATAATTTTTTTTCAACCAATTAAAATGTATTAACCACTCTTAATTCCCTGGCTGTACAAACACAGGCAGCTAACGGATTTGGCCTGCTCCTGGTTTAAGCCATCAGCACCTCTTACCTGGATTACTGCAATGGTCACATAAATGATTTTCTGTCTCCCCCATCTGTGATTACAGTGTAGTAAATTATTTAATATGACCCTTCTAGCCACAGTCTTTGTAACTCCCACAAAACGACTGAGTGAGCGCTATGCAAATGAGGTGCTTATGACCCACCAAGGGGATTGGATAGCTTGCTAACAATGTAAGTAAGGTGCATGGAACCCTAACAAGAGGATCGGTCAGTTTTGCCATCCCGCGAGGCTTAAAATGAGCCATCCCAGAGGTGGGAAGGTACGATCTCAACACCACCAAGAAAGAAGAGCCAGGAGTGGAGGGCATCCCTTGGACCTGGAATCCCTGCACTGAGAACCTGCTAGATCCAGGAGACAGAGAGAGGAGCTGTAACATGGAAGACAGCGGAGCAAGACGGCAGGAATCAGGAGACGGCATGGTGGGACTTCCCAGCCCATGGAGCGAGAAAGCTGTGAGGCTTATTGGCTGAGCAGGGTGCCTCCAGGCACTTACTGGCAATGCTAAAAGAGCTTTGTTACACTTGTCTGAGCAGGGCAGAGGTCAGGCTGAGGGACCGAGGGCCAGAGAGACCTGCCTGTTGCACGGCTGAGAAAAAGCTGTCCTGATGGAAGAATTGTATCCTGAGCGTTCCTGAGCCTGAATTATAACCTGTTATTCCCCTAATAAACTTCATAACTGTGAGTATGGTCTGTGAGCACTGCAACAAATTATTGAACCCAGCAGAGAAGTAGAGAATGCTGTGGGAGGGACAACTGGTGCCGGAATTGGTCAAAAGATTACAGAGCAGAGGCATGTCTGACCCCCACCTCATAGGCATCAACTTTGGGCTGCTGATGCTGATAATGATTCCCTCTCCCCGTTGTGAAGTTAGAGGAGGTCAGACGGCACCCCTACACCATTTTTACAGTGGTCCATTCTCCTCACAGCAGTGATTTTAAATCACGTCATACATTCTCCTATTCAAAACCCTGCAAAAGCTTTGCAATGCATTTCAAATAAAATACAAACACTTTGGCTGACAAAGATCACCTATGGTCTGGTCCCTGCCTATCTTTGTCCACTCTCCTTAACTGTCTTCAAGACACCGGCCTTCTATCCTCCACACATGCCAAGCGTGATCCTGTCTCGGTGCTTTTGCACTTGCCATTCCTTCTGCTTGAGACTCTCTTCCCCCAGATGTTTGCATGGCTGCCCCCTTCTTCTCCCCTTTCTTATCATAGGTCTCAACTCAGTGTTAGCTATCCTAAAGCTATCCCCTTCTAGTCACTCTCTCTGTTTTATATATTCTTCACTGACCTTCTTAATACTAAAATTATCTTATTTGTTTCCATGTTTGGAATCTACTTCCTTTGATTAGAATGTATGTCTTTTTCACTGCTGTATCTCAAGAGTCTACAACATTGTCTAGGTCGTTGTTGGCATTCAGTAAGTATAAAATACTTTCTACTTAAGAGATATTCAAAAAAAATAATAGTTTCTTTGCCTTACCCTATAAGGGTTAGACTCATTCCCAGGCAAACACAAGTAATTTTGCAACATATAAAATGGAAATAGATTTCAAAACTTGGATTTTCACAATATGTAAATCACAGATATAAATACCAGTAAGTTGACCTTAACTTTGCATTTAATTTAAAGCAAGTCACAATTACATATGTAATGACTATAGCCTGTATCTTTTCACCACACTACCACAATCTGTATGCTTGCTTAAAAAAAAAGGAAGAAAAATGTGCCCAAACCTGATATATTTCAACACAAGAATTAATGTAATGGAAAGCAAGGACATAAAATTTAATTCAAAACTGGACTTTACCTCTATACAGGAAGCAGGAATATACACTTTTCCCACAGTCTAAGATTAAGACAATTTGGTTTTGGAATCCACAAAGAACAAAGTACGCACTGCCTACAATGAGTCTGAGGAATGCCAAAACAAACATGGACTGACACTTGATAAGCTAACAGCAAAAGGTAAGATAAAAGTTTATTTTCTTGAAAAGTATTCTACCCCTATTGAAATATTTTCTTCAAAAATTTTACCCCTTTCACTTTTTAAAATGGCACCTCATAGCTTGATAAAAAATTCCTTCTTTTCTTATTTTGACAGTCTGCTCCAACATTTAAAAATATCTTCCTTTTTTTTTTCTTTAAAGAATGTTTAAGACTTTGTTAACAAAATAAGTTCAACATTTATTAGAATTAAATTCATATAAAATTAGTTACATATAATTCATACCAGATTAGTTTACTCACAAGAAGGCAAAAACATTCAAAAAACAATAATCAAATGTTCCAAAAACATCTTCCTAGAATAATAAAAGCAGAGGCAATTTCACATTTAAAAGTAATCTGACTGAACAGTAAGAGGAAGAAATAGTAACAGTTTTCCTTTTCCCTTCACTGATTTCCAACCTGATAATATGTTTTAAACGCCATTACTATGGGATTTGGCTTATCGGTCTCCAATGCAGCTAGCTGCTGGTATTCTTTTCCATGTTTACTACAATCAATGTTTATGCTATTCAAAATTCTCCTCCTCTGGCAGCCACTAAAATATAATTGTCTAGCTAACAGACAGTAGGGGAGAAAAAGTGTGTGTGCATGTTTGTGTGTGTGTGTGTGGTGGGGGTGGGGGGAAGAGGGGGCATAGAAAGACATTTTCCTATTATATTACATTTGAAAAAGCAACCCCAAATCATAAAACATATGATGATAAAGACCAAGAAAACTGCTAATCTTCTAGGACTACATTACAAGAGCAGGCAAGTCTATCATCAAAACGAATATTTTAAATTATAGTTGTAAATAAATCCCAGCTGTTAAATTGTGACCCAATTTTTTGAAGCTTAGTGAAGGGAGGTATTTTTGTTTGACTAGTGGGCTTCTTTCTAAGATGTATACCTGTAACTGATGTTTTCAGCCATGTGAAGAGGAAATGGTTAATAATTACTCCTTCACTTCCTACTTCTTTAGAAAAAAAATACCAACCTCTACTTATTCTAAGTTATGTCTTTGTATATCCTGTGCATCCTAAATAGATGGTTTCATATTACATATGTTTGCTCTAGAACAATCACAAGCAAATAGTACAAAATAACAGTTAGTTACTTCTAAGGGTAGGGATGGGGAGAAACATTTAGAAAACATGGAAAACATTTATTTTAGAACTAAAAAACTTCAGAGGATTACTTCCAAATCTACTCTTTTGGTACTGGCAAAGTACAAACAAAAGTGTAAGCCATTTCTCATAATGAAAGGTGGATTTTAAATTAACACAGTTATCTTAGCACCTTTATCAGGATCAAAACTAAAGTTTGTTCTCAAAAGTTGTGGGAGTTATTGTGCATATAAGCATTGGTAAATACACCACAGATAATTATGCAACCCTCAAACACAATAAAATTTCTTTCCATTATATACATATGCCTATGTAATATTCTATTTTATATAGGCCTACTGAGTATGTTAAGTTAGCATATTATATAATCTATTTAATACTGCAATCAACTCACAAGTAATCCATTTAATTTGGTATTCTATACTAAATAACATGAGATTCATGTGACACTATTCCAAATTTGTCTGCTTTAACATAGAAAATCAGTTCCACTTAGTTGATTATCAATGACCTATTCAATACAGAATGCAGTAGTGCTGCAATCAGCTTTACACTGTTATTTATAATAAATTTACCTTCTGTTAAAAATATTTAAACAAGAATATGAGAAATAAAAGGAAAAAAAATCTTTCAAAGGCACCATGAGAAGCTCCACAACACACAGATGCAGAAATTGTTAGACCTTAGCAGGACCTCAAGATATTTTCAAAAGTATTTAGCTAGTCTTCAGGCCTGTAGACAACCTGCTGTGAGCAGGTGGATAGAAGAAATCACGCCACACAAAGAAACAGGCCAATAGCAGTTAGTCTGCTCTGCTTGCAAACGTTCAAACAACGTGACAATGCCAAATGAAAAAATTTAGTATGTAAAATGCTAACAAGAAACAATAATATTAAATCTCAGCAGACAAATTACATTGTAAGAAATGAACTATTTGAGTTGTTCAAAGTAAAACTGAAGAATCTCTTTCAGGGTAAAAAAAAATTACTTCACGGGAATACGGTCATAACAATAACAAAACAGAGTTCTATTCTTCCACCATGTCCCACACTACAAAGGTGCTAGAGTGCATGAAAAAAGCACAGAGTGATCTCAACTCATACAGAATACACTGCATCTTGTGTTTTGTTTCAACACCTTAATTATATGCCACAGGCAGAAAATCATCTACTTTCTAAAAAAAATCACTCCAGTGTTTGATAAGCTTCTACATTAAAAAAGTCTCTCAACTAGAAGATACATTTATATTCTGCTTAAAAATGAATTCAGTTAATCTATTCCTAATTTTAAATTATAAATACCAAAACTTTGGTTGAATCATGGGGAACACTTTAAAAACCAATACACGCTTTTTTTGTCTATAATTATACTATGATTTACAAAAGGCTTTATTTCTGCATTGTCCAACCCAGTAGCCACTAGCCACTTGTGGCTATTGAGAACTTGAAATGTGGCCAGTGTGATTAAGAAACGGAATTTTTCATCTTATACAATTTTAATTAATTTAACTTTAAATTAAAAAAAATGAAGCAGTATAAAGTATTTTTCTGTTAAATACAATTTCACTTTAATTTTTCCATTGCTTAAGATACTAGTATTGGGTTGTCATGCACGTGTCAAGTGTGTGTGCCATTTCTGGTATCTCAGTTATAATTTTTTATATTGTTTCATGTTCAAATGATAATATCTTAGATATCTTGAGTTAAAATATATTAAGTAAATTAATTTCACTTGTTTCTTTTTACTTTATAAATATGTGTGTGTATATATATAAACTCGTTGCTATCGAGTTGATTTCAACTCACAGTGATGCTACAGGATGGAGTAGAATTGCCCCATAGGGTTTCCAAGGAGCGACTGGTAGATTCGAACTGCCGACCTTTGGTTAGCAGCCAAGCTCTTAACCACTGTGCCACCAGGGCTCCATGTATGTATGTATACACATGTGTGTATATATATATAAAATATGGTTCACACGGTAAGATTATAATCCCGTTATATTTCTATTGGACAGTGCTGTTTTATTCCAAAACTTTTTAAATTGGTAATTTAGAAATCAGAATACATCTTTCCACAAAAAAAAAGAGAGAGAAATGATTGTTAGGTTCTCAGACTGTACCATAAACCCCTGTTGATTAACATCATTACTGACATCCTCTACACTTGCAATGTAGAAAAAAACCTCTGTAACACTAGTAAGTATACAACATAAAAAAGAAAACATGAAATACTATTGATTTGGTTTCTTTGAATGATGGTATTTGAGGAAAAGTTTGTTCAATTATTAGAGGATAAAGGAATAGATAAAAACGTATAAAAATTCTGAGGGGGAACTTTAACTATTTTTAAGAGTTTTCAAAGTCTATGGTCCTGGTTCTTTATTATAAATTGTTTCATTTCAAAATACATGAACTTCTCCTTCTACTGAGAGATACATCACTGGCTCTATCCTATAAGGTTATCGACAATGATTAGAATTTTTTCCAAAGTATGATTTTCTTTAAGTCAGAGGAGAAACAGTAAAGCAGCTAGATGAGTATACTGGAGTTAGAGATTGTGCGAAGTAGATTTAATGGAGCAATGAATAATCAGTGACATAGGGTAAGAGAGAGAGACCAGTGGGAGCACAAACCTCTGAGCCAGAAAAGAGGTCATCAGGACTCAGGCCTTTTTCTATACCTATCAATAGGTGGTACTGTTGGCCTAAGACAGGTTAGGTGCTACCCAGAGCAAATGGAGGCAAGTTGAAAAGACACTTAATTGGAAAGAAAAGTACTTAATAAGAAAGATACCTTTGTGGGCAGGTTCTTCAGAGCCTTCTTGTTTCTCTTTGCTCTCACAGAAACTACCGCAAACCTGTATCTGCAACGATCAATCAGCTACACTAGCTAGCAGAGTATGGGTTTTGCAAACTTTGAAAGGTCAGGAACTAAACTGCTGAGAAGACTTTCTTATGAACATAGCTTAATTTGATAAAAGCTTAAAAGAAACTGAATCTTTAAATAAAGGTATAGAAAGGACGACTTTCTGAAATTCTAAAACTTAAGATGACTATTTATCCATCCATCCACTGACACACCCACCTACCTATCTACCCACCCTATCAATCCCATTATTAAGTCCTTTACATGTGCCAGGAACTCAGCAAGGCAGTGTAAATCAAAGTCAATAAATCAGGGAACAGTTTAGACCAATTAAAAGAAGTTAGAAAACCTATGAAATACATTATCCAAAAGATGGTACTTGCCAAAATATGAATTATTTTTAATTTAAAGAAATGAATGGATAATATTAAGCTCATGAGGTTAATGAAAACCAGGAGTGTGAACAGACAGGGTGACCTGACTGTAAAGAGGAACAGGGAGATAATTCCTAAAGCACAGGTATGCTGCCTCCCCAACTATTTCATCACCTAATCAGATCAAGATATTAAATGCTAGTTTTCATGTAGTCACAGGGTTTCAGTAATAAAATGAAATAGCTGCTAAGTACCCACACATCCTAAAGTAAGATGCTATACTAGGCTAACTAGCAGAACCATGAAACCAGAAAATGCCCATCTCAAGAGAATATAAGTTAAAAATTAGAGGAGATTGGATCATTAATGAGAATTGTTTTGGACAGCTGTCAGCGGGCTTCATGTCCAACCTCTGCCCCCCCACCCCCCACAGGTGGAGGAACGAAAGGGCCCCTTCTCACCACCTTAAGCTAAGTGAAAGGAACTTCATTAGACTCACTTAGTTGTCCATGTATCCCCTTGATTTTGAGGGACTCCCAGGGGAGATGGAGCAATCCCTGATTGGTGGCAGAGCAAGAAGAGAAGCTTGTACTTCAAGCATTTGCTGAGCAAGGATTTATACATACTTCCTGTGGCCCAGATATGGGCCATGCAAAAGAGAACCAGGTGGGGTCATTAAGACCCTGCCCCAAAAGAACATCTGGAGAGAGAAACCATCAACAGAGGGGTCGGCTGCTGGAAATCGGGAGGCTGAAGGTAACTGGAAAAGGCATAGCCTGAATCAAGGGTTATGATAGTGAGAAATTCCCAGTGATGGGTATGTGTCTGAAAAATCCATGAAAGTATTCTAGAAGGGAAACAGCCACCTTTGGACATCTGTCATGTCCAGAAAGCATGAATGCCAGGTCACATCTGTCCCAGTCAACTTAGTTTTTCTTGTTTTGTACCTACTGTCTTTATCCCATACTGCAACTTTGGAAAGATCTAATATAGCAGCTATCAAGTGAGGGAGGTTATAAAGCAAGGAAGAAGCAACATTCTCATCTTCCCTACTAAAGTTGTCTCAGTCTAAGGTATTACTGAGTTCAGGGAGGAGAGGTTTTACGAGTTTTGATATTAATGAACTAGACATTTAACACACCCTCTACAAATCAAATATTGCTTATTTATTACTTGGAGCCCTGGTGGTGCAGTGGTTAAGAGCTATGCCTGCTATTGAAAAGGCTGGCAGTTTAAATCCACCAGCTGCTCCTTGGAAACCCTATGGGGCAGTTCTACTCAGTCCTATAGGGTCACTATGAGTCAGAATCGATTTGATGGCAATGGGTTTTAACTGCACAGACTATAAGAACTGTCTGTGATTTTATGTAGGGAAAGCAAAGAATTAGGTGAGAGAATGAATTTGAAAGAGCAGTTGTAAGAAAGTTGTTTACTGAAAGAGCTCTATGCAGTGAACTGATTACAAAGTTAGCAAAATAGATAAAGGACAAGTATTGTGCAGTACTCTGAATGCTTCCTCAATTACTATCTAAATACATCTTGTTGAAGGTATAGAACAGTGGTGGAGAAAGAAACACTTAAAAAAAAAAAAAAGCAGATTTATTCACAGTTTGATGTAGAATTCTGAATTTCTATAATTTTCCCCCTGTCTTTAGAGATTAGTGGATGAGTGGTAGCTTGATCTATAAAAGCACACATGGCATGGTTCACTTTCAAAAACTTGCCTTAAAGGGGATAACCACCTAGGAATGACAGGCAAGGGTGATAAACACTTACAGTAAAAAAAATAAATAAAGACAAATAGTTTAAGCAGAGGATCTTTGGTACTTATTGGAGATAGGATTTTGTAATCTTTATGGTTCCCACTGCATACACAGAGTACTCAAAAAACCGTCAAAAAGGCCCAAAGTCCATTAAATGGGGAACAGTCTTTTTAACAAATGGTGCTGGCAAAAATGGATGTCCATCTGTAAAAAAATGAAACAGGATCCACACCTCATACCACACACAAAAACTAATTCAAAATGGACCAAAGACCTAAATATAAAACCAAAAACTATAAAGATTATGGAAGATAAAATATGGTCAACACTAGGGGCCCTAATATACAGCATAAACAGGATAAAAATCATAACTAACAGCACACAAACACCAGAAGATAAGCTAGATAACTGGGATCTTCTAAAAATTAAACACTATGCTCATCAAAATCCAACACCTCTACAGCAATAAGACAAATAATCCAATTAAAAAATTGGCAAAGGATATGAACAGTCACTTCACCAAAGAAGACATTCAGGCAACTAACAGACACATGAGGAAACACTCATAATCACTAGCCATCAGAGAAACGCAAATCAAAACTACAATGAGATACTATCTCACCCCAACATTACTGGCACAAATTAAAA
Organism: Dugong dugon; assembly: GCA_030035585.1. Classification (NCBI taxonomy): domain Eukaryota; kingdom Metazoa; phylum Chordata; class Mammalia; order Sirenia; family Dugongidae; genus Dugong; species Dugong dugon. Next base: position 14,717,738 of record CM057479.1, read on the forward strand.
AAAAAACCAGAAAATAAATGTTGGAGACGCTGCAGGGAGATTGAAACTGTTATACACTGCTGGTGGGAATGCAAAGTGGTCCAACCATTTTGGAAAACGATATGGTGTTTCCTTAAAAAGCTAGAAATAGAAATACCATATGTTCCAGCAATCCCACTCCTTGAAATATATCCTAGAGAAATAAGAGCCATCGCACAAATATACATATGCACACTCATGTTCACTGCAGCATTGTTCACAATAGCAAAAAGACGGAAACAATCTAAGCGCCCATCAACAAATGAATGGATAAACAAACTATGGTACACACACACAACAGAATACTATGCACCGATAAAAGAACAATGATGAATCTGCGAAATATCTCATAACATGGATGAATCTTGAGAGCATTATGTTGAGTGAAATAAGTCAATCACAAAAAGACAAATAGTGTATGAGACCACTATTATAAAAACTCATGAAAAGGTTTATACACAGAAAAAAAACAATCTTTGATGGTTACGAGGGAGGGGAGAGTTGGAGAGGGAAAAACACTAACTAGACAATAGACAAGTGATAATTTTGGTGAAGGGTAAGACAGTACGCAATACTGGGGAAGTCAGTACAATCTGACCAAAGCAAAGTCACAGAAGCTTCATAAACACATCCAAACTCCCTGAAGGACCAAGTTACTGGGCTGAGGGCTGGGGAAGATGGTCTCGTGGGACATCTAGCTCAACTGGTATAACATAGTTTATAAAGAAAATGTTCTACATTCTACTTTGGTGAGTAGCATCTGGGGTCTTAAAAGCTTGTGAGTGGCCATCTAAGATACTCCACTGATCCTACCCCGTCTGGAGTGAAGGACAGTGAAGAAAACCAAAGACACAAGGGAAAGATTAGTCCAAAGGACTAATGGACCACAACTACCACAGCCTCCACCAGACTCAGTCCAGCACAACTAAATGGTGCCTGGCTACCCCAACTGACTGCTCTGACAGGGATCATAATAGAGGGTCCTGGACAGAGGTGGGGAAAAATGTAGAACAAAATTATAACTCATAAAAAAAGGCTAGACTTACTTATTGGCCTGACAAAGACTAGAGAAACCCTGAGAGTATGGCCCCCAGACACGCTTTTAATTCAGTACTGAAGTCCCTCCTGAGGTTCACCCTTTAGCCAAAGATTAGACAAACCCTATAAAACAAACAATAATAACACACAGTTCAACCATGTATACGAGACTAAATGGGCACACCAGCCCAGAAGCAAGGACAAGAAGGCAAGAGAGAACAGGAAAGCGCTGACGCGTCACGGGGTTGGCAACCAACGTCACAAAACAACATGTGTATTAACTGTTTAATGAGAAACTAATCTGCTCTGTAAACTTTCACCTAAAGCACAAATTAAAAAAAACGAAACAAAACCCTCTGGGCGGGTTCGAACCACCAACCTTTCCACTAGTAGTCGAGTGCTCAGGGGAGAGGGTGGTAAGCTACGAAGAGGGAAGAAAAATGTGGCTGTTCAATAAGTAATGTTTGCATAATTGGTTATCTTTTTTTAAAAATAAAATAAAATTGGATCTCTACCTCATACCATACACAAAAATCAATCCCAGGTGGATTAAAGATTTAAATGTGCAAAGTACACCTTAAAAAGTTTAGAAGAAACATCACACCCACTAGGATGGCTAGAACCAAAAAGTCAGATAAAAAGTGTTGGGCATAACGTAGAAAAATTGGAATGGAACCCTCATACCACTGCTGGTGCTCAGGAAAATGGTCCTGCCGCTTTGGAAAACAGTATGGCAGTTCCTGAAATGGTTAAGCACAGAGTTACCATATGACCCAGCAATTCCACTCCAAGAAGAATGAAAACATATGTCCACACAGGAACTTGTACACGAATGTTCCAAGTCGCATTATTTGCAATAGTCAAAAGGTGGAAACAACTCAAACGTCCATCAATGGATGAATGGATAAACAAAATGTGGTATATACATATAACGGAATACTACTTGGTCATAAAAAGGAATGAAGTACTGATATATGCTACAACATGGATGAACCATGAAAACATTATGCTGAAAGAAGTCAGCCACAAAAGATCACATAGTGTATGATTCCATTCATATGAAAGTCCAGAACAGGGAAATCTATAAAGATAGAAAATACGTTAATCGTTGCTCAGGGGCAGGGGCTTACTGGTACAGTAGCTAAAAGGTACAGGTACTTTCTTTTTGAAGGAATAAAAAAATGTTCTAGAACAGACTGGTGATTGTTGCACATATCTGTGCATATATAAAGAAAACATTAAACTGTACACTTCAAATGGGTGAATTGTATGGCATGTGAATTATATCTCAATAAAGATGTTAAAAAATCAGAACTGAAGATTAAAATTGGTTTTTAGGTTTAAAAGAAAATATAGGCAATTATCTTTATGAACAGGAGCCCTGGTTAAGCACTCAGATGCTAACTAAAAGATTGGCAATTCGAATGTTCCAGCTGTTCCACAGAAGAAAGATGTGGCAGTCTGCTTCCATAAAGATTACAACCTTGAAAATCCTGTGGGGCAGTTCTACTCTGTCCTACAGAGTTGCTGTGAGTTGGAATCAACTTGAGAGCAGTGGACTTGGTTTTTGGTTTTATCTTTATGAGCTTGGGAATAAAAAGAGATTATTTAAACAAATACTAAATATACAAACCATAACGGAAAAGATTGAAAACTCTGACATTAAATCCCTGATTTAAAACTTCACCTGGATAACTTAAAATGTTAAAAGAACAAGCTTCGAACTGGGAAAAGTTATTTGTAACACATATAACTAATTAACTAACAGAAGATCAGGATCCAAAACACATGAAGAACTTTTATGAAAGAAAAAGGCAAACAATCTAAGAGAAAAATGGACAAAAGACATGAACAGATATTTTGCAGAAGATAAAATAGGATGGTCAATATATACATACGTATTTAAAATATTCATTGTCATTACTAATCAGGGAAATGCACATTAAAACCACAAAGATATACCATTTCAATCTACCTGCCCAGAAAAAATTAAGTAGTCTGGGAATATCAAGTGTTGACTAGGATATGAAGCAAAACTGTTAAGGGCAGATTCCTAGGTTCAAATTCTGGCTCTTCTGTTTACTAGAAAAATGCCATGGGCATGTGATTCAGCATCTACAAGTCTCAGTTTCCCAAGTAGGAAAATGAGGAATAACATCGGTGCATACCTTACTGGACTGTTGTGAGAATTAAATAAATTAATACACATAAAGTGGTAGGTTAGCGTCTGACATGGTAAGTATGCAATAAGATTAGCTTATTATTCATATTATTAATCTCATCAACATTATCATCACTACTAGTGGACACGTAAATTGGTACAGCCACGTAAGGAAGACCATTTGACATTAACATGTAGGATTAAAGATGCATAGTCCCTACAACCAAGCCATTCTACTCCTATGTATATGCCCAAGAGAAACTCTTGCTTTAAGAGGAAGCATGTAGTAGAACGTCCACAGAAGCATTGTTTGTGAGAGCAAAATAATAAAAACAACACAAATGTCTGTATAGGAAGAATAAATAAATAAATGCTGGCATATTAGTACGATGTAATAAAATATACATGGAAATAAACTAAAGCCGTGTGCATCAACATGGATGAATCTCAGAAATATTATATTGGAAGGGCAACCCACAGAAGAATATATAGAGGGTACCAATTTACATAAAGTTCAAAAACGTGCTTACGGAGTACTAAGTTTTGGTTTGCGGTAATAGAAAAATCGAGTTGATTTAGGGCTGCTATTATTGGAAGTGATGTCAATAAGTTGCACACCTGCAAATAGCTGAATTGGCAAAAGCTGTGCGATAGATACCTGTAAAATAACAAAAACCAACATACATAAAAGAGTAGCTGCCGGGGCTGCTTATGTACAACCAAACACCTCATGGGATTTGGTTCCTTGATTTCAAAGTTTAGGGTCATGTTTTCATGGGACATCTCAGTTAACTGGCCTAATAACATGTTTAGTGCTTCTGTTCGACCTCCCAGTTGGTTGCATAGTGCCTGGGGTCTTAAAAGCTTGCAAGCAACCATGTAAGGCACAACAATTGGTTTGCATTCACCTGGAGCAGGAGAGGAAGAAGGAGAGTCAGGAATAGGAAGAGGAAATGGCATGTGTGGCTAACTGCCTCCATGAAAAACTGCCTCCTTTACCATGAAACCAGAAGAACCGGATGGTGCCCAGCTACCGTTACTGAATGTTTTGATCAAAGATTTCACAGAAGGATCCTGATCAAAAAGGGGAAAATGCAGAACAGACTTTCAAATTCTCATGGAATCCAGACTTTCTAGAGCCATGAAGGCTGAATATGCCCCTGAAACTATTGCGCTGAGATAATCTTTAAACTTTAAACCAAAAATATCCCCTAAAGTCTTCTTAAAACGAAGCAACAGTCTAGCTTAACTAGTACAAAATGTTTGCCTTGAGCATTATGCTCTTTTAAGATCTTTCTATATGAAGTCAAATTGACAACAGTAACTCAAAAGATTAGACAGGAACCTTAGGGGGCAGTGAGTTTACGCTAATGGGGAAAGAACTCAGAAAGGGAGGGTGAGAATGGTTGCACAACTGGAAGAATGTAATCAACGTCACTGAATTATACATGTAGAAACTGTTGAATTGGTGTATGTTCTGCTGTGTACAGTCTCAACAACAAAAATAATAAATTATTTTTAAAAAGTTAAATGATATACTGTTTATAGTTTTATGGTATGTAAATATCCCAAAAAATGGCAAAGCAATGATAAATAAAAAAATTGGAAAGGTGAGCAGGGAGGGAGAGGATTTAATGAAGAAAGATTTAATCAAGGAAGAGCACAGAATACTGGTAGTTTTTTAAAATCTAAATGGTGAATAAACAGATTTGTGTGTTATTCTTTAGCTTTTACATAGATGTAATATATACATTTTGTGTAAGTAAATATTTAATAATAAAAAGTTTAAATCTACACTCAAAATCCAGGGGGTGGGGTGGCAGGGTACAGCAGTTATTACCGTAAAGTCACTTGAAAAATATTGGAAGTAATATTCACTCCACAGTTCTCTGAATTTACCATGAACGAGTGAAAAGACAAGTCCAACCAAAAATCACAAAATAGTATTTCTATAACTTACAAAGTTTTGTAACTATTTGCTTGGAGGGGCTGAGTTGAAACTCTTAAAAGAATGCTGCTCAGCAAGATGGCATAGAGAAGAAAGGAGTTAAGGAGAAACTTTTGAGATCTGCCTGTGCTTAAGGGCAGGCGGAAGAAAAACCAACAAAGAATACCGTGAAGCAACCAGTACTCCTCCTGTTGTTCTTCCAAACCCTTCATCACACAATGCTCCTCATCCTCACTGCTGCTAATATTGTCCAGGCAAATGATTTTTCACCTCCATTACTCTAACATCCTCCCAGTTTGTCTCTTTGCCTGTAATCTCATTCTTCTTCAACCTGCTCTCCACAATGCAACCAAAGAAAACCTCTTTCTACACTACAATTCTGTTCACATCATCGCTTCCTCACTTAAAACTTTTCCATGGATTTCCATTGTGGCACACTGGTTATGCGTTCAGCTGCTAACCAACAGGTCAACAGTTCGAATCTACCAGCCACTCCTCGGAAACCTGATGGGACAGTTCCACTCTGTCCCATAGGGTCGCTATGAGTTGGAATTGACGCAACGGCAACGGTTTTGGTTTATTTGGTAAGATTAAAGAACAGTCCATGCTATATAATATATATAACAGGGTTTCAAATGACTTGGCTCTAGCTAATTCTCTGATCGCAAAGGTTTAAAGCAGTGGTTCTCGAACTGTACTCTCCCTCGCAGACTGGCAGTATCAACATTACCTGGGAATGTGTAAGAAATGCAGACCTACCCCAGACCTACTAAATCAGAGTTCTAGGGATGGATCCCAACAATTGGATGGATCCCTTCCAACTGATTTTAGTTTTTAACAAGGCTTCCAGTTAATTCTAAATCAGACTAAATTTTGAGCATCACTCATTTAAAACATGAATGAGAGGTAAATTATTATTTGAAGAAGGCTGACAAGGAAAATTGGAAAGTACTATAACACAGTAATTAAACGCACAAATTTTGGGGTCAGACTGATAGAGTTCAAATTTCTGCTTAATTTTTCTAGCTTTGTAATCCTAAGGAAGTTACTTAGCTTACCTCAGTATAGTATAATGCTTAAGAACATAGATCCTAGAGCAAGATTGCTTGGATTTAAATCTGATTCTACCGCCCACTAGCTGTGTTACTTGAACAAGTCACTTACTTTCTCTAACTCTCAGCTTCCTCCGTTATAAAACCAAAACACCAAACAAGTCGATTCCAATTCATGGTAGACCCCATGGGTGTCAGAGGAGAACTGTGCTCCATAGGGTTTTCAATGGCTCCACAGGGTTTTCAAAAGTAGGCCGCCAGGTTTTTCTTCTGAGGTGCCTCTGGGTGGACTCAAACAACCAACCTTTCAGTTAGTAGCCAAACGTGTTAACCTTTTGCACCATCCAGGGACTCCTCATCATTTACAAAAGGGGATTAATAATAGTACCTAGTTCATATAGTTGTTGTGAAGATTAAATGAGTTAATAGATGTACTATGCTAAGTATCAGACACACAGTAAGCACTATGTAAACATTCTTCTTATTATACAGGGAAACCAGTGAGAGTTGGAGCTTGGCGGGACCACCTTGTTTTTCGGAGTCTCACAAGTCTTCTGCCTTTAACAGGGTGCAGTCTTACCACTTTTCTTTCAGTCTCTATTAGTGGAAAATACTTTAGTTTTCCTTCTCTGACAAGTTTCCACCTTACACACTTTTCGTCTTTCACAGGTTTTATTGTAATTGTTATTAATTTCACTGGGAGTACATGATATTTTGGAGACAAAAAGAAATGCTAATGCCCACAGAAAGCAAATAAAATTCTCTTGCTCTGGCAAGGAGGAACTTCCTTCACCTTTTTAACGTAAATGACTTTATATTCAGCATGCCATTTTACTTTACTGAAAGAGTTTATTTTCTTCCAATTAGAAGACACTTAAAGCAGAGCAATGACTTCTTCCAAAGAGTCAAGGGATCTACCTTTAAGAATTAATTTATTTCACATAAATTAATACCTTCTTCCAGCAAAAAACTTACACGGTTCAAAAGGAATTTCCTGAACATTATACTTGAGACAAGGGAGAAGCTCAGTATGATTAGTCAGAACAAGGCCAGGGGCCAACTGCAGAACAGACCATCAATTGTTCAAATGCAAGTTGAAGTTGAAGCTGAAAAAATTAAAACAAGTTCACAAGAGCCAAAGTATGACCTTGAATATATCCCAACTGAATTTGCAGACCATCTCAAGAAAAGGTTTGATGCATTGCACAGTAATGACCGAAGATCAGGCAAGTTGAGGGAAGACACCAAGGGCATTATACATGAGGAAAGCAAGAGGTCACTAAAAAGACAGGAGGGAAAGAAAAGACCAAAATGGATATCAGAAGAGACTCTGAAACTTGCTCTTGAATGTAGAGTAGTTAAAGTGAATGGAAGAAATGATGAAGTAAAAGGACTGAACAGATTTCAAAGGGTGGCTCGAGAAGACAAAGTAAAATATTATAATGAAATGTGCAAAGACCTGGGTTAGAAAACCAAAAGGGAAGAACACCCTGGGCATTTCTCAAGCTGAAGAACTGAAGAAAAAATTCAAGCCTCAAGTTGCAACACTGAATAATTCTATGGACAAAACACTGAACGACACAAGAAGCATCAAAAGAAGATGCCAGGAATACACAGAGTCACTGTAGCAAAAACATTTGGTTGACGTTCAGCCATTTCAGGAGGTAAAATATGCTCAAGAACTGAAAGTACCGAAGAAGTCCAAGTTGCACTGAAGGCATTAGCAAAAAACAGGGCTCCAGGAATTGACAGAATATCAACTGAGATGTTTCAACAAATGGATGCAAGGCTGGAAGTGCTTACTCGTCTATGCCAAGGAGTTTGGAAGACAGCTACCTGGCCAACTGAGTAGAAGAGATTCATATCTGTGCCCATTCCAAAGAAAGGTGATCCAGAAGAATGCATAAATTATCGAACAATATCATTAATACCACACACAAGCAAAATTTTGCTAAAGATAATTCAAAAACAGTTGCAGCAGTACATTGACAGGGAACTGCCAGAAATTCAAGCCAGATTCTGAAGAGGACATGGAACAAGGGATATCACTGCTGATGTCAGATGGATCCTGGCTGAAAGCAGAGAATACCAGAAACATGTTTACCTGTGTTTTATGGACTATGCAAAGACATTTGACTATGTGGATCATAACAAATTATGGATAACATTGCAAAGAGTGGGAATTCCAGAAGACTTAATCGTGCTCATGAGGAACCTGTACACAGATCAAGAGGCAGTTGTTTGGACAGAACAAGGGGATACTGTGTAGTTTAAAATCAGGAAAGGTGTGCATCAGGGTTGTGTCCTTTCACCATACTTCCTCAATCTGTATGCTGAGCAAATAATCCGAGAAGGTTTACTATATGAAGAAGAATACAGCATAAGGATTGGAGGGTGACACAATCTTCTTGCTGAAAATGAAGAGGACTTGAAGTAGTTACTGGTGAAGATTAAAGACTACAGCCTTCAGTATGGATTACACCTCAACATAAAGAAAAAAAAAAAAAATCCTTACAACTGGACCAATAAGCAACATCATGATAAATGGAAAAAGACTGAAGTTGTCAGAGATTTCATTTTACCTGGATTAACAATCAACACCCCTGGAAAGCAGAAGTCAAGAAACGAAGCAACATACTGCATTGGGCAAATCTGCTGCAAAAGACTTCTTTCAAGTGTTAAAAAGCAAAGATGTCACTTTGAGGACTAAGGTGCATCTGACCCAAGCCATGATATTCTCAACTGCCTCGTATGGATGTGAAAGCTGAACAATGAAAAAGGAAGACTGAAGAAAAATTGATGCCTTTGAATCATGGTGTTGGCATATAATTTGAATATACCATGGACTGCCAGAAGAACGAATAAATCTGTCTTGGAAGAAGTAAAGCCATAATGCTCTTCAGAACAGAGGATGGCGAGACTACGTCTCATGTACTTTGGACATATTATCAGGAGCGACCACTCCCTGGAGAAAGACATCATGCTTGGTAAAGGAGCGTGTAAGCAAAAAAGAAGACCCTCAACGAGATGGACTGACACAGTGGCTGCAACAATGGGCTCAAACATAGCGACGATTGTGAGGATAGCGCATGACCAGGCAGTGTTTTGTTCAGTTGTAGACAGGGTCGCTATGAGTAGGAACTGACTCGACCGCACCTTACAACAACAACATACCTGTGTCAGGAAAAATACTTCTAGGGGTTATTCTAAATATATATTCAGCGTTAATTTCACTATAAACTCTACATGTAAAAATGTCATCAAGACAACTATCTATATAGTCATTGAAAAGGATGCTAAAAATACCAGGATGCAAAAATTTACATAATAGGACTTTGTTTAGTTTTTCTCTCTACTCACTACAGAGAGGTCGTATTATGATGCCCCAAATGAAAACCCATGAATGCCTGAACCATAGCAAATTCAGTGCAGAGTACAATCTATTGAACATAAACAAATGTAGCAAAGCCATGTTTTTTGAAGGTATAATAATAAATGAATATAAGAGATATGAAATTATGCAGGTACTTTTCTTTCAAGGGTCCCAAAGTGCTGTACCCCATAGTTTAAGTTTATATAGTTATGAAGATAGAAAACTTGAAATACGACCGGGACTAAGAATATGAAACAACATATGAGGAACAAATCACAAAACCACTGTGAAAATATGGGGCTCATTACTGAGAGTTCAACCAGAGATAATATACCAGTTTAATCTGACTTGAAAATCAGGTCACTCATCAAATCTTTACTGGGGGATTCTAGAATCCTCTGCCCCATAGTTTCAAACAGAGGTACATGAATTTGGTAAAGAGTGGTTTTCGTCTGTGATTCTCTTGATTTCTCCAGGTTTTAAAAAACAGCACTTATGTAGAATCAAGTAAAGAGAATTCAAAAACATTTTCATAAAAAAAAAAAAAGAACAAGCATTAATGCTATGGGGCTTTATGATTCTCATTTGTATGTGGTATCACACATTCCTTTTTGTTTTTTCTTGGCACCCTAAACCTCAGCTATGAGGTGAGGTGAAGGAATTTTGGCAGAATCTCTGGTCATAATTTTCTACTTTAAAATGGAGGTCACTGATTATAAAGAACATTCTACTAACTCTGGATTTCAAGGCATCTCCTCAATGCAAGAAATTTTGTACTGGGGGAAAATGGAAGGTTAATAAAGTAAGATTACTGAATTTTTAAAAGGTATCATCAGTGTGTCACCCTGAAGGACTCGCGTTTTGGCTGACCTAAAAGACTACACAAGAGAGTAGAAAAGGAAGGTAATTCAGTAACTAAAAACCCACTCTGCCAAAGGAACTGCTCATCTTCTCCTGCTTTTAGAAAAGCATGCAGGCTGCCTCATTTACAACAACGTGTTATACAGTGACCTTCCTAGACTGCCTGAGGAAAAGAAAAACGTAATTCCTCAGACTGAGAGAATTTAAGAGTTTCTCACACAGAAAAATGTTTTCAACTATAAAAAGTATAATATGAATAAAATACAGCCCTTCCCTACTATATCCCTACTATATCTGTAAATATTAACCACCTATGACCTGGTAAGGATTTTGAACTTACCTGTATAGTCCTCTGAGTACCATCAACGTTGACAGACAGTAAGGGCGAAGCCAGGTTCCACGTACTGGTCACATTTAGTTTCGATCCATCAACTTCCACCTGTTGTGACACCAAATAAGACTGTTACCATAAAGAAAGACAGAAAACTGATCTCAAGTTCACTGCTGCATACAGAGCAGCAGCCATTTTAAACAGATGGCTCCCAAACAACCTGTCATGTTTACTGCTCCAGCCATGAAAGACAGGGTCCAACAACAGAGTCTTCTTAGTCATCTCTGGGGAGAGGTGAAGGACCTGTGAACAGCTGCCTCTGGGACTGAGGCTTCAAGTAATTCTCAGTAAGTAACAAACAGCCTTCTAACTCTAAACCTATCTGGACATGCTACATTTACTGCAATTAGACAAGTAATGCATATAAATTCCAGTGACACTTTGCAACCCACACAACAGGGCTTGCATATGATATCCTCTCCAAGGACCAAAGAAGAACTTTTTTGTGTGTTAATTTTAATGAAGGACTATGCATTGTTATCTTAATTAAACAGAAGCTTTAATTAGGCAAAATTCTTTGGTTTTGAACATCCAAAGTCCATTCAAACTTTGCAAGTTCTGTCATATTTCTGTCGATCATAAATGACTAATTTGATGAAGTCATCAACCACGGAGATGTCAAAAAAAACCCATAATCATTTAAAGCAGAGATATTCTTAGGAGAAATAATTTAACTTTTAAATAAATAATATAAAAGTAATTGAAAGAAAAAAATAAAAGCTAATTTAACATAAAAGTAGTATTAATTATTTCTTCCTGTTCACTCCGATTAGTATTCCCTAACTCTTAAATATGACAGAAAGGAAGAAATTACATTATTATTTTAAGTCTATAATAGACAGCCTAGCAAACCGATAGTTAAAAGTTTGTTCAAGTTTCATAATAAATGTGTAGCAGAGTCAAGATGTATGATCCCTAAAAATCACCCCATTATTACTTAACTCTTGTAAAAGACAATCATTCATTAAAATAAAAGATATAGACTTATAGTGCTTAGAAGTATATATGTATATGTTTGAATACGTATTTATGTGTATATATTTTCCCCTATAATGTGACCATAAAGTTTAGAAACAAAGATGGGTTATTGGCTATGTAATAATTATCGGTAGGACATACACCATGTGTTCATTTGTGTTTCTGGATTTCCTGATTCCCTATATATATGGTAATTATTTAGTAATTAACCAGATTAGTTGCTGTTGATCAGCTCTGACAAATGGCGACTCCATGTGTGTCACAGTAGAACTGTGCTCCACAGGGTTTTCAGTGGCTGGTTTTTCAGAAGTAGATCACCAGTCCTTTCTTCTGCGGCACCTCTGGGTGGACTTAAACCCCCAACCTTTCAGTTAATAGCCAAGTGAGTTTATCTTTTGTACCACCCAGGAACTGCATTCAGTAATCAGGAAGAAAGAACACTGGCTTTGGAATCACACTGACTTGGACCTCACTTGACATTGTGGATTACTAAATTGAGGTTATTTACTAAGCTGGAGTTATTTAAACTCTCTGAGTTTAAGTGTTCAAACTATAATATAGTTAAAAAAAAATCTAGTAACATGAGACTAAATGGGCAGCTTCTGTCCGGAGGTGAGATGGGAAGGCAGGGAGGGCTAGGAACTGGTTAAACAGACATGGGAAATCAGGGGTGGAAAGGAGGAGTGTGCTGTCACAGTTATGGGGAGAGCAATTAGGGTCACATAACAATGTGTGTATAAATTATTGTATAAGAGACTAACTTGAAAATGTAAACTTTCACTTAAACTACAACAATAAACAACAACAACAAAAAGAAATAACGACACTCCCACAGGATGCCAAAAAAAAAAAAATCTAGTAGCTTGCTGTAAAGATTAAGTTAACATATGAACATCTCTACTGATACTCTTGTCATGGTAGGTCTTAAATTGTTTTCTTCTTTCTTCCTTCCTCTGCTGATTTTATTACACTTCACAGAGTTTTAAAATAAGGTCAAATAGTCATACTACTTCATAAATTATTTACTATTAAAGCACGACACAGTAAAGAGCCAAGAAGCAGAAAGCTACAGTTTTGATTAAAGCAGCAGGAATATACTTTAAAATTATTCTATTTAACTGCCCCAAATTAAATATTCTCGTATGTAATGAAACATTTCCTAGAAAAGCTCTCAGTATTAGCTTTGAAATTAAGCAAAGTGAGGTCTGAAATTGCTTCTAAATTTAAAACGTTAAGAAAGCTCAATGATCAATTTTCAAGGCTTTGTTCTATTTATTAAAAGAAGAAAGTTAGAGCCTATAAATACTTTTGAATGATAATAATTTAAAATTTGTATTTGACATTAATTTCAAATCAACAGGAATGACAGAATGAACCTCTAATTGCCATCTATACTGTGTATGAGGAGGAACTGAGAAAAAAGTCCATTTACTGAAATCATATTAGAGAAGGAACTGATTTACTACAACCCGAGATAATTCAATTCCATTAAATACAGTTGATGCAAACTTATTTGCTTCCTCCACCTCACCTCAGTACAGAGTTTCCATTTCTAGTTTACTAATTTAATGGTACTCTGTCTTATCTAGAAGCAGTTTCAAATTCTCTTTTGGAAGGAATTGAAAAATGAATAAATTCAAATAAAAAAATCAAGCTTCTCATTAAAAAATGGAAGAGGAATCATGCAAAATAATAAGAACCATAATGAGATATCACTTCACACACACACTAGGGTGTCTATAATCAAAAAGACAGGTAATAACAAATGTTGGTGAGGATGTGGAGAAGTTGAATTCTCACACATTTCGGGCAAAAGTGGAAAACGTTGCAGCCTCTTTTTTTTTTAATTTTGATTTTTAGTGTACTTTAGATGAACGTTTACAGAACAAGTAGTTTCTCACCAAACTGTTAGTACACATATTGTTTTATGACAATGGTTAACAACTCCACGACATGTCAACACTCTCCCTTCTCAACCTTGGGTTCCCTACTGCCAGCTTTCCTGTCACCTCCTGCCTTCTAGTCCTTGTCCCTGGACTGTTGTGCCCCATTTGTCTCATTTTGTTTTACAGGGCTGTCTAATCTTTGGCTGAACCGTGAAACTCGGGAGTGACTTCATTACTGAGCTAAAAGGGTATCCGGAGGCCATACTCTCAGGGTTTCTCCAGTCTTTGTCAGGCCAGTAAGTCTGGTCTTTTTTTGTGAGTTAGAATTTTGTTCTACATTTTTCTCCAGCTCTGTCTGGGACCCTCTGTAGTAATCCCTGTCAGAGTAGTCAGTGGTGGTAGCTGGGCACCATCTAGTTGTACTGGACTCAGGCTGGTGAAAGTCGTGGTGGTTGCGGTCCATTAGTCCTTTGGACTAATCTTTCCCTTATACCTTGTTTTCTTCATTCTCCCTTGCTCCAGAAGGGGTGAGACCAGTGGAGTATCTGAGACGGGCTCCAGAAGGGGTGAGACCAGTGGAGCATCTTAGATGGCTGCTCACAGACTTTTAAGACCTCAGACGCTACTCATCTAGGTAGAGCGTAGAACATTTTCTTTATAAACTGTGTTATGCCAATTAAGCTAGATGTTTCCCGAGACCATGGTCCCCACAGCCCTCCACCCAGCAATTCGTTCCCTCAGGGAGTTCGGATGTGTGTATCGAGTTTCCATGACCTTTCCTTGTACAAGTTGTGCTGGCTTCCCCAGTATTGTGTACTGTCTTAACCTTCACCAAAGTTACCACTTACCTACTGTCTATTTAGTATTCCCCCCCACCCCTCCCATCCTTTGTAACCAACAAAGATTGTTTCTTTTTGTGTGTAAGTTTTTTTGTGCGTTTTTATAGTAGTGGTCTCATACAGTATTTGTCCTTCTGTGACTGACTTATTTCACTCAGCATAATGTCCTCCAGTTTCATCCATATTAAGAGATGCTTCACAGATTCATCATTGTTCTTTATTGTTGCATAATAGTCCATTGTATGTATGTACCATAGTTGGTTTATCTGTTCATCTGTTGATGATCATCCAGGTTGTTCCCAGCTTTTTCTATTGTGAACAACGCTGCAATGAACATGGGTGTACATATGTCTATTCATGTGATGGCTCTTACTTCTCTAGGATATATTCCTGGGAGTGGGATTGCAGGATCATATGGTATTTCTATTTCTAGCTTTCTAAGGAAGCGCCATATCATTGTCCAAAACGGTGGTATCATTTTACATTCCCACCAGCAGTGCATAAGAGTTCTGATCTCCACGCAGCCTCTCCAACATTTGTTATTTCCAGTTTTTTTTTTTATTTCTCACCAGTAATGGCGGGTTTAGATGGTATCTCATTGTGGTGTTAATTTGCATTTCTCTAACAGCTAGTGATGGCAAGCATTTCCTCATCTGTCTGCTGGCCACTTGAATGTCTTCTTTGGTAAAGTGTCTGTTCATTTCCTTTACCGATTTTTTAATTGAATTATTTGTCTTTTTGTCGTAGAGGTGTGGATTTTCATGTAGATTTTAGAGATTAGACCTTTGTCTGACTTGTAATGCCCAAAAATATTTTTCTAGTCTGTAGGTTCTCTTTTTACTCTTTTGGTGAAGTCTTTTGACGAGGATAAGTGTTTGATTTTTAGAAGATCCCAGTTATCTAGCATATCCTCTAGAGTTTGTGGGTTGCTGGTTATGGTTTGCATCCTGTTAATGCTGTGTATTAGGGCCTCTAGCATTGGTCCTATTTTTTTTTTCTATGAACTTTATAGTTTTTGGTTTTATATTTACATCTTTCATCCATTTTGAATTAGTTTTTGTATATGGTGTGAGGTATGGGTCCTGTTCACAATTTTTTTGCAGATGAACATCCAGTTTCTTTCTAGCACCATTTGTTAAAAACATAGTGTTTTCGCCATTTGATGCACTTTGGACTCTTGTCGAAGATCAGGTGACTGTAGGTGGATGGATTTACATCTAGGTTCTCAATTCTGTTCCACTGGTCAATGTATCTGTCATTGTACCAGTACCAGGGTGTTTTGACTACAAAAGCTGTATAGTAGGTTCTGAGGTCAGGTAATGTGTGTCCTCCTACTTTATTCTTCTTCAATAGTGCTTTACTTATCTGGGGCTTCTTCCCTTTCATATGAAGTTAATGATTAGTTTTTCCATCCCTTTAAAGAATGTTGTTGGTATTTGGATCGGGATTATGTTGTATTTGTAAATTGCTTTGGGTAGAATTGTCATTTTCACGTTGAATCTACCTATCCATGAGTATGGTATGTTTTTACATTTATATAGATCCCTTTGGGTTTCTTGCAGTAGTGTTTTGTAGTTTTCTTTGTATAGGTCTTTGACATCCCTAGTTAGATTTATTCCTAAGTATTTTATTTTTTTAGGGGCTATTATAAATCATATTGTTTTACTGACTTCCTTTTCATCGTTCTCTTTATTGGTGTATAGGAATCCAACTGATTTTTGTATGTTTATCTTGTATCCTGCTAGTCTGCTGAATCTTTCTATTAGTTCCAGTAGTTTTCTCACGGTGTCTTTAGGGTTTTCTACGTACAGTATCATCTGCAAACAAGGACAATTTAAGTTCATTACCAGTTTGGATGCCCTTTATTTCTTTTTCTTGCCTAACTGCTCTAGCTAGGACTTCCAGCACAATGTTAAATAGGAGTGGTGTTAAAGGGTACCCTTGTCTTGTTTCTGTTCTCAAGGGGAATGTTTTCAGCCTCTCTCCATTAAGAATGATGTTGGCCATTGGCTTTGCATAGATGCCCTTTATTATGTTGAGAAATTTCCCTTCTGTATCTATTTTATTGAGAGTTTTTATCAGGAATGGGTGTTGGATTTTGCTGAATGCCTTTTCTGCATCAATTGAGATGATCATGTGATTCTTTTCTTTCCTTTTATTTATGTGGTAGATTACGTTGATTGATTTTCTAATGTTGAACCATCCTTGCTTACCTGGTATGAATCCTACTTGGTTGTGGTGTATTATTTTTTTGATATGATGCTGAATTCTATCGGCTAGAATTTTGTTGAGAATTTTTGCATCTATATTCATGAGAGATATTGGACCGTAATTTTTTTTGTGGTGTCTTTTCCTGGTTTTGGTATCAGTGTTATGCTGGCTTCATAGAATGCATTTGGAAGTGTTGCTTCCTTTTCTATGTTCTGAAATAGTTTGAGTAGTACCAGTATAAGCTCTTCTCTGAATGTTTGGCAGAATTCTCCAGTGAAGCCATCTGGGCCAGGGCCTTTTTGTTTTGGTTGGGAGTTTTTTTTATTACCTTTTCAATCTCTTCTCTTGTTATGGGTCTGTTCAGATTTTCAACATCACTTTGTGTTAGTTTGGGTAGGTAGTGCGTTTCTTGAAGTTTATCCATTTCCTCTAGATTTTCAAATTTGTTGGAGTATAGTTTTTCATAATACTCTGTTATGATCCTTTTTATTTCTGTTGGGTCTCTTGTAATGTTCCCCATTTCATTTCTTATTTGGGTTATTTGCATCCTCTCCTGTTTTCTTTTGTCAGTCTGGCCAGTGGTTTGTCGATTTTGTTGATCCTTTCAAAGAACCAACTTTTGGTTTTGTTGATTCTTTCTATTGTTTTTCTATTCTCTATTTCTGCTCTGATCTTTATTATTTCCTTTCTTCTGGTAGCTGTGGGCTTTTTTTGCTGTTCTCCTTCCGTTTGTTTGAGTTTTGTAGATAATGTTTTGATTTTGTCCCTTTTGTCTTTTTTGATGTGTGCATCTATTGGTATAAATTGTCCTCTGAGGACTGCCTTTGGTGTGTCCCAAAGGTTTTGGTATGATTTGTTTTCATTCTCGTTTGATTCTAGGAATTTTTTGATTCCATCTCTGATTTCGTCTATTACCCAGTGGTTTGTAAGCAGGATGTTATTCAGTTTCCATGTAATTGATTTTTTTCCCTTGCTCCTCCTGTTGTTAATTTCTATCTTAATGGCATTGTGGTCAGAGAAGATACTTTGTATTATCTCAACGTTTTGGATCTTGTTGAGGATTGCCCTGTGGCCTAAGTTGTGGTCTACTCTGGAGAACATTCCATGTGCATTGGAAAAGAGTTTTTACTTTGTAGCTGTTGGGTGTAGTGTTCTATATATGTCTATGAAGTCAAGTTGGCTGATTGTGCCCTTTAGGTCTTCTGTATCTCTGCTGAGTTTCTTTCTAGATGTTCTGTCCTTTACTGAGAGTGGTGTGTTGACATTTCCTACTATTATTGTGGAACTGTCAGTTTTTCTTTTCAGTGCTGTTAGAGTTTGTTTTATGTATTTTGGAGCCCTGTTATTGGGTGCATAGATATTTATTATGGTTTTGTCTTCATGATGGATCGTCCCCTTAATCATTATATAGTGTTCTTCTTTGTCTTTTATGATGGATTTTGTTTTAAATTCTATGTTATTTGACATTAGCATTGCCATTCCTGCTCTTTTTTGGTGGCTGTTTGCTTGATATATTTTCATCCCTTAATTTTTAATAAATTTATGTTTTTGTTTCTAAGGTGTGTCTCTTGTAGACAGCACATTGATGGATCCTGTTTTTTTATCCATTCTGTCACTCTCCATCTGTTTATGGGTGCATTTAGACCATTTACATTCACTGTAATTATCGATAGGTATGAGTTCACTGCTGTCATTTTGTAGTGCTTTTTTTTTGTGGTGCTGATGTTTTCTTTATTCCTCTTACTCTCCTGTGCTGAATTCCTTTTGTTTGTTGATTTTTTTCATTTCTTTTGTTTTTGTAGATTTTGTTTTTACTGAGACTTTATGTTTTTCTTCTTTATTTTGATGAGTAGGTTTGTTAACTCTCTTTGTGGTTACCCTGAAATTTACCCTTATCTCTCTATGTTTGAACCAGTCTGTTATTACTTGGTTTGGTTTAGTATGGGTAGAAGAAGCCTCTACAATGTCTTCAGAAGCCAAATAGGACGAATCATTACTCAGCAGTCACCAGACAAGATTGCTTGCAGAAAAGACTTAAAAGGATAGTGTGTGTGTGCAGGGCGGGTGGTCCCTCCTCTTCACCTTCACAGTTATGAGGTTAAGTCTGACCACCATTCCCAGTTGGCTCCCACTCACATGTGCCCAGACTCCATCTTGGTGGAAGCTGAGAGTAGGGGAAGAAATCTGAAATATTATATTACCTGAAAGAGGCTGTTTAAACCAAAACAGTCTACCAAAACAAACAAAAAAAAAAACTCATTGCTGCTGAGTCGATTCCAACTCATAGCGACCCTATAGGTCTTAAAGAGCAGAACTGCCCCAAGGGTTTCCAAGGAGCGGCTGGTAGAGTTGAACTGCTGACTTTTTGGTTATCAGACTGAGCTCCTAACCAGTTGGCCACCAGGGCTCCAAAAGAGGTTAAGATCCTGCTTATTTGCAAATTTTTCTTCCCCCTTTCCCATACTAAAGGTAGAGAACTTATGAGGAAGATGATATATGATAGAAAATTTAAATAACTGTATTTTTCTTGTACACCTGATAGGTAATATGTACAAATTTGGAACTTCACTACATAACTGAAGCAAGAAAGCTATCATAACTCTAAATCAGAAACTATGAAGCACACCTGGAAGTTTTAAATACTGAAAGTCATCATATGTTTTCTTCGACCTCAAGCAGGAAACAGATTTCTCCATAACTCTGAACAGTACATGTACTGACTCTATTAATGCTATCATTAGATGAATGAAATGTAGGTCTAAGTGTAAGCCATAGGAGAGGCAGGAAACGTCTCTCTGAACCACAGTTTAACACCATAGAAAGGTACGGGTAGACAGAACTGAAGAATTATTATTATTATGCCATGTGTATTGTTTATACCTACTTCTTTAGCCAAGGGAGACTTAAGGAGCAGATGTAGAGTTGTGGTGGTATTTCACTAATACAGTACAGAGAACCTGAGATGAAGAACTATCCTGCCTTTTCACTGCACAAAAATGAGAAGAACTGAGCCCTTGGGTAAAGGAAATAACAGATTTGGTGAGAGGGTATTCAGGTAACAAGCCCAAGGGGAAGCTGCAACCTTGCCCATGCTTATAACTCAACTTTACTCCCTATTAAAACATAAACAATAATCAAAAAACAACGAATACTAGATCTTGCATAAAATGTACAAATATATTTTTATAAAGAGAAAAGGTTAAGTTAAGAGCATAAAACCCAGGAATAATTACTCAAGGAAACACAGAAAGAGTTCAGATAAATAATTCTCCAAAGCAAAGTCTCAAAGGCAACTGTAGGAAATATGACCGCTCTTTAAAAAAAAAAAAAAAAAAAAAAGAACTCAAAGAAGAAAAACAAAGGTTCAAAGGAGAGATTATAAAACAACAGAAGCAAATGAAAATCAAGCTGGTAGAACTCAGAAAAAAATGAAGAGAAAAATAACATTACAGAGAATAAAGCCACATTAAGAAGCAACCAAAAACAGAATAAATGTGACTAAAGGAAAAAAAAAAAAAAAAAAAAGACAAGGACATGAGAATATGCTTTAAGAAATCATACAAAACAAAATGGAAAACACCAACAAAATAAAAACAATTTACAGGGAAGACAATAGACATGAAGGAGAGAGAAATAAAATCCAAAGAATGCATAATACTCTTCTTCAGAAAGACTTAACGAGTAAAAATAATAAATTCAAAGATACGAGAGGATAAACATTTTCAAATTAAAGACTTGAATTTGTAGACTGATGATATTCATTGAACTTTAAGACTAAAGAAAAGTTATGTGGATATTAATGCAGAAATAAGAAACCATGTACAAGAAAGAAAAAGCTTAAGTTAGTCTAATTTCTTAAGAGCAACACTGATACAGAAGATATTAAGGGAAAGAAAATGTGGCCCTAAAATTTTATACCCAGCAAAGATGTCCTTAAAGTGTATTATATATCTTCTCTAGCATGTAAGAACTTAGCATCCCTTGTTAAAAAATGAGGTGTTTCTATATATACTGATATGAAACTATTGCTAATATAGAATAGTGTATACTGTAATGTCATCTGTAAAAACAAAAACAAAACAAAAAGCACATATGTATGTGTTTGTGTGTGCTTTTAAATGCACAGAATATCTCTGAACAAATGCAAAAGGGGAGCACAGTGGCTGAGAGACAAGGATGGAAGGGAGGCTTGCTTTTCACTGCAAACCCACTTGTACTTTATGAACTTTGTCCTGTATGCATATATTATAAAGAAAAAACAAATAAGAGGTGGGGAGAAGCACAAATGTGCTAATTTTCTTTTTTTTATACTATGGAATCAATAGCGACTGTCAACTTTAGACCTCTCATTGTGGATTTACTGATTTCATCCACAACAATCAATTTTATAATGTATTTCAGACAATGTCTCTTTCCTGGCTTAATCCTTCATTTGATAATGAAGGATGTAAAGCAGCAATGCTGAAAATCTCTGCTAGGTCTAAAGTTCAGAAAACAAAGCCCTTTTATTTAAGATGTAGTTAGAAGTTGTATTTATTTTGTTGTCGTTGTTGTGCTTTAGGTGGAAGTTTACAGGTCAAGTTAATTTCTCATTTAAAATTTTATACACATTGAAAAGAAAAACACTACCTCAAGGTTTCAGTTAAGGCAAGTAAGTGGTAGAACACTCAGAAAAGGTTGAGAATAGAAGGGTGTTTGGTGATCACAAAGCAGGACATATAGAGGGCATAGTAGAAAGATCTGACAGGAAGTGGCAAGATTATGTAGAAGAGTATAGGAAATAGATTTAGGAAATAATGGATGATCGAGGGGCTCTCAACTTCCCCAACTTCTCTCCATCTTCACTGCTACCAACTCAACCCAAACCTACCATTGTCATTCACCTGGACTACTGTAAAAGACACCAAACTAGTCTTCCCATATATATTCTTACATATCTCCAATTGCTTCTCACTATAGTTAGAATGATTGTTTTTTAAACATAGAAAACTGGTCATATTCTACTGTCCTCTATCACTTTTAAGATAAAGACCAGAATCCTTACCATTGCCTACAAGGCTGTGCCAAATTTTGTCAAGCTTCCACATTCTCTCTTGCTCTTTAAGCTCTTAGCAACTCTGTAGTAGCTGTTCCCTCCGTCACTTCCTTGGGCTAGACTAAATCAGGCACCGTGTTACATGTTCTCATGACACCTGTATTTTTTTATCCTAGTTTGTAACTAAAATCTATATGTACTTGTAGAACTGGATGAAAAGCTGCACGAGGACAGAAACTCTATTTTGCTCACCACTGTATCCCCAGCACAGTATCTAATACAGAGCTGGGGCTCAATAAACAATAGTAAAGATTTGTTGTATAAATGAGAGGTACACAAGATTATGTTCTGTTAGGCACTGAGTCCTAACAGGATTCACTGTGATTTGGATGTGAGGACCAGGATGTGAGGATAAATGATAGAAACCATGGTACTCCACGGTCACCTACATGGTCAGTATTAGTAGATGCAATGAATGCTATCAGTTATGTTATCAGTGAGCCATGAGGCGGAACACGGTTCTTTATCAGAATGAGGACGTAGCAGTGTGGTTGGCTGCAGTACTGAGTTTTGTAGGTCTACGTCAGGTAGATGGTCCTCACAACCATACTACCTATGGCCACTGGGTCTGTGCTCTTAGTGGCCTCACAAATATGGGTGTTCCTCAAGATTTAATCCTTGACCTTCCAGCATGCCACACTCATTTCCATAGAGCTCTATCTCACTTAATTCCATGATTTTATCATCAGCCTATGCTATGACTATGCATTGCTGTATCCACCTAGAATAGTATCTGTTCAAATCTTTTACCTAATCCTTAACTGAACTGTCATTTTATTATTGAGTTGTGGGTACTCTTTATATTTATATACCCTGGATACTGCCCTTCATCACATACATGCCTTGTGAATAATTTTCTACTCTAGGGCAGAGTTTCTTAAACATTTTTTCATTATTCCCCCTAACCCCAAGGGGTTAGACATTAATTTTTTCTTGATCACTCATCTGCCATTTAATTTTAATACCACAGATAAGCTGTATATCTGTTTATGTACTGTGATCTTTCACGTACTTTGCTCCCCACCCAAAGCAATTCTGGCTCTAAGTGATTTGCCCTAGATTTAATACTTCTTCCCTCTTCCTCTCTTAGTATCTGTTTGCTTCCTTCGGTATAGAAGTCAGTGTTTATGTTTATCACCTACTCTAATCTGTGAGTTTTCGAAGGGCACAGACTATGTCTTATCCACCTGGGTATCCATAACACCTAAGCACCAAGTCTACATAAAGAAATTGCTCAATGCGTGTTTTTGTTTTAATATTTTATTGTGTTTTAGGTGAAAGTTTACACAGCAAGTTGGATTCCCATTCAACAACTCATACACAAATTGTTCTGTGGTATTGGTTACTATCCCTGCAAGGTGCCAGCACTCTCACAATTTCCACCCTGCCTGCCCCTTTTCTGAGCCCTGGTGGCACAGTGGTTAAGAGCTCAGCTGCTAACCAAAAGGTCAGCAGTTCGAATCCATTAGCTGCTCCTTGGAAACCCTACGGAGTAGTTCTACTCTGTCCTATAGGGTCACCACAAGTCAGAATTGACTCAATGGCAATGGGTTTTTACCTCTTTTCCATCCAGTTTCCCTGTCCCTCCTTGCCTTCTTATCTTTGCTTTTGGGTAAATGTTGATTGCCTGGTTGATTGTTTAAAGGAGCACATTACTCAGAGGTGTTGTTTTTATTTTTTAGGCCAATCTATTATTTGGCTGAAAGGTGACCTCCAAGAGTGGCTTCAGTTCCAGGTTAAAAAGCTATCTCAGGGCGACAGTCTCGGGGGTTTCTCTAGTCTCTATCAGTCCAGTAAGTCTGGTCTTTTTTATGTCAATGCATGTTTGTTGAAGAAATTGACTATTGAAAAAATATTATGTCAATTTATTAAAACCACATTTTGTGCACAGAAAAACTGAAAAAAATGATATAACTGGAAATGTAAGTTTATTAGTCTTAAAATTAGCACTATATTTATTCTCATTTATTAACTCTTAAACTGATCATTTACAAAACAGAGATAATGGGACAATAAAGCCTGGTTAAGAATGACTGAATGGAGGTCATGCCAACTTTTGAAAAGTATAAACTCCAAAACAGAGGTGTAATACTGTAACCTTATGTAAGGATATCACCTCTCACTGTTATGTGATTATTTAAAAATTATTATATACTATTTAATGTATTTACTTTATTAGTTTGAATTAACGAGGGTAGAATTCATGAAATGCATTTTAACACACTCTATTTTCTAAAAACTTTCCCCCAGCTTAATCAAAGAGATCAGTTTCGTTAAAAATTATTCATAATAAGAATATGATGTTTAAAGCAAGAGTTTAAAAACATGATTTGTTTCCTATTTGAAGAAATCATTTTCACACATTTAATAATCTACCTATAACTTTGTACTCCATTCAAGGCATTTAACTACATTTGTGATACAAATAATGCTGATGTGGAACATTTTCCACGAGTTGTTTGGAACATTCAATTTTCCTATCTACGTAATCATAAGGGAAAAAGAGAGTACACCCCCTGAATTAATTTGACATTTGAGAGAGATTACTTATATCCTTTAACACTAAAAGAAAAAAACACTTCCTCAAAGTTACCTCATGACACAGTTAAATATTATAGCTCCTATTGTAACAGGCACCTGCTGAACAGTTTTTAAAAAATTTTTAGTCAACACTAGGAATGTAAAACGCAGAAGACAAAATATTTCCCAAATAGTATTTCTAAAAATAATTAAAATTTGGGAAATTACCAGCTGTAAGAAGTACTTCTGATTCATCATGCAAGTCTTTTTGGTCATACATACATTCTATAAACGTAAAATAAGAATATAGATATTCCACTGCTGTAAAGAAATTTTGATCAAATTATCTTCTTCTATTCTGAAAATCATAAAAGATAAAAAATTTAGAATTCCAGTATAATAAAATATGCACCACTGTAGGTATAAAAATCAGATATGTTGACCAAATTATACTTAATTTTTAGAAAGGAATAACTAGCTCCTGCTCCTTTAATAGGCCTTCATAGTGTATCTTAAAAATGATTTAATTGCACAAAAAGGCAAAAAGATCTGCAATTTTCTAATTTGACTATCAGGCTGGAAAAGATCCTGTTATTAGTTGCCATCAAGTTGATTCTAACTCATGGTGACCACATGTGTGCCAAGTAGAACTGCTCCATAGGGTTTTCAAGGCTGTGATCTTTTGGAAGCAGATCACCAGGCCTGTCTTTTGAGGTGCCTCTGGTTGGGTTCAAACTGCCAACCTTCTGGCTAGTATTCAAACACTTTTATTGTTTGCACCACCCAGGAACTCCTGTTTTACCTGAGAAATAAATACTGAAGCAAGTAACTTAAAGTTATTAGATCTACTAAATAATAGGAAAATTATGTGCTTATTGTTAACATCTTAACTTTTAGAATTTTTTAAAAGTATATTTGTGCTTCATATGTCTAACAGCATAGTTTATATAGTTTATGAACTATAATAATGTTAGATGGATTCCAATTTAATTAACTCCATGGCATATAAATTCCTTTGCTGTTGGAGAGTGTGATATTGTAGTTCACCTATATGATATAGAATTTAATAGTCATTTAAAAAAAATTTTTTAAATTGTGCTTTAGGTGAAAGTTTACAGCTCAAGTTAATTTCTCATTCAAAAATTTATACACATATTTTTATATGACACTAGTTGCAATCCCTATAATGTGACAGTACACTCCCCTTTTCCACCTCGGGTTTCCCATGTCCATCCAACCAGCTCCTGTCCCTTTCTGATTTCTCATCCTGCCTACCGGATAGAAGCTGCCCATTTGGTCTCGTGTATCTGCTTGAACTGAGAAGCACACTCTTCACGAGTATTATTTTATGTTTTATAGTCCAGTCTAATCTTTGTCTGAAGAGTTAGCTTTGGGAATGGTTTTAGTTCTGGGTTAACAGAGCATCGGGGGTGGGGGGCATGTCTTCTGGGGTTCCTCTAGTCTCAGTCAGACCATTAAGTCTGGTCTTTTTACTAAAATTTGAGTTCTGCACCTCCCTTTTCTCCTGCTCCATCAGGGACTCTCCGTTGTGTTCCCTGTCAGGGTGGTCACTGGTGGTAGCCGGGCACCATCTAGTTCTTCCGGTCTCAGACTGATGGAATCTCTGGTTTATGTGGCCCTTTTGTCTCTTGGGCTAATATTTTCCTCATGTCTTTGGTGTTCTTCATTCTCCTTTGCTCCAGGTGGGTTGGGACCAATTGATGCATCTTAGACGGCAGCTCACAAGCTTTGAAGACCCCAAACGCCACTCACCAAAGCGGGATGCAGAACATTTTCTTAATAAACTTTGTTATACCGATAGTAATAGTCATATTTTTTGTTAGCAGTAGTTAGAGATAAGATAAAGAACATCTTCATCCCTAGAACAGTCTTCTTTTCTTTCAAGATACAAATATGTGGCATCTATATAAGAACCACACTTTAGTATTTAAATTATATTTGTTACTTCTGCTTTTGACATGTGGATTTAAGTGAAATACTGCAAGAAAAATCGCAGGGTAATTGCGCCTATAAATTAATTTATATGGCTCTTTAATTTCCTTATATGTATAATAGGGGAAGGTGAAAGTTGGGTTGGATTATATTATTTCTAGGATCGTATTGGTTCTTTATAAAATCTAATAACTAAGTTATTTGCTTCAACATTTATTTCTCAGATAAAACATGACAAAAATAACTCAAATATTTTTATTCTATTATAATAGTTAATAACATTTCAATGTGAACTATAATCTTGTATCTTAATATAACACAAAACTGGTAGGTTTTCTTTATCTGGCCTTTTTATCTACTAAAATATTTTATTACTCTAAAATACAGTTATGATACCTCTAGTGACCTTCCAGAGGGAAATTAAATGCTTGCTTTCTGAAAAGAAAAGATACGCTTGTTTTCTGCAAAGAAACCATTCTTCAAAAGTTTTTTCTTTATCACTACCACCTTGGAAACAATCTTTTATTTGTCTCTCAAATATATATGTAATAATGACAAAAACATCAAGAGAAATTAGGCATAACAGAGGTGAAGATCTGTCAATCTGTCACAAAAGATTATATTAAATATGCATGTGTTATAAATGTAATTAAATATATCACAAAGGATGTGAATTACAAAAACAAATTTTAGACACTGATCTACAATAAGCCAGGTTGACTAGTTTTCTGTTTAATTATCGCCTCATTAATTGATCAGTAACAACTTTAATTTCTGTTTTATGGTTTAGAAAAATCCTACATTATTTTGTCTACAGTTTAATTATAGTAGTAGTTTCCTTTGGACTGGTGTGATAAGGTCATTCTCTGCAGATAATACTGTAAATTATATCAGCTTAATAGTGATGCCTCTACGAATAACTCTACAGATAGATGAGTTTAACTAAGAAGCAAATGAACCTACATTTTCCTCTCCTACCAAATCATGCATGAACACAATGAAGCGTTCTGGAATCACCATTCTTCGTAATGCTATCCATAATTTGTTATGGTCCACATAGTTGAACTCTTCTGTGTAGTTGATATAGCACAGGTAAACATCTTTCTGGTATTCTCTGCTTTTGGTCCAGATCCATCTGACATCCACAGTCATATCCCTTGTGCAATGGCCTCTTCTGAATCTGGCTTGAACTTCTGGCAGTTCCCTGTCGATGTATGGCTGCAGTTGTTTTTGAATTATCTTCAGCAAAATTTTGCTAGCATGTGATACTAATGATATTGTTCGATAATTTCCACATTTTGTTCAATCACCTTTCTTTGGAATGGGCAGCAAACTGGATCTCTTCTAGTCAATTGTCCAGGTAGCTGTCTTCAAATTTCTTGACATACAGGAGTAAGTGCTTCCATTGTTGCATCTCAATTGGTACTCTGTCAAATCCTAGAGCTTTGTTTTTCACTAATGCCTTCAGTGCAGCTTGAATTTCTTCCTTTAGTACCAGCGATTCTTGATCATATGCCATCTCCTGAAATAGTTGAACTTCGACCAATTCTTTTTGGTACAGTGACTCGGTGTATCCCTTCCATCTTCTTTTGATGCTTTCTGGATCATTCAGTTTTTTGCTCCTTCAATACTGCAACTAGAAGTTTGAACTTTCTCTTCAGTTTTTTCAGCTTGAGAAATGTCTTTTGGTTTTCTAACTCCAGGTCTTTGCACATTTCATCCTAACCTTTACCTTGTCTTCTCCAGCTTTGAAATCTTCTGTTCAGCTCTATTTGGTTTAGCTACTCTGTGCTTAAGTACAAGTTTCAGAGCCTCTTCTTATATCCAGTTTGGTAATGTCCTTCTTTCTTGTCTTTTTTGACCTTTTGTATGATGCCCTTGATGTCATGCCACAACTCTTCTGGTCTTTGGTCATTAGTGTTCAGTGCATCCAATTTATTCCTGAGATGGTCTCTAAATTCAGGTGGGATGTATGCAAGTCCTACTTGGGCTCTTGTGGACTTGCTTTGATTTTCTTCAGCTTCAACTTGAACTTCCACATGAGCAATTGATGGTCTGTTCTGCAGTCGGTCCCTGGCTTTGGCCAGCGTCTCCACCATCTCTTTCCACAGATGTAGTTGATTTGATTCCTGCATATTCTATCCAATGAGGTCCACAGGTAGAGTCATCAATTATGTTGCTGAAAAAATACTTAACATAGTTCATTTTTTAAAAGGACAGACAGTAAGAAAGGCAATTTCAAAACATATTTAAATTATTCCTTAAGATTCTATCCCATTTTGAGAGTTTCACTTTAACACCCACAGGAGAAATATTATCCATTTAAGTTGTTAGGTAATTCCTTTTAATTCTGATGGCTACTAACAAAGTAAGACTATTCTGTTACTTCCAAAACGGTGTCCCAAAATTGAAGAACAAGACTGGCACGTTTCTAGGAATCCTGGCAAAGGGCGTGGCTGACATATCAGTTTGCGTAGCAGTTACCTGAAACAATACATCTACTATGCCCAAACTGAAAGTTAACAAACCAAGGAGTGAGTGGAGAAAAACTGGGACTAGTACAAGAAATGAATGAGCAAACTACAAACATTCTTGAAAACCTTCAAAGATACAAACTGAATAAAAATGTTAAAAAACAGTGAAATTGTTTTTCATATTTTTATTTTAGTTCCTTAGAAAGGAATAGAAAATTTAAAATATTTCAAGTATTAAACATTTTGAAATAAGAAAAGGATCAACTCAAGTGTTATAGATTATATGTCCTCCCGCCCTCCCCCCCTCAAATATGTGTTCTAAATCCTAACCCTATACTTCTGGATATAAACCCATTTGGGAATAGGGTTTTCTTTGTTATGTAATTGGGTCATAATATCAGTGTAGGGTGTGTCTTTTGAGATATGAAAAGAGCAGATTAGGCATAGAAGATTGGAGAAAGATTGATGTCACGTAGAAATCAAGCAACCAAGAATGAGAAGCTGAAACAGAAGGATTTTCCCCAGAGTAGACAAAGAAAGCCTTTCCCTCTAGTTGGAGCCCTGAATTTGGACTTCTAGCTTCCTAAACTGTGAGAAAATAAGTTTCTGTTTGTTAAAGTCACCCACTTGTGGTATTTCTGTTATAGCAGCACTGAGAAGCTAAGACATCAATTAAATTCTTAGGACAGACCAAGAGCATGCAAAAAGAAGGAAGCAATAGGTCTCTCCACCTACTATTAGCCTAGATCAAATTTTTAACATCTTAAAAAAAAGTAACTATTACTTGATTGTAAGAACTCTCAAGGGGACTGGAATCAGCAGCAAGTGTGAAATTTACATTAATCATCTATATAATAACTAGTAGACAGAAAAAGGGTTCCATTAACTTTTTTCAGCTGTAACTTTCAAACTGAAACCTCTAGCAAATATCTCTCCCTAGATGCCGTTTGCACACAGGGACTTTTGATTCAGGGAAACAAGACTCACTCTATTTTTAGCATAGGCAACCCTAAATTATTTGGAGGGAAACCAGAAAGACATGGAAATACCTACACGAGTAAACATAAACTAAATATAAACAATATAGTCCCGACTGTTCCTAACTCATCTACAGTAAAACACTTTCTTTTCTGGCAAGTATTTCTCCTGAAGAAAACGCATCATTACCTTTAGCACCTAAAGCTAAAATCAATCACTACATCAGTGGCATCATTAGGGGGCGCCAAGGGTGTGGACTGCACCAGGTGACACTGTCAGAGGGAGTGACACCAAAATGACTGTCTACAAAATTTTTGTGCAGTGATATTTTTTATAAAAATATCCCTGTAGTTAAACAACAAAAACATTTTTTGTAAGCCCAGCATACGTGTATCAATGTATCTCAAGGCTAAGATTCCGTGCTAATTTACTTTTTGAACCTTCTACTGCACTCTGGTCAGAGCTGTCAGTATTACCCAGTTACGACGAAGCTCCAAATCACATGGTTTCATCTGCAAGGGCTACAAGCACAAGCTGTTTTCATTGCTGTGGTATTTTTATAGTTGCTGATTTTGTCAAATTTTCTGGTGTTTTAGCTACAATATTGTGGTAATTAGTATTTCTGAACCTATATCAATAACTGTTTTGGGAATGAAGTAGTAATTAAAGGAAAACAAGGAGTGATATATGGGAATAACGATTTATAAGTAACGTTAGCACAAAAAACATTTCTAAGGATTCTGTATGGTCTGGTGTGGGAGGAGGTCTGGGGGGTGTGGGGGTGACACAATAAGTTATTGCAGTGGCTAACACCAACCAAAGTGATGACTACATAACATATCAGCTGAAATTATTAATTAACACTGTATGGGATACTCTACGTACAGTCAACAGACACAAATACCCACCCTAGTAACTACAATTTCCACTCTGAGAGTCATTCCTTTCAATTAAGGCAGTATCTTTAGAAAACTCTTATTAAAATCTACACTGCTTAGAAATTAACTAATTTGTACATGAGCAAATTAGTTTATTAGGTGTAGTTCTCATTTTACAGAAATAACTTTTCGGGGGGGGGGGGGGTGGTCTGAGTTAAGCGCCATAATTTGATTGACCTCCATTTTAGTTGCTATGATTGGCACCGTCATTTCTCTCTCTTTTTTTTTTTTTTTTGCTGCTTCCTTCTGGTATTTCTTTCTATTTTTTTTAAATTGTGCTTTAGATGAAGGTTTACAGAGCGAAACAGTTCCTCATTAAACAATTAACACACATATTGTTTTGTGACATTGGCTGCCAACCTCACAACATGTGCCAACCTCACCCTCCCCTTCCTGAACTTGGGTTCCCTGTTACCACCTTTCCTGTCCCCTCCTGCCTTCTCGTCCTTGCCCCTAGACTGGTGTGCACATTTAGTCTCGTTTTGTTTTATGGCCCTGTCTAATCTTTGGCTGAAGGGTCAACCTCAGGAGTGACTTCATTGCTGAGTTAAAAGGGTGTCTGGGAGCCATACTCTCAGGGTTTCTCCAGGCTCTGTCAGGCCGGTAAGTCTGGTCTTTTTTTGTGAGTTAGAATTTTGTTCTACATTCTTCTCCAGCTCTGCCTGGGACCTTCTATTGTGATCCCTAGACAGGTAACTTTTGATAAAAAGACCTAAGAGAAGAAAAAAAAAAAAGCAGGTCCTGGAAAGTAGGAGCCCCGATGTCACAATGGTTAAGTGCTTGGCTGCTGCTGCTAACTCAAAGGTCAGCATTTCAAACACACCAGCTGCTCCTCAGGAGAAAGAACTGGAGATCAGCTCCCATAAAGATTACAACCTAGGAAACACTACAGGACAGTTCTACTTTGTCCTATTGGATTGTTATGAGTCGGAATCGATTTGAGGGCACACAACAACAACACAGTAGTGGATCCCCTTGCATATTAAAACAAACAAACAAAACATCTTTCTGTTATGTAAATTTTCAAACATACAGAAGCAGAAAGAATAGGCTAATAAACCCCTATATATCTAATACCCAACTTGAAAAATCATCTACTCATAGCCAATCTTCTTTTATCTATAATCCTACTTTTTCCTTACCCACACCAAGATTCCTAAAAAGCAAATCCTAGACTTATTATTTCATCCATAAATTCAATGAATACTTTTATTAAGTTTAGCCTAAACCACTGTGACACTCATCAAGTTTTGGGCAAGAAACTAATCCAATGAATTACTTTACTATTCCGTAACAGTTATCTCCTTTTTATTCCACACATATGCTTTGGTTTCTTTGAGCACTGGGGAGGGGTTAGGGTGGGCAATAGAGCAGACAGCTATAGAAGGCTACCTGAAAAACAATCAGTAATCACAAACACTGCATATGATGCTTTGTACAATTTCTATTCACTGAAGGATGAGGTCAGAATAAAGTGCTCCTGTTAGTCTGGGTCACAAAAGTAATTGAAGATGCATATAAAAATGCTTATTATCATTCAAGTTCTCTAAGCCCATTCAACCATTCAGCCCTTTGCTTTCTGATAAGACTGCCAACAACTATGCCAATTAGTGTCAATTGCGATGTTAGATTTTGTAACATCTGCACCTGCCTACCAGTTAGTTTAGTGGGCAGAAAGATGTGATTGATGGTTGGTTACAAGTTTCAGCAACATTCAATCCTGTTTCTGAGTTAACATCTGCAAATCTACAAATTCACCAATTGGTTTAAAAAAAATGCAAACATATTTTTGCAAATTGATTTCTATGGAGGGCTTTTTCTTTTTGGAAGGAGGGAGTAGGTTTAGCCACTATCTTGTAAGCTAACACAGTAATAATATTTTCTTCCAAAGCCCTGAAGTTTTATAGAGAAAATCTAAACTATAAGAAATGAGCAATTTAGAGACTTACTTCAAAGTTTCTCAAATGCTAAATTTATGCATTTCATTTGAATACTTACGGCTAATCTTAAAAAGAAAGCATTTATTCATATTACGAATGGGATGTTTACCCATTTCAGAACAAGATTTTTTAAATGAAATTTCTCTTTTAGATTTTGCAAACCAAAAATTAAAGCACATATAAGAGCACAAAGTATATTTAACTGGATAGAAATCATGAACACCTGGAATTAATTATGTATCTTCATATTAATTAGTGTATATTTTGTCTTTATTTTTTATCTTAAATAATTGTAATAAAAAAGCATACTTTTGAAAAACGCAGAACAAAATATAGCAATCGTTAATTTATCCTCAGGTCAAAATGCTTCACTTTAGTTTATTATAATTAATAGCAAATAGTATTTTCTTAATTTTACAGTTTAAGCAAACTGCATGTAGCTGATGAAAGCTATTGGAAGCAAGATAGTGGTTAAAGTAGATTACTAAAGAGAGAAATAAAAATTACATGTCAATATCTAAAAGTATGGGAGATGTATATAATGTAGCACATTCTATCTAGTGTCATTACTTAAATTGCTACTTTTCCACAACAATCTATTCTCCAGCTCTAACAAGTAGAATAAATGGTAATTTTACCTGCCAAATTTGGCACAGAAAAGGACAAGCAACGTCATTAACAGAACAATGCTTTCAATATGATTTTTTCCTTTTTTCACCCAGTGCCAAATAGTAGAACAATTCAAATCAAGAAATCAAAGCAAAATTACCTCCTCTTGTTGAAGTTTTACATGCTTGAATAAGCAAATGATATATACAGAATGCTAGCAAGAATAGTCCTCCTTGGAAGTTAGTGTATTTCCTGTATTGCAGCTTAATGACCGGCTGGAATGCTATACTCAAACCAAGAATGAAACACCTCCCCATTGAGATAAAGTTCTCAACGTGTGGTGTGGTATGACTATATGAAAGTTAGAAACCCAATGGAATAAGTTAAACCTAGAAAACTTAATGTAGATTAAATTTTTGGTTAAAACATCAATTAATGCACCTAAAGCAGTGGTGTGGAGTAAAACAAACAGATCTTTCTTCAACCTTTGATACAGTAAACCAATGGAAACAACACTGGCTACCAGCAACCTTCCCAATTCCTACTGGCTTGCACATTTCCTTGGTGTTTGTTGTAGCTAGCTAGAAACAAAATGATAAATTCTGTTAAACCTTGTTTCAAATCTGATCATGAAAATAACAACAACTCTTCTATTAATCACACTGAGCCGATATGATTAAAGAGACACATTTACGGGTAACCCAGTTGCCAAGTAATCATTAGATTTTAAAAATCAAACATGAGCACTTTTTGTCAGCTGGGTGAATTTGGTAGCTAAAGACAAGTTTGTCTATGGCTAGGCATTTACAACAAAAGATTGTGCTTTGCTGAATCTCCATCTGGGTTCCTTACTCTTGTTCCATATGAGAACCATACATCACACATGTAAACGCAATCAGTAGTTTTTATAAAAGGCCAAGCAATAGGAGGGGGCAATAGCACCAAATATGCTGGGATGACAAAGTCGGCTAAAAGCAAATACAGCCATACAGAGCCATAACCATGGTTATTTACACTCATTTTTAAAATACCAAGCAATATCTACTTTTTTTTTTTTTGAGGTTTAAACACTCAATTAGAAACCAATGGTATGGCTTAATTTATAAATTTCCCCTTTAGGAGAAATAAAAATATCTTTAAAAACAAAATAACATTAAATCAAAATAGAAATTTCAATAGCATTACTACTAGTCTGATTATGAATGTGCTTGGTTTTCCTTCCATCTTGTCTAACTTTTTGTCCCTTTTTCAGATAACAAGTCTACATCAAAGAAAAGGAACACGTTCTGAGCGTCTAACATCAACAAGGTATTTTAATATACATTAAACTCATTTAATCATCAGAACAACCCTGCAATGTAAATGTTATTAATTACGTTTTGTAGATGACAAATCTGAGGCTCAGAGAATTTAAAATAATTGCTCAAGTTTCCATAGCTAGTAAAGTAGCATATCCGAACCCAGGCTGATCTGATTACGTCTCAACGCAGCCTATTTAGATATTTGCTGTCGAGTTCATTTAGGTGTTCCTTGTCAAGCCAAGAGTCAATATTATATTGCAAAGAATGGTTATATAGTCATTGATGTGGTACATCCATGATTTCTGGCATTTATAACAGTCACTCAATAGAGTGCCCACTGATGAGGAAAAGACTCTAAGTGAGAAGGGACAAATCCCCCAAAGAGAGAAATCCAGTCAGCCCAGCACCTTGACAGTGTAGGCGTGCCCTATAGTGGGGAAAGGAGGAACTGCAGGCTTACATGGGCTTAAACCACAACGGTGTCCTCAGGGCCGGAAGCAGGAGGGAAAGGGGACGCAGTGATCAGTCATTTGACAAACTTTCCCAAGTGAATCACCAAGAGATGAAGATTACCTCTGTAACTACTTCTCCGGGACTCTGCTGTAATCTCAAAAAGGGTTTCCTAAAATGAGTGAATAATACAATGCTAACACAAAGACACTACGTACTGGGTCTGAGGGTGTTAATCCACACTGACGAGTTCTGCCAATCTATCTTTTATTTTTAGTGATTATTTTTAAAACTTTCTGCCAATTTTTCATATAATGAAAAAGGACTGCTTTCAAAGAAAAAGCTAGTTAACATTCTTTTAAAAAGCAAAATGTCTATGTACAAGGTAGAAGTAATTTCTTGAGTGCTTACTACATGCCAGCCATTGTCCTAGATCCTTCATGTACATTATCTCACTTGATTTTCACAAAAACCCTGGAGTATAGTATCCCTATTTTATAGACAAGGAAAACTAAGGCTCAGAAAAGACAACTTCTACCAGAGTCCACAGCCAGCAGCTTCAGGGTTGGTATTTAAGTTCAAGCCCATCTGACCTCACAGCTCATATGATTTCCCCTATACCAGCATTTATATAAATATTATGACTAAAGTGACTCAGAGAAGTTAAGTAACGTTTTCAAAATAATATAACTGGTAAGTGACACAGGAGGTTTATTTGTCTTCAAAGACTGTCGTTTTAAATGTAACATTACAATTACTGTTTTCCACCACCCCTGCCTAACCACAAACCAAACCTTGTTGGTAAATGCTGATGGAGAGTAAGTAAATTTTTACAAAATGAAGTTAATGGAGCAAGAACATGATGACCTATGCTTCTACATCCAAAGTGACTGATATTTCTTTTTTATAAGACTGTCCAGTTTATATAATAGAAAATGTGATCAATATGTCATTATAGGGTCTCTATGAGTCGGAATCAACTTGACGGTAACAGGTTAGGTTTTTATGTTTGTTTTTATGTTAGTTATTAACTTCAAATACTATAAATAGGTTTCCCTAACAAATTTTCTTGCAAATTGATATAAAAGATAATTTACAAATGTTCTGCCCTTATATTTGGTATTTTTTATATTTCTCCCAAGATTTTTAGAATATTTATAATAAAAATCTTGTGAAATCATGTCACACTGTATTAAAGGCAGAACCATTACAATACCTTACATAAATCACACATAATTTTTTTAATTATTAAAATTATATAAGTTTGATAAAATATTCATGAGCCACTTCCATAATTCTCCTAATACCAGGAGTTCCACAAAATATACACAAGTCATAAAAGATATAAGCAAGAACACAGAGATCAATACCCAACTCTATGTTGCCCATTTCAATGGAATAATTTCCTGACTTATTGCTATCATTGCTAAAAACATTAAAAAAAAAAAAAAGTTTTTTAAGCCTGTGTCAATCTTTTAAAATATTTTCAGTAGTGGTAGATCTTTAACCTTTGAGTTTTAGAAATTGCCACAACTATGTAAATAAGTTGGGAAACATCAGCTATGGCTAAGAAACAAGGCAGAAATACCAACCTGAAATTCTACAGATTCTTGGATGGAATACTGAAACAAGACACCAGAAGAATTTATGGAATACATTACTATGTATTTTCCAGTGTGATTTCTGATTATGGAACAATTTCAAGCTTGAACAGCCTAAAACAACTTTTCCTTTCCTTAAAGGCAAAGAGTAATAAGTTAAAGAGTATCTTTTAGGATTTTTATACAAATTAGAAGTTTAGAGCAAAGAAACTTTTAGAGATGCAGACCTGTGCCCATTACTGAACAGCCCAAAGAACCCCTCAAGCATTTCATCCTAAACACAATGAGTGAACAGGGTTCTGAGAGAGATCACAACCCCCTGAAATGTAATTAGGATTGTGGGCACAGAAGATAAAAGCTGCCTTGATGATGAAGCATACAAGACCTTAGACACACGAACTGGAAAAGAGAAGAAAGAGCATTATTTTCAGGGCAAATTCAAGTAGCTATTTTAATGAACTGCGAAGGTTTAGGGATAATTCAAAAAAAAAAAAAAAAAACAACAACAAAAAACTAGAAGTAGGACAAGTTTTTACTAAGACAATACGTTTCCAGTCTTTCAACATATTTATTGGAGTATGCCACAACCCATGCACTGCAGGCAAAATACATCCAAACACAATTACTATTTGAGTCATGGCAACCTTCGTTAGCTGGTTTGCTCTGTTTCTGAAACAACCAACCACCCTGTTAACACATTAAGTTGTTGGTTTTACGTTATATTTGCATTCAAATTTCAGGTTTAGGAATTGTCCCACAAGTTTATGCCAGATTTTCAGTTCACGCCTCTCATAAGCAAAATATGCAAACACACAGCTGCTGTAGTAGTCTGACCGAGTGAGAGCTATTCCACAGATCTCTGACTTGACCAAACGCCCAGCACTGATACAAAAGGAACCTCAGTGGAGAAAGCTATGTTTTCTTAATAATAACAGTTGTATAAACATAAGGTCTTCTCAGTTAAAGGGAAACCAACATCAAAAAGCAGTAAAACATAGAACCCTAAACCCTTCTTTCTTTGAAGAAACTCGTTTGAAGCGAGGTGTTTCTAGTTATGGGTGAATGAAATGAGAATTCAGCTGCAACAAACGGACATCCAGTCCTATGATGGACTACTAATTAAATCCATCTGAGAAGCTGCATCTGAAACTGCCTCACACATTTCAAAGGAAAGCACTAGTCTGCCTTTTGCGAAGACATCAAAACATTCGGTCACCGCTGACGCACATGGAGGCGCTACAACAATGTTATTTTTATGAACTACAAAGCGCCAGAAAGTAATGTTAGGAGTTTACACGATTTCATTAACAAGACTGGAAAATCAGAGTTAAGGCAGAACATTTTTACTTGTCACTATCTGAAATTTCTTTCTGGCCTGCAACTATAGTTTTGCAGATCTACAAGACCTCAAAAAGCAGGAGATGCTTCAGTATTCAACGTGTTTCATATATTTTCTGAGTGGAGGTGGTTAAAAGAAATTAATAAAAGAATTAGTCACGGTTACACAATTAACTAGTGCTTTTCTGATACATATGACCAAGATTTTGATGTTCAGTTACGACTCTTCAGTAGTCAACAAAAGCCAGAAGGCGCACACAACTATACAAATTTGTTCATTTGACAAAAACATTACCTTTAACAGACATAATTTGGGCTATGAAGTGGTGAAAGAAAGTCATATTTAGAATCTGGAATGTTACTGTACCAGATAAAGCAGTCTTAGTGTCTATCCTACCAAGTCTTTTTAACTTTCTGTGATTTGCTACAGTGAGTTCATACGATCCTATTGAGTAATCACACTTTCTTTCATAAGGACAAATTGCCTAAATAGAAGAAATTCAGTACCACAACCATCTTTTCCAATATGTATAGAGATAAAACTGACACCATCCACAGAAAAACAAAAACCAAACCCGTTGCCGTCGAGTCAATTCCAACTCATAGCAGCCACTAACATAGTTGATAAAATTCAGAGTTTCTTCCCATTCCACAGTAGCTCAATGAAAAGAGCAGGACCAGCCATCAGAAGACCTAGGGTCTCCAGTTTTGCTTTTCACTCACCGAGTCACCTTGGGTCAGTCACCCACTCTTCCAGGCCCAATGTGCTTTCCCCTATTCAATGAGGATCTGGCCAAGGGGACCAAGTTCTTTCAAGTTTTAAAATCCTGTGATTTTTTTCTTCAGACATGAATTGATCAAATAAAACACTAACTGGGTCTTCTTTGAATTCCTACTACTATTCCCATAACAGAAACAAGCTAGCTCCCTACTTCTCTGCCACTTCCACTGCCCTCACAAAATGTCCAGCCATGCCACAACAGTTTAGTTAGTTAACTTCAACTCAAAGATTTTAGTTCAGAGGAAATTTTATAGCAGAGAATAAATTCCTGGAAACAAATACAAATTGCTATACCATAAACCCACCGGAAAAAACCCATTGCCGTCAAGTTGATTCCAACTCACAGACAACCTATAAGACAGAGCAGAACTGCCCATACATAGAGTTTCTGAGGAGTGGCTGGTGGATTCGAACTGCCGTCCCTTTGGTTAAGGAAATTCAGTACTTCAACCACCTCTTTCAATACGTACAGAGATAACTGTACACTCAAGAATGCATGTTCAGTAACAGGAATTGCTCAAAAACAGGGCTGTTCCTGGCATTAGTATATGCATAAAAACTCACATTTCATTCACACGTGTGCCAACTGAAGATAATTAAAGGGTATAATAAGTAATATGAAGGACATAAACATAGTGATAGGAAAGCAAGTAACAAAGGGACCACAAAAGTGGCCTAAAATCCATCCCTGTTTCCCAATGTGAAAACACGAGTAACAACAAGAACCTCTCTCCTTAGCAGAATTAGTGAGGAAAAGAGTTTGACTGAATATCAAATAAGAGTGTACTAAAAATACGAGGTGAATTTATTTATTTATGACAGTGATCAAAGTAATTGTTATAATAATACCTACAGGATATCAGTTTGGATACAATTTAGACTTTAGAAAATCCCTGAAGATCAATAGCATTCTCTAGAATACACTAAAGCTGCTCCTTTAAGAGATGGCTAGAATAGCATCCTCAGAATAAAATCAAAACCTATGGTTTAAAAGACTGTTAAGGGTCTTCCCATCTCTACTCTCATTACTGGTATCGTTCCCCTCCTGCCCTTGCCCTGCTTTACGCACACTAAACTACCCTCAGATATCTAACCACAAACATGGATACCACTGTAAATTCATGATCTACAACTTCAGAGGGACACTCGGTTTGCCTAGCTCTTCTCTTGTCTTTAAGTCAATTCTCCCTCCACATGTCAACAGCAACCATTTCAAATCTATTCCACTTACCTCAAATTTCTAATGCCACAACCTACTCCTCCTCAGTCTTAGCAAAACCCCTCACCTCCCAGCCCACAGACTACCTCAGCACCTGCTACAGGAGCCCTCGTGGTGCAGTCATTAAGAGCTTGGCTGCTAACCAAAAGGTCGGCAGTTTGAATCCACCAGCTGCTCCTTGGAAACTCTATGGGGCAGTTCTACTCTGTCCTGTAGGGTTGCTATGAGTCGGAATCGACTAGGCAGCAACAGGTTTTATAGGATAGTACCCTCAAGTTTTGTTATTAAATTCGCAACTTCCTCTTCATCTTCATCTTTTCCTTCTTCCCTCCTGATAAAAACGGAACAGAGTCGTTTCTCCTAGCTATGCTCTTTTGTCTCCATCTCTTAATCTTCAGAGTCCCTGCGCGGCACTGGGGGAGACAGACCTGGTAATCTGCTTCTGAAAGTGCACAGTCATCGAAAACCCTACAGAGCAGTTCTACTCTGCACACATGGGGTTGCCATGAGTCAGAATCAACTTGACGACAACTAATAACAACAACAATCTTCAAACACATCCTTCTTCTGGCATGTACCCATCAGCTTTTAAACATGGTCATTTTATTCTACCTTAGGAAAAAAAATCCTCCCTCAATACTATGACCCACTCCAACCACCACTCTCACCTCCTCTCCTTCATAAAAGAATTGACTCCACTTGTCCACATGCCTCAACTCACAACGATTTGATTTCTGTCCCCATTATGCAATTAAAATTGCTCTCACCACGCTCAGTAATAACCTCTTTTTTTGGCTAAATCCAATGAACACATCTCAAAGTCTTTTTTTTTTAATTTTTATTTTTAAACTTGATCTCTTAATCACTGGCATTGTTGACCTCTTCCACATTCTTGAAACAGTTTCTTCTCTTAAATTCTGAGACAACATACTTTCTTGTTCGGTTGGTTGGTTGGTTGTCTTTTTTTGAGCAATTTTTTTCATCACTCCATTTCAGTATCCTTTGCTGACTGGTCTTCCTCTGCCCATCCTTTAATTTTTACTGTGCCTCAGGGTTTTGTCTTGGCCCTCCTCCCTTTTCTCTCTCTCTCTACTTTATTCTGGACTTAGCCCCTCCCTCAATTGCTATCTATACACAGTCTGATCAAATCTCTACCAAAACTCATTCTTGGGCCACAGAACTTTATATGCAATGATCCAATGAACACCTCCACTTATATGTTTCACAGATACCTTCAATAATATGTCAAAAATGCAAATTATCCTACTTCCTAAATTCCTCGGTATATCACATCTCAGTAAAAGGCACTATCATCTACTCAACTACCCAAGTAGACATAATTTTCAACTTTTGTCTCTCTTCATCTCCACATTAAATCACAGGTTTCTTGTGAGGCAGCTAGTGTGAAGGCTGTGAACTCAGGAACTGGAATTGGTTTCCTGGGTCTGAATCCCTGTTCTGCCATTAGCTGTGTGACTTCAGGAAAAGCAGTTAATCTTTCTGTCCTTAAAAAACAAACCCACTGCTGTCAAGTCAATTCTGACCCACAGCAACCCTACAGGACAGAGCAGAACTGCCCCATAGGGTTTCCAAGGAGGAGTTGGTGGATTTGAACTGCTGACCTTTTGGTTAGTAGTCGTAGCTCTTAACCACTGCAACACCAGGCTCCCTCTGTCCTTCAGGTTTCCTTATATTTAAAATGGGAATTATAACAGTACTTGTGCCTTCTAGGATTGGTGTAGTGATTAAATTAGATCATACATGCTAAGTATGCTTGGCATACATTATACTCAGTGAATGTTGGATATAATTGTTAATTTACACACTATGCTTGAATTACTCAAAACAGTGTTTGGCAGACATTACACGTGCAGTATGTATAAGTTAATATTATTACTGGTGAATAAATGTTAGCTTTATCATCAGTTTTCATGTCTAGCTGATTCCACCTCTTAAATATCTTCCATATTCATCTATTTTTCTCCATTGCCATGATCATAGCTCAGCGTAACATCGTCTCCTGCTTGCACTACTACAGCCTCCTCTAACAAGTCTCTCTCACTCTAGTCTTGCCTCTTCCAATCTATTCTCTACACTGCAGATGGAGTGATCTTTCTAAATCGCAATTCTGATTAATTCCCTGCATGAAGGCCTTCTATGGGTCTCCACTGCACTCCAGACAAATCCAGACCATTTTAACAAGTTTCCACACGATCAAGTTTCTGCTTTTGTCGCTCTCTTTCCCTCACATCTCACCTCTTGTCACCCTCCCCCTCTGCTACCAGGTCCCGTACTTCAAGCTTTCCGTCTGCCAGTCATACCAAATATCTTTTATTT
Organism: Dugong dugon; assembly: GCA_030035585.1. Taxonomy (NCBI): domain Eukaryota; kingdom Metazoa; phylum Chordata; class Mammalia; order Sirenia; family Dugongidae; genus Dugong; species Dugong dugon. Next base: position 14,760,028 of record CM057479.1, read on the forward strand.
CTTTAGACATATCACACACTTTTTCAACTCTTTTTATATGTTTTATATGCCTTCAAAGCTCTGACAGTTTTGCCCTACTCCACCCTCCACCTTTGTTATTTAGGTCTCAGCTTGGACATGACTTCCTTCAGGAAGCCTTCCCCAACCGTGCCCGTGTCCAGGTAAGGGTCTCCTCCTGTGTGTTGTCCACAGTGCTCATCCCTACCTGTCAGAGCGTTCACGTGTCCCACTCCACTGACACAGCTTTGTACTTGTCATCCTCAACAGACTACAAATTCTATTAGGAGTCAGATATCATCTCTCCTGATTACCAATGAGTCTCCAGGACCTAGCTTATAGTTGTCATTAGGTACTGTTGAGTCAGTGCCGACTCATAGTGACCCTACGTAAAACAGAATGAAACACTGCCCAGTCCTGTGCCCATCCTCACAATCGTTGCTATGCTTTAGCCTGTCTTTGTAGCCACTGTGCCAATCCATCTCATTAGGGTCTTCCTCTCTTTCACTGACCTCTACTCTACCAGGCATGATGTCCTTCTCCGGGACTGGTCCCTCTTGATAACATGTCCAAACTACGTGAGAGGAAGTCTCATCATCCTTGCTTCTAAGAAGCATCCTGGATGTACTTCTTCCAAGACAGGTTTGTTCTTTCCTCTGGCAGTCCATGGTGTATTCAGTATTCTTTGCCAACACCATAATCCAAAGACATCAATTCTTTTTCAGTCTTCCTTATTCATTATCCGGCTTTCGCACGCATATGAGACAACCGAAAATGCCATGGATGGGGGCAGGCGCGCCTTAGTCTTCAAAGTGACATCTTCGCTTTTCAACACTTTAAACAGGTCTTTTGCAGCAGATCTGCCCAATGCAATATGTTGTTTGATTTCCCGACTGCTGCTTCAATGGGCATTGATTGTGGATCCAAGGAAAATGAAATACTTAACAACATGAATATTTTCTGTTTATCATGATGTTGCTTATTGGCCCATAGTAGGTACTCAATAAATAGCTATTAAATGATGTTACAACTAAAGCGATAAATGTATGTTGTTATTGTTATGTGCAGTCCAGTCAATCCTGACTCATAGCAACCCTACAGGACAGAGTAGAACTGCCCCATAGGGTTTCCTAGGCTGAAATCTTTGCAGGAGCAGATCACCAGATCTTTTCTCCCACAGAGCAGCTAGTTGGTGGGTTCCAACCACTGATCTTTCAGTTAGCAGCCAAGCGCTTTAACCATTTTGCCACCAGGGCTCTTTGATAAATGTACAGTGGTTATAAAAACATCAAAATTCATCTAACAGTTAAGTCATTCAGTAAAGCCACTTTATCTTTGATTACTGTTTGTTTCACTATTCATTTTATTTATAAATAAGTTAGATGGACCAAACATATTATAATAAAATAAATAACTTTTAGCACACTACTACACTATTTTAGGTATTTTACAAATGCTTATACTATTGAACTGAACTAAAGCTGAATAGCTGGTGTCAACATTGAAAGTTTTATTCTAAATAAAATTCTTCAGAGAGTGGCTGAAACCAGGCGATAATTCTAAAAATCACTTGAAGTCTTACAGTATTTGCTGACTCTTAATATAATAACAACCGATACCATTTAGTGTTTTTTCATTTCCAGACTAACTGAATTTTATAACTTTCGTTCTTCACTTAGTCACATAACAAGTTACTTGACTCTTGAGCACCACATGACTGAGTCATTCAAGAGGTTACAGGTGCAACTGTGCACCCAGTCAGACAGGTAATTTTCCAGATTACATGGGCAGGATCCTCACAATTTTTATGAAAATTTCAGTCCTATGGTTCAAAAATACAGTATGATACCCACTGAACAAGACTGCATTTAAAAAGTAAACAGTTCAAACTGTGCAACGTTACTCTTCATATCTGATTTGTCTACAACCTTGTTTATCTGACCCCCTCCTATCAGATGTCAAGCTGATTTGGACAAACTGCCTTTTGAAGGGATATGCTTTAGTTTGAGGTAAAGAACTCACAGTGGTACAGCAAGTTACTGTTTTTCCTTTTTCCTTAAGAAGAGTAGGGGAGAATAATCTCATTCTACCAGTGATTTTTTTTCCATACGTGGTTGGTATTTATTTATTGCTTCTCCCTCCAAAAGGGCACAATGAGCATGATAAAACTGTTGCATAATTAAATATCAGAAACTAGTCACAGGAGCGAACTAATACCAGGTCTTATAGAACCACAGCTGAGTTGTACTCCATAGAAAGAAATCAAAAGTGCCCATGCAGCTTAGCTTGTAGCAGTGGAAAGGGATGTTATGTGGGAGGAAAGAAAAACTAGGACAACATGGACCAAAGGTGATCACTTATGAGACCCTGAACTCTTGTGGCCATGAACTCTCTTGATTAGTATAAGAAAGACTGGCTGGCTTTGTGCAAACCACCAGGGATGTTTCAGGACCATGAAATTACTATGAATTCTGGGACCCAGAGCAAAACTTTTAGTATGAGCTCTAACTCACTACACCTGTTGCCATCAGCAGCACATGCGAATCTCTAATCCTTCTACATAGTAATCTCTCTGGGCAGTTGATACACCAGGGAAGGAAAAACAGGAGGCTGTTGGAGGGGCTATCCAAACCTCTTCTGACTCAATTTACTCATTCTGGTCCTTTCTTTGCTTTTTCTCTTTGGTTTTTCCAATTTTTTAACTCAGGTGAGATCAATCTCCAAACACATCCTGCTAAGAAATCTCTAATTCCAAATTCAGAGTTCTCGCTGAAGGGGTTACAGTAATTACACTTTGGGTACCTATATATCCCTCATTGGTGCAAACAGTTAAGCACTTGGCTACTAACCGAAAAGTTGGCAGTTTGAATCCACCCAAAGGTGCCTACTTCTGAAAGATCAGACATCGAAAACCCTACGGAGCACAGTTCTACTCTGAAACACATGAGGGTTGTCATGAGTCAGAACTGACTCAACGCAACTGTTTGCTAGACTTCTTTATTCAGTGAGCCAGCTGCTCATCTGACTATTCCTTCAATGGACAAGGCATCGAAGGAGTCTCTTTGCAGGTAATTAAAATTCCATTATTTCAATAGTCCAACATCTTCCAGACCCTTGCACTGTGCCTACTTTGGAAAAAAAAATTTTTTTGAACAGGCAATACACAATATGGGGTTCAAAATTCAAAACATACAAAGGAAACATATCATATAAGGTTTCTTTTACAAAACTTTCTTTTCACTTATGTCACGGGGTCAGCCATCCACTTCCCAGTTCAAAGGTAACCACTGTTATCAGTTTCTTATAGCTCCTTCCAAAGATATTCTATGCATGTTATGGATTGAATTGTGCCCCCCCACAAAAAATGCTGAAGCCCTCCCTAATTCCTGGTACCTGTGAATGTGACATTGTTTGGAAATAGGGTCTGAAGATGCTTTCAGTTGGGGAGACTATGGAGTCATGCTGTAGTGCAAAGCAAGAAATGTCTGTGGCTACCAGAAGCTGGGAGAGATCAGAATCTTCCCTAACGGCCTTTGGGGAGACTGAGGCCCTGCCAACAACAAAATCAAACCCACTGCTGTCCAGTTGGTTCCAACTCACAGTGACCCTACAGGACAGAGGAGAACTGCCACACAGTTTCCAAGGCTGTAATCTTTATGGAAGCAAACTGCCATATCTTGCTCCAACAGAGTGGCTGGTGGGGTCGAACCGCCAACCTTTTGGTTAGCAGCTGAGCATTTTAGCCACTGCACCACCAGGGTTCCTTCCGTGGCCCTGTGGACCCCCTGAATTCAGACTACTAGCTTCCAGAACTGTGAGGCAGTAAATTTCTGTTATTATAAGCCATCCAATTTGTGGTACTTTTACAGTCGTCCTAGAAAATGAATACAGCATATAACACCATTAAAAATATATATACTCTTTACATGAAGGAATGTACTTTGCTTTCTTCACTTAATAAATCAGCACATAGAGAACATGCACATCCTTTTTAATGGCTGCACAGTATTTCAATGTTACGGACATACCACAGTTATTTAACTAGACCCACTTTGATGGGCATTTGGGTTATTTCTAGTCTTCTGCTATTATAAGCAATACCACAGATATTCTTGTACATCTTCTACATGTAAAACATATTTGTAGTATAAATTTAGCTCTCCATGGGGGGGTGTATCAACTTATACTCCCACCAATAATGTATGAGGGTCTATTTTTCTATGACCTTGTAAAATCAGAAATTATCACATATTTGATCTTTGCCAAAAATGTAAGTGGAAAATGGTAACTCATCATAATTCTAACTTAAATTTTTCTTAATAAGAGTGTTATATACATGTGTGTGTATGCCTATGTGCATAGTGCATAGCCACATCTTTCTCCTGGGTTCAAACCACCAACCTTCTGTTAGAAGCTGAGCACTTTAACCACTGCACTACCACCAGAGCACTCTCTCTCTCTCTCTCTCTCTCTCTCTCTATATATATATATATATATATATATATATGAGCTATTTATATATTTCCTTTGCTGTGAACCATCTTTGAATATTTTCCTGGATTATTGCTCTTTTCATATTGATTTGTAAGAGTTCTTTATATATTATGGACATCCCCACTTTGTCACTAATATGAGTATAAATTCTATGCCTGGTTTGTTACTTCTCTGCTGGCTTTATTTATTGTGACTTTTACATTCTTTATACAGTATTTTATCTTATTTTCTGTTTTTAAATTTTTTTTTTATTGTACTTTAGGTGAATGTTTACAGAACAAATAGTTTCTCATTAAACAGTCAGTACACATATTGTTTTATGACATTGGTTAACAACCCTACGACATGTCAACACTCTCCCTTCTTGACCGTGGAGGACCTTTTTCTTTTTTGGTGAAAATATACATAGCCAAAGTTACACCATTTCAAAAATTTCTACATGTACAATTCAGTGACATTGACTACATTCTTCCAGTTGTGCTGCTATTCCCACTATCCTTTTCCAAATTATTCCATCACAATTGTCTTCAACTCACTGTCCCCTAGGCTTCCCATCAAATCTTTTGAGTTGCTGTTGTCAGTTTGATCTCACATAGATAATTCTTTTTTGTTGCTGTTGTACTCTAGATGAAGGTTTACAGAACAAAATAGTTTCTCATTAAACAGTTAGTACACATATTGCCCTATGACAATGGTTAACAATCCCATGACATGTCAACACTGTCCTTACTCAACCTTGGGTTCCCTATCACCAGCTTTCCTGTCCCCTCTTGCCTTCTAGCCCTTGTCCCTGGACTGCTGTGCCTCATTAGTCCTGTTTTGTTTTATGGGGCTCCAATCCCCGGCTGAACGGTGAACCTTGGGAGTGACTTCACCACTGAGCTAAAAGGGTATCCGGGGGCCATACTCTCAGGGTTTCTCCAATCTCTTTCAGGCCAGTAAATCTGGTCTTTTTTTATGTGTTAGAATTTTATTCTACATCCTTCTCCAGCTCTGTCCAGAACCCTCTGTTGTGAACCCAGTCAGAGCAGTCAGTAGTGGTAGCCAGGCACCATCTAGCTGTACTGGACTCACTCTGGTGGGGATCTTGGTAGTTGTGGTCCCTTAGTCCTTTGGACTAATTTTTTCCTTGTATCCTGTTCTCTTCATTCTCCCTTGTTCCCAAAGGGGTGAGACCAGTGGAGTATCTTAGATGGCTGCTCACAGGCTTTTAAGACTCCAGACACTACTCACCAAGATAGAATGTAGAACATTTTCTTTATAAACTGTGTTATGCCAGTTGAGCTAGATGTTCCCCGAGACCATGGTCCCCACAGCCCTTCGCCCAGCAATTCAGTCCCCCAGGGAGTTTGGGTTTTTAGTATTATCTTGACTCACTTTCCTCATATGGAAAAATAATTTTGTAAAGAAAACAAATGTTTTTGCCAAAGTGAAAGAATTTCATGTTTACACAATATAATGTTTTTCTTGGGGGAGGAAAAGTCAACATTGATTCCTGGCATGCCCCTCTCCCCAGTACTGTAAACTAAAATTAAAAAAAAAGAAAAAATCCATTGACAGAAAATAAGATACTTTTCTCAGACAGGATAATATTTTATGGCTGCTTTGTTTAATATATGGCTTTTTAAACAGAAATAAAGACTAAGTGAAAAAAGGGCTTAATAGAGAGCCCCTGATGGAGCAAGAGAAAAGTAGGGAGCAGAACTCAAATTCTAGTAAGACCAGACTTCACGGTCTGACTGAGACTGGAGGAACTCCATAGAGCATGGCCCACGGACTCTCTGTCAACCCAGCACTAAAATCATTCCCAAGGCCAACTCTTCAGTCAAAGATTAGACTGGACTATGGGACATAAAATGATACTTGTGAAGGGTGTGCTTCTTAGCTCAAGTAGATACATGAGACTAAATGGGCAGCTCCTGTCCGGAGGTGAGATGAGAAGGCAGAAAGGGTCAGGAGCTGGTTGAATGGATACAGGAAATCAGGGATAGAAAGGAGGAGCATACTGTCACAGTATAGGGAGAGCAATTAGGGTCACATAACAATGTATGTATAAATTTTTGCATGAGAAACTAACTTGAATTGTAAACTTTCACTTAAAGTACAATAAAAAAAAAAAAACAACTCTTATTAAACTCCTGAAATTTGTCACCCCCCCCCCAAAAAAAAAAAAAAGAAATAAGGGCTTAATAAGAAAAGTAGTTTACATGACCATAATGTTTAATTACTGTCAAAAGAAAAAAATGAAAAAGAAATTTTGAATATAAAATATCACACAACTTCAAAAAACTTACCTTTGTATTCTATCCTTTATCATGTACTGTAAGTCAGTTTTCTAACTAGGATTATGGTCCTTTATTATAAGCCCCTGATGATACTATGGCATTCATGTAAAAATACTACTACAAAAATGTTCTTTTGTTTTTCTGTCTGCCTATTGTACACTTAATCCATAGATAGTTTTTTAATAGGACATCTACAGTAGATATTAATGTAATAGTTACTGAGCTTGTTTGCTGATGTACTTTTCAATTTCAAGAATAAGAGCCTATTCTTAAAAACTGACCACAGAGGTAAAAGGACAGATATAATAATATTCAAATACTTTCTAGGAAGGGAGTTTCAAAGTTATTTCTTTAAGAGAACAACCATGGTTTTTAATCATGTTCCTATAAAAATTCCAATACCTGCACAATTTAATATTATTCTCTACTCTATAAATGCGATAAAAGGAACAGAGATTATGATGTAAAATGCAAGTATAGCCTCTTGCTGAAGTAACACTGAAGATTTCTTTACATTACTATTTGAAAATACAAAAATAAAACTATTATGTTGTACTCAAGATTATTTATTGGCATAGTCTAGGTTTATTCAGTTCTTGATTTTTATGAAAATGTTACATAAAAATACTCAAGCAATTCTGCTTAAAACCAAATTGTCAATGTGCCCGCTAAATATAAAAGGAAACTGTGGTTGAGTTATTTTTCACTCAAGAAATCAAGAACAAGATAAGGTGGTAGAACAAAGGGGGAAAAGATTGGCTATATCAATGCGTATATAAAATAATGCATATATAATTATTTCTTATTACGCATCCATATTTAATTATTATTTTTTATTCTTATGTTCACTACCATATTCTTTCTTTGAGAAGAAAAATATAGGGTAGTAATTTCAGTGATATGAATTCTACAAAGCATTTCCCTCCCTCCACCACAGGCATCTAAAGATCAGACAATTTTATATCAACCAAAATGAGCATTATTAAGAAAACAAAATGAAAGCAGAAACTCTTTTGTTGCAAAATCTTATCTATCTCAAACCTTATACTGCATTCAAAAATTATTACTTACTTTGACAAATCTGTAAAATCATTGCTAAAAATCATTATTTGGAATTTTAACAACAATTTGAAAAATACACTAACATCTACAAGAGGTGATAAGAAACTGAAAATACTTTATAATAGCTACTCTTAACTAGTATCTCTAATTGGAAAAGCAATATTGTATACATTGTTGTGGCATATTCATTTTCCTGCATGATTCCTTTCAACGGTCTAACTTGAGCTTTAACTTTTAGCATATCACAAAGAAAATTCCTTTTATCTTGCAAAAAATTATTCTGGTTTAGAAATAAATTTATTATTGCTTGTATTATTAATGATTTATCCACAGTCTAATACACCTAATTCTACCATTTCTGAGAATTTTGTCTAGCAAAACTACTTTGTAAAGTTACATACAAAGACATAGTAGTTAAAACCATAGGCCTTGGAATCAAACTGACCTGAGTTTAATCTCACATCTGGTATTTCCAAGCTGCATGACTTTGGTTATGTTACTTAGTTTCTCTGAACCTCAGTTTGCAATATTTGCTTTATACCATGCTTACCATAATGCCTGATACAAAGCAAATATTCAGTAATTATAAACCAAAGTAATCAGTTGCTTCATCAAAATACCCTTGAATAGGGCTAAATAAATATCAAAAACAATAATGAACTAGAAAGAGGTAGAGAAACTCCTTTACTGTTTATGAAAAATGAATAACAGTAAAATTAAGAAAGCATACCCTTCCACTGTAAGAAATAAATAAATATATACATATATATATATATGATATCTGATTTTTCAACAAACTTTGCTCTCCACATCCCAGTGTTTTCCCTCACCTGTCTGTACTATGGTTTAGAGGGAAGTCCCAGTTATATACAAATCATGTTCCAAAACGTCACCCATAGTCATCTCTCCCAAGATTCTCTGTATTCACTCTGATTCTCCTCCCTCAGGCAACTGAGTGCTTTCTTCTTTCTTTCTCATAGATTTAACTGAAGAATCCTTTATTAAAGTCTTTATCACACTGTATTTTAATTACTTCCAAGTACGCCTCCCCTTTACCACCGTGATTGTTCACATGGATATCTCCAAGGCAGACTGCCTTTAATACATCACTGAGTTGCTGACATCTAGCCCAATGTTTGTTGAATGAAATTACTTGGAAGGTAAGATATATCCACCATGCTAACAACGGATATAAATAAGCCTAAAATCATTTATTAAATATTTGTGATCACTGCCCCCTGTGTGTCCTATCTAATCTTTTGAGTTGCTGTTGCCAATTTCATCCCATACAGATAGTTCTTAAAAGAGCACAATGTGTTGTTTTATTCAATTCTAGAAAAAAATAATGATAATGATTTTCCTTGACCATACAACATGTTACTTTTGATTTTCTAGATTTGCTTTTTAATCATCAGCACAAAGATTACACCGGTATACCAAAATTCAATAGTCCAAGAATTCTGGTTATTCACAGGTACTTTACAAGGTCTTTAGAAAAGTTTCTAATACAGGCTCGCTGTAACAAAGGATATATAACTCAATACCTATGATTACATATACAACCACTACTCACTTATTGACATGGTTAGGTTCCAAAGACTAGGTCATTATGCAAAAATCAGCGTTACATGAAAATGGAGGGTGATCACATCAGATCATAGAATGGAGGATAACTACATCATCACATAAATGTTAAATTATACTATCACATAACTGCCAAATGACATAATTACATAACTGCCAAACCACTGAGAATCGTGGCCCAGACAAGTTGACACATAACCTTAACCTTTACAGTCAGCATTACTCTTGCCTTGCACCTCGGCATTCGTTACTGCCAGACGTGTATCATTAATGTGCAAGATAGTTAGATAGTAGAACTTTTATTATTGTCATAAATGAAAAATGTCAGATAACAGGATAACCAATAAGTGAGGAGTAGGTGTAATTGTTTTCTAGTTTATTAGTAGTTAACAAGAAACAGGTAAAAAAATTTCTAAGGCACAAATACATTACTCATTTTCCCATCTTTTAGGAAGGCAAAATTTTTAAGCTAATTTTCTAACATATGAAGAGTACTCTGACATTCTTCTTCAAAGTTGTTTCCGACGTGAATTTAGTCCTTCACTTTTAAGATAGGAAATGCATTAATCTTTTCCTTTTTCATGAACTATTTTGACCAGTTTTGAGTCACACAGATAAAAGAAAAATGGAAAACATCTTGGACATTCAGAAGGGAATAGTAAAAGTAATTATAAATACAAATCTATTTATTTATGATACTTTTGGGCTTATCATCTTCAAAAGCTGAATAATGTTTCAACTTCATGTTCAGATTAATTCTGCCATTCATTGTGACAGGTGTATTAAAAATTAGAAGCCCCTAAAATACACAAAATATTTTACTTCTTCTACATCTTCACTTTTCTTTCTACCACATACCACATTTTCTCCATTTGATGGAACTTTCATCCTCCATACTTTTTGTATTTTTCACTGGAAATACTAATTTTCATTACTTTGTGTATTTTTCAAATTTGCACAAATAGTATCATCAGACATATATGCTTTAACAACTTTCTTCTCACTATTATTGCTGTCCATACACACACACTGAAAGCACAGCAATATACACAAGAAAAACACACAGAACCTTCAGGGCAGTCACTACCTCTGGGGATGAAGAAAAGGGAATGAGATGACAGATGTGAAGATGGCATTTACCTGGTGCTGTATTTTTTTTTTAAATAGAAGACCTATAAGGGAGATCTAAATATTTGCTGTACCTCTCTCATTTGATATATTTTATAATCTAATTTTTTTTAATTTAATTTAAAAAATGCCAAAGTAGTTGGGTTACCTGAAGCATTACCAAAAAAACCACTGCCGTGGAGTAGAACTGCCCATAGGGTGTCCAAGGCTGTAATCTTTACAGAAGAGACCGCCACGTCTTTGTCCCATGGAGCAGCTGGTAAGTTCGAACTGCCGACCTTTCGGTTAGCAGCTGAGTGCTTAACCACTGCGCCACCAGGGCTTTTTACTGAAAGCATTACTGTGGGCTAAATAAATAGGACTATGCCTGTACTACCTCTGTAGTCATTAACTCAATCCTAGACTGTAGCCTCTAGGCTAATTAGTTTTTTCTTGATGTGGCAGTGGGCAATCTAGAAAACCAAGTTACTAGTCACCTAAAAACAAGTGTGTCACTCTATTGAAAGCTTCTTACCAATGAGCCTTTACTTATTCCACTCTATTCGATGTGTCTCTTTTCATAATACAGATGTCAAATCAAAGTAGCTCAATCCAAATATGCTTAGGAAAAAGGGATGCTCTCTCAGGAGTATATGCTCTTCATTAGGTTATTGATGCTAAGCCAATAAACATAGGAAGTAGTTTTTGATATTATATATCAAGACAGATATTTTCCATAGAAATGTTTTGTGCATTAATTTTGATGTGTTTTGTAAATAGTCCTACTTTCCTCATGAGTTAAAGAGTGAAGTGGTAGGTGATTCTATGGAAAAATTTCAAAAGACACCAGAGTCTTACCAGCGGTCTCTAGTTTTTTAACATGAAATCTGAAACATGCACAAAGAAATAACAGCTCTAAGAAGTAATCTAGGCAGTTTTCTTACTAAGGCCAGTCACTGCTTAGAAAAATCAATGTATTGGAGTAGCAGGTTGCAGTAAAACTTCAGTGGTGATTACTCAAAATAGAACTGAAATTATGCTAAAGTCTACGTTTTTGTGAAGTTAACCTTCCCACAGAAAAGTGTTACATCGTATTAATATTTTTTTACTATTCAACTGGTATCATTTGCTACTCCATCTGATAAATGGTTAAGTGTCCACTTCCACAGCTATTTTTTAAAAAGATCATATAGATAAGATGAATGTAAAGAATCACATAAATTTATCATAAAAATATATGACAATTTTTAATTCCATCATAGCTTTCATTTCAAGATATTTGAGTGAACTATCTTTTAGTAAGCAGTGGGTTAGCAAATTTTGGCATACAGAAGAAATCACAAAATGTAAAGAAAACCAAGGAGGCTACACTTGATTCATGAATTGACCTCATTTGTGACTCTGGCCGCCACAGAAGAATGCCAGCTTCTCCAGTGCAGCCCCCTACCACTAACCAGCACACAGTAGGCACGTAAGAAGTATTTGTTGAATAAATGAATTCTCGTTAATCCTTAACTTGGGTATTTTCTAGCTGAGATCAAGAAACTGCCATATACCTCATGGTCACCACATCTTATTTAAGTGAAATTATACTATTTTAATATTCATAGCCTGTTTTCATCTTCTAAAAAGTTGTTATTTTCTCCCAAAACAAGATGGCACTTCAATGCAACTTAGCCATGAGAAGAATAAAGTAGAATAATGCAATATTCATTACATTAACTATATAGAAGCTTCCTTGGGTTCATAATGAAAATACAAGGGCCCATAAGTTAAAATATCAACCTTTATGGTATTTTTCTAGGAATCTCAAATAATCAATTTTAAACATACTCATACTACAATATTAACTTCGAAATCTTATTGCAAAACTGTTCACTATAGACCAGTATTCAACTAAACTAATGTTGTCATGGATACTATCCAAGAGGGCTAAGTTCTTGAAAACAAAAAGGATGCCACCACAAGGTAAACTTAGCCTTCAAGAATCTCTCTCGATACGAAACCTGAAGATAATGTTATATGAGGGAGGCTTCAGATTATCAGCTATTTATCATTTGGAATTATAATTAAAGATACTTATTCCATATAACAGAGACAAATGTATCAGTATCACAAAAAGAAAAGGGAATCGGGTATGAGGAAATGGGTTTAGAATGTGGCTAAATCTAGAAATGTTATTTCCTAACTAGCAAAGAAGATGAAACAAATATACATCTATACTAGATTAAAAGATGAGAGCCACAGAACAGGTTAGGAGTAATTTCAAATAGTCATTCATACATAATTCTAAGATTATCAAAAAAAGAAATAAAACTCACAGAGAACGTTGGCCCATTGGGTGATGTTGTGACAGTATGAACTTCATTCTCCAATGTTATTGAGAGCTCCCAGTTAGCCACTTGTGGTTTAATAACTGGTATTCTAATGTAGAAAGAAAGGAAAAGAATTAATAATCTTATATTATTCTCTCTGAGCAAACTGATTTTCCTTTGACATTGTCGAAGACTGTATTTCACAAAATTTTATTTTAGAAGTTTCCAGGCTTGGAAAAAAGTTTTTTAGATATAAACTAGAAAGGTTAAAGAAATGCAAATCTTTCAAAGACAACAGAAGTCGCTCTCGGGTAAGTTCAGGACCATAGTCTATTCTAAGTACCATCATCACTTCTATGAATTCAGGTTGATTTGTTGTGATAACCCTTCACAAATTAACCTTCCTGAAGCAATATTAATTTATTTTCAAGATCTAATTACTCTCCAAGACAATTTTAAAAATTACAATAAACAACTATGCCGCACCTTAAACTTCACAGAGACATAAAATGAATTACTGATTTAGCATGATTTGGGTTTAGAGAATTATTTAGTCTTTATTTTGTCCTTTGTCATAGATGAGATTAAAAATATACTAAAGAATGAATCTCCATGTATTCTTCTTGTAAAATAATCTGGAAGTATTCTTTCATGATGTCAATTAGAAGAAAAATGAGCTGATTACCCATTCCCGTTGAGTCGATTCCGAATCATAGCGACCCTATATGACAGAGTAGAATGGCCTCATAGGGTTTTCAAGGCTGGAATCTTTAGGGAAGCAGACTGCCACATCTTTCTCCCAAGGAGCAACTGTTAGGTTCAAACTGCTAACCTTTCAGTTAGCAGCCAAGCACTTAACTGCTGTACCACCTGGGCTCCTTCTTAATATATTAGCTAGGATGTGTTATTTAAAATTATGTTTTGGTAAAAAACAAAACCTATGTTATTAATAAAAATTTATAAAATTTTCAAGGCTGATTTAAAAATAACTCAAATGTCAACATGCTCTTATACAATAGAATGGCAACATCATAATTTTGTTAAAACAAAAGACAGAAAAATACTAGATACTACGTGTTTGGTGCTAAGTTTTGGGGTAGTAAGGAGAAACAAGACATGGAGAACTTCTATACTTTCTATGTCTTCTTCTATGCCTGGTTTTACCCATCATCAAAAATCCAAAAGAGGACCCCCATATCTTTAAATAATGCTTGTCTTCTATAACAGTCTTGTCCTGTGTTTGACCAGTATTACATGGTCCAGAGAAAATGGCTCAAGAAGCCGAAGAGAGAAACATTTTTAGAATACAAACTGTTTCCCACAATTTTTTAAGGTATCAAAATTTTTATGATTTCTGGATTAGCTTAACTATTGCATGTTTACCTTGCTTATGAGCTGTGAAGTAATATTTACTAAGCACTAAAGATTAGCATTTTATACTATCTGGATCCTAGACTAAGTCACAGTTCTGAAAAACGTTTGCAGGCTATGTTTTAATTTAAACTCAAAGAACAATTTTAAAAGGATTCTCTGTGTATTCAGAAGAAAAAAGTCACAGTCACAAAAATCATAATTAAAGCAAATCACCTCTAGACACAAAAATGCCCATAAGTCTAATGGAGGATGATTAATAATTTAGGTGAATATCCATATTCAGCCCACAACTTTTGATCTGTTTTCTGAAGAAGAAGGAAAGTTTTAAATCCTATAGAAGTGAAAATTAAGGAAAAAGTAAACAATGCCATCAACAATAATGCACATAGTACACATAGGCATGAAAGAGGCATTCATGGAAATGTGAAGAGGACTTTATCGAGAGGACGGAGCTTCACAGACACGAGAGCTTGAAGAGAGAGGGAGAGAATACAGTAGTGGGGAAGAATGAAAAGAAGGCATATGACAGGGAAGAAAGGGAGGGGACTGCTGCTGTACCCCAACTCTACCTCTATTTTAGCACCTATAGTCAACAGGGCATTTATCTGTCTGTATGTTCGTCTACCTACTGGCCTGTGAGCTCCTAAAAGACCAAAATCTTGTCTTATCCATTTTTACATCCCTAGTACGGAGCCCTTGTGATGAAGTGGATAACAGCTCAGATGCTAACCAAAAGGTCAGCAGTTCAAATCCCCCACCTGCTCCTTGGAAACCCTGTGGGGCAGTTCTACTCTGTCCTATAGGGCTGCTATCAGTCAGAATCTACTCGACAGCAGTGAGTTTGGGTTTGGTTTTTGTTTTTGTTTAGTTCCTAGCACAGGTTGGGGAGAAATGGCTGAGAGGTTAGGTAGAAAAGGGTTTGAGAAGCATCTACTATGTGCCAAACACTGCGCAGATGGAGAGACTGTGCTGGTCAGGGGACAGAGCATGAGCTTTGGAAAGAATGTGACTTTGTGCTCACAGGCTACTAGCTGGGTAACCTTGGACCTTACTAGAGTTCACTCTGTTCACCTTCAAACAGGGGCTAACACTCTGACCACTCAGGGTTGTTGTGAAGACAGAAATAACCTCACAACTAGATCACTGTGCAACGTGAATTTCTTAAATCTTTGCTATCCTCAATAATTATGTAACTCCTGTGTTCAAAATCGTTCACTGGTCTTCTACTTCCCACCTGGTTAAATCTTAATCAACCTACCTAGCATTCAAGTCCGTTAAATATAAGACCCCATACTTTCTATCCGTTTTTATTTCTGATTATTTTCTGACTTGTATATCTGGTCAGGCCGAGCCCTTAAATTGCTTCACAAACCAAGTCAACCTAATACGAGGAGAAGAACTACAAACTCAGGCTCTGGTGACTCAGAAGTTGGCACAAAATTCAGCTCTGCCATTTATTGTGCTAACCTTGAGGAAATCTCCTAAACCTCAGTCTTCTTATGTATAAAATTAAGATAATAATACTATCTGCATTATAGGGATGTGTTGAGGATTAAAAATCATTCTCGTTGAGTCGATTCCGACTCATAGTTATCCAGCAGGACAGAGTAGAATCGCTTCATAGGGTTTCCTAGGCTGTAATCTTTATGAAAGCAGGCTGCCCCGTCTTTTACCCTCAGAGTGGCTGGTGGGTTCGACCCGTAGACCTTTCAGTTACCAGCCGAGTGCTTAACCACTGCACCACCAGGGCTCCTGGTGAGAAGCCCTGGTGACATAGTGGTTAAAGCACTCGAAAGGTTAGCAGTTCAAACCCACCAGACTCTCTGTAGAAGAAAGATGTGGAAGTCTGCTTCAGTGAAGACCGCAGCCCCGGAAACCCTGAGCGGCAGTTCTCCTCTGCCCTACAGGGTCACTATGGGTCAGAACTGGCTCAAAAACGAGTTTTTTTTTAAATTGACAACTAAATTAAATAATGCACATAATTGTTACCTTTTATTACTATTATTATCCTCATCTCTAGGTCCATATCTTATTTTCCTTCTTAACTGAAATTCCTTCCTTTAAGGAAACTTTGGGTCCCATCTCCTCTCTGCTTCTCAAACTAAGAGACACAGGAGGGATACTGCCTCCCTCATAAATTGGTCCCTAATTATAAGAGTACAAACTGCTGTGATCTCCCTTCCACTTAACCTATATTTTATGCCATGTTGCTTTTCAAATTTTAGTGACCTGACAGAGGTAACTCTTTCAAGGAAATGCTGAAATAATTTTCAGTAAAGTAACAGGCCTCTGCCTCCGGAGGAGTTGGGAAGGTATTAATCCTGACATCCTGTTCAATCCCAGAATTCATTTCCCACAGAAAGCAATCTTACAGTCGATGGTGAGATGTAGTTGCCACACTATTCAGAACCTAGCTACTATTTATTTTCTCATTGTTTTATTTCGATCTGCTCCAGGAGGGACCTTGGGGGAAAAGCACAGGCTTTTGAGTTAAAACAGTGATGTTTAGTTTTCTTGCTAAAAATGGACCTGAAAACTCATTCAATCCTTTCGAACCAAAATCTCTACACCTGTGAAATGTAGACTGGTGCAGAGCTGGGTAGGGGATGCAAAGCTATTGCCTCCTCCGAGCAGAGGCTGCCTGATGTGGCACTCTTCTAATAATTTCTTCGCAGGTGATATGCTAATAGGATAGAGAAAAGAGGCTTCACCGGGAAAGCAAGGCCTTGGGATACCTAGAAAATACAAAGTATGGAATCTGGGCTTTGAGTTCACTCTTCTACAAACAAAATTTGCTAAGACTCCTTCCAGTTTTATACACGTTTGAAATTGCTTTTTTTTTTTAAACAAAATGGATAAGATTGGGAATCCATGTTAGTTATATAGCAAATATAGATTAGTGCTGCAATAGAAGTAAACTATAAAAATGATAATACATACAAACATGAACGTAAATATGCTCTATTGCTTTTTTTTTCTTTCTTTTTATCGTGCATTAGGTGAAAGTCCACAGAGCAAGTTAGTTTCTCATTCAACAATTAAATCACAAATTGTTTTGTGACACTGGTTGCAATCCTTGCGATGTGTCAACACTCCCCTTCTCCACTCCGGGTCCCCTGTTTCCATTCATCCCATTTTCCTGTCCCTTCCTGCCTTCTCAGTCTTTGCTTTTGGGCTGGTGTGCCCATCTGGTCTCATATACATGACTGGAATCTGAAGCACGTTCCTCACGTTTGGTTATTCTTTGTTTTATAGACCTGTCTAATCTTTGGCTGAAGAGTGAACTTTGGGAGTGACTTCAGATCTGGGGGCCATAGTCTCAGGGTTCCTCCAGTCTCTCTCAGACCAGTAAGTCTGGTCTTTTATTTTTGCGAATTTGATTTTTGTTCTACATTTTTATCCTGTTCCGTCTGGGACCCTCTATTGAAATCTGCTCTATCTCTGTAAAATCACTGAAAATACACCAATAGTAATTACTTTGAAACATCGGTATCAATTCAACAAGCACAAACATGTTTAAATGGTAACAATTACCTAAAGTTATATTTTAAAATTAGAAAAGAATTATATTTATCCATTAAATCCAAAATAGTCTCAGAGGAGATTCTTACGAACAACTCACAGAAAGGTGGGGGAGAAGGTCTTGGATTTCATCCCACTCACCACAGTAAAGACACACAGAAAACAGTTTCCTTTACTGAAGTGTGTTTCTAGTGAAAGATGCTGCCATCTGATCAAAAATTTAATCTGTGTAATTTATTATTCACCTGCAAAGCTAGTATCAATTAGTAATGCTACTTCACAAGACAAAAACAAAAACAATGGAAGCCAACTGGCATAAATAGCTATTCACACAACAAATGAAATAATAGGTCTCACCCAGGCCTGTCCACTTTGATTATCATCAGCCAGTCAGAATGAATATGCTCAATAAAACTAAAGTTTTCTGTATTTTATGGATAAAAATTGTCAGCTGATTTTTATTAATGTAAATACTAATACATTTAACTCGTTGGAACATTTTACTCTAAAAGGTGCAGGGAATACTAGCTTAAATATATTGCCTTTTGAATGCCATATTTTTTAAGTAGATTTTTTGTGAAATTAAAGACTAATGGCATCTTCAATTATCAACAAGTACAAGTGCCTGAAAACTATAGCATCACACACTCAGAAAAGCTGATTTTCAATTGTGCATTACCTATTTAGGAGTAAAATGCTGAGTTAAAACAATGCTAATGGTCAGAGAATCATTACGAAGTCCTTCATCATAACTTTCACAGTGGGTGGTCTGTAAAATGATCAAGAATAATATGCTGCATTCCATAGCCACTGAGGTCAGTCTCTGCACACAAATCTTTGCAGGAAGAAAAAGGCCTGGGGAAAGTGGGCCATTCATGTGAACCAAGTTCAGAGAATTTCCAGCACTGTGAAAGGATATGTTACACAAGCACATAGATGTATTCAGTGGGGTAGACAGAACCGCTACATGAGGACTACAAAGGAGCCCTCCCATGGCTCATGAATAAGTCGAGGAAATGATCAGAAAGAGAGAGAGAGAGAGGCGTTTAGACAGATGGCCCACTTAAAATGCCTGAGACAGGCCATAAGCAATTTTAATGAAACTTTAGATCTAGCATATGAATTGTTTCTTATTTCCCCCAGAAGAAAGAAAGGAAAAAAAAAAAAAAAAACTCCAAGGAAAACAAAAATCAAGCAATTCACTGAAAAACCCACTTTCAGTACTTTGGGATAGAGGAAGAGTTGCAAATTAAGTTTTATGAGTGTGATAAATTCATATAAAATTCTTTGTAGATCCACCATCGGCCATCAAAATGAATATAAAAAGCATGGAGTGAACGGATTAAAGGAATTTTAAACAGAAGTCCACTGCCAAACCAAACAAAAATCTCAGCCTTATTATGTGAGAACTTACAACACTCCAACATTAAAGTTCATCACTGCAGAAGAAAGATAAAAGCAGCATTTTCAGTGAAACTCTTCAAAGCTAGAAACTGTTACAGAGAAATAGAACTCTGCCTATATGCAATTACAAATGTGTGTTCACATATATGAGACTGTGTAAAAGAATGTGTATTACATAATAACCCCTTGCCATCGAGTCAATTCCAACTCATTGCAACCCTCTAGGACAGAGTAGAACTGCCCCATAGGGTTTCCCAGGAGCAGCTGGTGGATTCGAACTGCGGACCTTTTGGTTTGCAGCTGAATGCTTTAACCACTGCACTACCAGGGCCCCGTACAGTGCTTAGCAATAGTTAGGGATCATCCTCAAGTTTGTTGCTATTAGTATTACAAATAATTACACAAGTGACATCTGAATCTAGAAATGAATAAAACCGAAAAAAGAAAAACTAAACCCGTTGCCGTCGAGTTGATTCCAACTCATAGCGACCCTATAGGACAGAGTAGAAATGCCCCAGAGTTTCCAGGGAGCACCTGGTGGATTGGAACTGCTGACCTTTTGGTTAGCAGCCATAGCATTTAACCACAACACTACAAGGATATAAAGTTATTTATAATCATATATATTTTAATATTACTCCTATCTGTTATGAAATGAATTGTATCTCCAAAAAAGATATGTTGAAGCCTTAACCCTTGTACCTGTAAACATGACTCTGTTTGGAAATAAAGGTTTTCTTCTCTTATGTTAATGAGGCCATATGGGAGTAGGTTGGGTCCTATACTTAATCAGAAAGCAAAACAGACACAGACGCACACTGGGGGAAGAGATCAAGTGGGGAACCATCTATAAACCCAGGAATACCAAGGAACACCTGGGGCTACTGACAAGGAGGGACCCTGCCCTAGAGCCAACACTCTGATTAGGACCTCTAGCCTCCAAAGTTGTGAGATGTTAAATTTCTGTTCTTAAAGACACTCATTTGTGGTATTGCGTTAGGGCAGCACTAGGTAACTCAGACACTATCCCATTTCCCTCTTCCACCAATAAAGGCTTAAGATTTCAATGTAAACTTTGGGCATGATTAGTCAGCAAAAGCAGTACAGTATATAGTTGACACACCTGTAGCCTCCAGTGTCTGACTGACCAAATGTAAATTCTGGCTGCAACATTAAAGCTGTGTGACCTTTACAAGTTTATTCTCTTTCTGCCTCAGATCTCTTACCAGTAAAACAAAGATGATAAAAATACCTAACTCATATGGTTGATTAAAGAGGTAAAAGATGTACAATGTTAAGACTAGTGCTTGGCACATATATGCTAAAAAAGGGTTACCTATTACTGTCATCAATGGAGCCTTCGTGGCGCAGTGGTTAAGAGCTACGGCAAAGCTATGGTTGCTAACCAAAAGGTCAGGAGTTCAAATCCACCAGCTGCTCCTTGGAAATCCTATGGGGCAGCTCTACTCTATTCTATAGGGTTGCTATCAGTTGGAATCGACTTGACGGCAATGGGTTTAGTTTGGTTTTATTATTATCATTATCACCATAATTTGACTGGTGTAGCAACATCTGAAATCCCACTCTAATGTTTCAGCAACTGTTTTTTTTTTTAAATCATTAATATAGAATACATTGAAATGTATTCTGTTAATGAATATTTATATATTCATTCCCCTTTCCATTAAATCCTCCCCCACTCACCCAACCAACAGTCAGTGATAGATTCAATTTGCTTGTCCTAAAGCATCACATAAATAGACTCAAAAAGTGTGTATTCTTCTGTGTCTGGCTTATTTTGTTCAATATAATGTTTAAGGTTCATCTGTGTTTTTAAGTATTTTATTCTTTTTTATCACTGAGTAGTTTTCTATTGTACAAATACAGTAAAATTAGTTCATACTTCTCCTGATAGACACTAGCCGTTTTCAAATTAGTGCTGTTATGAGCAAAGCTCCTACAAACATCCTCATACAAGTCTTTTTTGAGGACACAGGTTTTCACTCCTTGTGGGTAAAAATCTAAGAGTGAAACTACTGGGGCAGATGTATGTTTAGTTTTATAAAAAAACTGCTAAACTGTTTTCCAAAAGTATTATAACATTTATATACTCCCGCCAGCAACAGAGTTGCTCCACACCCTTACCCCCATTTGGTGTTATCCTTCTTTCTAATTCTAGTCAGACAAAAACCAGTTGCCATTGAGTCAACTCCGATTCATGGTAACCCCATGTGTGTCAGAGTAGAACTTTGCTCCTTAAGGTTTTCAATGGCTGATTTTTTCAGAAATAGATCACAGGCCTTTCTTCTGAGACACCTCTGGGTGAACTCAAACTTTCAACCTTTGAGCAGCAGCCAAGTGATTAATCATTTGCACCATCTATCCAGAATACTGGGTGTGAAACAATATCTCATTATAGTTCTCAGGTATAAGCCCCTCAAATATGGTGAGACTCAAACTCCAAACATTATCATCTATGGTAGTTAGCACCTCAAATTTCAGCTCAGTTCATTCAGCATTTCGTTTTATACACTGGGCTCTCCGAAGTCTTATTTATACATGTACACTTCAGGGGTCAACTAACAATGTGAAGGAAGTTAAATTCAGATATGAGACGCCGCCTCTCTCTCTGTTGCTCCCTTTCTTGCCAGTATATTCACCCTCTCAATTTCCAGCAGTTCTGACCATCTTGAACATCATTCTCTGAAGTCTCCAGCCAATGAGACTGCAGCTAACTTCTTGAGGTCCAGTCATGCCATGACACATGCACTGTGATCGCTCTCAGGGGAAAAGCCATATAAATGTGGACCTCACGCTGTGGTTTTCCTCTTTCATAAGTCAAAATTCGTTCAAATTCTGACTGGTTTTATGTTTTATCCAGAGCCTTCAGATTCATATTTTCTTCAGAATTTACTAATTGTTATTGGGAGGGGGGTTAGCTGGAAATATACTGCAAACGTAGAAACTGAAAATTCTCTATAGAATTTTAACTTTGTATCATCCATATAGGAAAGAAAGGGTGGAATAATACTGGTACACATATGTGCAGCATTCTAACTTCCAGGTGGTATCCCAGGAACCCTTGACATCTCTACTTGCAAAGGCTATTCTTGTTACTGCGTTGAGAGCATTTGTATAAACATATTTTATAATTACGAGAGGAAGTATTGTAAAAGAAGACTCCATCAAATTAGAAGAAAGCTAAAATAATGTTTCATTTTAATTCCTAAAATTTGAAATTCTGTTTCATTAAGAAAACAAATTCTTACTTCATGAGCAACTGCCTCCTTTACCAAGAGACCAGAGCTGGACGATGCGCAGCTACCATTACAGAATGTTTTGATCAAAGATTCTATAGAAGAATCCTTGATTAAAAGAGGGAAATACGTGGAATGGAATTCCAAATTCTCATGGAATCCAGTCTTTCTGGAGCCAGTGAGGCTGGATGACCCACCCCCCCCAAAACTATTTCCCTGAGATAATCTTCAAAATTTAAACTAAAACCATCCCTTGAAATCATCTTTAGACTAAACAACAGTTTAGCTTAGTAAGTAAAAAAAAAATGTCTGTCTTGAGCATTGGGCTTTTTAAAAGAATTATCTCTACGTGATCAAATTGACAATAGTAACTTAAAAGGTCAGATGAGAAGTTTAGGGGGTAGTGAATTTATCTCAATGGTGGTGGATTAATTTGGAAGAGGGTAGCAAGAATGGTTGCACAACTTGAAGAATGTAGTCAATGTAACTAAATTGTACATAGAAATTGTTGAATCGGTGTACCTTTTGCTTTGTATATTTTCACTAAAAACAAATTATAGTAAAAAAAATTCTTAAATATAAAGTACATAACTAAAAGCCTCTCAAACAGCTTTACTGAGATAGAATTCACATACCATACAATGCATCCATTTGAAGTGTATCATTCACTGGATTTTACCATATTAACAGAGTTACGATGGCACCTAACAGCAACAATACAAACATTCGTGTAAAATATTTGTGTAGACAGGTTTTTATTTCTTTTTAGTGGAATGGCTGGGCCATGCAGTAATATCTCATGTTTTGAGGAACTGCTAAATTACTTCTAGCTTGCACCATTTTACTCATAAATTCCCACCAGCAACATTCGAGGGTTCCAATTTCTCCACATTCTCACCTGCACTCGTTATTGTCCATCTTTTGTATTATAGCTATTCTAGTGAGTTGAAGTGGTATTTTAATTAAGCACCTCTTCATGTTCTTGAGGGCCATTTGCACTTTTTTTCTTTCTGGGGGAGAAACGTGTATTCAGATCCTTTGCCCATTTTTAAAAATCAGGTTGTCTTTTTGAGTTGTAAGAATTCTTTACATAGTCTGTATACAACTCCTTTATTAAATATATAGCTTGCATATATTTTCTCCCATTCTGTTGGTTGCCCTTTACTTTCTTGACAAAGTCAGTGTCCCCTGATGTACGAAAGTTTTAAATTTTCATTTGATTACAATTTGCCTATTATTTTTTCTTTTGTCACTTGTGTTTTTGGTGTCTTATATAAGAAATCACCATCAACCAACGATAACAAATATTAATGCCTATGTTTTCTTTTAAGAGTTTTGTGATTTTAGCTCTTACATTTAGGTCTATGATTATTTTTTGACTTAATTTTTGTGTGTGTGGTGTGAGGAAAGTAATCAACTTCGTTCTCTTACATGTTGATATACAGTTGTCCCAGCACTATTTGTTGGAAAGATTATTCTTTCCTCATTGACTTGTCTTCACATCCCTGTCAGAAATCAGTTGGCCATCAGTATAACAATTTTTTTCTGGACTCCCAATTCTATTCTATTCCATTGATCACACTATCTTAATTACTATAGCTTTACAGTAAGTTTTGAAATAGGGAAGTATGAATTCTCCAACTTTGTTCCTCTTTTTCAAGATTGGTCAGCTTATCTGGGTCCTTTCCATTTTCATACAGATTTTGGGATTAGTTATTTATATCTGCAAGAAACAAAGCTGGGAGTTATATAGAGATTGTGTGGAATCTGTATCAATGTGGAGGGTACTGCCATTTTAACAATATTAGACCTTCTGATTCATGAATGTAGGTTGTCTTTCCATTTATTTAGATCTTCATTAATTTAACAATGTTGTAGTTTTCAGTATACAAGTCTTGCACTTCTTTTGTTAAATTATACCTAAATATTTTGTTCCTTTCGGTACTCCCGTAATTGGAATTATTTTCCTGATTTATCGTTCGTACATTGCCACTGTATAGAAAGAAAAATTGATATTTTCATATTGTTCTTATACTAAGCAACCTTGCAGAACTCACTTATTAGTTCTAACAGATTTTTGGTGAATTCCTTAGGTTTTTCTACATACAAGACCATGTCATCTGCAAATACAGATACCTTTACTTCTTTAAATCTAGATGGCTTTCTTTTTCTTACTTAAGTGTTTTAGCTAGAAACGCCTGTACAATGTTGAACAGAAATAACAAAAACAAACATCTTTGTCTTATTACTGATCTTAGAGGAAAAACAGTCATTAACCATTAAGTGTAATGTCATAGATGGTCATCATTGGATTGAGGAAATTCCCTCTATTCCTAGTTTGTTGAGTGTTTTTATTGTGAAAAGCTGTTGGATTTTGACAAATGCTTTTTCTGCTTCTACTGAGATAATGCCATTCGACTGTGGGGATCATAACAAATTATGGATAACACAGCAAAGAGTGGGAATTCCAGAACACTTAATTGTGCTCATGAGGAACCTGTACACAGATCAAGAGGCAGTTGTTCAAACAGAACAAGGGGATACTATGAGGTTTAAAGGCAGGAAAGGTGTGCATCAGGGTTGTATCCTTTCACCATACTTATTCAATCTGTATGCTGAGAAAATAACCTGAGAAGCCGGACTATATGAGGAAGAACGCAGCACAAGGATTGGAGGAAGACCCATTAACAAGTTACATTATGCAGATGATTCAACCTTGCTTGCTGAAAGTGAAGAGGACTTGAAGCACTTATTTATGAAGATCAAAGACTACAGCCTTCAGTACGGATTATACCTTAACATAAAGAAAACAAAAATCCTCCCAACTGGACCAATAAGCAATATCATGACAAATGGAGAAAGACTGAAGTTGTCAAGGACTTCATTTTACTTGGATCCAAAATCAACACCCATGGAAGCAGCAGTTAAGAAATCAAACGATGCATTGCATTGGGCAAATCTGCTGCAAAAGATCTCCTAAAAGTCTTAAAAAGCAAAGAAGTCACCTTGAAGAGTAAGGTGCACCTGACCCAAGCCATGGTGTCTTCAACCGCCTCACGTGCATGTGAAACCTGGGCAATGAATAAGGAAAACTGAAGAAGAAAAGATGCCTCTGAATTATGGTATTGGCAAAGAATATCGAATATACCATGGACTGCCAAAAGAATGAACAAATCTGTCTTGAAAGAAGTACAGCCAGAATGCTCCTTAAAAGTAAGAATGACGAGACTTTGTCTCATATACTTTGGACATGTTATTAGGAGGGATCAGTCCCTGAAGAAGGACATCATGCTTGGTAAAGTAGAGGTCAGCAAAAAAGAGGAAGTCCCTCAGAGATGGACTGACACAATGGTCGCAACAACGGCTCAAGCATAACAACGACTGTGAGGATGGCACAGGACCGGGCAGTGTTTCGTTCTGTGGTGGTGCACAGGGTCGCTATGAGTCAGAACCAACTCGATGGCACCTAATGACAACAACAACACTCAGATAATCATGTTTTTTTCTCCTTTAGTCTATTAATATGGCGTACTGCATTGACTGATTTTTGGATGTTAAACCAATCTTGCATTCCTAGGATAAACTTCACTTGGTCAAAGTATGTAATCGTTTTTAAACATTCTTTGATTTAGTTTGCTAATATTTTTTTGAGGACTTTTGTGTTATACTTATGATGGATATTGGTCTTCAAATTTTTTTTTTCTTTTGATGTCTTTCATGGCCCCTCTTCAATTCTTGATTTCAGTATTCTGTTTTCTCTTGGTCAATCTATCTAAAGGCTTGAAATTTCTGTTGATCTTTTCAAAGAAATTTGTTTTTACTGATTTCATCTATTGTGTTTCACTTATTTCCACTCTGATCTTTATCATTTCCTTCTCTCTGATTGCATTGGGGTTTAATCTTTCTAGCACCTTAAGAAGGAAGGTTAGGTGACTGATTTGAGATCTTTCTTCTTTTATAATACATATGTTTACAGCTTTAAATTTCCCTTTAATCCTGCTTTAGATGCATCCCATAAGTTTTTGTATGCTGTGTTTTAGTTTTCATTTGTTTAAAAGTATTTTCTAACTTCCCTTGTGATTTCTTCTTTGACTCACTGGAAATTTGGGAGTAGGCTGTTTAATTTCCACACATTTGTAAACTTCCAAAATTTTCTCTGTTGTTGATTTCTAATTTGATTTTATTATCATAGAACATACTTTGTACAATTTCAATCTTTTTAAATTTACTGAGGTTGTTTTATGACCTAACATGTGGTCTACCCTAGAGAATGTCCTATATACACTTGAAAAATTGTGTATTCTTTTGTTTTTGGATGAATCGTTCTATAGGTGTCTGTTAGGTCTATCTGGTTGATAGTGTTGTCCAAGTCTTCTATTTCCCTCTTGATCTTCCTCCTAGTTGTTCTGTCCAATATTGAAAATGGGATATTAAAGTCTCCAACTATTACTGCTGAATTGTCTATTTCTCCCTTCCATCCTCTCAGTTTTTGCTTTATGTACCTTGCAGTTATTGGACATAGATATACATCCGTAACTGTTAGATATTTCTGCTGGCTGATCCTTTCATCCTCATAAAATATCCTTCTCAACTAGTAACGCTTTCTGTCTTAGTCAATTTTGCCTGATATTAGTATAGGCAATCCATCTTTCTTTTGTTCACTCTTTGCATAGTAAACCTTTTTCCACCCTTTTGCTGTCAACCTGTTTGTGTCTTTGAATCTAACGTGTGTTTTTTTAGACAACACCTAGCAGGATCCTGGCTTTTCTTCTTTTTTTAACCATCTGCCAATATCTGCCCTTGATTGGAGTGTTTAAACCACTGACATTTAATACAGTTATTCATCAGATGGCTTTTACATTTGCTGTTCTTCTTTTTGGAGCCCTGCTGGCACAGTGTTTGACAGCTCAGCTGCTATCCAAAAGGTCGGCAGTTCAAATTCACCAGCCACTTCTTGGAAATCCAATGGGGCAGTTCTACTCTGTCCTATAGGGGCTCTATGAGTCAGAATTGACTCGACGGCAATGGGTTTGGTTTCATTTTATTTTGCTTTTTATTTCTATGTCATATCTTTTTTGTTCCTCTATTCCTCAATTACTGCCTTCTTTTGTGTTAAACAAATATTTTCCAGGATAGCATTTTAATTCACTTACTTTTTAAAAAAAAAAAAAAAACTTTTTTTTGTTTTTGGTGAAAGTTTACATAGTAGTTTCCCACTTAACAATTATTACACAAATTTTTCAGTGACATCGGCTACATTTTTCATAATGTGGCAACATTCCCATTAATTCAGTTCTAGATGTTCCATTACCATTAGTTTCCCAGCCCCCTTATCCTTTCACCATTGCTTTAGAATAATTGTTGACCATTTGGTCTCATACAGATGATTTTTTAATGGTACACAGTACTCATGGGTGATATTCTTTATTTTATAACCAATCTCTTATTTAGCTAAGGGTGACCTCTTGGAGGGGTTTCAGTAAAAGTTAAAAGAATATCTCAGGGCAATAGTCTCAGGAGTTCCTCTAGTTTCTACTAGTTCAGTTGGTCTGGCTTTTTTTGAGAATTTGAGTTTTGTTCTACATTTTTCTCCCATTCTATCAGGATCCAACTGTTGTGGCCCCGATCAGAAGAGTTGTTAGTGGCAGCCAGGCACCATCTGGTTCTAGTTTCAGGTTAGAAGTGGCCATGGTTCATGTAAACTGTTAGTCCTGCAGCTTAGTTTCTTCTCTGAGTCTTTGGTTTCCTTCTTTCTCGTTTGCTCTGGATGAGTAGAGACCGACAGTTGTATCTTAGATGGTCACTTGCAAGCTTTTAAGACCCCAGACATTTATCACCAAACTCAGTTGTAGAACATAAACTTTATGAAATACGACAATTGACTGAGTTGTCCCATGAGATTATGTTTCTGAGCCTTCAAACCCAGAAAACTAAGCTTGCAAGATGTTTGGTTATGTCTGAAAGGTATCTGTAACTGTGCTCCTTATAAGGTTTATTATATATATGAATATACATGCATGCACACACATACATGCATATATATACATACATATAGATACATCTATACACGCACACACAGAATTCACTTGCTGTTTTTGTTTGTTTTACTATTTTGATATTTGCTATTTACTTGTATTTCACTACTTTTTATCGTTTTTTTTAGTGGTTACCCTGGGGATTACAATTAGCATCTTACATTAAAACAATACAGATTGGATTAATGGTAACTTAATTTCAACAGCATACTGAAAATTTACCCCAATATAGCTTCGTTTCTGCCATCATTCTCTGACATCTTGTCATACAAATTGCATCAGTATACAAGGTGTGGCCATCAAGTAAAATTTATAATTATTGCATCATGCAGTTGTCTTTTAAATCAGATAGGAGAAAAAAAGAAGTTACAAACAAAAGATACATTTATGCGGCCTTTTATAGTTACCTATGTAGTTATCTTTATTGGTGCTCTTCATTTATTTCTTCATGTGTTTTCAAATTATTGTTTAATATCCTTTCATTTTAGCATGAACTCCCTTTAGTATTTCTTGTAGGGCAGCTCTCCTGGCTCAAGTTTTGTTTATCTGGAAATGTCTTAATGTCTCTTTCCTTCAGTTTTAAAGGATAATTTTGATGGACATAAAATTCTTAATTGACATTATTTTTTTTTCTAAGCATTTTACATATGCCATCCCTCTCTCTTATGGCCTCCACTGTTTCTAATGAGGCAGCTCTTAATCTTATAGAAGATCCCTTGACGACGTGATGAGTCATTTTCCTCTTGCTACTTTCAAGATTCTCTTAGGTTTTTATGACTATACTGTATGTAGATGTGGATCTCTTTGAGTATATATTAATTGGAATTTGCCAAGCTTCTTGAATTTGCAGATTAATGTTTTTATCACATTTGGTAAGTTTTTGGCTATGATTTCTTCAAATATTCTTTCTGCTTCTTTCTCTCTCTTCTCTTTCTGGGACTCCCATCATATATATATTGGTGCACTTGTTGGTGCTGTACAGGCTCTGAGAGTACACATCTTACTTCATTCCTCTTTCTTTCTGTTCCTCACGCTGGATAATCTCCCTTGACAGATCTTCCAATTTGCTGATTCTTTTCCTACTAGTTCAAGTATACTGCTGAGCACCTATAATGATTTTTTTCCATTTCAGTTATTATATTTCTCATCTCCAGAAATTAATGTGGTTTGTTTTTATATCTCTTTATGGATATTTTCTATTTAGTGAAACACTGTGCAATACTGTCCTTTAATTCCTTAGTTCTTTGAACATATAACAGGTAATTTAAAGTTACTGTTCAATAAGTCCAACAATTGGGCCCCCTCCTGCACAGTTTCTATTGACTTCTTTTTATTTTGTGTATAGGTCATACTTCCATGTTTTTTTGTGTATTATAATTTTGTTGTTGTTGTTGAAAACAGAGCATTTTAGATAAAGTAATGTGGCAAATCTGGAAATCAGATTACTTCCCCTCCCCAGGGTTGTTTTTTTATTATTGTCAGTTTTTTTTTTTTTTTTTTTTTTTTTCTTTTTCCTGTAACTATTTAGTGACTTTCCTGGACTAATTCTCTAAGCTTACATTCCCTACAGTGTGCCACTCTCCAATTGATTAGTGGTAAGATAATGATTGAAGAGTGGTTTCCTTAAATGCCTTGAATCAATGAGTCCTTTGCCAGTCCTCTGAGTTTGTTGGGGCATGCTTTCAACACTCAGACAGGTTACAGTTCTGCCTTACTCTTTACTTCATGATTGAGAAGGGTTTAGGATCAGCCAGAGGCGAGAGACTGGGGCCCTCTCTGGTCTTTCCTGGGGATGTGCAAAGCCAGGCACATGCACATAGTCTTCTACAGCCATAGGAACGTATCAAAGCTTTTCAAAACCCTGAGTAGTAGGCAGAATAATGGCCATTCAAAAATATTAGGTTCTAATCCCTGGAACCTGAAAACGTTACCCTTTGAAGAGAAAGGGTCCTAGCAGATGTGGTTAAATTAAGGATTTTAAAATGAGATTATCCTGGATTATCTGAGTGGGTCCTAAATCCATTCACAAGTGTTCTTATATGAGAGAAGCAAAGAGAGATCAGATACACACATAGAGATGATGGAAAGACAGAGGCACAGACTGGTATGATGTGACCAAGGAATGACAGCAGCCACTAAAAGCTGGATGAGGCAAGGGACGGATTTCCCCTAGAGCTTCTAGAGGGCGTGCAACCCTCCCTTGGTTTTGGACTTCTGGCCTCCAGACTGAGATGTGAGAGAGCAAACTTCTGTTGTTTTAGGCCACCATGGTCATGATAATTTGTTACAGCAGCCACAGGAAACTAATGCATCCCCTTTGGAAATATTGTTCCTTAGATCTTCCTTTAAGTTTTCGTCCAGGTTCTTGTTTGCCCCAAGTGGTATTGCAACCTTAGGTGACTGTAATGTTAAATAATTGCTGCTGATGGTTTCAAGAACTGCCCTGGGGAATGGGCTTTTCTAATAGACTGAGCTCCAAGGCAGGTGAAATAACAACCTCCCACAAGTGGGCTTTTCCAGGGAGCTACAAGACAAGTCAAATAGTGACAATCCTCTACGGACAGGACTTTTGTAAAAGCTCCAAACCAAGTCCGCCCTCTCTGGTGGTTGCAAGGCTGCTAGATACTATGGTTACAATAGTTGTAAGGCAGCTGGTTTTCAAGGTTACTGTAGAGCTGGGGAGGTGGAGATGGGCGTAGGCCAAGTTAAAATGCTACAAACCCTGCTTTTTACCCAGGTTCAGCAGGTTTTCTTCAGTAAGTGCTCCTTAGACTGCTGTAAGCCTTTGCTTAACATCGAGAGTTAGGAACACATTCAATTTTTGCTAGTGTTTTTGTTACTTTTATGGAGGAGTGAATAGTCTACCAGTCTGTTAATGTGATTGCAACAAACTGAAATTTAATGTCTTAGGCTAGTTGTAAAAATATATTATTTAAAAGTCAGTTACAATATGAATCAAAAAAATTAATATAAGTAATATTAATAGCTTAATGTTGTAGGAGATAACCACAAAATATACAATCCCCAAAGGTACTACACGTCGTAAAAAATTTCGGCAGCAAAAAATTAGTAGTTATTAAATACTGACTCCATAGTAATTCATTTCAAAGGTTCTATATGCAAAAGGGAGCTCTGGTGGCACACAGGTTAAGAGTTTGGCTGCTAACCAAAAGGCCAGCAGTTCAAATCCACTAGCCGCTCCTTGGAAACCCTATGGGGAAGTTTCTCTGTCATATAGGGTCACTATGAGTCGGAATTGACTCGATGGCAACAGGTTTGATTTTCTTTTTTTAATATGCAAAACCTTACATATACGCTTATGCATAACGACAATGAGTCTGAGAAATATGCATTCAATCTAACATCAAATATTTGCTGAGAAGTTATTAATTGAAAGCCATCATGCCTGTGTACTATGGGGGGTGGGGTGGGGGGCAGGAGATACAAAGATATATCAGACAGAGAATCTGTCCCATCGGGCCAAAGTCTAATAGAAGAGATAATTGCGTAATTTTTTTATAATATAAAGAAAAAAGTAGTATGTGCTATAAAAGATAGAAATAAAGTTAGGTGCAAGTACAGGAGAGTGACAGCTCAGATTCCATGGAGAGGATTATGAATGGTTTGATAGTGGTGATATCAGGTGGTGTGGACTTAAGAAGGAAAGACATGCTTCAGTCAGAAAAATCTCAACTTTTTGGTCTTGGGGTCCCTTTAAACTCTTTTTATTTATTTTTACTGAATAGTATGGGTAAGTTCAAATTTGCCCTTCTTTAAATTTCTCTTTCTTTTATATATTCAGGGCTTTTCCCTAGAGAACGTGAAATTCCCTAAGAAATTTATGACAGACAATACACTAGAGAAAGTTCTAGATTTGAAGTCAGAAAACGTAGATTGAAAAGTAGCCACTATCACTTACTAAGTATACAAACCAGTACAAGTCTCTTGACTTTTTTGTTTCTCAGTTTATTTAAATCCAAAATGAGAATAATTATATTCATGTGGTGTGAAATTTAAACAAGCGGTATGTATGACAGCAACTAGAATAGTGTTTGATATTGTATAAGCACTAAATCAAAGTTAGGGAAATCAGCAAAAAAGAACTGAAATCATTTGTATTTTGATATTATAATAAAGTATGAAATTACAAATGAATGAGAATGTATTTAAGATTTCCAGTTGCTAGCTTGGTAGTAAAAACACATCAAGTACAACAGCAGTTATACATGCCTTATTCATTCCCTAACGGTAAAAATGGAACAAGAAGGTAGCCTGGGGACAACCTAAAGGTTACAAGAGAGTTTTGTATGAATAAAGTACTATATATCATTCCCTAATTATTCATTCAGTAGTAATGGAGGATGAGATTCCCACAGTGCAGCTGTATACCTGTCACTGGTTTCTTTATTGTCCCTCCTCAAAGAGAAACTCTTTAATGCGTATCTATCAACTAATTCTACTACAAAATTTATTCAAGTGGATATTATTCTGGGAAACATATATTTGGACATCTCAATAGTTAATTTGATAGATTAATGTGAGGAAAAAAGCATATATGCATTGCACACTAGAAATGGCACTGTAGTAAACAAATATATAATGATTACTCCAAAAGGTTAAAAGGGCTAAAAATTAGGGCCAAGCTAAATGAAAATAAATTCTATTAGGTTGTTTAAAAAAAAAAGTCAGTTTTATGAAAGTAAGAAAGCCTGAGAGAAATTTTTTTATCTCTTTCTTGAAAATATTAATCCGGGGATAAATTCTAAGAATACCTGTGACAAAAAATATGTACAACCCGTCAGTCTGGTTTATGAAGTTTTAGAAAGGAAGACAGATGGAAGATACAAAAGAAATGTATGATAGTAAAAACTATTTTAATAGAAAAAAATTGCCCAGAAAGTTGCCCTGATTTTGAATATTTTATTGACTGCTCTTAATAATTCAGTACCTTCTCATTGTTTTCAGGACTAAGGTCAAACTCCATTTTCACTCCTTCAGGCTCATTTCTCTCTCCTCGCCCCACTACACTTATCCTGTTGTGTTCCCGTTATGTTGAATTTCTTATAATTGCTCAAACTGTCCAAGATCTCTCTAATCTCCTCCCCTTAGGACAGTTTTGTTTACCTAAACACCATTAGTTCTTCTGTCTCAACTCATATACATCACTTTCCCTGGGGAGCTATCAATGACTCCCTGTTCACTTCCACTCACTCGAAGTCCACAGGCCGTGTGTCTTGCCCATGAATTTCCTTACCCATTGTACCATCCCACAACAGTCTGAACTTTTGCTTGGTAGCACTCTTCAGAGTTATTAGTTGTTTAATGTCTATGTACACCATTAGATATTAAAGATTCTGAGGGCAAAGACTACGTTTTATTATTACTGCAAACCAAAGCATCTTATGGAATGCAAGTTGTTACTTTTTGAAGGCCCTGATAGTAGAGTGGTTAAGCGCTCAGATGCTAACCAAAAGGTCGACGGTTAGAATACACCAGCCGCTCCACAGGAGAAAGATGTGGCAGTCTGCTTCCCTAAAGATTTACAGCCTTGGAAACCCTGTGGGGCAGTTCTAGTCTGTCCTATAGGGTCATTATGAGTGAGAATCAACTCGACAGCAATGGGTTGTTGTTTTTTTTTTTTTGGTTAATAACTCTAACTCTGAAGGTAAAAGGTTGCAATCATTAAAATATACATATTCAGGAAGTTACTCCACTAACAGAGGCTATCTTGTGATGTGGATGGTTAGAACCCTGGTCATCTAAACCAAACCAGTATCAGTTAGACACAAAATCATTAGCTAAACATGGACACTCAAGATACGAAATGAGTATGACACACTGAGAGAAGCCAGAATTTCCCAAGAGAATCAAATCAAGGATCAGAGAATGAACAAATCTGCATACACACAAAAAAGTTTCTTAAAAAAAGTAAGATAACAAATATGGTTTAAAAGAGAAAAAACATGTACAGCTTTATTCAGAATTTATCCTATAGATTACTGTGAAATCTTTAGTGATTTATGAAGAACTGTAAAGACGCTTAAACAGCCACTATGGTAATATCATGTAAAATAACAATGCTTTCAAACAACATGAATTTTTAATTACTGCTTTTCCTTTTCTTATACATTTCTTTACACTTCTTTGCATTTTCCAAATTTCTCAGCGTTTATAAATAGAACAGTATTATTTGGGATAAAGATGAAAAGGTAGCTCTATGGAAGGAAATTCAGATCTATTTAATTCAATTCAAAGAATCAAGTTCTAAAAATATGTATTTTCATGTTCAGTATATTGTTACTATTTACCTATGTATTTTTAGGAAAAGGTAGTACTAAAGTAAATTGATGAATAAATTTTAATGAGCATAATGCCCAAAATGATATCCTAGAAGAGATTTTTAATCTCATTCTGGTACATTACTTCACCCATCACCAAATACATAAATTGTTAAGGTTTTTATACATGCAAAGAGAGAAAACAGTATTATACTCAAGGAAAAAAAAAAAAAACAAATAATGTCTTGAAGAGACATATTTTTCCAGTTGCACCAATTCCATTACTCTTTAAAATTTTTATCTTATCTCACAGACAAGTCTCTCTAAGCCACCCTTAAATCCTTTTTCAGAACAAGGCTGAGCATAAATATATACAATATTCCTCCATTTCCTACAGAAAATTGCCTTACACAGATAGGCTACCTTGGATTTTTAATAATTACCTTTGAATTATGTAAATTAATCTTTTGACATTTTATTATAAATGCAGTCATAGTGTTGATTTAGTTTCAATTCAAAAATCAAGGATTTCATTAGCCTATAAAACATATCCAGAGTTCAAAGTATTTAAGAGGGGTTAAACAAAATGCAAACATTTAATGCAACGTTAAGCATGTGAAATAAAAACTTGATTGCCTAAAGAAAGCATGCTATGCCGTTACCCTGGTGACAGGTTAAAAAAGGGACTGTGAGCTGAATAGCTGTATGATATGAAATTAAAATGTTTCACAATGAACAATCCAAAATGAATTGGGAAAGGTTAGAGTAGAGGAGGGAGAAATCAATTCTCCAATGGCAATGGTGAATGGGAAAGAAGCATGAATAGGATTTGCCAGTGGGGTGCAACAGCTGCCAAATATCCTGCAGCCGAAGAATTACAATAATTCCGATGAAGTGTGCAAGAGCTTTTGGAATCATTGCAGGGAACAGAGAAATTCTCCTACAGTAATGAGGCTATTCTGTCTTCCATTCGGCTCTTGTAATAGAATCAAAGAAAAGAAAAATATTTTAAAATGTACTATTTAGCAATAAATGTATAAATATGCCATCTTATCCACTTAATCAATATTTTGTGCTTAATCTTACATAGATTTCTAAACCATCCAAGACATGGTCTCATATTAAACAATTCATACTAAATAACTGAAAATATCATAACAGATAGGAAAAAAGTAAGGCAAGCTTACAGGATAATGACTGAATTAATACTTTCTCCCCCTTCCTGCTTTCTGGAGATTTATTTGCTTAAATCAAAGTAGACATTTCCAAAGACATGAACATATGCCCAAAGTATTATCTTATTTTTTAAAAACATAATCGGTTATCAGAACATTAACTTTATTGTCCTAATAAGTGCTTATCTGAGAACATATACGAAACAAGTATGATATATAAGTTGTGTTTTATTTTCATATAGTGTAAATGTGATATAATTTGACATGCCCTTTTTTAAATTTAGAAGACAGTTAAGTAAATAGCCATTATGCAAGTATAGAACACTATTTGCTTTTCTTTGGGAGTTATATGGCTACTTTCTTGCCGTGTCTCTTCAGTTACACTTCAATGATTAAGATCATATTTCAAAACCTTAAACTTTTATCAGCCATTTGAAAACTTAATAATAGGAGAATGAGTTATAAATCTAAACTCAGGAAAGGCCATTATTTTCTAATAGCAAGGAAAAAAAATAAAACAGATCATTGCATCTGACAGGTAAAAAACAAATCACTAAAAAATTGGTTCTTCAATTTATCAGGAAGCCAAATAAGAAAAGAAAATATAACGTGAATGTAGATACAATGACTGCCCACAGATAGAATTCAAGTAAA
Organism: Dugong dugon; assembly: GCA_030035585.1. Classification (NCBI taxonomy): domain Eukaryota; kingdom Metazoa; phylum Chordata; class Mammalia; order Sirenia; family Dugongidae; genus Dugong; species Dugong dugon. Next base: position 14,796,571 of record CM057479.1, read on the forward strand.
TGTAATTTCCCATTATGACTGTGTCTTAGGCTGGATTCTCTAGAGAAGTAAAACCAGTGATGCATACATATATAAAGAGAGATTTATCTCAAGGAAATGGTTCACACAGTTGTAGAGGCTAGCAAGTTCCAAGTTCGTGGGTCTGGTAAAAGGCTGGAGGCTTCTCCAGACTCACACAGCCACAGGGACTGATGAACTAAAGATTGGCAGGTCAGACGGCAGGCCACTGGCTCATGGGTTGTGGAGGCCAACAAATTCCAAGATAGTTAGGCCGCCAACTCAAGTCCCAAGAACCGGAGCTTAGATGATGACAAGCCAGATGAAGCATCCGGGGCAAGCAAGCAAAAGACAGTGAGCTTTGCCAGAATGTCCATATATATTAGACGCAGGCCACACCTCCAAGGAAACTCCCCTTACAACTGACTGGCTGATCACGATCACATCATGGAGGTAATTGCATCATATCACAAAATGGAGGATAACTACATCATTACATAACTGCCAAATTACACCATTACATAACTGCCAAACTATATCATTACATAACTGCCAAACCACTGAGAACCATGGCCCAGCCAAATCAACACACAACTTTAACCACTACAGACTGAAAAAGTTAAATGATAACAGGCTCTGTAGCCAGTCACAAAACCTGAAATGTTACATAAAGTATGAGCACAAAGTTGTGGTTACACAGTAACTCCACACAACCACAGTAATCCCTCACAAAAGTGAATGCTTCATTTTTTTTAATCTTTTGGGCTTTAGTATTTTCATCAACATCATCATAGTGAAAGTGTTCCTTTTTCTGAATCTTTAACCTCTGCTCAAAAACCAAGAGAGAAGAAACCAAAAGGTTAGACACTGGAAAGTAAAAGCTGCTACCTCGTATAATTCATATACTATGAGAGCTGAGAAAGATTGCAGTAATCACCTAATCCAACACTGCCATTTTTCAGAAGGGGAAAATGAAGTTGAGAATTGAAGCACTCTGCACAAAGACTTGTATCAACCCGACACTTGGTGGTAGAATTGAGACTGAACCCCAGACTCCTGATACCTTACTCAGTGCTGCTCCCACTATACCGTGCCAACCACTCTGACAATTCAGTGCCAGGAGAAGAAGCGGAAAGAACTGAAGATAACTCCAATTTTTCTACCCTGAATGACTGGATAGAGGGACTGTGCAATCACACTGCGGAAAGCCAGTGACCACTAATATGGCAGATTCTAATAAAAATTATCTGGATTTATCAATTCTATAAGGGCAAGATTTTCTAACATAGGTGAATTTTGTTTTAAATACTAATGACATCTAAAATGTTATACAAGTTTAAAACCACGTTTTCAAAGGATGTTTGATGATATACCAAAATGTTAACAAAAAAGTATGTTAAAAAAAGGTACTTTTTAAAATAGAATGGCCCATTTTCTGTAAAAACAAAATAAAAAACAGACTATGTATATGGATTCAAACCCACCCAGAGATGTTGGGAAGTAAGGCCTGTAATCTGCCTCCAAAAGGTGCACAGCCTTGAAAACAATATGGAGTGTAGTTCTACTCTGCACACTTGGGGTCGCCGTGAGTTGCAATCAACTCTACCCTACCCTTCACTTGAATGTAAGCTTCAAAGGAGCAGGATTTTTTAAAAATCATTTTGTTCCTTGTTAAATTCTCTAAAATTTCAAACTCTAACTTCAATGATAATCAATAAGTGCCTTTAAAAGACAATGTGAAAATACTTAATATCCACATCTGATTCTCCTATTCAATAAGGAATGGACGGATAAATCTTTAACACAATAAAGAGTAAAAAAAGGAAAAAGTGAAAACTTTAAAATAACAGAAACAGAAGTACGTAAATATTTTATACACTTTTAGGTAGGAAGAGAATTGCTAAGAATAAAAGCAAGGCAAGGAACCATAAAGAAAAATTGATATTATCTGACTAAATAAACATTAAAAACACACTTTAACAGCATCCCATCAGTTGGATTGTAAGAAGATGCAAGACATTCTATTATGTACACTTCATTGATGATGACTGTTCCCCAATTTCTTTCTTGTCACATTTATAGCTACTTGGTATAAAGAATGCTACTGTCTAATCTTGATGATTTTCTGTTTATTCATAATGCACTTTCTTGGTTTTATACTATAACATAGAACTCATGTTTATACATAATCATACAAGAACAATTTTCATATAATGAATAAATATTAAAAAGTTTATTTCACATGACTTTTACAAAAACTCTGAGACAAGAAAGAATATACAAATGAAACCTGTGAGAGCTGGAACTCGATGGGACTGTCTTGTTTTTCCAGGTCTCACACGTTTTCTGCCTTTGATAGGAAGTAGTCTTACCACTTTTCCATCCCTCTATATTAGTGGAAAATATTTGAGTTCTCCTTCTTTGACAGGTTTCCGCCTTACACAGGTTCTACTGTATTTTACTCTCATTTTACAGATAGATCAAATGTGTGTGTGTGTATTTATGTGTGTGAAATGCTCATATACATATACTCATGTATATTTCTGTCCTGCCAACCTTGGAGTTATAAACATATTATTTCATTTGGAGAATACACATTTATAAAGAAAGTAAGCTTCTAAATCTAAAAGAAAAAAGACCACTTCATAATATATACAAGAGTGAATTCTAAATGGATTAACAAGTTAAATGTTCATTTTTTCATTTGTAAACTAAGTGTTTAGGATTTTGAACATATCCTCTGAGGAATGGTAAAAAGGGTGAAGGAAAAAAGAAAAAAAGCAAGCAAGCAAGCAAAAAGTAAGGCCAACAAGATTTAATGAATTCATTATACATCTGCAATAAAAAATACTTTTATAAAACCCATGGAGTCAACACTCACTTTCAAACGTCTAACAATATATGTTATGTATGAAAACAGAATACAGTTGCCACACCCACCGCAGCATGATGCAGTCCTGAGGACTGACCTATAGAAGGGAGTCAAGAGCTAACTCTGAGCCAGACCTGATACCTAATTCTTAACCCATACCAAGGTAACTGGGGATGCAAAGCAGCCCCTGGTCACCCATCACTCTACCACCAGGAAAGTTGGCCTGCCCTCCCTAGCAGTGGCCAGTGTTAGGTGAGTCGGAGAGCTTAGCAGAAAGATAATAATCAACTGATTAGAAAGGTTGAATGATACGATGTTAGAATGAATAAAGGACAATTCCCTGAGCTAAACAACAAGAACAAAGGGAACAGATGCAGAAATAACAGTGGGAAAAGGAGAAAGTAAAGCCATTTAGTCAGGGCAGAAAGGCATCCTCACTAGTGTTTCAGAAGCTTGGCATGGCAAAGATGGATCTGAATCAGGGACAATATGGTAAGAAGAGAAAGAGGGCCTATCTCAGAAAGGTGAATCCTGGTATGTGCACAAGGAAAACAGTCATTCTGAATACAAATAAATTAAAGATTGCTAAAAGAGACAAAAATATTACCTTTACTGTTTTCCCCCAATCATTATCAGTTAATGAAGCAAATTAGTATATCAAATCAAAATGCCAACAAAATACTTTTAGCTTCAAATAACATGAAGCAATTGTTCAACATAATTTCAATGATTCATTTCTGTCAATAAAAATGTTTAAGAAAATAATGAGTATAAGGATAATCAACTTTATGGTAAATGAGCATATATTGAGGTAAAGAATTAATTATATTTACCAAACGTGTTTTACAGTCATCCCAAGAAAAATTACTATTGTTTCTGACATTAACTTTTCTTTTTTGAAAAATACATTCCTATCCTTTCACTAACCAAATACTATGGGTACATATTATTAATGCCTTTTTCCAAGTCATAAAGGATGAAAGAGTAAAACCCATAGAGAAATTGGGAAAATAAGATCAGCAGCCAAAACAAGCAACACAAAGGAAGGGCTGGGAGCTACTGGGCTTGGAAGGATAACATTACGAGAGTATACCCGTGACATGGCATTATGGAGCCACACCTGGTGGTGACTCTTAGGCTCCATGACCAAGCCAATAATAAAAACATGACTCTGAAGCCAAAAATGTGAATATGCAACCACTCTACACCAGCTTTGGTGTCAGGGGTCTCTACAGCAAGTAAGCAAAAATAATTCCAACTCACTCTGGCTAAATATGTTAACACTTGAAACAAAGATTGCTTCGTAACTTCCACTTTATAAAGCAAATTACCCTATATATTTCAACAGTCTCAAAAGAATGGTTATGTTTGTCCTATAGATAATATCACTATGCATCATAAAATAAAGTGCTAAATTGTGTTTCCCAAAAAGCATTCTTTAGAACACTAATTTTTCAAAGCGTTTTTTGGAAAAAGGTTTTCATGGGAAAAAAAAATTGGGGTAACACTGCAACAATAACCCCCTCTTAGAGATTCCAGATGCACCTTAGTATATTAAAGTCTCTCATAGGTTTCTACTTTTAACAAGGAATTTTCCACTCTTGTAGAGCAGTTTCTTTAAGTAATACATATTAATACTGAAAAAATACAAAACAGTTGCTGTCGAGTTTATTTTGTCTCAAAGTAGAACTATGTTCTATAGGGTTTTCAATGGCTGTGACCTTCCCGAAGCAGATCGTCTAACACCCCCCACCCAAAAAACTAGTGTTCTATTGAACACAGTTTACGGAACACTTCCAGTCTAAAATTATGCACTTGATTCTTAGAAAAAAATGCTATCGATGAGTACCAAAGCATGTTCTAAGCATTCACTAACAGACTGCCAAAAGGTCACATGTATTATTAAAAAAGAAACAGTCAAAAAGAAACGTACTGAATTGCTAGGGTCGCTACAAGTCAGAATCGACTTCATGACAACAGGTTTGTTTTTTCTGTTTTGTTTTGTTTTGGTTAACGGGATAAAATGATGACTCTAAGGATTTCAAACTCAACTTCCACAATTGAACTTCCCATTTTATCCTTTCAAAGCTGTTCTTGCATTTGCTCTATCAGTGATGGTACCACCATCATCCACCCAGTCAGTCATCTAAGTCCTTAATATATTTCTCTCCTCTTAACACAATTATTTTTACATATAGCTTGTATCTCTTTAACATTCCTCATGATTCTCCCCACCTCTTTCAAACCCTTTGCAGGTACCTATGTTTAGGCTCCCTTTCTTTTTCAACAGCTTTACTGAGATATAACTTACATGCCATAAAATCCACCCACAGGAAGTATACAGTCTGATGAGTTTTAATAAATTTATACAGTTGCACAACCATCACCACAATCTAGAATTAGAACACTAAAACTCATCTGCAGTAAATCTTCACTCCATTCCAGGGCCCAGGTAACCATTTCTTTCTGTCTTTATACTTTTCCCTTTCTTGTTAGCTACCATGGAGTTGGCCCTGGCTCACGGTGACCCCATGAACAACAGAATGAAATGCTGGCTAGTTCTGTGCCATCCCTATGATCAGCTACAAATCCAACTAGTGTGATCCATAGGGGTTTCACTGGCTGATTTTCGGAAATAGAGGACTTTCTTCCTAGTCCATCTTAGTCTGGAAGCTCCACTGAAACATGTTTGTTATCACAGCAACATGCAAGCTTCCACTGACAGATGGGTGGTGACTGAGCATGAGGTGTACTGGCCAGGAATCAAACCCAGGTCTTCTGCATAGAAGGCAAGAATTCTACCATGACTACAGAATCTCATTTCCCTTTCTTAGAATTTTAAGTAAATAAAAGCCTACATTATGTAGTCTTTTGTATCTGGTTTTTTTCTCTTAAGAGAAAGAAAGTGCCGTTGAAGAGCAGCGGCGCAGTGCTGTTGAAGAGTTGTGGCGCAGTGCTTTTAAACAGCAAAAGTTTTTAAATTATGAGAAAGTCTAATTTATCCATTTTATCTTGTTTGTGATTTTTGTGTCGTATCTATGAGATCTTTTCATTAACCCAAAATCCCAAAGATTTTTCTCCTAATTTCTTCTAGAATTTTTATATTTTAGCTCTTAAATTTAGGTCTATGATCCATTTGAGTTAATTTTTGTGAACCATGTGAAGGAAGGGTCAATGAATTTTTTTTTTGGAGATGGATATCCAATTATTCCAGTACAGTGTGTTGAAAATGCTATCCTTGCTCAATGAATCACCTAAGCACCATTGTCCAAAATCAACTGGCCATACATGAGAGGGTGTACTCCTGGATTCTTTATTCTGTTCCTTTCATCTCTATGTCTATGCTTATGCCAATACCACAATGATAAATACAGCTTTATGGAAAGTTTTGAAATGAGGTCATGTATAAATTCTCTAACTTTCTTCTTTTCCAAAGTTGTTTTGACTATTTTAGGTTTTTGCATTGCCATATAAACTTTCAAACCAGGTTATCCTTTTTAACAAAGACACCTGCTGAGATTTTCATGAGGATTATGGTAAATCTATAGATCATTTTGGGGAGTATTGCCATCTTAACAAAACTGAACATTCTGGTCAAGAAACATGGTATATATCATCATTTATTTAGGTCTTCTTAAATTACTCTCAGTAATGTTTTGTAGTTTTCAATGTACAAGTCTTACACTTCTTTACCATACATATAGCTAAGTATTCAATTTGTTCTAATACTATTCTGCATGGAATTGTTTTTGAATTTCATTTTCAGATTTGTTGTTGCAGTACATAGAAGCACAACTGATTTCTGTATATTGATCTTGTTTGTATTCTGCAACCTTGCTGAACGTGCTAATTCTAGTAGCTTTTTTGTCATTCCTTAAGATTTTCCACTTACAGTTTTACTTTTCCCTTTCTGATGTGAATGCCTCATTTCTTTTTCTTGCCTAACTGCTTTGGCTAAACTTCCAGTACAATGTTGTACTACAGTGGTGTAAGAGGGCATTCTCGTCTTGTTCCTGATATTGAAGGAAAAGCTTTCAGTCTTTCACCATTAAGTAATGATGTTAGTTGTGGGTTTTTCATAAATGTCCTTCATCACATTGAGGAATTTCCCTCTACTCCTCATTTTCTGGGTGTTTTTTTTTAATCATGAAAGGGCAATGGATTTGCCAAATGCCTCTTCTGCATAGACTGAGATGATCATGTGGTTCTTTTCCTTCATTCTATTAATATGGCGCATTGTGGTGATTGATTTTCTTATGTTGAGTCACCCTTGCATTCCTAAAACAAATCCCACTTGCTCATGGTATGTTGTTTTTAGCTGCCAGTGAGTCGATTCTGACTGTTGGTGACCCCACATGTGCAGAACAGAACTGCTCCATAGGGTTTTCAAGGCTGTGATCTTTCAGAAGCAGATTGCCAGGCCTGTCTTCTGAGTCATCTCTGGGTGGGTTCAAACCACCAACCTTTTGGCAAGTAGCTGAGTACTTCACCACTTGTGCCACTAGGAACTCCATGATATATAATCCTTTTAATATGCTGTTGGATTAGGTTTGCTAGTATTTTGTTGAGGGGTTTTTGGTCTACAGTTTTCTTGTGGTGTCTTCATCGCCTTTGGTATCAGGGTTATGCTAGCCTCATAGAATGAGTCAGGAAGTATTCCCTCCTCTTCTATTTGTTGGAAGAATTGAGAAGATTCAGTGTTAATTCTTTTATAAATGTTTGGTAGAATTCACCAGCGAAGGCATCTAGTCATGGACTTTTCTGATATACTGTTGTACTGCGGTAATGAGGGCCTACGCTGCTGAAACAGGCCCACACAAGTCCATACAGGGGGAAAGGCACTTGAAGTCCGTGGACCCCTTATGCCTGTGCCTAGGCAAAGGAGCTGTGCCCACCCTGGGTTCCTGGCTTAGGGGAGCTAGCAGTTTATTTTTCCCCATTTGTTAATTTGTTCACTCTCCAAGGCCGGGAGAATGACTCAGGGTGTGTGACGGATCCTACTTCTGGCTGAGGGGACTCCGCAATTGCTGAAGCCTGTCTGGGACCCAGTGCAGAGCAGGGAGTGGGGAGGTAAATGGGAGAGAGATCTTTCCCTAAGGGGGGTGTTTTTGATCCGTGTGGTAGGCCGGACGCAAGTACTTATCTTTCACCGATCGAGGGCTGCTTCTCACTGGTTCTGGGTGGCTGAGTAGAGTCTCTGCCGCTGGGTCTCTGCCAGTGCAGAAAACGCACCTCCCGAGCACCACTGCTTGCCTGCCTCACCGCTCACCCAAGAGCTGATCAGGCCTGAAGGGCTCAGGCTCTCACCAGGTCAGGTCTGGCAACTCCTCGCTGCTTCTGAACCATCTCTCCCTCCCCCGCCACTCAGTCGGTTCCTCAACTTTGCCTTTGATGTTCAGGGCTACTAGATTGTCATATATAATTGATTCACTTATTTTTTGGGTCTTTGTTGTAAGAGGGTCCACCGGAAGTGTCTGACTACTCCGCCATCTTGGCCCACCTCTGGTCATGGACTTTTCTTTGTCAGAAAGTTTTTGATTACTGAATCAATCTCTTCACTTGTTATCGGTCTGTTGAGACTTTCTATTTCTTCTTGAGTCAATTTAGGGAGCTTACGTGTTTCTAGGAATTAGCCCATTTTATCTAGGTTTTCTAATCTGTTGAAATACAATTGTTCATTGTATGTTTTAAAATCCTTTTTATTTCTGTAGGGTCAGTAGTAATATTCCCACTCATTTTTTATTTTGGTTATTTGCATCTTCTCTCTTTTTCTCTAAGACAGTCTAGCAAAAGATTTGTCAATTTTATAGATCTTTTCAAAGAATCAAATTTGAATTTTGTTGATTTTATTGTTTTTCTATCCTTTGTTTCACTTATCCACTCTATTATTTTCTTCTTTCTGGTAGCATTGGGCATAGTATGCTCTTCTTTTAATATTTCTTCAGTGTGTAAAGTTAGGTTATTGTTTGAGATCTTTCCTCTTTTTTAATGTAGATGTTTACAGCAATAAACTTCCCTTTCAGCACTGTCTTTGCTGCATCCCATAAGTCTTAGTGTGTTTGCACTTTTATTTTTATTCATTTCTAAATATATTCTGATTTCCTTTGTGATTTCTTCTTGGACTCATTGGTTATTTAATAGTGTTTTGTTTAATTTCCACATATTTGTGAAATTTCCAGACTTCCTTCTGTTATTGATTTCTAGTTTTATTCCACTGTGGTCAGAGAAGATGTTTTGTATGATTTCAGCATTTTAAAATTTATTGAGACTTGTTTTATGACCTAACATATGGTCTATCCGTGAGTACTAGAGAAGAATTCATATTCTGCTATTCTTGGGTGGAATGTTCTATGTATGTAGGTCTAGTGGTTTAAAGCAATTGACTCCTAACCAAAAGTTTGGCAGTTCGAAGCCACTAGCGACTCCACGGGAGAAAGATGTGGCAGTCGGCTTCCGTAGAGCTTTACAGCCTTGGAAACTCTATGCGGTCACTATGAGTCAGAATCGACTTGACAGCAGTGGGTTTTGGTTAGTGGTTTATAGTCTTGTTCAAATCTTCTATTTCCTTATTGCTTTCCTATCTAGATGTTCTATCCATTATTGAAAGTGATGTATTGAAATTTCTAACTATTATTATATAACTATGTTTGCCTATTTTTCCCTTCAATTCTATCAATGTTTGCCTTGTATATTTTGGGGCTCTTATGTTAGGTACATACAATATATTTATAACTATTAAATCTTCTGGATGAACTGACCCTTTTGTCATTATAAAATATCCTTCCTTGTCTTCTGTAACATATTCTGACTTAAAGTCTATTTTTTCTGACATTAATATAGTTACCCCAGCACTCATTTGAATACTACTGACATGGAATATTTTTTCTATCCTTTCACTTTCAACCTATTTGTGTCTTTGGATCTAAAGTGGGTCTCTTGTAAATAGCATATATTTGGATCATGTTTTCTCATCCATTCTGAGAATGGCAGGTTTTTGATGGTGGTTGAAGCTGGCTAATGGGTGCAGGGGAGTTCGTTATACTACTCTATCTATTTTGCAAATGTTTTAAATACTCTACAATGAAAAAAAATGTTTAAAAGTGTCCAAAAACTACTTAATGAGCAGAAGAAATGTTCACAACCTAATACCGTTTTAAAAAAATGGATTCAAACTATATTCCCAGTATGACTCTAAGTATATAAAGTATATATGCATATATATATATACACACACTTGGAATGAAATATATCAAAATGTTAAACGTAGTTATTGAAGAGTCGTAGGATTACAAGTAATTTTATTCTTTTCCTTTTTAACCCCTCTTAGAAATTTTACTCATTGTAAGTTAGCACTCTCTGAAAACAACCTGCTTACATTTCTTAAAGATCAAACCAGTTCATTAATAGCTAGCTACACTCAGGATTTCTGAATAATCAAGGTTCAAATACCACCTGAAGGTAAAAGAATCAGGATATGCATATTGCATTTGACAAAAGAATAACAAAACAGAATACAAGATATGAAATTCAGGTTTTAAAAGAAAATCTAGATCTCTTCTGTACACACACCCCTTCTAGAACAGCACTGTCCAAGAATACTTGATGAAAAACCACACTGCCCAAGACACAGTTAGCAGCCACTAACCACATAGCTATTGCGCACTTGGATTGCGGCTAATGTGACTTAGGAAGTGCATTTTTTATTTAACTTTAATTTTATTTTAGTTAACTTTAAACAGTCACATGTGGCTAGTGGCTACCATACTGGATAGCACAGCTTTAGAGAGGGGAAAAAAGACAGATTCATGGTTCTATTGGCCATTTTTCTCCTCCTTCTAGTTATTCAGTAATTTACTGATGCTCTATGTCCTCTCATCTCTCCAGAGATCTCTGCTGAAATATAACCAGACCAACAACAAAATAGCATATATCAAGTCTCCTATACTTTCTCTCACAAACCAGAACAAAAGATCACCACTTACTCCAACTAAGATTTTCTAAGTAAAACCACATTAGCCCTTAAGATACAGCTTAAACCCAATTTAGTTTTTTTCTATCTAATTCTTCAGGGACAACCTGAGTTTCTGATTTGTGCTTTTCAGAGCTGCTTCGTCACTCTCCATCCTTTTTCAATCTTTGCTCTGCTCTTGTGGAAAAGCAAAACAAAAGGAAAGGAAATTAAAGTAATACAACTTTATCAACAGCATGATTCCCTTATAGTTACTCTGAAGACTATATACACATTCATAATAAATAATCCTGTCACTTAAAAGCATCAGTGTCCCTGAGAGTTTTTTACTTACTCTGGTATTAAGCATGTTTTCCCTTTTGCCTGGGGCTCTAGGAAGCTAAGTGGGATATTTACGACTCACAAATAACTAATTCAGTATGATATCGATTTCCCCTTGCATCTTATAAACTACTTTTTAATCTTTTAACTGTATAGCTTCATTACTAAATTTTTAAAAACATGTCTCAAAACATTTTTCAAGACTGGCAAAGTAATAAAACAGACGCAATAAATACAAACTACTTGAACAGATTTCCCACAAGATTTTAGAATATCTTCTCATCCTTGACAATGTCCAAATTAAAGGGGCCCAGAGTCGTTTTTTGTTTTCTGAATTTAAAAATTCATTTGAACAAAAGAGAAGCATTACTATTTTTAAACAGTGTGACTTTATTATACCTCTCCAACAACCCAAAAGAAGATCCAGAATTAAGATCAGCCAGGTCTTTTATTAGCTCTTTTCTATGCAGATGAGATTATCAATATTTTTCAGCTCATTAACTTTCTTTTAAATGATCTACAATACCTTGTGTTTTCTTTAAAATGTTGTGCTCTTAATTGTGATGTCACATACAACGATGATGCTATTGCCAGTAACTGGTATCTCTCTCTCTCTGTTAACTTGTGCCCTGAGGGAAATAAATAATTAATTAATTTAAAAAACACATATAATGTTAACATCTATGGTTCTATCTAATAAAATTACCAGTCACTCAAACAAATAGTTATCAAGTGTCTATTATGGAGCAAGTATGGTACTAGGCACTGAGGCATGAGAGGAGAGAGGCATGGGAAGGGAACAAGATCATAAATAAATGCACAGAACAAAAAAATTAACAAATAATAAAAGCATACACACAGAGATCTCTAGGAAAAGTTTAAGTCTCCTCATATCTACCTCTCCTTATCATTCCCCACCCTCAAGTTTACTTCAAAGGATGAGGATAAAGGACAAGAAGCGCCAACCTCTGAAGAATTGTGTTGCTAGGTCAAGGTCATCGTTTAGGCCATGTTTTCTAGTGTGAGGAAGTCAAATAAAATGAAGGTGTGATTCTCTTCCCTCAATGCAGTCAGGGTTTGCAGTCAGGGTTTGTATCTCTCCCCCTCTCTCAAACACTCTCACTCTCCTTAAACCCCTTCTCTTCCTAGCTGGTTCTGGGGTCAATGGTACAGCCTGAGAAGGCCCAGGGCAGACCACTTGGTCTATCCAGTAAGTGCTCTGCAGCAGGGAACCCCCACTCCATTTGCATCATTCCTAAGGAAAGAATGTGAGTCAAGGCAAGATTCCTCTACCCCAGGATCTGCAGGTTTACATGTTCCCTCAAGAGTGGTGCAATCTCACCACGATATCTAACAATGTTTATTTAACACAGTGCTATATGTAGACAAGCAGTCACTAAAAGGTACAGTACAAGCAACTTGAGTACTGGATCTCCAGTAATCAAATGCTACTTGTACAATTCAAAAAGGAAAAAAAGAATCAGTTAGTTCTTTATACTTACTTGAAAGAAATAAAGTAACCTGAAAATTATGTCTAAAAATCCTCAAAACAAAAATAAGGTGAAAAATATTCAGAATTAGAATATAAACACTCTCAAGCTCTATTGCACTTTTTTTTTTTTTTTTTTAAATGCAGAGGTTCTTGGTGTATATGCAAGCTTTTATGAAACTGAATGGTACGGAAAGCCCAAGTCATTCATCCCTTTTTGAGACAAACCAAGAAGCTACATTAATCATAATACCAGTGTGGAGTCTACAATTGGTTCTGGGAATGCAATATTAGCAAGTTATAACAACTCTAACGCAGTCCCCCTAATGGCCTAATAAACCACACTTTTACAGGCTTTAAAAAGTTCCTGATTTTCCCCATAACTTAAGTAGCTGAAAATACACCATATGATTCCACAATAAATTAGCCGGTATGAGCATTTCAGAAATTTGGTCTCAATCTTATCAAAACACGTATAATAAAACAGCATTTGTCAAAGTATGGCAAAACTATTTTCATAACAGTACTAAGATTTGTTTTTTGTACTTCCACTTCCTCAGGAGTATACAGAGGAGTTTTCCAGACCCAGAGGTTGTATGATGTGTGATGACATCATTGCTCTGATGTCAACACATAAACTAGAAAAAACCAAACCCGCTGTCGTCCAGTCAATTAGGACTCATAGCAACCCTATAGGACAGAGTAGAATTGCCCATGGGGTTTCCAAGGCTGTAATCTTTACAGAAGCAGACTGCCACATCTTCTCCATGGAACAGCTGGTGGGTTGGAACTGCTGACCTTATGGATGGCAGCTGAGTGCTTTAAACACCACACCACCAGAGCTCCTTGTAAAGGGACCAGCGCTTCTTAAACTTTACAGTGCATCAGAATCATCTGGAGTGCTCTTGAAAGACCAAATTCCTTTGCCCACCTCCAGAGGTTGATTTGGTTTGGGGTGGGGCCCAATATTTTGCATTTCTAACAAGTTCCAGGGTGGTGGTGATGCAACCAGTCTACAGATCTCACTTTGAACAGCACCGTTTTAGGCTCCTGCTTATCAAACTGTATAATACAAGCCACATAGTTATTCATGAAATCAGCTTAGCAAGGTGTAGCCAGCAAGACAAACATTAGAACAGTAGACACGCAGTAAGTATTTTTCATGAGCGTTTTGTGTGTTTATGAACGTGTGTATATATCAAGTCATAATGTAAAATTTATTTCTCACACTGGACCAAAGTGAAAATATTTTAAAATTCACTGCACTAGACACATATATACAGTATATTTCACAGGCAGAGAAAAAAAGGCAATACATTATAGGTACCCTTCTAGTGGCAAGATGCTGAACCAGGATTGAATTTGCTCTAATAAAATGTTAGCTGCAGTGACAACATTGAGAAAGGAGGATTCCAAATAAAAGCAACCATCTTTCATCACATCTAAAAAAGGGCAAACTGATATGACGGATATAAACTTCAATCCTTTTATTGATACCAGAAAAAATTCTCAAATTTTATCAATGACTGACTGCAAATGGATTTCTAAGAGTGCTAAAGACCTGTTTAGTTCTACTACTTTAAACCAAAAATGTCTCAAGCAATTTTAATACAGAAATGATGCAGAGATGATCGATTATACCCTGCCATAAGATGCAAATGTTTCTTCGATAGCACTGTTCGACGAATATTTTTCTAGGATCTACAGAACACCTCTAATAGTAGAAAACCCAAAAATTCATTCAAGGATTTCAAAGTCATTAGACAGTTACTTCCTTTATCTTTTGAGGGGCTACTGTAAATGGTATTGTTTTCTGGATTTCCCTCTCAGAGTTCTCTTTGTTAGTGTAGAGGAATCCAACTGATTTTTGCATGTTGATCTTGCACCCTGCCACTTTGCTGAATCCTTCTATTAGTTCCAGCAGTTTTCTTGAGAAATCTCTGGGATTTACAATGTATAGGAACATATCTGTGAAAAAGGATTAATTACTTCTTTCTTACCAAGTTGGATATCCTTTATTTCCCTTTCTTGCTTATTGTTCTAGCTAGGACTTCCAGTATGATACTGAATAAGAGTGGTCTGGCTCCCATTCCTGAGGGGAATGCCTTCAGTCTCATTCCGTTGAAAATAAAATTGGCTCTTGGTTTTGTATATATGCTCTTAATTATGTTGAAGAATTTCCCTTCTATTTCTATTTTGCTGAGAGTTTTTATCAGGAATGTAAGTTTGTTGTTGTTGTTGTTGTTACATGCTGTTGAGTCGGTTCTGACCCATAGTGACCCCACATACAACAGAAGGGAACACTGCCTAGTTCTGTGCCATCCACACAATCATTGTTATACTTCAGCCCATTGTTGCAGCCACTGTGTCAATCCATCTTGTTGAGGGTCTTCCTCTCTTTCGCTGACCCTCTACTTTACCAAGCATAATGTCCTTCTCCAGGGATTGGTCCTCCTGATAACAAGTCCAAAGTATGTGGACAAAGTCTTGCCATCTTTGTTTCTAATGAGCTCTCTAGCTGTACTTCTTCCAAGACAGATTTGTTTGTTCTTCTGGCAGTCCATGGAATATTCAGTATTCTTCGCCAACACCATAATTCAAAAGCTGACAGACACGTGGAGGAATGGGTGTTGGACTTTATCAAATGCCTTTTCTGCATCAGTTGAGATGATCATGTGATTCTTAGCCTGTGTTTCATTTTTGTGGTGGATTACGTTGATTGATTTTCTAATGTTGAACCATCCTTGCATACCTGATATGAACCCCACGTGGTCATGATGTACTATTTTATTAATATGGTGTTGAAATGTATTGACTAGAATTCTGTTGAGAATTTTTGCATCTATATTCATGGGGGAAAATGGTCTATAATTTTCTTTTTTAGTGATGTCTTGCCTGGCTTTGGTATTAGGGTTATGCTGGCTCCGTAGAATAAATTCGGGCCTATTTCTTCCTCTTCTATGTTCTGGAATAGTTTGAGTGGTGTTGGTGTCAACTCTTCTCTGAATATTTGGTAGAATTCTCCAGTGAAGCCATCTGGCCAGGGCTTTGTGTTGTTGTTGGGAGTTTTTTTTATGACCTCTTCAATTTCTTCTTTTGTTATGGGCCTCTTCAGATTTTCTACCTCAGTTTGTGTTAGTGTAGGTAGGTAGTGTGTTTCTAGAAATTTGTCCATTTCTTCTAGGTTTTCAATTGTTTTGGAGTATAATTTGTAATAATACTCTTATCTTTTTTTTTTATTTCAGTTGCTTCTGTTGTAATGTCGCCCATCTCATTTCTTATTTGGGTTATTTGCATCTTCTTTTCCTTTGCCATTTTGGCCAGTGGTTTGTCGATTTTACTGATCCTTTCAAAGAAGCAAATCTAGTCTTGTTGATTCTATTGATTGTTTTTCCGTTTCATTTATTTCTGCTCTAATCTTTATTATTTCCTTTCTTCTGGTGGCTGTGGACTTCTTTTGTTGCTCTTTTTCTATTTGTTTGAGTTGTAGGGTTATGGTATTGATTGTGGCCCTTCTCTTTTGATGTGTTTATTTCCATAAATTGACCTCTGAGTACTGCTTCTGCTGTGTCCCAAAGGTTTTAACATGTGTTTTAATTCTTGTTTGATTCTAAGAATTTTTTAATTTGATTTTTAATTTCTTCTACTACCCAGTGGTTTTTAAGCAAGTTGTTTATCAGTTTCTAAGTATTTGATTTGTTCTTCCTGTTATTGGTTTCTACTTTTATAGCATTGTGATCAGAGAATATACTTTGTATAATTTTGATTTTTTTTAATTTATTGGGGCTTGGTTTGTGGCCTCAAATATGGTCTATTCTGCAGAATGATGCATGTGCATTGGAGAAGAATGTGTACTGTGCTGCTGTTGGGTGGAGTGTTCTGTATATGTCTATGAGGTCAAGTTGGTTGATTGTGTTGTTCAGGTCTTCTGCATCTCTGCTGAGTTTCTTTCTAGTTGTTCTCTCTTTCACTGAAAGTGGTATGTTAAAGTCTCCTACTATTATTGTGGAATTGTCTATTTCGGTTTTCAATACTGTTAGGGTTTGCTGTATGTATTTTGGAGCTCTCTTGGTGCGTAAATATTTACTATGGTTATGTCCTCTTGGTGGATGTAGTACCCTTCCTTGTCTTTCATGCTGGATTTTGCCTTAAAATCTGTTTTATCAGAGATTAATATTGCCCCTCCCACTCTTTTTTGGTTACTGTTTGCTTGATATATTTTTGCAATCCTGATTTTTAGCTTATTTTTATCTTTGTGTCTAAGCTGTGTCTCCTGTAGGCGATATATTCATGGGTCATGTTTTCTTATCCATTCTGCCACTCTCTCTTGAATGGTGCACTTAAACTACATTCAAAGTGATTATCAATATGTATGAATTTACTACTGTCATTTTTTGTGGCTTTTGTTATTTTTGTGGGATTGACAGTTTCTTTGTTCCACTTACTTTTCTGTACTGAGTTTTCTTTGTTTATGGATTTTCTTTTCATTGTCTTCATTGTTGTTGATTTTTTGTTTACTGCATCTTTATAATTTTCTTCTTTTTTATTTTGGTGAGTAGGTTTACTAGTTTTCTTTGTGGTTACCCTGAAATTTACCTTTAACTTCCTATGTTTAAAACAGTTTGTTATATCTTCATATCACCTTGGCTTACTCCACACATGGAAGTTCTATAACTACACCATTTATTCCCTCTTTTTATTTTGAAGTTGTCGTAGTTTACAAATTGCTATCTCTGGTTTCCTGTTTTCAGTCTTATAGCTCTATTTTGTTTCTGAGAATTCTTTATGTGGGTTTGTATCAGGATGATGCTGTAATGTGTATTAATATCAGATTGCTGTCCGATGTTGTTGGTTCTCTGTCCAAAGGACTCCCTGTAATATTTCTTATAAGGTTGGTCTGGTTTGTACAAATTCCTTTAATTTCTGTTTATCTTGGAATGTCCTAGTTTCACCATCACATTTCTCAACATATTTTGAGAGAAAATTTTGCTGGATAATAATTCTAGATTCACTTTTTTTTTCTCTTGCAAGGCTTTATATATGTCATCCATTGCCTTCTTGCCAGCCTAGTTTCTGCTGAGAAATCTGAGCTTAGTCTTACTGGTTCCCCTTTACAGGTGAGAGTCTGTTTTTCCTGAACTGCTCTCAGCATTGTCTTTGGTTTTGGAAAGTTTGATTATGATACGTCTTGGTGAAATTTTATATGGGGTTCGTTGAGCTTCTTCAATGGCTATCTTCTCATCTTTCATGATGTTAGGGAAGTTTTCTGCCAGCAAATCTTCAAAAATTATCTCTGTGATTTTTTGTGTATGTGTGTCCTGTTCTGGAGCAGCACAGTGGTTAAGCATTCGGCTGCTACCAAAAGGTCAGCAGTTTGAATCCACCAGTGACTCCTCAGAAACCCTGTGGGGCAGTTCTACTCCGTCATATAGTGTCACTATGAGTCAGAATCGACTTAACGGCAATGGGTTTTGGTCTTCAGTTTCTGTTTTGGAATTCAGATCATGCGTAAATTATTCCTTGTGATAGCATCCCACATAACTCTTAGGCTTTCTTCATTTTTCTTCATTCTTTCTACTGATTGTTCCTCAAACAAATTAGTGTCAAGGGATTTGTCCTCTATTTTGCTGATTCTGTCTTCTGCTGATTCAATTCTAAACTTATGTACTTCCATTATCTATTTTTTGAAATTTTATAGTTAACCTTCTAGATTTCTAGTTGCTTTTTTTTAAATGGTTTCTATTTATTTTGTCATTTTTTTTCTTGTATTGTTTTCCTGAATTCTTTTAGAGTTTTTGTCTGTGTTTTCCCTGATCTCTTGGAGGATCCTACATGTAAGTTTTCTGAATTCCTTATCAGATAGTTCCATTACCATTTCTTCTTCAGGAAGGTTTTCTGGCCCTTTATTTTGGTCACTTGCTTGAGGCATACTGTCCTGCTTCTTTATGTGATTTGATACTGTCTGTTGTCTCTAAGGCATTAAGATGTTATTATATTTATTTATTGATTGCATGTCTGCTGTGTCCTGATTTTTCATTTTGTTTTGTTTTGATATATCCAAGTGGGTGAGGTAGGCGTACTATGCTGGTCACTAGTCTGGCAGTACTGGAGCACTCACTACCTGTCTCCTAGCAGGGGCGGCAGCATTTGGCAGTGTGGGCGTAGGCCTTTGTTCACTGGTAACGCATGGTGGCTGAGGATGGGCTGGGCGGGTGTTGGTCCCCATCTGTTATCAGTCCAGTGGTGCAGGAGCAGGTGATGGTATTGGCTGGGAGGGGATGGGGTGGTAGGTGTGGTTGGAAAGTGAGGGCACGCTCTCCTCTGCTTGCCTCTGCTTGGTGGGGTGACTGGAATGGTCCCCCACCTGACGGATGGGCAGGTTTGTGGGCACAGGGCAGGTTTGGATGGGTAGGGTTGCCTAAGCAAACCCATGCTGCTTGTAGGGGCGGGGCAAGGGGCATCCCAGGTGGCCAGGATCCACTGCCAATTGATGGGTCTGTGAGTGGGGTATGGTGGACAGGGCTGGGTAAGGGGGAAAACAAGGGGGCTCTGACTGTGTCCCCAGCAGTTGGGGACTGCGGGGATGGGGGGGTTTGTTCCTCTAATCACCAGGAAGGTCGGGAAGGGGGAGCATGCTCCTCAGGTCACCAGGCGAGGGTGCCTGAGTGCTACCTGTTGGTTACAGTCAGCAATCAGGACCTGACCAGGATCAAATGCAGGGGAGGGGGGCTGTCAGTGGTACGGAAGGGTCTGAGACCTCCTGCTAACACTCTGCAGATCTATCACTCCACATGCACCACCCACCCCAATGGTCAACAACTGCTGCTGGTGAGCCGCCCTGTCTCTGGGTCCTGGCTCCCTCCCTGCTCCATGGATGCTGGGATCTCTGCAGCTCTCACCCTCCCTCATGCACCCTTTCTCCCTAGGTCTAGTTCATGTCCTGCTCATCCCACTTCACTCAGTATATGTCAACGCAGTTTCTCTGTCTCCTGTTGGGAATTCTGTGAAGTTGTCTTTCTGTGCTCCTCACCCAAGACTTCTGTTGGCTTTGTCTCAAGATGACCGTGCTGTGTCGGGTCGGCTGGCAGGGCCCCTCCACTCCATATCTCTCCGCATTCACTGTTTTCGATCAGTTTCTTCTTCCAGTCAGTGTTCAAACTAATTCTTTATCGTTTCATTTGATGTTCAGGGTTCCAGAATTGCCATCTGTTTCATTTGATTTCTCATGTCTTTGCTGTAGAGGGATAGCAAGGTGTAGCTGACTAAACCACCATTTTGGCTTCTCTCCTCTAGACTATTCTTATAGTTTATTCAATTCTGAATTGATTTCTAAATAATCAGTCAACACACTGATTTCTAATTTAAAAAATGTTTATATCAGGTATTCTCATAAGCTCTAAGATATAACATAGACGTAGAGTAATTTTTAAAAATTACAAGGTTCAGCTGCTAAATTTCAACAAGCAATCTCTTTGATAATTAACTACTCATTTACATATACTCTATGAAATTTAAGGAAAAGAAAAAAATCCAGGTTTTAACTATTTAATGGATGGATAAAAGAATAATTTGAGGGGAAAAGTAAATATTTTTTTACAATTTCAGATTTATAGGCTAATCAGAATTCTTTAAAATTGTGAAATTTGCTCTCAGCATTTTGCTAAAGAGACACAGCATTTTACAGAACATTGCTAGAATAACATTGATTTATATTAGATATCATTTCAATATTCCTTAAAAAGTCATTTCAATCTCTAGGTAATAAATAAAAGCCTGCATTTTCTTTTGTCTTTTACTTTTTACAATTCAATCTTTACCTAGAATTTATTTTTGTGTCTGGTATAAATGAAGGGTTTAATATTTTTTACATAGTACTAAAAAGGGTGCATATTTTAAATTCCTATAATACTAATTTCTATTGATAAGCTCTCTATTCCCTTACACTAAGTTATTTATCTATTTTTCTGTTTTATTTTCTTTCAGGCAATTTTATGTTTATGCTTTATATCATACGTTTTGACAGAGGTATTTCCAATATGTTTTAATACATAAAAAGCCACTTTTCCTCTATTATTATTTTCCTGGTTATTCTCAGAAAATTGATTATACATAAGCTTTTAAATCACTTTATGTAGTGTATCTTGTGAATCTAACCAGAATTATATAAAATGTGTAATTAATTTGGAAAGCACTGGCATTTATATACTACATATAGGTATCTACAAACAATTACTAGTATGTTTTTCTACCAGTTCAGATCTTGTTTCTTGTTCTTCAACAAGATTTTACATTTTTTTTCAGATAGGTTCTATGTCTTTCCTATTAAATTTTTTTCTACTATCTCATGATACTATGCTTATTATGAAAAGGTTTTATTTTCCTATTTTCATTTTAAGCTGGCTGTTACAAGTATAAAGAAGAGAAACTAACTGTGTATACTTACGTTGTATTCAGCTATTTTCCTAAACTTGCTTATTAAGTCTAAAAAAAAATTTAGTAGGATCCTATGAGTTTTCTAGGGGATACAATCGTATCTGAAAAAAAAGAAAGTTTGGTCTCTTCTTTTAAAAATATTTATATCATCTATCTTCTTTTATTTTGGATTCTCCAAAACAATGTCTAATAATAATGGTAACTTTATATATAAACCCACCCAAAACGCGCTGCCATCAAGTCAAGTCCAACTTATAGCGACCCTATAGGACAGAGTAAAACTGCCCCATAGTCTTTCCAAGGCGTGGCTAGTGGTTTCGAACTGCTGACTTTTTGGTTAGCAGCCTGATTTCCTAACCACTGAGCCACCAGGGTTCAACTTTATATATAGTACGTATATGTTGTTTCCATCACCTGCCTGTCAGTTTGTTGTACTGTGGTGGCTTGTGTGTTTCTCTGACACTAGAAGCTATGCCACCGGTATTTCAAATGCCCACAGGGTCACCCATGGTGGACAGGTTTCAGCAGAGATTCCAGACCAAGACAGACTAGGAAAAAACGCCTGGCAATCTATTTCCAAAAATTAGTCAGTGAAAACCTTAGCGATCACAAGAGAACAATGTTCAAGTCACTTGCTTTGGACACCTCATCAGGAAGGATAAAATGGTGGCGGCCATCATGTTTGGGGAAGTAGAGGGCCAGCAAGGGTGAGGGAGATCCTTGGTGAGACAGACTGGCACAACACCTGAAATGATGAACTTAAACATGCCCAAAACTGTGAGGATGACACAGGACCAGGCAACATTTCCTTCTGCTGTATGTAAGGTTGCCACGAGTCAGAGTATGCTCAACGACAGGTATCTATCTATCCAGACCTTGTTTTATTCATTTTAAGAGAAATGATTTTAGAATTTCATCATTTAAAATGCTTGGTATGAGATTTTGGTAAGGACGCTATCAAGTTTAATTAGTTTACTTTTATACCTGTTTTTCACAGAATTTTTAATTAGGAATGGCTCCTATATTTCTATTAAATACCCTTCTAGCATTTAATTTTTTTTTTGTAGTAGCTCATCATAAGGAGCTCTGATTTTATTCTAAGTGCAATCAGTAGCCATTGTCTTTTTTTAACTTTGAGGTACAGTTTACATACAATAAAAATGCATTCACTTTAAGTGTATAGTTTGAAGAGTTTTTTGACAAATGTATATAGACATACAAACATCAGCCCCATAAATAGTTACAAAACTGATTCCTTGTACATCTTTCCAGTCAACCTCCCTTTCTCAACCCTGGCCCTAAGGAACTATTGATCTGCTGACACCAGATTCTTTTGTAGTTCACATAAATGAAACTATATAGTATGTATTCTTTTGTGCCTTGTCTTCTTTCACTCAGCATGATTTTGAGATTCATCCGTGCTGCTGCATGTATCAGTAGCTCGTTCATTTTTAAAGCTGAGTAGTATTCCACACTATGGATATACCATAATTTGGTTAGCCTCTCATTCATTGATGACTTTTAAAATAGGAAAAGACCTAATTTGATTTTAAAGCTTACTCCAGCTGCTGAGTAAAAAATGAATTGGAAAGGTACAACAGTGGCAGTATGGAAGCCATTGAAAAGCCTAGCCTGAGTCTAGGCAAGAGTATGATAGCTTGGATCAGGTGGCACTGTGCTAGTTTGAGGTTACAATTAAACACATCTGCATCCAATTCCCAGCTCTAGGCTAATAAGCCCAGGAAAGTCTACTTCATTCACTTTTCTGAGCAGGCTCTCATCTGTAAAACTCAGCATGGTTGTCTTATGAGGAGTTGAGAATACATGCTGACAACTACCCACTGGAATGTGAGTCCCATGAGCACAAGAAATTATTTTGTTTACTGGGGAATCCTAAGCACCTAGAACTTTGTCTGGGACATGGTATGTATTTAAATATTTTTCAATCCTTCTCATTCTTTTTTCAAGTGTGAATGTAAACTATGCAATCTGACACTTCTTTACATCTTTTCCTCCAACCCTGATTGAGAAGACTTACAAACATTATTCTGGAAGTCTGCTGAATGCAAATAATGTGGAGGCAAAAAGACTGAGAACCTCCAGCCTAGCACACAGGACAAATGCAGCCTCAAGTTCTCAAACAGCAATAATAGGAGAAAAAGCTTCTCCTTATTACAAGTAGAACTTTAGTCCAGATGGGGTTCTAAGGTTTTCTCAAAATCAGCACTTGGAACCATCACAGCATTAAAGCTTATGGCCTGTACTGAAATGTCAACAAGTCAGGGAGCAAACGGCTCTTTGGTGAAGACATGACTGGAAAAAGGTACAGCTCTTGGTTTAAAAAGTCACAGACTTTTTGAAATAGTTTAACCTCTGTATCCCAGAGTCTGGATGACTGCCTTGGGCCTAACAGACTCAGTAAAGATTTGTGACTAAAAGGAGAAAAGCTTCTTCCTCACAATTAATCCTTACCTTCTTAACCTTTTTGGGGACAATTTCAAACAAAAGCATCGAATCCTGAATGTTTATGATCTCCCTTCTTCATTCATTAAGCCAATAGCTACTTGTGGTCAAATCCATTTAGTAGCATCTACAAGCTTTGTGATATACCACTATAAACCTCATGCTGTTATCCATCTTGGAGTCTCTGAATAATGCAAATGGTTAACAAGCTCAGCTGCTAACTGAAAGGCTGGAGGTTGGAGTCAACCTGAGGTGCCTTGAAAGAAAGGCCTAGTAATCTACTTCCAAAAAATCAGCCACTGAAAACTTACGGAGTACAGTTCAACTCTGACACATACAGAGTCGCCATGAGTGGGAACCAACTCAATGCACAACTAACGGTTTGTTTTGTTTTGGTTTATTATCCACCTTAACTTGCATGATTCAGTCTTTAAGAAGTCTGATCTGTTTTACCTAAATGGTCTTAGTGCTGGTCATCTATTTTTAATAGTCATACGGAGGTTCCTTTTAAATTTGGTGTTGTATTAAATAATGCTGATAGATTTCCTGACATGTTCTCTCTGTGGGATGTAGCTTTGTTGACTGTTGGCTTCATTTAAAGGATAATCAAGTCAGATAATTTTGTTGGGAAATCTTTACGTAATGTCTCTAGGACTGCTTAGATTTCTTAGAAAGGATATTCTACTATTGTGCATGAGAATACATGTCTGCTGCCAGCATTTTGGGAACGAAGTGGGGAACAAGGTTTGGAGGGAGGAGGTGTCCCAATATTCAGTATGTATGTCCATGTTCACTCAATCCTCTCTCCAGCTGTGCCTGGTGTCCCCCAGTCCAGAGATTATTTTATCCTCTACACTTCTGCCAGGATGGGACAGAGTCGACCCACTCTGAGGAATGAGAGAGGGGTATGGAGAAATTCTTACGGAGATTTTTCAACCAATAGTCCTACTTTTAGGCATTTCTCAAGGGGCCTAGAGATGATAATTACTGAGACTTTCAAAAGATTCTGCAGTGATACAGAGGTATATCTCAGTTTTTCCTACTGCCAGCTGAGGATTCAGCTTTCCTCAGTTGCTAAGTCAATTAAAATTCACCTTTCAGCTTTTCTTTTTCATTGTGGGTTTGTGCCTTAAAAAAAAAAAAAAAATTCAGCTTTGGTGGATTTTGAGCTGAAAAGAAAATGTGCATATTTAAGCTATCATCTCTACCTGAAAGTTGTAAAAAGTACTTTCCTCAGTAATCTCCACAAAAAGGGTATACATGGTGATATGTTCTCTGAATCTTATTTAAAAATATCTATTTTTCATATTGACAAATGAAGGATATTTTAGTTGGGTATAATATTCCTGGACCAAGGTCTTTTCTATGCTGTAATCTGAAAATTATATGAGTCTATTTTATTTGCATATGGTTTAGTTTTCTTCTTTCTAGAAGATTTAAAAACAATTTTGTTGTTGATACGCCTACAGGAATTGTTTTGTTTTATTAATCCTATCTGAAACGCAATGAGTCTTTCCAATAACATAAAGCTTTCTTAAGAACAGTGAAAAAAACTCCCCATTATTTCTTTTAAAGTTATCTTTCCTTTATTTGTCCATTTTTGTTTTCATGAAATTTATGTATTTTGAGATACTTCTTCCATTTATTCCTTTGGGTCACAAATTTGGTTCTTAGTAGTGACCATTCTGTTTTTCATTCTGACTGCTAAAATGTTTTATATATATTTTAAAATTAGTTTCTAAATCAATGAAACCTTTCTCTTCTAATTTAATATCTTCAAGTGTTCTTACTATTTTTCAATAAGCACAGTCATCTGCCTCCTGTCCTTGGGGATTCTTCTTGGTCTTCCTCCCTAGATGGATAATCCTTTTCCTTTGTATACTAATGGCACTGTTCATTCTCAATAATCAGGTCAAAGGATTAGGGTCAGTGGTCTGCTAGTAAATTAGCAACCAGCTGATGGAGGGGGGAGTGTTAGAAGAGAAGTCTGGCATGTAACATTTGCCAATGTCCTCCATGTCTGATTTCAAACTATCAATCTTACATCACAAAAGATGGATTAGGAAGAAATACACACAACGGCTCTCATGAGTACAGTACAGGCCCAACACATAGGACCCTTAGAGATGTTTCACCATAATCTCAACCTTAGCTAAGTCCTTGAATCCTGTCTTAATTTCCTAAATCAAAATTGATTTCTCCATTCTCTACTCTCAAGACATTTTGCTTATATCTTTATTTAGCACTTATTTTATCCTGTCCTGTTGTGTACTTAGTTCTTTACATGTTTGTTTCTCTTAAGATGTAAACTTCTTAAGGACAGGAAAAAAGAAATTATTTACCTTTGATTTCCTTCTAGAGCCAGCACCAATTATCTGTTTAGTGGCTTTAATTACTGAATTTTTAAAGGTAATAGTTCAGTCAAAATATCATATTACAACTTTTAAAGGTATAATATACTTGACTAAATTCAGTAGGAAAAGAGAAGTTATGACATACTTCTTGTGTTGAATCAAGTTTTTATGAGGAATCTGTAACTTTTCAGAAGAGAAAGATAATTCTGAAAATTTCTTTTTATGGGATTGAAGGCTAAATTTAGCAAGATAGCAGAAAAATAAGTCCCAAATGTTCCCTATAAGCCAATTGAAAAAATAGTATTCTTCATTTTCTTTTTATTTAAGAATCAAAATACCTTCTTCCTCATTTTCTGTTTATTTTTCAGAATCAAAGGAAAATAGCTTTTCTACTTAAAATTTAGCAAGCTGACAAGAAGAACCAATTCTTGTGTATCCTACTTAATTTTAGACCTAATCATTTCAAAGTAAAAATCTAAGAATAAATCTAAGAATCTGTAGTAAAACTGTCCATTATTGTTAGGTGACGTCAAGTCAGTTCCAACTCACAGAAGGAAACACTGCCTGGTCCTGTGCCATCCTCACAATCATTGCTATGTTTGAGCCCATCGTTGCAGCCACTGCGTCAATCCACCTCATTGAGGGTCTTCGTCTTTTTCACTGACCCTCTACTTTACCATGCATAATGTCCTTCTTCAGGGACTGGTACCTCCTGATAACATGTCCAAAGCACGTGAGATGAAGTCTCACCATTCCCATTTCTAAGGAGCATTCTGGCTGTACTTCTTCCAAGACAGATTTGTTTGTTCTTCTGGCACAGTTCATGGTATATTCAACATTCTTTGTCAAAACCATAATTCAAAGGCATCAATTCTTCTTCAGTCCTTATTCATTGTCCAGCTTTCGCATGCATAAGTCGACTGAAAATACGATGGCTTCGGTCAGGCACACCTTAGTCCTCAAAGTGACATCTTTGCTTTTTAACACTTAAATGGACGTTTGCAGCTGTTTTTTCTCATTTTGAGTCATGCCACATCAGCAGATGAAGGTCCCAAAAGCTGTACTCCAACCATGTCATAAAGGCTGACTCTACTTTGAGGAGGTAGCTCTTCCCCAGTCGTATTCTGAATGTCTTCCAACCTGGGGGGCTCATCTTCCACCACTATATCAGACAATGTTCCTCTGCTATTCATAAGGTTTTCACTGGCCAGTTTTTTCAAAAGTAGACTGCCAGGTCCTTCTTCCTAGTCCGTCTTAGTATGGAAGCTCTCCTGAAACCTGTCCACTATGGGTGACCCTGCTGGTATTTGAAATACCAGTGGCATAGCTTCCAGCATCACGTAACACGCAAGCCACCACAGTATGACAAACTGAAAGACAAGTGGTAAAAACTGTCCTAGTCTACAAATAAATCAGAATTTGGGATAATAAACATATATAATATTAGAAAAATTTAACACAGGCTTAAAAATGGGCACTTGCCTATGAATAGTGCCTAGGCTAGCTGGACAGATGGGAAGCAGATGGGTAATTCCAAAAGGGCAAAATGACCCAGCCTCAAACATATGGAGAAGATCCTGGATTAACTTCAGTTGCCACTTCCTGCTGTCTCTTTCAGGCATGTATAAAAAGCAGTCAAAGATGATGCAGTTTAATATATCTAAGACCTGCTCTGGGGAAAAATGGAAAAGTAGAAAAAGAATAATTTGAAGAAAAAGAACAGGAGACAGTAGCCATTCTGAGAAGAGCAAGCTGATATGCATATAACATGAGGAACTAAAATACGAGGTAGACATTAAGAATGGCTATTAGAAGTATGTAAATTTTAAGTCCTTATAGGCAATATGACAACACAGCATACCCTGACTGAAACTTTTATGATTTATGAATGTGAATCCTGGCACAGTTGAAAGAGTACTAAAACAGGAACTGAAAACCCTAGGTTCAATTCGTGGCTTTATTATTTTACTGGATAGTTGACCTTATCAGTCTTGCTGGACTTTATATTCCTCACATGTCAAATGAAGGCCCTTTTAACCATTTACGGCAATTAAAAAAAAAAAAAATCATGTTCCTATCTGGTATATACATAAGAAATAAATCATGGTGTCCATGCTGATAATTACCTACCAAAAAAACATATTAAATACATCACATTACAGTATTTATACTTTAAGTAAACTCCTGAGTTTTAAGTGGATTCCCTTCTCTAGAGAATTTGGAAATTTTTCTATTGCTGCTAAAGGTACCACACATAGTAATTAACCCCAATTCAAAAATTTAAATGCCATATTTTCTAATATTATGTGAAATTTTACCATATGAGCATATATACACACACACATACAGATATACATGTGCATGTATGTATATGTGTGTTTTTATATACCTAAATATACACACCTATATAAATGTGTATGTATATGAAATACCCCATACGCATACAGAGTTTGTTGCAAAGGCTCACTCAAGTTTTTAGCTGTTTTCTCCTTCTGCCTACTGTTTCTTATCATATTATCTTCATAGAAGCATAAGTGAAGCAGACATAAAATCACATGGAAATCCCAAGAGTTTATTTCACAATCTGCTACAATTTTTAATTAAAACTTCAGAAAGGACAGAAGTCCAAAATGTTAGGTTCAAAACAGAGTAAACTGGTTACCTGGGTACATGTATAGATAACTTAAGATATCTAAGATAATCCCTTCTCACCAATACTATGGATAAGATTCTTGTTATTAATTCAACAAACAATTATTGTATCTATTAAGTTTTAGTTTCTAGGAATACAATAAAAAGCAATAACCTAAATGGTTTCTAGCTTCATGAAACCAAGAGATATTAATGAAAAACTCTCACAAGTATAAAATTTCAATCATGGTAAGGCTGTATTTCATTTTATATTTTTAGAAATTCAAAATTTCAGAAAAAGGAACCTGATGTTTCATTAGTTTTCATTTTAAGATTACAAATAGAAGACATTCTCCATTTCCCTTGGCATCAATGACAAAACCCTATAACACTAAATTTTAAAAGAACATTCAAATCAGCCATTTCCAGTTGGTCTTATGGTAACCACGTACTGCAAATTCTGAGGTAAGAAATTGCTTTGTAAATGCATTCAACAGCACAACTACATAAAGTTGACCTTGGTCTATACATCGCTCCTAATATGACTACATGAGTCATTTCATATATTAAAGCACTGTAAATGGATATAGAAAACATTTGAAATTTGTAAGGGAATATCTAACCCTCACATATCCCCAAGTTTATTAGTATAGAAATGTATAAAGGGGCTTCTGGCTTTCATCTGAAATACATTTCTATTAAGCCTCATGTAAATCCTGTAGGTTTCTTAATATCACATGTTGACCATGTCTTCAATACTCATTACTCTATTTTTCATTTGATGAGCAATTTTTCCACTGCCTAGACACAGTCACTGATAACTTTGCCTCTTTTCTAAAATAATACACATGTATTCATAAAATGGAAATCCCTGGGTGGCACAGTTAAGTTCTGGACTACTAATCAAAAAGTTGATGGTTCAAACTCACCCAGAGGCACCTTGGAAGTAAGGCCTGTTGATCTGCTTCCAAAAGATCACAGCCTTGAACACCCTATGGAGCAGTTCTACTCCACACACAAGGGGTCGCCATGAGTTGGAATCAACTAAATGGCAACTAACAATGATATTTATAAAACAGATCTAAACCAGGTGCTAAATTTCACCCTTTCATTTATCCAAAGTGTCATTTTTCAAATTAAAAACCATCAGTTTCTTAGACTTTACCATTTTCACTAATAGGGTTAACATCTAGTTTTCTGAAATTTTCAGAGCAATTTTTCATGAATATATAGTTTTTATCATGAAAGAAAATTTTCTGCATATACCAATATCAGTAGGGAATACAAATCTGAATTGACTTTCAGAAACCAGAAAACCAGATATGCTGATGTTCTGCCTATATGCATTGCTCCAAAACACTGAACTCAAAGAACATTCCACATAGTTGGATTCCTCACTCAACAAAGTAACAGATTATCAGATTCATGATATGTTTGAGTCACTCATAAATACTCAAAATTATGAATGCCTATAGTCAACGACACTCTAAATATATTAATAAAATATAATAGGGGCCAAAGGTCTTCATTTCAAAATTAAAAAAATCTACATTATGATAAAGTATACAAATAATAACTCTAATATATTAAAATATTTCAACGTATACAAACCTGTAAAGCCATCAGGATATACTTCAGAAAGAAATTTAGTGCTGATGTCTCCTTTTATAAAGCGTGAATGGACTATCACCTCTCGAAGTAAAGAAATATTATGTGTAACACCTAAAAATAAAATGATTATCAGATTAAATGGGAGAACCATGAGTAAATTTAAAAATACTCTAATTCTTATAACCTGGAGAACTTTTTCATCAATGTTCTATGATCTGGAAAGAACCATGCAAGATTACTTACCTCAAGTAACAACAAAAAACACCTGGAATTCAGGTAGCAGTAAAACACTAAATATAAAATTTAAAAGCTTCTGATTTTCCAGGCAATTCAATGGGGGAAAATAAATGTCTTTTCAATAAATAATGGTAGAGCAACTAAATATCCATGGGGGGGAAGGGGGGACAGGTGGAATGAGCCTCAAACCTAACTCACCTTACACAAAAATTAACTCAAAATGAATCACAAAACTAAATGTAAAACCTAAAACTACAAAACTTCTAGAAAATATATAGGAGAAAAACTTCCGTAACCATAGGGTAAGGTAGGCAATAGATTCTTAGCTAGTACACAAAAACTATAAACATAAAAAGAAAACAGATAAATTATACATCAAAATTTAAAAAAAAAATCTGCTCTTCAAATAGTACAGATAAGAAAATGAAATGGCAAGTCATAGACTAAGAGAAAATATTTACAATACATATATCAGACAAAGAACTTGTATCTGGAATATATAAAGAACAATTACAAACCAACCAAAAAAAAATGGGCAAAAGATTTGAACAGATATTTCACAAAAGAAGATACACAAACGGCCAGTAAGCATATGAAAAGATGTTCAATATCATTATTGTTATGGATTGAATTGTGTTTCCCCCCAAAATATGTACTGTAAATCCTAACCGCTATATCTGTGGATACAATTCCATTTGGGAATAGGGGTTTTGTTGTGTTAATGAGGCCATATCTATGTAGGGTACGTCTCAAGTCAATCATTTTTGAGATATAAAAGCACAGATTAAGCACAGAAGAAGACAGACATGGGGGGAAGACTGACACTATCTGAAGACCAAGGAGGCAGACCAGTCTACAAGCTCAATGCTAAGGACAGGTGGCTAGAGAAGCTGAGACAAGGACTTTCCCGCAAAGCCGATGGACAGAGAAAGCCTTCCCCTAGAGCTGGTACCCTGGATTCAGACTTCTAGTCTCCTAAACCGTGAGAAAATAAATTTCCGTTGGTTAAAGCCACCACTTGTGGTATTTTTCTTACAGCAGCATTAAGAAGTTAAGACAATTATCATCAGAGAAAACCAATGAGATAGCCTTACACACCAAGTTAAGTGGCTAAAAGTAAAAGGACTGTTAACACCAAGTGATGATGAGCATGTGGAACACCTGGAGCTGTCACACACTGTAGTGGAAAAATAAAATGACACAACCACTTTGGAATAGTTTGTCAGTTTCCTAAAAAATTAAATATATACTTATTATATGACCCAGCCATTTCACTCCTAAGTATTTACCCAAGTTAAATAAAAAACATATGTCCATACAAAGACTTATACACAAATGTTAATGGAAGCTTTATTAGCAATAAACAAAAACTAGAGACAACCTCAATATCCCTGTACCCTAACTAATTATTGTGTATGGAGAGGGGGAAGGATACATCTTCAGTATGACCTCCCAGCTCTAAGCTAACCAATGTTAATAGCTTAATACATCTTTCTAGGCATTTTCTATACATCTCTTTATACCAGGTCACATTAGCAACCATATTAAATTTCTGAGCAGCTCTGTTCCTCGCTCAGGAGATATGACATGCCTACATTTTTATAAAAACCAATTCCCAGGCTATTCAAACTACCTATAAACATTTAGAGAAAGATCTAAAATTCAAACATTAATGCTACTCCTCTAGCTAAACAAATATTCAACAGAAAAAGTTATCATATATTGATGATGGTGTGATAAATATCTTTTATAGTACATTTCCATGACAAACGCACAATTCTCAGCCTTGCTAGGGAGGTAATGACTTAGACCATACTGAATAACTAATGTGCCTAAGAGTTTTTGTAATTAAGCATATTTCTAGGGGGAAAGAAATATTTGATGGTGCCACTATACCTAATAAATCATTGCAAAAATGTGGCATTTACCTAAATTTTAGTTTACATTAAGATAGATGAAAATGAACAACTGAAGGCATTATGCTAGGATACTTAGACAAACTAGGTAGGCAAGAATTTAAGACTCCTTACAAGAGGTCAGGCTATAGAAATGAAATTAATCCCTCTGTCAAATGTTTTACAAACAGACAAAACTATAGCAGTTTTGAAGAATAAAAGAGATATAGTTTGCCAGAAGTTCACATGCATAGGATATGACAGACATCATGCTGGGACAGCAAACACAGAGGAAGACACCGAAGGACACAGAGATGGGTAGCTGAGGTTTGGGCAATAGTATAGTAGAATTTAAATATTTAAGAATTTTCATCGTTGTGAAAAGCAAAGAGCACAGTATGTCTATGAAGAGAACGGACAGAAGGACACCGCGGATAAAATGTCTGAGGGCAAAGGAGAGAATGGAACTAGATGTGGCTGAAAACTCAAACAGGTTTGGTTAAGGGTTTTACAGTCCATATATAGATTTTACTTTACCTAAGAACAACTAAAGTATTTGAAGCAGGAAACATACATTTAAAAAAAAACCCAACCCCACTGCTGTTGAACTCATTCCAACTCATGGTGACCCCATGTGTGACAGAGTAGAACTGCCCTACAGGTTTTCTAGGTTAAGATCTTTTACGAAAGATCACCAAGCCTTTCTTCTGTGGAGCCACTGAGTGAGTTCAAACCACCAACCTTTAGGTTAGCAGCTGACTACAAATTGCATGTGCCACCCAGGGACCAGATATGACTAATCAGTGTATTTCAGGAATCATTTTAGGCTGCTATATGGAAATGGAATTGGGGAAGGCAACACTGAAGATGGGAAAATCAGTTAGCTGAAAACTCCATAAGATATGCTGGAAAATGACAAAGGTTTGGTCCACAGCTAGGATGTTCACAATGAAGATGGAGAAGAGTAAGTAGGATCTGAAAGATATTTAGGAGGTAAACAGGGCGTGGAGATTTATTAGATAAAAAGAATGAAGGAGATGAGCCAAGCATAATACTCACATTTCTGGCTCTGAAACATGACAGAAGACGCCATTTTCAGAGACAGGAATAGGTTTAGAGAAAAAAAAAATGATTCACTTTGGACAAGTTTAATTTGAGATGCCTGTGAGACAAGTAATTAATGATCTCTAAGAGATCAGAGTTCAGGAAAATTGATCAGGTTAGAATGTACACAACAGAATACAGAAGTTTTCTAAAGCCAATGGGGTGGACTTCCACACGAAGCAATCCAAAACAGAATGAGAAACAGAGAAATGCAAAACTAAACTCAAAATATGTACATTCTTCATATACATTAATAACTGAAGTTTTGGAAAAAATAAGATCCTAAGGGAAGAAATGAAAAGGATGAAAGTTAGAAAACCAAAGTTCAGCAGTAACTTTATTTAAAAAAAAAAAAAAAAGTTGTTCTTAGGTAAACATTTCTAATTCAGAATACTTTCATTTACAAAATTTGTTAGTTAAACAATAGATAATTTAGAAAGGCATTCCAACTCTAAGGATTCTAGTCCTTCCCTCCTTGGGTTAAATAAAAATAATACTGTTCACTATATACTTAACATTTGATTTTTTTACTTTACCGACTTTCCTGTTACAGTCTAGTGCTGGTATAAATTTTCTAGCTCTCTGTGTGGTCAATTCTAAAACTTTGGGAATTAGAGTCTGTCTTCAGGGAAATACAATACAGATTTCAGAAAGAGATAATGATAATTTGAACACAACAACAAAAAAAGATCATTCTCTGATAGCTAATGACTAGTTCAGAGCTTATAACATCTAAAATATTAAAATCCATGCATTTTTACAGGATAAATGACATGGGCTATATTTTTATTCCCTATTCAAAGTAGAAGAAGGCGCTGCTCTTAGGACACAAGACCCAGTGAAACTGTAGGCAAATATTAATATACATTTTGAATATTAAAGAACAGAGCCATTCAAGTAGACAAAGGAAACACGGAATTTTTAAGAATCTTTCTACTTGAACAGTAAACAGAGCATGAAAATAGAGATTTTCATCTTGCTAAATGATGTTTCAGGAATAAAATTACTACACAAAAGTATTTTCCTTCAAATGTTCTGTGAATAAAGTGTCACACATTGCTCTGTAAAACCAGGTCGTTATCTGTTTTTCTTTCCTAACAACTATTTGGTGAAATAATGACTAATGACAGAAAATCAAAATCTAGGTACTGCAACTAATTGCTCCAACAACTATACATTAATTAATTCTAAAGCTAAAATGGGAATAATCAGAAAATTATTTTATACATAAAATCTCAAAAAGATCAGATAAATGTGATCACCAAAAGATATCGTACATATTTAAATATTACCATTTGTATTGAGTTTACTTTCTTTCCACGTACCAGGAAGGACAAGCCTGTTGACAGAGATCCTTATTTAAACAGTAAGTGGATAGTGGAGGTATTCTTTGAGAGTTAGTTTATAGCTTCAACGATATTCTCAATCACCTACTCATAAAAATTATGCCTAGAAGTTTTAGATTGGGAATTTCGAATGACCTCTGCCAGAGTTCACAGGGTTCCATCTGTATGTGAAATCACAACCAGGCCACAGAAGAGAGGACCCCTAGGAGCGCTTTCTCCCGACTACCTGCTGGTTCCAAAACACTGGCCAGACATTAGCTGCACGCACTGCCAGGATCAAACAGAGGCCAACAGGCACTGCTTATTTCATGGGGACTTGGAAATTAACTTTAACCAAATTTCATTTTTGCTCTGAAGGTTCTTTATCTTTACAAAAGTTCACAATCTAGTAAGGGAAAAAAAATGTGTACGTGTGTGTATATATATATATGTATATCATATATATCATATTTGAACAATTCAGCAGTTACCAAACAAGACAGTAAATTGTTCTTTCTGCTTTGTCTTTCATAAAACAAGTCTTTAAAATCTCGTCTACCCCTCTGAATTAGTTAGATGAATGATATATACCTAAGTGAAAATTGTAAGTGGATCTCAAGGTTTTTATTCCTTAAAAATCAGGATAAATGATAACATTTTGGGGTGGGGGGGGTTTCTCACCTATTTATTAAACTTTTTATTTTGGAATGATTTTAGACTTACAGAAGATTTGCAAAAACAATACAAAGAATTACTGCATATCATTTACCCAGATTCTCCAAATATTAACATTTTACCACTTTTATTTGCTTAATCATTCATATTTTCTCTCTCTACATACACATATCTTTTTCTTCCTTAAACATCTGAGAATAAGTTGGAGACATAATGCCACTTTTAAATACATCAGTGTTAATTTCCTAACAATAAGGAAATTCTCTTATGTAACCACAGTACAATTATCAAAATCAGAAAATCAGCATTGATAACAGTATCATTATCTAATTTACAAATTTTGCTCAAATTTAACCAATCTTCCCACTGTGACCTATATTACAAAATAAAACACATTTTGTCTGGTCCAGGATCCAATCCAAGATCCTATGTTCCATTTAGCTATGTGTCATTATCTTCCTTTGATCTAGATAAAAACTCGATTTTCTTTGTGCTTCTGGACCTTGACATACAGTGAAAATACTATGTTACATGGCTTAGTTCCTTTTTCTCCCCATCAGCATGGTTATATTATTCATTTGCTCGTGTCCATTTGTTTCTCTTTATACTCCATTTTGAGTTTTATTCCCCAGAATCTTGATTTGATTGATTGTGAAATATTAACATGGATCTAAAATTCATAACTACACAAAAAATAAAATGTATAATCAAAATCCCTCCCTCTCATCTCTACTACCTTGTTTCCCATCCCTCAATTCCTTCAATCCTATCCCCATCCACCTCCTATAGGTATGCAATCTAATTAGCTCTGGTCACGTCTGTGTGCATGCTGTGTGTTTCTACAAATGTGCGCATACATGTATGTTTTCTTATTTCCCCTACTTGTTCACCAATACCTATTAACCTCTCCTTACTTTAATAAGACAAATACTGCTTTCAGTTTGATATATGGCCACTCAGATATCCACTACATTTCCCATCCTCCCTTCCAGCTAGGTATGACCATGTGATTAACTAAGTAAATGCCAACAGGATGGAAGTGGAAATATAGGGTGACTTTTCTAGGTTGCCCTGAAAAAAGTATGGGTGTAAACTCCCCTGCTCCTGCCAACTTCCTGCTGACATTTGACAATAGGCATGAAAGCAGCCACTCTGTACCCCAAAACAAAAACCATCTGTTGTGAATGCAAGAGTCACTCTCCTAGCCCTTGACAACCTCCTTTCTAGGTTCTTAAATGACAAAGAAATTAAACTTTTTATTAAGTCAATGTATTTTTTGTTTCTCTCAGCTACAACTGGTTAGACCATAGCCTAACTATGATGGTCCTCAGATGGAAGGCCATGGGGCATTCCAGGAAATTAAAATAATGAAATAGGAAAGAAGAGAGCACCAGGGAGACTGGGGTAGACAGCAGAGTACACGCGGGGCTTTGCAGGCCATGTGACGGCAATGGGAAGACACTAAAGAGTTTTAGGTAGACAAATGATAATTGGGTTCTCTACACTGAAGAACAGATTGGTACAAATAGCTACAGAAAAACCATTTAGGAAGCTACTGTATTAGACAGCAGTGGAATGGGATAGGAGGGACAAAGAAAATAAATGAAACCAAAAGTTATTTAGATGAAGGGTACAGAAGCAGCCCCTTCCAAATGCCCTTGAGACTACTTTTTTACATCAAGGTGCTCACCATCCTACAAGATACTTCAAGGACTCTGCATCCATACCCAGAAGCACAAGCTTCTCTGATCCTCCCTTATCCTCAACTGACCCAATTACACCACCACCCCTAAACACCCCTCACTCTTTTCCAAGCCATTCTACAACACCTTCTAAAGTGGTTGTTTCGTAAGGACTCAGGTCTACTGCACATTCAGCATCTTCTTGGAACATTCCATTCACCTCCTCATCTTACCTAAAAACCTCACTTCTCCAGCAACCCTCACATACCTCCTTGCAATCCGCTGCCACTTCCAGAGGATTACCTCTTCTAATCCTTGAAGAACCTTCTGTTCCCTGGAGACTTTCTTTAGGTGGCTATACAATCTTCTCCAATTCCTTGGCATTTATGGAAATCCTTGCCAAAGGCCAATATGCACTAAGGAATTTGCGTTACCTGGCTCATGCTCTTACCCTAGAGCCTAACTCATGTCATCATTCTTGGTAACTTGAACAACTATGAGAATGACCTGTGTATCATCCTCACCTCTCAGTTCTTTGAACCTCATCTCAAATAACATGCTGCTTTAGCCACCCAGTCCCATAATCACACCCTGAAATCTTTTAATCATCAGTGACTGCACCACCCTCAAAATCATCTACTAAAAAATATCACTTTTCCAACTGTATCCTCCATCTTTCTAACTCACTTGCTCAAGTGCCTTCACTGGACCAATATTGAAATTTCTAATCTAGAATGTGGGATATTCTATAAATCAACTGTCCCAAACTCTTCTAAAATGACGAACAAAAGTGGGCAAGATAATAAAAAGACATAACCAAAGTATAAACTTTGAACTCTGAATGGGGAAAAAACAGCTAAACAAGATACTTTTTGGAATAATTGAGGAAACTTGAATCTGGACAATACATTAGATATTAATTTTCTTTGATATGATAATGGTAGACACTGTTGTTGGTCAGAAATTTTGGCTACTATAAACAATGCTGCTGTAAAGGTTTTGTAAACATCATTTCACATTGTAGTCTTTTATCTCTAAAAGATTCCCAGAAGTTGTACATCGAAGGCCAAAGGGTATGTACTTTTATTTTAACATGTAATGTCAGACTACTTTCCAATGACTATAGCAAGTCACACTCCAGACATGCATGAATATGTCCAGTCCCTTTATTTCAATTACAGGGTAACTTATCAGTCTTTAAAAACAGTTTGGCACCCTGGGGAGTCGTCTGAAGTAAACACAAAGTGAGGTACTCCCAATATCGTCACCTATGAGTTCAAAAGCAGTACTCATATTACTTCCAAAGGACCAAAAGGAAAAGGTGAGAAAAGAAAGATACCCTCCACTTTAAATTCCCACTGTACTTTCTCATCTCACTATTATGGCACCTATGGAGTTAAATTATACTTACCTGTTGATGTGTTTTGTCATACCAACATACTAAAAATCACTTAAAATCAGGTACAGTATCACTCATTCAACAAATATTTATTAAGCACCTACCTGCCTTGTGCCAGGCACGGCTACGCACTAATAATATACAAGTACAGGCAGTCCCCGGGGTTACCAACCCAACGTAAAGCCTATTATATTAGAAACGTGATGTACACACAACAGTCCCTAGTAACAAACAGATACTACTTTGCAGTGTGTATAAAAACATTATTATTACTGTACTATCATGTTAAAGATCTTTTAGTGTATCTGGAAGTGTTACTTTGATGTCTGTTATGCATAGAAAGGTACACTATATACTACGATAAACATTTGACTAACTGACATTAGATACAAACCATGCCTATCTGCTCCGACTTACGTACAATTCTGACTTAAAGACAGACTTAGCAACGGCACTCATTCATAATCTGGGGGCTGCCTGTAAACACAATAAACACCATCACTGCCCTCATGTGCCTAATATTCTTATAAGACAAACTAACATTTATCAGTTAATTATACAATTAATACTTTAATTACAGTTATGGTAAATGCTTTGGAGAAATAAAACAGAGGGCAATGAAAAGCATGTCACCCCAGCACACAGCACTAGGGATGGCCAAAAATGGGCTCCCAAAATTGTTTAGGGATATTGTAATAAATTTCACATATCACAAATTACTTGATAATGTGATTTATGACATGATTTTTAAATAAGTGGTTTTCTAATCATGATGAGAGGAAGAAAAGAAGATGGGGACTGAAGTTATTGAGCTGCAGGAACCAGTACTGTGCCAGGTCCCTTTACATATTTAGCCTTATTCAGTTCTCAGCACCAGTTTATAAGGCAGATACTATTACTCCATTGTCAAAATGTAGACTCTGAGATGAGAAAGACAAAGTATTTGACAAAAAATCACACAGCCACTAAGCGGTGCCAGGAAATAAACTCAGGCCTATTTGGTTTTTTTCTACTCTATCATAGTGATTCAAAGGCAGAAATTACAGACTAAATCTGGGGGAAAAACTCTATCTTCACAATAAAATAATATTTTTTGACATTTTATATATAAAGTTAGCAGAATAATGGCAAGTCTACTTTACATTTAAGTCACTTAATTAAAAAATGTATAACTGGTGAACCTATATATGTAAAGTATAGTAAGTAAATTTAAGATGTATGGATAAAGTATAGTAAGCAAGTAAATTAATGTAAAACACGTACATGTAAGTATAAAACATGAAGTGTATTCTGTAAATATGAGAGTAGTCTTTTTAGAAGCAAGAATACTAACTTTTAATTAAAACAAATATTAATTTTATACTTTGACAAAACTGCCCATATGCCACTATGTTGTATTATATCAAAGTCTAATAGAGATGTAATTTGACAAAACATTCTTACTCAGATTTATTATCTCAAACTCATGAATTTACCACTTAAGCTTATTAAAGTAAATCTAAATTAATCAGAATCTAATAACTAATAATCACAATAAAAAAATACAAAGATAGGGAGGAAAAAAGAAACTCATCGATTACTATTAAAAATACTTTTAAGGGCTTCCAGGAATGATCTTCTGAAGTAACTTATTTACACGTATATATGTACAGTAATATACACACACAAACAGCCAAATTAGATGTGTGTTTCAAACATACACTTAGGCCATTTTGGGAGCAATATTATTTCTGTAGCAAAATATACCCATCAAGGCTTAAACAATGTGTAGAAAAAATAAGTATCTGCTGCTTAAAATAGTAGGACATAAAAGAGTTATAAAAAGTAACAAACAGTCCACAGTTAAGGCTAAAAAATAGATTCTTTTATAAAGACTATAAAAGGGAATTTTCAAATTTTTACATTCTCTGGATGTTAATGTTAGTGATTCCTTTATTGCATCAAGGTTCACTTCAAAGCTTATTATTTTCCAAAAAATGTCTGCCTTGAGCATTATGCTCTTTTAAGAACTATCTGTATGGGAATCAAACTGACAACAGCAACTCAAAAGATTAGAAAGGAACCTCAGAGGGCAGTGAGTTTATGTTAATGGGGGAGGAACAACTCAGAAAAGGAGGGTGAGAACGGTTGCACAACTTGAAGAATGTAATCAATGCATTGAATTGTACATGTAGACACTGTTGAATCGGTGTATGTTCTGCTATGTATATTCTCAACAACAACAAAATAAATTTAAAAAATTTTAAAACCTTATTATTTTCCTTTTGTTAAAAGAGGTAAATCACTAAGCATATAAGATTAGATACAATCACTTTTTAGTTATCAAATTTAAAGACAAGAGGGTTATACCAAAAGGGAGAAAGGGAAGAAATTTTTCCTGATCTAACAAGAGAAAAGATAAGGAAAAAGGAGAGATTACATGAGTTAACTGTCATTAGATGAAAATGAGCAGAGACAGGTAGATATGCAAAAAACACCAGAGTCACTAACTGGTCCCGGGTCACTACTGCACAGTTGGACAAAGAGCTCACACACAAAGGCACTTGGTCAAGGGGACAAGTGAAGTCTTGACATGTGAGCTACACTCCACTTGCTAAGCC
The DNA here is from genome assembly GCA_030035585.1 of Dugong dugon. NCBI lineage: Eukaryota > Metazoa > Chordata > Mammalia > Sirenia > Dugongidae > Dugong > Dugong dugon. Next base: position 14,837,628 of record CM057479.1, read on the forward strand.
TGTTTTAGGGCTAGTGTGTGCCGGGGCTAGATGTACTCAGAAAACAGAGCACTTTTTCTAATTCACACAAAGTTGCAGGCCACTTGCCAGGCCTTACAACTTACAAGCTGTGTCCATTTGCAGGGATGCCTTTTGGAATTTGCATAAAAGCCCTTCAATGGTCTGAAGGAAGGAACCCTCCTGGCACAATGGTTAAGCAGTGGGCTGCTAACCGAAAGGTTGGTGGTTCGAACCTACCAACGGCTCTGTGGTACAAAGGCCTGGCAATCTGCTTCCGTAAAGATTACAGCCTAGAAAACCCTATGGGGCAGTTCCACTCTGTCATATAGGGTCCCAATGAGTCAGAATAGACTCCACAGCATATAACAACAACATGGTCAGAAGCAGGCTGGGCAGTTGGACTCCACCACTGTTCTATTTCTTCAACCTCTAACAGCTAACCTCCCAGCCCCAATGTTATACTTAGAGATCTATGAGAAAATAGCAAAACTGTACAGCAAGCCTCTACTATGGAATGTTCACAGACCACCATTCATTCATAATTCAAAGTGAACTTTTATTTTGCACTTTAAATTTGAGATTAAAGTCCATTATTGAATTTGATGATAATTTGTTATGCAAAAGTAATCTTTTTATCACTAATGGAAAGTTTCTAATGGAATTTACTCTATAAGGGTAATAAAGACGACTTTCCTTTAATTGTTTAAATGTAATGACTGCTCCTAATTCAGTTATCACTACATACCCTAAAGGTTTGTAGGATCACACTTTGTTAGGCGTTAGAAAGAACTATCGCATATGTACATGAAAAAACCCATTGCCATTGAGTCCATTCCATCATAGTGACCTCATGTGACAGAGCAGAACTGACCCATAGGGTCACCTAGGCTGTAATCTTTACAGAAGCAGGCTGCCACATCTTTCTCCTGCAGAGTGTCTGATGGTTTCAAACCACCAACATTTTGGTTAGCAGCTGAGCGCTTTAACGGTAACAGAATTGCATGCCACAGAAAATATTCTATAATTTGCTCTAATTCATGGAAGCAAACAACTGTTCTCCCTATCCCCAAATTAGTCGCTGTTTCATATCTCCATATATGTTCGAGTTTCATATTCCTAAAAATAAACAAAAACATAGATAATACAGCAAATATGATATCAAAATACATGGGCCGATGATTCTTTATTCTGAAGTCTCTCCATTTACATAACCTACAATATAATAAATGCTTACCTAGGAAAAGTGATAAATCACAAGTTTAATTATATAACATAAGGTGTAAATATAAGTATAAATCCATTGCCATCAAGCTGATCCCAGCTCACAGCAACTCTATAGGGCAGAGTAGAACTGCCCTACAGGGTTCCAAGGAGCGGCTGGTGGATTTGAACTGTCGACCTTTTGGTTTGCAGCTGTGCTGTGCTCTTAACCACTATGCCAGCAGGGCTCCATAGGATTGCTAAAGAAAATGAAATACCTATTCTTACTTTGTAATTCAGTTTAATTAATTCAAGTTATTCTTCTTTCTATTTAAACACACGGTAAGCAAATGTTCTACGGAATTCGCTAATTAATAAATCTTCAAGCTGTTTTCTAGAAATGGATGCCATGTACAATAACAGAACCTCAAATGTTTGCTTTTACCTCGAATAACATAATTATCCAGTGCGTCTTCCATCCTCTTTAGTGCTTCAGATCTATCAGAACCATATGTGATCAGCTAAAAGCAAAAAAAAAAAAAAAAAGAATTCTAGTAAAAATTAAAATATTTCATAACAGATTTCCCAACTTACCTTTTGAAATTTCACAGTAGTTCAATTTTTAATATAAAGTATGTCCATTAAGGTTTTTTAAAGTAAATAATAATTACATTCAAGCCATTTCAGACTTTTCTCCTATATTTCACTATTACATAGTAAGTAGCTCTGAGATAAAAATATAACAAAAACAAGCACAGAAAATTTTTTTAAAAGAAACATACCAAAATGTGAACACTTCAGATAGGATACAAACATAAGGGATGATAAAACCAAACTAAATCCATTGCTGTCGAGTTGATTTCGACTCACAGCAACCCTACAGGACAGAGTAGAATTGCACATATGGTTTCCAAGAAGTGGCTGGTGGATTCGAACTGCTGACCTTCTGGTTAATATCCAAGTTCTTAGCCACTACGCCACCAGGGCTCCTCTGGGATGGTGGGGAATTTTTATTTTCTATTCCTGTTTTTCTGTAGTTTCCAAATTTGACACCCTGAATAGCTAACATGTTCACAAATGACAAAAATGTAAACTTTTAAATATAAATGTTTAGAAAAAAAGATTATCTTAAGTTATCACTCATGAAAATAAATAAGCAAAAAGGAAAAAAAAAAAAGAATCATTCATGGTTTTACAGACAACACAGAACAGAAGCAAAAGTTACTTGTATTAGAAAAACATAAAGGTCTTACTGTTCTGTATGATTTTGTGCCTATTTATATGCATCTTATAATAATTTAGCTATAAAATAAGAGATTAGCTATTCATAAAACATTTTTCTGGTTGTTACACCTTAATGGACATACTTTATATTAAAAATTGAACCACTGTGAAATTTCAAAAGATAAAATAATTGCAATTATTTTACCACATTTTCTATTAGCTCTTCAATATCAATATCAAGCAAAATTAATTTGCAGGACATTTTTCCAAACAAAAATGTATTCACCTAAAAATGTAATCACATCTATTTAAATCAATCTATAATATTTTTGTGTATTTTTATTTTCAAACTAAATAGTACTTTTCTAAGAAACAAAGTATCTGAAGTTTATTTTAACAATGTTAGTGTAAAAACTTTGGAGTCCCTGAGTGGTGCAAATGGTTAACACACTTGGCTGCTAACTGAAAGGCTGAAGGTTGAAGTCCACCCAGAGGCGCCTTGGAAGAAAGACCAGGCAATCAACTTTTGAAAAATCAGCCATTGAAAACCTTATGGAGCACAGTTCTACTTGGACACATATGGGGTCGCTATGACTCAGAGTAAATTTGACAGCAACTGGTGTTTTTTTTTGGTTTGGTTTGGTTTTTCAGTGCAAAAACTTCAGTGAAAAAGGAAGGATAAAAACTTGTTTGCTTACTGCAACTACCACTATATAAAAAAATTACACTTGGAGAAAACCATTTTGAGAAACAGTGTTAAGTAAATAAATCATCTCCCTCTACAGATCTAAAATTTCAGAGAACACTGGATTTTCTAAATAAAAATCCAGTTTTAACTATTACAGTCAGCATTTTACATTTCATAAGATCTTAAGATCTTAAATATTTTAACAGAGCTAGAAATTTAAGCAGAATTGTTATTTATTCTGGTTAGCCAAAGCACTGCAACTGGGCAAAAAGGTATTTTATACTTTATATAAAATGTAATTATGCCAAATCTATTTAATTTACTAGTGATTAGCAAATTCGAAGAGAAGAGGTAAAAATTATTCTGTCACCTCACACTCATGCTTTCATCTCAGGCAATCTTCGGGAAAGGCCAAAAAGCAACTGAATTCCTTTTCACTGCAATGAGTTGGGTTGGCATCACTGGATAGATGTTTGCTATTGTCTGTGTGCATGTGTGCCTGTGTGTAGTGGTAGTTTGAGTTTACTGGGGAGGAGGGAGTGTTGCAAACTAATATGATGTTAAAATTTATCTTTTGAGAGAAAAGAAAATCTCTGCTTCCACTTTTCCATCAGTGCATAATTACTTGTTTAATTATAGCACATGATTCAGACGAGGGCCCAATTTCAGACATTTAAATTAAATCCATGCATTGTCTTTTCAGAAGAAATGAAAGAAACCAATGAAATGAAAGAAAGCAAACTAACTTTTGAAATCATCGGATCGTAATAAATGCTAATATCACTTCCTGGTTGGATGCCGCTGTCAACCCGGACCTGGGAGAAAAGATGGGGGAAATGAAAGTAATTTAATGTTGTGCAGATACTTTTTTTAACAACAAATTTAATTTTCATGAAGAAACAAAGAATTTCACTCGCAAATTGAAAATACAGAGGGCAAATTATCTTGATCTGTGAATATGCAGTACAACATATATCTTTTGTTCTCCCACTAAATGAAGGAACTAACAGCAAAAAAAAAACAAAAAACTTTTTACATCACCATCCTGGGATGCACTGGTAGCTATTTGATGGTGTCTTCCAACTGAAGCCTGGTCTAGTGATGCCCCTTCTAATCCTGTCCCCCACTGTCTCCTTCTCAGAGCTGCAGTCAGGACTGCAGTCAAGCCCAGGCAGCAGGACTTGGGAGCTCTGCTCCTCGGCTCTGTAGGGACACTGGTCCTCTCTCTGGCTTTTATGTTGCTAACACTTTCCTTTTTCGCCTCGCCCTCTCCACTTTAAAACGCTTTGTTTCTGTTACGGTTAGTCTCCTGAGGCTTGCGTGTTTACACAGCTTTTTTCCATGCCTTTGCTTTGGAAGAACACAGCCCCGATTAGAGTTCTGATTTTGCAATTTTCATGGGGGGAAAAAATAGCACAAGTTCAAAATATTCTTTTGAAGAACCTGATGGCTGTTAACCAGCCAACAAGTTAGTTAGTCTATCGCTGATTCTTGTTTTCATCTCCCAGTTTGATATCAGCGGTGAGATACAGAGGTTAGCCATGTAAAACTTCAAATGAGCAGTTGCCGGGGACTAAATACTTATTAAATTATTGCTACAAAGTTTTGGAATCTGAAGTATTTAAAAGCTAGTCAAAATACTTAAGACCATCAGGCATACCCTAGGGATCTTGAGGCTAGAGGAATTTAATCGAAGCTGCTAGAACAGCAGGACTTTGAGGCCCAACATAGTAAAGGGTGGGAAGAGAAGAGCGGAAGCTCACGTTGCTGCTCACCTGTGGGAAGAAAGCTTCCTAATAAACAGCAGCTCATCTGTCTACAGCAAGGCAGGAAAAGGTCAACACAGCGGCTGTTAGGCCTTTAATATTTTAATTTAGGCAATTATCAAGGGACCACATGTAGAACCTCTTGTCTAGGATATCCACACGAGGGGATGATGATGGCTTTATTATACAGTGACATCAAAAGACAAACCGTGGTTTTACTCTCTTAAAGAATCTCATTAAAAAATTACTATTTTTCTCTTTGTAAGTTTCAAAAAATAACATTCTAACTTACCCAGAGTGCTTTTATTTCTGAATTGGCAAACATAAATAAAACTATAGACATTTGGATTCATAGTCACATCTATATGTGAGAATCTCAATTTTAAATGCAAGCCACCGAGCACAGTTACAGTTTGTAAGCACACTTACAAAACTATATTTGGTTTTCTAGTTTATGAACTATATTTTAGGACATAAACTAAAGTTCTACGAAATTCACAATGTTTACAAAAACTAGAAAAGAATTAACAGAGCAGCTCTGAAAGCCAGAAAATCACAGTCTACCTTCTCCCCACATTTGAAGTGTCCCCAGATGGCAACTGGCAATCAGATTAGACAATAAAAAAGATATCTCTGAACTTTCATTTTCTTGATGTTAGCAGCAAAAAGTTACAGAAATAATTTTTACCACCATATAATCTTTAAAAACGTAGCATGTTTGCTAATGCTGTGTTTAAAACTGAGATTCATATTAAGTTCTACAACTTTTGACTTTAAATGTATCTTACTATTTGCCACATAAACTACTACAAAGCTAATGTGGAACTTTGATTTTCAACCTACTGATAAAATAACACAGACCAGAAAGAATATTTATAGTACTACCCTATGTTTATAACTTAAAATTTTAGTTACCTTAATAACACTATCCTAAAAGTTAGGTTACCTAGGGTTCCTAAGTATAAACATGTCTTTGCTATGTACTAAAATTATGATCATAGAAGGTATGTCATTTTAATTTAAAAATACATAAGGTAAAATCAAGATGTACCAAATATGATAATCTCATATAAGCAAATCAACATTTCCGATTTAAAACTGTAACATAGCAAGATAACTCTCATAATTTACTGCTTATGTAGCTTTTTATAAATAATAACCAGCTATGTTTTTATTTCTAGCAATCAATTAAAAGTCAAATCAAGTCTCCATTCCTCCAGAGAAACAAAGGCTTTGCAAACTGGCATTGTAAGTCAAATGAACTGTAACCAAATTTCTGAGCAAAACAAAAGTGCAGTCTACAAATAATAAATTTACAAAATTTGATGATCAGACACCAAAAAGAAAATCTTCCTTTTGCCATATAAATAAATCTTATGCTTAAAGAAGCATGTGAAAAGTACAAACCATAAGTTAACTCCCAAGTATGTATTCCTGTGACCAAAGAAGGTAAGAGCCAAAAATGATTTCCCAAGTTAAACTGAATGATCCAGTTTTAATAAGGGAAGGAAGAAAAACAAACAATGAAAACACCACCAAAAACACCCAAGCACCTCTATGAGCTTCTCAAACCGTTGCTCAGAAGTCCCTAGCAAATTAAAATTTCTTTCTTCAGTACCACAGTGGACCCTGTGAAACTATCAGATGCCTCCCACCCTTCATTCTCAATTCACCTCTCCCCGTAAGCACAAACAACTCCCAGCCTGCCATGTCTACCTGACAAGTGACAGCCCAATCTGATTAAATGCTTGCAAGGGAGGGGACTCGTGGGCCTCCATGACAGGCCAAAAGTGATCACCATGGAGATACATAATTACAGCTGTCAACGCATCTACTGTCCTGCTGACATCAATTTGATTGCTCCCAGCAATAATGATAGACAAAGCTTAGCGTGCACTCTCTTGCGCCCAATCACTTTATCTATTCCTTGGTCCATTTAGCTGACATGCAACATTCACGCAAGCAAATAACAGCAGTAAGCAGAACATTTAAGGCATTTTAATTGTTTTTTCTTTCTATGGATGGCTCACAACCACAAATGTTATTACATAAAACTCCTGCTGCAGCATTAATTGAAGAAAGATTTGGTGGGACAAAGACTGTAGGGGGTATAGTTTGTCCATTATCACTTGTACTTTCAACAGGTCTCACGTTTGAAAATTGCAAATTGCAAAAACTTGTGAGGGCAAAATGTTTGACATCCTTCCTGTTAGCTATTACAACATGGTGAAAACTTCTAACAACTAGAGTAATCATTATGAATTCTTATTTAATACTTTTTTTGTTTGATTAAAAAAATGTTTAGGTATGTCCCTGTGACACTTGTTTTCTCATCTGCTACTCAACGTCACATAATGCCTGTTAAATCTTTACAATTTTTTTTTCTGCCTTCAGGCTTTGAACACAGCATGAAGTCTCCAAGCCTAGAAAGGGTCAAGTCCCTTTAGAAAGCACATGGGCAAAGACAATTTAAAAAGTGAAATAAATCATATATCCAATAACATCTTCAAATTTAGAATTCTTCCTGTAATCTTTCACCATCTTCATGCAAGTAATCAAACTGAGTAATCATAGTCACAGATGGTACAGCCTTGTCATCCAGTAGCCAATATAATGTCATATATCTGTGCACTTGTTACCTTGATTAAGAAAAAGGGTATGTCCTTGTTCTTTTTATGCAACAAAAACGATTTAAAGAACAGCTATTAAATGTAGAAAAAGTACAGAATTAAGTGTACAGTGACCATTTTTTTTTTACACTGGCATGAATAATATGTACTCCTTAAAGTCCATGACACAACAGAATGAGGCACACTGTTTTCCTTAATCCACTTCAATTAAGGAGTTGATTTTGTGCTTGAATTTCCTGACATCTGACTATACCGGGAGCTAGTTTAGATTTCTTGAAAAGATGAAATTGCAACACACAAAAAAGCCATTTCTCATTCCAGAATCCCATCATCTTTTACATTAAAAATTTCCAAAGAATTGGGAACATTGGAAACTACCATTTTTATCATCAGATAGCTCTGGATTTCCCGTCAAGTGAACTCTGGTTTACCTGTACACCATAAATTAAAAAATATTAAAAATAACAAAACCAAGAAAAAGACCGTGATTTCCATGAGTTTCACTTGCCCTTCAATTTATACCCTTTGGTCTTGACATGCTTTAACATAAAAGCACAACATAAATCAAGATTTTAACTCCTCACTTGATGTTACAGCTTAATGACTTACACCAGGTAGATGTATTGGTTCTTGGTACTGAGACAATCTCCCAATAGATGGTAAACCAAAAGACTTATAGGGATCCTGAAAGTTCAAAGAAAAGGAAGCAGTCTTTGAATTACAAGTCAGCACAAGTAAGGTTAAATATTTAAAAAATGAAGAAGCATTTATAGGTCTATTGTCAACATACACTATTTACTAAATAACAGATTTCAGAATATTACTGTCTTATTATGCTCATTCTAGACAATTTAGAAGTTTAGTTAAAAATCAAACATAACTGGGAGCAGAGTTTAGCGTGCCCTTAATTGTACTATATTGAAATTGGTAAATTTCCAAATTTTTATAAAACCTTGTTGGAATGGCTAGGGCAAAAATAAAATAACTTTGGTTCTACATCAAAACATACTCAAGTTCACAACAACAAATGTGGTGCACAAACAATATTGGTTTTTTTGCTTTTGTTTTTACTTCTCAAAATAGCTCACATATGGAAAAATTTGAGAGTTTTAGTTCTTCAAATAAAGAGCTGAAAAAAAATTTTGCATGTGCTACTAGATATGTACTCCATTTGTAAACATCTTAGGTCATCAGAATAAATAATAAATATGATCAGTGTCACAATAATAATAATAATAGACGAATAACAGTTAAAATATGGCAAAAACCAAGAGCAATAATAAGCAAGCCAAAGTATATTTTTCACGATCTTTAAAAAAGAACTTTAAAAACTTCCAGCATTCTTAAACACAGATATTGTAATTAATTTTTTTTATTTCCATAGACAGGCTTTGATATTCAAAAGTAGATGTTAGTACAAATGCTGACTTGCAGTCCTGTTTTAATCATTTGTTGACTGCTTTACTACCCAAGTATATAGCTATAAAATAACAGGAAAGTATTAAACTGAGTTTTCACTTATGACTAAAACTTACTATTGACATTATAAATGAAAAGTACACATTTTACTAAAACCCTTAAAACTTAAAATTCAATTGTTACTTTCACATAATCAAAAGGGACAAAATTATTAGGAAAAAAATAGTCAAAAATGTTCAGTAAATATTGAACTAACAATTAATATGTACCCAGGGCAGACTCTTAAACATACAGTCACACACACAGAAATAAATGCTATTTATTACTAATAAGGTTTGGGGGAAAAAATAAAACAAAAGATGGTCCATTCAAGTTCAAGAATATTTACCTACTGCTGTGTTGCCTCTTAAACTAATTGGTAGTTATTTCCCCCTCCAGTAAATAATAAATGAAGAATTAAACTCAATTCGTTAAAACTATTTTACATCATGTCAAAAGTATCTAAACAATGTTTCTGGTTCAATTCTGGATCACATAGTGAAACACTTAGCAGAAAGTTATCAACCCTAACTTTCCCTTATTCTTTAGCTATACCTGGTATTACGACTCTGAACACAACAATCACCCGCCCTCCCAACATCATTCATTTTACCTCAGCATAAACCCGACATTCGACGGCCCAGCCGTTGATGGGAATATCAGCTTGTTTGTGCCTGAGACGGTAACCCTTAGCAACACGGATCATTTCTTGGACTAAGTCCAGGCCAGTAATGCATTCTGTGACAGGATGCTCAACCTGCAAGGGCAAGATCTGCCAGTCAATAGGTGTAGAAAAAGGTAAATAAATAAAGAAGGCAAATTTTCACTCTTGATAAAATGAGGTTAATTATATTTAACATTTAACCATATGTGACAGAAAAACCCTCTAAACAAGAGAATAAAATTAAAGAAGAAACACAATACAAAGCATGATAAGAAAATCCAAATCCTGAAAAGTATTTGTAAACTCTCTGTACCACTTTTCCCAAATTTATTTTAGATTTAGCCCCCAGAAAATATTTAACAATTTTAATTTGGAAACTAATTCTTAGTCCAAATCACATAGTTAGCTGCAATCCTCAGTGTGGCTGATAATCAACCCATTCAGCTACACTTAACATGGCATCTACAGGGACAGCTTATGATTTTCCAAAGCACTAGTCTACCGTAAGTCTCACTCACTTGCATGCTTTCACTAACCTGTCCTGACAAGCAACCAGATTAGCGTAATCTTACATCAGTGCAGTGTAGCAGAAAGCAGCATATGGATCCTTCAGATTTTTTTCCCTCTAGACTTACTTGGGTAGTGCTTAGCATGCACAGTAGCAAAACTGAGCCAGGAAAATCACTCTGCTCTCTCAGCAAATTACTGATAACTACTTTGGTTGATGTTGTCATGAGGATATCTGGTCTTCCACACTAACACATGGGATTTACATGTAGAAAACATGCACCTGCATATACAGGTACACTAACACAGATACACATCATTATAAACTTGAATGATCACTTACAAATCTTAGGATTTAGGTTTAGATCTTAGATGGGTCAAAATAAAGCCACTTACGGCACTAAACGACCAGATAATCTTTCATCTAAAATCTTGAATAAAGTTTCATAACTTTGAATAAAACTGGGCCACATCTGCTGCTTTTATACGAATTTTTTTCTCCCCCCCCCCCAAAAAATATATATATGTTTTAAATGCGCTTCAGCATAGTTTCTTTATCATGCTACGTCATATTTCATACACTCTGACACAGGAAAAGGTCAGTGAACAAATGAATTGTCTCATCTTCAACTACACTAATTGAAGGAAGGGACTTAGTCATTATAATAATCTTGAAGCTTATCATAAGCAGACAATGCCATGGATTAAAAAAAAAAGCTTGTAAAATAAACAGATGGCATCCATAATTAGCTCTGTGTGTGTTATGGGTTTGTTTACAGTAGCAACAACATTTTAAGACATTTTGACTTAATTTTAATGACAAATCATCACTAAAGTAAGTACCTACCCTTTGTAAAATCAATGTGACACTAAATAAAGATCTGAATAAGTAGTTTAAAATATGTATTTCTGAAAGCAAATCATTGCTTTGTGACAAATAAAATAGAAATAAGATTCTATATGATAAATACAATGAGAAAGCAACAAGCACCTAGCGGCTCTATTATTGCTAGAAACAAATTCCATGTGGAAAGCATCTCACCACTCTATTCAAAAGACACACCTACTATGTGTCAAAGACGTTATATAAATGCTATTCACACAACCCTGTTAGGTGAGAAAAAACTGTTTTTTAAGTAAGTGAATGATTCAGTTTCCCCCATGGCCAGGCCCCCAAAAGTATGTCATATATATCAGTCACATCACTACATATTGAAATGAATGAAAGAATGAATGCAAATTCAGAGGCACAACTATAGTAAGTGGTAGAGGTGGGACTAAAATTTATGTCACTTGAGAGATGATGTGGACTTTCCTGTTCCTCCTCACAGAAAATGTAGATAAAAACATATAGAAAATATGAACAATTATACATTTATATGCTATTGTTATCTTCTATAAAACACACTACTATGAAAGTTTAAAGAGCCTCAAAATTTTATTATGAAGTTCTGTTTTACCTCAGAAGACCTCTTCATAACTGTAGAAACCTAAGTTCATTAGACTCACTCTGAATGAGACCCAAAATGGACCTACTTTATTCCAAATTTAGAGCTATACAACAGAAACACAACACACATTTTACAATTTAAGTGATTAAACTACAAATATTTCAAAACAGAAGTAATTAAGTAGATAACTAAAATAATAACTAGCTGCTCAAGGCAAAAATCTTCACTTAAAGCGTTTCTTTAAAAATCCATTTAAGTACAAATGTCAGAGTCAACAAAATAAGCTAACATGCCTGAATTTTTCAAGTAATAAAAAATATATATTTTTTAAGTAAAATTTATCACTTTAAATATTTTTGAAAGAAATCATCCTAAAATGTACTTTAATAGAATTTCAAAGCTATTCAACAAGATATGTCAAAGATTTTCTCTGGACACTATATTATTAATATCAGGAATCTTGTAAGCATAACATCAATTAAACAATCACATACATCCTTCCTTCCATACATCCAGCAACTTAGAAATACGGTTTTCCTCTGCAAGTTAAACTTAATACTTAAATGACAAGAGCAGACATATACAAAGGAACAAAATGGCTACCAGGCAAGAAAAAAATTGACAGAAGTTTTAAAAGTATCTGAAAAGGGAGGGAGCGAGGGAGGACCAATGGAAATTGAAGGTGGCAACTAGAACAAAAGTTTTAAAAAGAAAAAAGAGTCAAAGATTAGTGTATGGTAAGCCAATCAGTTCATCTTGTCCTTCTCAGAAGAAAAATCTAACTACAGAGATCTTTTCTGTGGGCTATTATGTGGGGAAAAACAAGGTGTCTCTGCCACTTACATTGGCGGAACACTGAGTTAACCTACCTTAACCCGGTTTTTCCAAGAAAGACTCATCAGAATCATTAATATGTCAATATGCTTTGTGACTCTCCAAGAGGAGAATATTATATAGCACTTCTCAACCTTATTTAACCACAGACCAACAATGTACGTTATGGGTTGAGAATTTCACTGAACACACTTTTGGAAACATTGTCTCAAACACTCATAATACTGCGACATGTTGTCACAATACTCCATACTCACCAAAGAAATTTTTGAGAACCTGGCTTCATATATAATTTTCCTATCCAACAGGAATGTTCTAGTTCCAAGAAACATATTAATAAAAGGTCCACCAGATAGTAGACCTTGCATTGTAGATCAATATATTGGCACTCTAGTTTATAAATCTTGCCATGGATCTCCTGTTCAAACAGGTATAAACAACTACAATCATTAAATGCCCTATTATGGAACACATTCATTCTCAGGGACTAGAGAAATATGTATAATTCTATGCACCTATAATTAAATGTCCCCAAAAAGCTAGCTTTTTATAACTCTTCTGCTATTTTAATTTAATCTTGTCTTACTGCCCACCATCAGGCTGTCACTATTGTTAGCACTTGTGTCTAGACCTCTCACCACTCCCTCGTACTAATCTGGTGCTTCAAATTCTTATCTCCCCAAAAATAACTAACTAAGCTTGTGAAACACAACTGCGAGGTAAATTAGGTTTTACCTCACCTGTGGGTTCTTAATGTATTACATTTCAGTAATAATGAACCTAGAAAAAATAAAGCTTTCCTACATTATATTGTCATTATCTATGTTCACAATTCTAAAACTTAAAATATCAATTCTGACACTTCCACTCTTATCTTTAGCCTTACCATTTAAAAAAACTTAGGAAGTATGTTAAAAGTAGTAAGTGAAAGTATGACGAGCCATTTACATACTCTCAACATATCTCCCTATAACCAAAACAACCAAACTCATAGCCATTGAGTCGACCCTATTCATAGCGACCCTAGAGGACAGAGCAGAACTACCCCATAGGATTTCCGAGGAGCGGCTGGTGGATTTGAACTGCCAACCTTTTGGTTAGCAGCCAAGCTCTTAACCACTGTGCCACCAGGGCTCCATCTTCCTATAAGACACTTCATTAATTACAAAGGGAAAAACTGTCACTTTACAACAGAAAAACCTGGGAGACACCACCTAAATCAAGTAGACATCAAAAGTAATGGGATAATTACATCACTTGCATACTGATATAATGCTCTTAGAAGAACAACAGCATTTCTGCAGTAACCCTGACTTTAATCATGAGAAAAAATGCAAACCCAAAATGAGAAGCGTTGTACAAAATAAATGTCCTGTGTTAAAAAAAAAAAAAAGTCAAAACCAAGATTGACAAAAAAAGACGGAGGAACTGTTATGGATTGACAGTGAGTAAAAAGATGAGACAACTAAATACAATGTGGGATTCTGAACCACAATATTTTTTTTCTTTTGATAAAAAGGACATTAGTGGGACAACTGGTGAAATTTGAATCAGGCGTACAAATTAGATGATAGTAAAATATCAATGTTAATATCCTGATTTTGATAATGGCACTGTGGTTACGTAAACAAATTTCCTTGTTTTTAAGAAATATAGGCAGATATTTAGGACTAAAGGGGTACCATGCTTGCAATTTACTCTGAAATGTTTCAGATTAAAAAAAATAATAGATTAGATAGATATAGATAGATAAAGCAAATGTGGTAAAATGTTAGTAAAGGGTGTTACATTCTTTGTAATACTGCTGTAACTTTTCTGTAAGTCTGAAATCATTTCAAAATAAAAAGTTAAAATTAAACAGGGAACTATTATCACTAGAAAAACTCTTTTCATATTCCAAAAAAGAAAACCAAAACCGTTGCCTCTGAGTTGATTCTGATTCATAGGGACCCTATAGGACAGAGTAGAATTGCCTCATAGAGTTTCCAAAGCTGTAAATCTTTACGGAAGCAGACTGCCACATCATTCTCCCTTGGAGCAGCTGGTGGGTTAGAACCACCAACCTTTCAGTTAGTAGCCAAGAGCTTAACCACCTTGCCACCAGACCTCCTTTTTCTTGTATTACAAAACATTATTTAAGTAAAGATGTCTCAGCTAACTTAAAACTCTAAATATTTTATAGTGATATTTACCATATAATTCTTAAAACTTAAAAAATTGGTAACTAGATTAATAGACAAGTCCCTTTCAAGGGGAGCGAGACTCATTAACCTCAAATAAAATTTAACATTAACGGCAGTCTAAACCAGGAAAAAGAGTACAAAGTGTGGAGAGGTCAGATCAATGAAGGTGTTAATTTGGTCATTATTGAGTAAGAGGGCAATTAAACAATCAAAGTTACTCAAAGGAAGGGATATTTGGTTGTAATTGTTTGGTGGCTCATGAAAAATCAACTTTTACATCAATGGATACCAAATTGCTTAGTCAAAGCAAAAGATGCCTCAAAAAGTATAAGACTCAACAGACATAACAATAAATAACATTTGTATGGCACTTTAAAATTTACAAAATTCCTTCATATGCATTAACTTGTTCCTCAAAATCCCATTGTCATTTTACAGAGAAGGCATATAAAACATTCACAAGAGGTATATGCTGAGTGAATATTAGCAGTTTTTATATTAAAAAAAGTTATCTTAATATGATTTTAAGTAACATCTTTATTAAATAGATAAACTCTAAATTGACAGATACTGCAAAGACTTGCTTTGTGAAAGCGATCTTTAGTCAGCAGAACTTGTTTGATTCAACTAAGCAAAGCAGTATTATTACCCATTGAAATATGAGGAAGTTGTCCTGTTCTATAAAATTGAGTTACAGAGTGGTTATTTGGCATAATAGATCTCTATCCTTCTAGTTTTTTGTTTTTTGTTGTTGTTTTTTTTTTTTGTTGTTGTTATTCCAACCTGATAGGATATAACTGATGTCATTACTTTTGGTTCAGCTCTTTGGGTTCAAGAGATTCTTTGTCCAGAACAGAATCCAACACGCACCTATTAAAATTGTGAGCTTCTACCTCCGGAGAACACAAGATTTCAAAACAAAGATGTACAGTTATTAGATTTTGATCCACAGGACCCATAAAGATGAAAGTATGTTGGGAAATAGTCCCCAACACACCATTCATGTAAACTCACTTTGAAAATCCTGGCTATGTTCAAGAGTGGTAATGAAAACTGTGATGGTTGAGATTGTGTGTCAGCTTGGCTGGGCCATGATCGGGTTTTAATGTAATCACTCCCATGATTGAATATACTGTGAGTAGCCAATCAGATGAAAGGGAGTCTCCTTGGGGGTGTGGCCCACATCCTGTTTTTCCTTTGTCAGTCTGGCCAATGGTTTATCAATCTTGTTGATCTTTTCAAAGAACCAGCTTTTGGTCTTGTTAACTCTTCAAGTGTTTTTCTATTCTCTATTTCATTTGATTCTGCTCTAAGTCTTATTATTTCCTTTCTTCTGGTGCCTGAGGGCTTCTTTTGCTGCTCTCTTTCTACTTGTTCCAGTTGTAGGGTTAATGTTTTGATTACAGTCCTTTCTTCTTTTTGGATGTGTGCGTTTATTGCTATAAACTGACCTCTGAGCACTGCTTTTACTGTGTCCCAAAGGTTCTAGTAGGATGTGTTTTCATTCTCGTGTGATTCTATAAATTTCTTTATTACATCCTTAATTTCTTCTATAACCCAGTAGTTTTGAGCAAGGTGTTGTTCAGTTTCCATGTGTTTGATGTTTTTTCCTTGCTTTTTCTGTTGTTGACTTCTACCTTTATGGCTTTATGGTGAGAAAAAATGCTTTGTGATATTTCAATGCTTTGGATTTTGTTAAGGCTTGATTTATGGCCTAATATGTGGTCTATTCTGGAGAATGTTCCATGTGCGTTGGAAAAGAAAGTATACTTGGCTACTGTTTGGTGGAGTGTTTGGTATATGTCTATGAGATCAAGTTGGTTGATTATAGCCTTTAGCTCTTCCATGTCTTTGCTGAGCTTCTTTCTGAACGTTCTGTCCTTCACCGCAAGTGGTGTGTTGAAGTCTCCTACTACTACTGTGGAGCTGTCTATCTCTCTTTTCAGTGCTGTTAGAGTTTATGTATTGTGGAAACCTGTTGTTGGGTGCATAAATATTTTTTATAGTTATGTCCTCCTGGTGTATTGACCCTTTAATCATTATATAGTGTCCTTCCTTATCCTTTGTGGTGGATTTTACTTTAAAGTCTATTTTGTCAGAGATTAATATTGCCACTCATGCTATTTTTTGAGTGTTGTTTGCTTGATACATTTTTTCTCCATCCTTTGAGTTTTAGTTTGTTTGTGTCTTGAAGTGTAAGGTGTGTCTCATAGGCAGCATATAGACAGATTGTGTTTTTTTAATCCAATCTGCCACTCTCTGTCTCTTTATAGTGCATTTAGCCAATTTACATTCAGCGTAATTACTGATAGGTATGAATTTAGTGCTGTCATTTTGATGTCTTCTTTTGTGTGTTGTTCAGTTTCTTTGTTGCACTTAATTTTCTATGCTGAGTCGTTTTTCTTTATGTATTTTCTTTTCATCCTTTTCATTGTCATTGATTTTATGTTTGCTGAGTCTTTATATTTTTCTAGTTGTTTATTTTGACTTGTAGCATTGTTAGTTTCCTGTGTGGTTACCTTAAGATTTACCCCTATTTTTCTAAGTTTATACCAGTCTTTTATTTCTTTATATCGCCTTGACTTCCTCTCCATATGCAAAGTCTGTGTCTACATTTTTTAAGTCCCTCTTTTTTGTTTTAATGTTTCATCTTCTACATATTGACTCTGTTTCCCTGTTTTCAGTGTTTTAACTTTGATTTACTTTTGTGTCTTCCCTATATGGGTTGATAACTGGTTGCTCTGTGTTGTAGTCTTGGGTTGTTATCTGATGTTACTGATTTTCTAACCAGAGGACTCCCTTTAGTATTTCCTGTAATTTTGGTTTGGTTTTTGAAAATTCCCTAAACTTCTGTTTATCAGGAAATGCCCTAATTTCACCATCATATTTGAGAGACAGTTTTGCTGGATGTATAATTCTTGCCTGGCAGTTTTTTTCCTTCAAAACTTTATATATGTCATCCCATTGCCTTCTTGCCTGCATGGTTTCAGCTGAGTAGTCCGAGCATATTCTTATTGACTTTTCTTTGCAGATGACTTTTCGTTTATCCTTAGCCGCACTTAAAATTCTCGCTTTATCTTTTGTTTTGGCAAGTTTGATTATAATATGTCTTAGTGACTTTCTTTTGGGATCTACCTTATGTGGGGTTCAATGAGCATCTTGGATAGATATCTTACCACCTTTCACGATATCAGGGAAGTTTTCTGCCAATAAATCTTCAACAATTCTCTCTGTATTTTCTGTTATCAGCCTGTTCTGGTACTCCAAGCACTCGTAGTTATTCCTCTTGATAGAGTCCCACATTATTCTTAGGTTTCTTCATTTTTTCTAATCATCTTATCTGATTTTTCCTCAAATAAGTTGGTGTCAAGTGCTTTATCTTAAATCTCAGTAATTCTGACTTCCATTGCCTCAATTCTGCTCCTATGACTTTCTATTGAGTTGTCTAATTCTGAGATTTTATTGTTCAACTTCTGGATTTCTGATTGCTGTCTCTCTATGGATTCTTGCAGTCTGTTAAATTTGTCATTATGCTCTTCTCTAATCTTTTTAATTTCATCTACTGCGTGGTCTGCGTTTTGCTTTATTTCCTTCCTAATTTCTTGAAGAGGTGTGTATATTAATCTTTTGTATTCTGCCTCTGGTAATTCCAAGAAATTTTCCTCCTCTGGAAAATTTCTTGATTCTTTACTTTGGGAGCTTGCTGAAGCCATCATGGATTGCCTCTTTATGTGATTTGATATTGACTGTTGTCTCTGAGCCATCAATAAGTTATTATATTTATTTTATGTTTGCTGTGTCCTAGCTTCTTGTTTTGTTTTGGTATGCCCAAATAGGCTACTCATATGAACTAGTTTGATTATTGGCACCTTTGAAGCTCTAATGTCCTATCACCAGGTGGTTAGATCTATTACTAGACATGCGACCTCAGGAGTCCACCCACTCCTCCTGTATGGATTCAGCTCAGGTGCCCAGGTAGATAGCCACCAACTATGTGGTGCAGGCTCTCACTTACAGTCCTAGACAGGCATGGGTGACTGATGTAGGCACAGGCATCTGGCTGCAGCAGGGGGACCCACTATGAGCAAGGCAGGGGGCTGACAGCCACCACTGAGTGTCCAGGAGGAAGGTGTACCCCTGTTCCCTAGAGCATGTAGATGGGTGGGTTTTGCAGCTGGACTATGAGCACCTAATGCTGTTGGCTGTAAGGACTGGGCGATACCTGTTATTCATGGGCCTCTACTGCAGGTGGCTAGGTGGCACGGGTGGAGCCACCAGTCCTCCAGCCTCTGATGTGGGTAGGTGGGGACTCTGCTTAATGGGCAGAGCAGTGTCAAATGTCAAGAACCTGCCACTTCACAGGTTAAACAGCTGAAGTTAGACTTCCGGTATATACCCTGTTGAGATGGACCCACACAAGCCTATGCAGGGGGAAAGGCAGTCAAAGTCCGTGGATCCCTTATGCCTGTGCCTAGACAAAGGAGCTGTGCCTACCCTGGGTTCCTGGCTTAGGGGAGATGGCAGTTTATTTTTTCCCATTTGTTAATTTTTTCACTCTCCAAGGCAGGGAGGATGGCTCCGGCTGTGTGATGGATCCTACCTCCGGCCCAGGGGACTAGGCAATTGCTGAAACTGGTCCGGAACCCACTGCAGAGCAGGGAGCGGGGAGGTAAATGGGAGAGCAGTCTTTCCCTAAGGGGGGTGTTTTTGATCTGCAAGGTAAGCCGTATGCAAGTACTTAGCTTTCGCTGATGAGGGCTGTTTCTCACTGGTTTTGGGTGGCCGTGTAGACTCTCTGGCGCTGGGTCTCTCCCAGTGCAGAAAACGTGCTTCCCAAACATGGCTGCTTGCCTGCCTTACCACTCGCCCCCTAGCTGATCAGGCCTGAAGGGCTCAGGCTCTCATCAGGTCAGGTCTGGGAACTCCTTGCTGCTTCCAACCTGTCTATCCCTCCCCCTGCCACTCAGTTCAGTTCCTCAACTCCGCCTTTGATATTCAGCGCTCCCAGACTGCCATAATAATCAATTCACTTGTTTTTTTGGGTCTTTGTTTTAAGAGGGTCCACCGGAAGCATCTGACTACTCCTCCATCTAGGCCCCACTTTTCTCATAGTTTAGGAGGCTAGAAGTCCAAATTCAGAGTGCCGGCTCTAGGGGAAGGCTTTCTCTGTCAGCTCTGGAGGAAGGTCCTTGTGTCTTTGAGCTTCTGCTCCTGGGTGACCTTCATGTGGCTTGGCGTCTCTCTTCCTCCATCTCCACTTACTTCACTTGCTTGTGTAATCTCTTTTATATCTCAAAAGAGTTTAACTTAAAACACACCCCACACTAATCCTGTCTCTTGAACATAACAAAGACAACCCATTGCCAAATGGCATTATAACCACAGGCATAGAGGTTAGTATTTACAACACATATTTTGGGGGAGACAATTCAATCCATAGCATGTATGAATCTGGAAAAATGTATTCAGGGCCCAACACTAATCTTAGCACAAGTAAAGAAACAAGCGGAAGTGGCTTCCTAACTTAGCACATTTTATCCATCAGTTTCATTTTTTAGAGAAATATTTCCATCTCCACTTTTCTTCCAGACTCTCACACAATCATCTTTATGATGAAAAGATTTCTTTTAAAGTGGTCAATATTTCAAGTATGTTTGTTCATCTCTAACAATAATTTTGCAGTTAACTGACAGAAGAATAATAAGACAAAGTTATTACTTCATTTGTGCTTCAGTCTGCATCTAAACAAATGACTACTGGCAGACATTAATAATAATAATAGTAATAGTAAAAATGTTAAGCAATATTTAGCAAACATAGCACGCAATATATTACAGTTGATAAGAAGAATGAGTGTTTAGTACAAACCAGTCACTGTTCTGAGCATTTTAAATATATTAACTCATTTAATGCTTGTAATCCTATAAAACAAGTGTTATAATTGCCATCACTTTGCAGATGAGGAAATTGAATCAAAGAGAAGGTAATGAATGTGCCTATGGTCAGCTAATTGGTAGCAGAGCTAGGATATATACTTGCATTAAGTGAAAATAGTAGGATGCTTGCAATTAACAAAAACAATAATTAAATGAGTTCCCCATTAATTCAACTAAAGCACCCCTGAAACTTTTTGGCACCCAGAAACCCAAAGAATTTCTCCCTAGAAAACCGTGTAGCCAATTTCAGAGGGTCCACAGAATCTCCTAAACCTCGTTAGAGAGATCTATATAACCCAGGTTAGATATTCCTGCTTTGGAAAGACAAGAAAACAAACACGGCTTAATACCCCACCATTCCAAATTCCACATTAGCTGTCCCTCCAGGGTCATGGAAGAGCTGAGGATAAATGAAGCACTGAGATCTGGGGGAAAGGCAACATCCACAAACTGGTAAAGGGCTCTTCTCTTTCATGGGCTGGATAAAATCTGGAGACTACCTTCAGAAAACTCCAGGAAAGAATGTGAAAAGAACAGATCATGGAGACAGCTTACCATGCAGACACCTAGGGACTCTTGGGAGAAAGTCAATAAAAGTTCGAAAGACTGCCTGGTCTCTTTGCCAATGAGTCCCAGTAGGCAATAAGAGTTAAATTGAATTCTGCCTTTGAGGCTAGGAAAGTGCTAGGAGACATGCTTTTCCTGTCCTCAGGAGTAGATATGGTTGTAACCTCAACCACTTGAAGGACTACTGCCACTTAGAATACTTAAGGAGAACCTAGTATTATCACTAACCTCAAAAATACCAACAACAAAACCTCAGTAGGGGGCTCACCACTAGACAAAGGACAATTATTCAGAATACTGAGTATACGTGCCAGTAAAATAGATGATTCTGATACATAAACTCTGACCAGCCTGAAAACAAAACCAATCAACTAAATCCAGTATTTACGCACAAAATCTGTTGATCCTCTCGGTGCTATGGCTCTTTATGGAAAAATCAGATTTGTTATTTCAAACTTCCTTCTTAAGAGAATTTAGCAAAATAAAGATGTTACTTACATTTCTGTTACCAGAAAAAAAAAGTACAAGTTCTGAAGCTGGAAAAAGTGACAGTCCAATCAGGAAGTTGCAGAGGGAAAAAAATATAGAACAAAGAAAATTATAGCCCTCCAGGCTCCAAACTGAAACACTAATTAGAGATAACATATAGCTTAGAAGATAGAGAATTTGGTGAATGTGCCTTAATTTAAGGTTACACTGAAATTTGAAAGAGAAAATCTATTAAAAGAACATCTGAATTGTTTTGACAATATCGAAAAGCAATCTTTGAAATACATAAGAATGATTTTCTGAACACTATGAAGTCCAAGATTCTTTTTTCATGCTCCCATTCAGTTGCATCCTCCACCGTCAAATATTCCCCCCTCACATACTTATATTCCAGAAACCAGAACAAATTGATTAATTTGTCTGGTAACTGACAAAATTACTGTCACTGGAAGTAAATGTGAGTGAAAAGAAATGTGGTTATTAAACATGAAGTGGGAGACAGAAATGTAACAAAGTTGTGATATCTTATTAAATAGCATGGAATTAGGCACTGTCAGATGTAATACGATGATGTTTTAAAAGAATTTAAATGCTCTTCTGAAACACATTTAAAATCTTTTTTGAGGGTACAGAACATAACTTCCTGCAAAGTCATCTAAGTTACAAAAAGGAAACATAAGTAGCTAAATGTTTTGACCAATAATTATTTTATGTAAGTATAAACTATTAGAGGTCATATACCAAAAAACAAGTATGGAACAAACTTGAGCAAACTTACGGGCTGAGATAAATGAGCCAGAAACAAATGGAAAAAAAAAAAAAAAAAAAAAAAGAACACAGGAACAAAGTGTTCTATAAAAAAGATCCTGGTTGTTAAGTCCATAAATACTGATGAGTTCCCCAACTAAATAATCTAGTGTCTTTCAACTTCGGAATAAAATGTTTCTGTGGTCACTTCAAATTGCCTTCAGAATTATATTACAAGCTATTTTTCTCGTTATGACATAATAAAGCCTTCCTTTGAATCAAAACATTATTTCCCATCTAATTATCTAATTAGACATATTTTTTAATCAAAATAAAATTAATCTCCAACAGGCAAAATTCAATCACTTCTAAAGACATTCATAACAACAGAATACAGGTTCTAAAGGAAATTTCAAAAAGAAGTACCAGAAGTTTTGCACAATTATTGTCTTAATACATATACAAAAGTTACAAATATTAATAATATTGGTCTCAAAATACATCCATATATATATTTTCTACCATACTAAAAATTGGCCACATTATTTCATAGTTATACTTTATAAATACAGTGCAATAATGTCTTTGTTTTTACACATAACTTATAGATTAAAAATTTGGTGACGTGAATATACTTGATCTTCAGTCTAAACACCTTCTAGTAGGCCTTCCTATACTGCACATGACAGAATGTTAAAAACTTTATTTCCCAGACTTGCTTGCAGCTAAGGTTCTAAATGTGATTGGAGGTTCTAGCTGTGTCAGTTAAATGTATATGCATGAGATTTAAAAGAGGAAACTGAGGCACAGGTCATCATTCTATGGTTTTTGTATTGGCAAGAATGGGTGTCAATTTGGGAGTTTTCTGAAACAGTACCCTCATTCCTCACTTATCGACATGGTTAGGTTCCAAAGACCAGGTCATTATGTGAAAATAGAGGATGACCACATCAGCTCACAAAATGGAGGATGACTACATAATTACATAACTGTCAAATTATATCATTACATAACTGCCAAACCACTGAGAATCATGGCCCAGCAAAGCTGGCACATGACCTTAACCATCACAGCCAACATTACTCTCACGATGCACCTTGGTTTTCCTCGCTGCTAGACATACGTCATTAACGTGCAAAATAGTTGGGTAGATTTTTTACTGTTGTCATAAATACAAAATGTCAGATAAAGAGATAGTCGATAAGTGATGAGTAGGTGGGTGTATTCTAATATCAAGTTATTAGTTTTTAGGGGGCGTTATGAGGCATGGTACACATTCATTTAATCTACAGGTATAATGTGTCTGTAAAGCTATCAATACAGGACTTCTGTTTACAGTTATCAGGGACTAGGTAACAGTGGGAAGTGGGGGAGATCTTTTTAAAACCATAAAGAGCTAAGAATACATTAAGGAATTATCAGCCAAAATCCAATACATAAAAACACAAAGATGGAAATCCAACAACTTAACTCTATTTTTAGCCTAAACGCATTTGCCATTCCAGGAGAAAACAGCTGTGAATCTAAGCTACACTTTTGGTAGTATCGAGAATTTAAAATTATAATCAAAAAGACCAGGAACCACCAAAAGTGAAAACATTGATCAATCACTCCTGCTTTAAATTGAGGCCATGAAGAATGCAACCTCAAGATGAGTGTAAACTGAAATAAAACCAACTATTCTCTAGAATAGAGGCTTTGTATCTCCTCTGTAGTCCAAGGAACTCAAACTCTGAACTTGGATTACTGTGGTCAAAAAATATTACACAGGCATTTGGCAGATGAAAGCATCTATCATCCTCGATTTCAATTTATTAATAAAAACAATTTTTTTAAATAACCAGTATATTGTCAAAGATAAGTCACACAAGATAAAGAACAGATAATACAAATAGTCTTAAGACTTTAGATACTGAAATTACTAAACACACACTACAAACAACTAACTTTACTATGCTCAAAGAAATAAAAGCAAAACTTTAAATTTTGGATAGGAAATGAGAAATACTGTAAAGCTTTGAATTATACTTGGGAAAAAAAATTCACAGAACTGAAACGTATAATAATTGAAATTGGAAACTCAATAGATGACTTCAACAATAAAGTAAACACAACTCAAAAGGAAGGAGGAAGATAAAAAAAAAAAATCCACAAAGGATGAAAAACATCAAGAAGCAACAGCTCTGACTAAGAGGCAAGAGCATGAAGACAGACTTTCTATGAAGCACAGGATTAGAGAAAAATCCTAAAACTAAGGGTAGAACAGGAATTGAGAAAATCACTCTGGCAACCCAGTGGTGCATGGAGAATAATTACAGCAAAAATAATAATAATAATCCCAACTCCTACTTAGCTCTTGCCTGGAGTGACTCAAACCCCCCACACATATGCACACAAACACACTAAGGGCCTAATAAGGGCCTAACAGAAAAAAAGCTGAGCCCATTTTCAGGCAAAAGAACTGTTTATTTCAGTCTGTACTGTCCTACATATGATGCCCACCTTTCAGACAAAATCTGTAAGACACAAAAAAGCAAGAAAAAAACAAGCCATTGTCAAGAGTCAAAAAAAAAAAAAAATCAACATAACTAGATTCAGTAATGACCCAGATGTTGGACTTCTAAGACAGCGAATTTAAAATATCTGTAAATAACAGGTTAAGCACACTAATGGAAAAGGTGGACACATTATAAACAGATGAAGAATTTCAACAGAGGTAGAAACTAACAGACAGAAAGAATCAAATAGAAACGTTAGAAAGAAAAAAGCACGGTAACAGAGATGAAGACTACCTCTAATGGGGTCAACAGTAAACTCAACCCAGTCTAGGAAAGAACCAGTGAATTTGAGTATAGGTGAACAGAAATTACCAAAACTGAAACACAAAGAAATGAAGGGGGGGGCAGGGAGGAAGTGGGAGAGTATCCAAGAAAGACGGAGCAACATCAAACGATCTTTAAAAAAAAAAAAAAAATGTTGCCATCAAGCCAATTCCAACTCATAGTGACCCTATAGGACAGAGTAGAACTGCCTGCAGGGTTTCCAAGGCTGTAATCTTTATAGAAGCAGACTGCCACATCTCTCTCCCTCAGAGGGGCTGGTGGGTTCAAATGGTCAACCTTTTGGTTAGCAGTCAAGTACTTAACCACTGCACCCCCAGGATTCCTTCAAATGATCTTACATACATATAATTGTACTCTGAAAAGGAGAAAAGAGAGAAAGAAGAACATTGAAGAAAGAATTAGAGCTTTTGGAGAAATTTTTCCAAAAGAAATAAGAAATATTTAACCACAAATCCAAAAAACTTAGAAAACAGCAAGCAAAACAAATGACGACAACAACAAAATCCTAGACGTATCGTTTTCAAACTGCTGAAAACCAAAGAGACAGAATTATTTTCAAGGTTGTCAGAAAAATAGACACATTATACATACAGGAAGAAAATAAGAACTGAAACACACTTCTAGCCAGAAGCTGTGCTTGTTATTGTTGTTAGTTCCCACTGAGTCAATTCTAACTCATGGCGACCGTATGTGTTACAAGTTAGAACTGCTCTATAGTGTATTCTTCGCTGTAATCTTTACAGCAACAGATTGCCAGGACTTTTCTTCCAGAGCCACTGCGTGCATTTGAACCACCAACCTTTAGGCTAGCAGTTGAGCACAACCGTCTACACCACCTGAAAACCAAAAAACTAAACCTGCTGCCGTTGAGTTGATTCCGAATCACAGCAACACTACAGGACAAAGTAGAACTGCCCCATGGGGTTTCTAGGCCTGTGATCTTTATGGAAACAGACTGCCACATCTTTCTCCCACGGAGTGGCTGATGCGTTCAAACCGCCAACCTTTTGGTTAGCGGCTGAGCGCTTAACCACTGGGTCACCAGGGCTCCTCCTTTATACTACTTAGGGACTTTAATTTTAAAGGCTGTCAGAAGAAAAAGACACATTACATATATAAGAAAGTGATAAGTAAAATACACTTTTATTCAGAAACTATGCTGAAACATTTTAAAGTGCTAAAAAAGAATACTGTCAATCAAAAATTCTATACTCAATGAAAATATTTTCAAAAAATGGAGAAGAGACTTTTTCACAAAAACAGAGAATTTGTTAACAGAAGACATATACTATGAGAAATTTAATGAAAGTTCTCCAGTCAGAAGGAATATTCCATCAGACAGAAACCTGGATCTCCACAAACAAAACAAGAGCAATGGCAATGACAGAAACTAAAGTAAATATAAAATTCACTTTTTTGGTAAATGCTCTAGAATATAGTTGACCATCTAAAGCAAATATAGTAGCAATGTACTGTACTGTGATTTATAATAAAGTAAAATATATGACTCCAATAATAAAAAGGATAGGAGCAATAAACTGGTAATATAATTAGGTTCCCACACATAAAAGAGTATAACTTTATTTCAAGGGAGATTGTAACTATATAAGAAGTATTTTATAAACCCTATGACAAAATTTATTTAAGGTATAAATAACAATTCAGTAGTAGATAGAATAACAAAATACACATATATTCAATTAAAAAAAGGCAGAAAGGGGGTGGTGGGGAGATAAAGAAATGGAACAAATAAAAAAAATTAAAATATGGTAGATCTTAATCTAACCATAACAATAATTATATTAAATGTGAGCAGTCTAAACTCACCAATGAAAAGACAAAGATTGTCAGACTGGGTGAGGGAAAAAAAGACCTAAGTATAATAAGCAACCTATAAGACACCCACTTTAATTACAAAGATATAGAAAGGTTAAAAGCAAAATGATATGACAAAATATAATACATAAACACTATTTAAAATGAAGCAGGACTAGCTATATTAACGTGTGACAGAGCAGAGTTCAAAAAAAAGGAATATTGAGAGCTATAAGTAAGTATATTACAATGATAAAATGGTCAATTCATTAGGAAGACCATGAAACTCCTAAATGTTTGTGCACCTAACCGAAGAGCTTCAAAGTACATGAAACAAAAACCAATAGAACTGAATGTACAAATAGACAAACCTACAATTACAGACGAAGCTTTCAGCACTCCTCTCTCAGATAAACATGAAAAATGAGTAAGGACAGGAACATGTGAACAATACTATCAAGCAACTTGCCTTAAATGACACTTATAAAACACTCCACCCAAAAAGAAAATTCTTTTCAAGCTCACATGAAATATTTACCAAGACAGGCCATATTCTGAGAAATAAAATAAAACTTAACAAACTTACAAGAAATTAATACAAAATATGTTTTCTTGTCAGAAAGAAATGAAATTAGAAACAGAAGAATGATAATAGGAAAATCTCCAAATACTTGAAAATTAAACAGCACACTTCTAAATAAGCACATGATCTAAGAAGACGTCTCAAGAAAAATTAGAAAATATTTTGAGTTGAATAAAAAAAAAAATTAATGTTAAAATTTGCGGGATGTAGCTAAAGTATGCAGAGGAAAATGTATAGCTTTAAACCTTCTAATTTTAAAATAAAGTTCTCAAATAAATGATCTAAACTTCTACCTTAAGACACCAGAAAAAGAACAAATGAAACCCAAATCAACATGAAGGAATAATAAAGAAAAAAATCAGAAATCAATAACATTGAAAACAGAAAAACAGAGAAAATCAATAAAACCAAAAGTAGGTTCTTTGAAAAGATCAATGACATTTATAAATCTCTAGCTGGAATGGCCAAAAAGAAAACAATTACCAGTATCATGGATAAAAGAGGGGATATTACTACAGAAAGACCTTGCAGACATTAAAAGGATAAGAGAACGAACTCTATGCCCATAAATTAAACAACTCAGATAAAATTGATCAATTTATTGAAAGTCACAAACTAACAAAACTCACACAAGAACAACTAAAGAACCTGAACAGTCCTATATCTATTAAAGAAATTTAATTCATTGTTAAAAATCTTATATGTACGTGTCTGTCTATCTGCATTGCACATGCAGACAGTCTGTGTCGCAAACTTCTAGGAATGAGGCACGTACAGCTACTGGTATCAATCACTCTACGAGTGCTACATTCATCTGTGATCAAGCCAGACACAAGGGATACTTACATAGTGTCGACAAAGTGAAAGCCATTATTACTTATAGAAAGCAAACAGTAAACAATAACAACAGATTCTCAAAGGGGAAATGCTCACCCTTTCTGAAATTACTCATGTCTATTCCAGTGCCACTGGGCAGGTGTGCCGTGGTTCAGGTCAGATACTATGTTCACATCACTGCTGCCTCTGGCTACCACCACACTGCCCGAGACTTCTGCTCAGCCGCTGGGCCACACTGGTGGGAAGACCCTTGTATAGGATTTCCCAAGCCTCTGCCACTGAGCCTCTCTGTCCAATTCCCACCATGCTACACGGACCCCCACTGCGGGGGGGGGGGGGGGGAGGTGTGCAACCCCTGCACAGGACACACTCAGGCCTCTCTTGCCCTGAACGATCGTTACAGTTCTTTTAGATCCACTGGCAAACCTCCTGCCTGGAGGCATCCAGCTCCACTATGCTGTACAAAGACCCCTGCACAGGACCCTCTGAGGCAACCCCTCCTTGGGGCACACTTAGGCCCTTTCCCTGTACTCCGCCAGCAAGCCTCCTGCACGAAGGCACTCAATTCTTGCTCTGTAGGCTGGCAAACCCACTGCCTCTGCCTCGCTCTGTAGGCTGCCAAGCCCACTGCCTCCACCTCACTCCATGGGTTGCCAAGCCCAACGCCACTGCCTCGTTCCATAGGCTGGCAAACCCACTGCCTCTGATTCACTCCATAGGCTGGCAAGCCCACTGCCTCCACCTCACACCATGGGCTGCCAAGCTCAATGCTACTGCCTCACTCCATGGGCTAATAAGCCCACTAGGGTCACCTTGCTCATTCTAATAAAAAGGGGACTGTTTTAGACTAAGAGAGACTCAAAGGATACATATAGTAACTAGAAATGTGACCCTATTAAAATGTGGCTTGGGGAAATCAGGTCTAAAGAGCCTTTTGAATTAAAGACTAGATACTAGACGAGATAAAAATGTATTGATACAAAAATAGAAACTTATAAAATCCATGAAAATGTATAGCATAATCTCATTTTGATGAAAAAATACATATGAATAGAAAAGACAGAGGTATATACATTAATATTTATGACTAGCAGCCTGTGAGTAGAATTATTTTTATTTTTTTATTGTTTTTTCAATTTGTTACAAAATAACACAAAAAATTATTTTATTAAAGAGAAGAAAAGGGCAGAAAGTATATTTGAAGAAATAATGACCGAAAACTTCACAAATTTGATAGAAGATACAAATCTACAAATTCCAAGTAAAAAACACTGAAAGAGATGTACACAAAGACATGTTATACTCAACTTGTCAAAAGACAAAGACAAAGAGAGAATCCTGAAAGCAGCAAGAGAGAATCAACTCATCACATACAAGTCCTCCTCAATAAGACTAAAAGCCAATTTCTCACCAAAAACCATGGAGGCCGGAAAGTAATGGGTGACATATTTAAAGCGCTGAAAGAAAAAACTGCCAACCAAGAATTCTAAATCTGGCAAAACTACCCTGCAAAATATGAAGAAGTTAAGACATTCCTAGATAATCAAAAACTGAGGGAATTCGTTGCCAGTAGACCTGCCCTACAAGTAATGCTAAAGGGAGTCCTTCAGGTTCAAATAAAAGAACACCAGGCAGCAGCTTGAAGCCATGGAAAGAAAGAAATATCTCCAGTAAAGGAAACCACCATATTTTTATGTAAATAAAGGACGAGTTTTATGTTTTTGGTTTTTTTTTTTTTTTTGCCAACTGTACCCTCCCCCATGAGGTATTTCCATAAGTGTGACTATGCTGATATGTTTTACATGTTCCTGTAAAAAATTACCATGCTGCATTTATAAAAACATTGAGGCGGGGAGGGCACAGCTGGCAAAAAAACCTATGTAGGTAAATATAAAAGCCAGTACTACTGTATTTTTGGTAAGTCCTCTTTTTATTTTCTCCAAGATTTTAAAGACAAATGCATGTAAAAATAATTATGAATCTATCTTAATGTGCACACAATGTATAAAGATGTAATGTGTGATAACAACATAAAGCAGGGAGAAGACATGTATAGGAGAGGGGGTTTCCATCGGGGATGTTTAAGTGGTGGTTGCACAATAGGGTGAATGTATTAAATGCAACTGAATTGTTCACTTTAAAATGGTTAATTTTATGTTATGTAAATTTTTAAAAACTACTTTAATTAAAGAAATTATTTTTAACTGGAATTACAGACCTAACTACGAAAGGTAAAAATATAAAGCTATTAGAATATAAAGGACTAGCTTCATAACATCAAGGTAAGGGGGGAAAAATACAAATTAGAATGTAAGAAAATATCTGCCATAAACATTAGAAAACATATTGGTACTCAGAAAATATTAAAAACTTCTACAAATCAATAGGAATAAGACAGTGAACCTAATGTAAAAATGGACAAAAGATTTGAGACTTGAACAGTCACTTCCCAAAACAGCAATCCAATGACAAAACAAGATACTCAGCCTCATTAGTAATGAAACAAGCAAAAATTACAGTACTTCCTCTCCCATGGCCTGTTTTTATACAATTTATAAGCTAAACTGGGTTTTACATATTCAAAGAATTGTTAAAAAAAAAAAAAAAAAAAAAAAAAGAATGTGTCTTACAAAGCCTAAAATATTTACTACCTGGTTCTTTAAAGAAAAAGTTTGCCAATCACTCCAGACAAAAGTGTGTACTTGTGTACCATGCTGTCTTCTCTAAATAGATTTAGTAAGATATACTTCACATACTATACAATCCACCCAATTAAAATGAACCATTCAATGTCTTTTACTAAATTCAGAGTGGTGCAACCATCATGCAATCAATTTTAGAACATTTTCATCACCCTACAAAGAAATTCTGTATCCCTTAACTGTCAACCCCCCAATAAATCCATTCCCTCCAAGCACTTTGCAACCATTAATCTACTTTTTGTCTCTATAGACCAGTTGGGTTTTTTGAAGCACATAAAATTGAAAACTACACGTCCACAGAAATAGAATAGAAAAATAAATAGTGGCATTTTCTTCAAAGGAGATTTATACCACAGTTACATGACATGACATGGTTGACTATCACATTAAAAAACATATGTTGAGAGAAGAAGCCAGGCACAAAATAATATACACTACATGATTACATTAACATAAAGTTTTAAAAAATAAAAAACAGGACAAACTAACTATATTATCTATAAAAAAAGTTGCTGTTGAGTTGACTGACTTGTTCTGAACCTAAGTGTGTCAGAGTAGTAATGTGCTCCAATTATATTGCTTTACTGTTGTACTGTTAGGTGTTGTGGATTTGGTTCTGACTCACAGTGACTCCATGTATAACAGAACAAAATACTGCCCAGTCCTACACCATCCTCACAATTGTTGCTGTGTTTGAGCCCATTGTTGCAGCCACTGTGTCAATCCATTTCATTGAAGGTCTTCCTCTTTTTTCTTGATACTCTAACTTACCAAGCACGATGTCTGTCTCCAGGGACTGGTCCCTCCTGATAACATGTCCAAAGTACATAAGATGAAGTCTCACCACCCTTGCTTCTAAGGAGAATTCTGGGTGTACTTCCAAGACAGATTTGTCCATTCTTCTTGCAGTCCATAGTATATTCAAAATTCTTGGCCAACACCATAAT
The DNA here is from genome assembly GCA_030035585.1 of Dugong dugon. Lineage (NCBI taxonomy): Eukaryota > Metazoa > Chordata > Mammalia > Sirenia > Dugongidae > Dugong > Dugong dugon. The sequence continues at coordinate 14,869,699 of CM057479.1, forward strand.
TCAAAGGCATCAGTTCTTCTTTGATCTTCCTTATTCGATGCCCAGCTTTCACACACATACAAGGAGAATGAAAAGACCATGGCTTGGTTCAGGCACACCTTAGTCGTCACGGTGACATTTTTGCTTTTTAACACTTTTAAGAGGTTTTTTGCACCACAGTCGCCCAATACAATACATCATTTGATTTCTTGACTGCCGCTTCCATGGGCACTGATTGTGGATCCAAGTAAAATGAAATCCTTGACGAATTCAATCTTTTCTCCATTTATCATGATATTGCTTATCAGTCCAGTTGTGTGGATTCTTGTTTTCTTTATGTTGAGGTGTAATCCATACTGAAGGCTATGGTCTTTGATCGTTGCCAGTAAGTGCTTCAAGTCCTCGTCATTTTCTGCAAGCAAGGTTGTGTCAACTGCATATCGCAGGTTGTTAATGAGTCTTCCTCCAATACTGATGCCCAGTTTCTATTCATATTGTCCAGCTTCTCGGATTATTTGCTCAGCATACAGACTGAATAAGTATGGTGAAAGGATACAACCCTGACGTACACCTTTCTTGATTTTAAACCACGTAGTATCCCCTTGTTTAGTTCAATCAACTGCCTCTTGATCTACATACAAGTTTTTCATGAACACAATTAAGTGTTCTGGAATTCCCATTCTTCGCAATGTTATCCATAATTTGTTACGATCCACACCATCAAATGCCTTTGCATAGTCAATAAAACACAAGTAAACATCTTTCTGGTAGTCTCTGCTTTCAACCAGGATCCATATGACATCAGCAATCATGTCCTCTTCTGAATCCAGCTTAAATTTCTAGCAGTTTCCTGCCCATATACTGCTGCAACCACTTTTCAATGATCTTCAGCAAAATTTTACTTGTGCGTGGTATTAATGATACTGTTCAATAATTTCTGCATTCTGTTGGATCACCTTTCTTTGGAATAGGTACAAATATGGATCTCTTCCAGTTGGTTGGCCAGGTAGCTGTCTTCCAAATTTCATGGCATAGATGAGTGAGCACTTCCAGCACTGCGTCGGTTTGCTGAAACATCTCAGTTGGTATTCGTCAGTTCCTGGAGTCTTGTTTTTCCCCAGTGCCTTCAGTGCAGCTTGGGACTTCTTCCTTCAATACCATAGGTCCTTGATCATATGCTACCTCTTGAAATGGCTGAATGTCAACCAATTCTTTTTGGTACAGTGACTGTGTATTCCTTCCACCTTCTATTGAGGCTTCTTGCGTTGTTCAATATTTTGCCCAAAGAATCCTTCAAGATTGCAACTCGAGGCTTCAATTTTTTCTTCAGTTCTTTCAGCTTGAGAAATGCCAAGTGTGTTGTTCCCTTTTGGTTTTCTAACTCCAGGTCTTTTTACACTTCATTACAATACCTTATCTTCTCGAGTCATCTTTTGAAATCTTCTGCTCAGGTCTTTTACTTCATCATTTTTTCCTTTTGCTTTAGCTACTCTATGTTCAACAGCAAGTTTCAGAGTCTCTTCTGACAACCATTTTGGTCTTTTCTTTCTCTCCTGTCTTTTTAATGATCTTTTGCTTTCTTCATGTGTGATGTCCTTGATGTCATCTCACAACTCGTCTGGTCTTCGGTCATTAGTGTTCAGTGCATCAAATCTATTCTTGAGACGGTCCCAAAATTCAGGTGGGATATACTGAGGATTGTATTTTGGCTCCCATGGACTTGTTTTAATTTTCTTCACCTTCAACTTGAACTTGCATGTAAGCGATTGGCACCTGGCCTTTTTTGACTGATGATATTGAGCTTTTCCATTGACTCTTTCCACAGATGAAGTTGAGATTTGATTCCTGTGTATTCCATCTGGTGAGGGGCACGTGTATAGTCACCATTTATGTTGCTGAAAAAAGGTATTTGCAATGAAGAAGTCATTCGTCTTGCAAAATTCTATGATGTGATCTCCATCGTCATTTCTACTACCAAGGCCGTATTTTCCAACTACCAATTCTTCTTCTTTGTTTCCACCTTTGGCACTCCAATCACCAGTAATATCAATGTATCTTGATTGCATATTTGATCAATTTCAGGCTGCAGAAGTTGGTAAACATGTCCAGTTTCTTCATCTTTGAGCTTAGTGGTTGGTACATGAATTTGAATAATGGTCATATTAGCTGGTCACATTAAGCGTTGTACTTCAGGATAGGTATTGAAATGCGCTTTTTCACGATGAATGTAATACCGTTCCTCTTCAATGTGTCATTCCCGGCACAGTAGACCATATAATCCAATTCAAAATGGCCAATATCAGTCCATTTCCACTGCTTAGGGGCCCATACTTCAAAGGAAAAACCATACAGAAATGCAAGGAGGAGCTTACAATCCACTCAGGTTAGTAGACAGCCCTAGGGAAGATGTGAGGGAATAAGTGATAAGAGGAAGAAATTTGGGGGTTGAGGGTGTGAAGTGATGGCAATATTTTACTTCTTGACCTAGTTAATGCTTACCTGGTTTTTTGCTTTATAATAATTTTGCTCAGTTATGCATTTGTGTTCTACATACTGTTGTATATGGGTATTTATAGTTCACAATTTAAATAGAAGAAAAACGAAGGTAATAAAGCCACTAGTTTCAGCCCCAGTGGCTTCCTGAGACCTTGATTAGAATAATGAGTATGTTCCTAAAGTCACTAGTTCCAGTAGCAGTCACCTTGATTTCTCAACTTCATACTTGTGGCAGAGACAGCAGTTGCTCTGGCAGCCCAGATAGGCGGTACAGTTTGGGGAGTCATTCCTGAAAGTTCAGTCTAGGTATCTTTCCTCCATCCCTTCCAAACATTTTGTAAGTACTTAATCCCTTCCTCTTTATAATATCTAGAGTGGTTTAGGTAAATAGCACACGAGCCCTGTCTAGAACAGTTCATCAGGAGTGAGTCAAGAAAAAAACGTGGCATTTCCAATATGGTATACTAAAAGTAACAAAGTAGAAGGGCTACTTTAAATTATAGTGAAACTTGTCACTCCTAACAGACATATTAGCAGAAGCATAAATTACTTAACAGTTTGTGAAGTTGGTTTTTAATTTTTATAAAAGAAAAAGAGGAGGTGAGGAAGGGGAAAGCCTAGTGGTGCGGAGAGGAATAGAACAGAGTTTTTGTTACCTGGAGTCTCGTATTCATTTCTAGGAAGTAGAAATTCTTCTGTGAGTCCACGAGGAATTCTACAGTTCCAGCAGAGGAATACTTCACTGCTTTGGCAAGAGCTACAGCTTGTTCTCCCATTGCTCTTCGAGTCTCAGGATCCAAAAAAATACTACAGATACAGAAAGAGTATTTTTCTATGCCTTGAACAAAAATTATCATTTGTGCAGATTATATCGACTTTTTTTTTTTTAAGTTTACTCAGATGTAGGTCATCTGTATCGATTTAAGATTTTACAACATTAACTAAGCACGTTTACATAAATCAACTTCAGTTTTTATATAAAACTAACATTTGAATTTTCCACATTATACCACAACTTCAATCCATTTATAAAAAATAGAACTACTTGTCAACTAGTGAAAATTTAACATATATATTCAGAATTCTTTCAAGCTAACATTGTGAAAAAAATTAATTCTTAGAAAATAAAATATACAGCTAATAAATTCTAAAAACTTGTGTCTCAAAACACTAAATCACCTTCCAGCAGGCAAGTAAAGCAGAAATGTTTCCAATGAACCCTAGAAAGAATAATATCAAATTATTTCTGCATTTTGCTTCTATGCAAGTGAGCTTCTAAGAAAAAAAAAAACAATAACTAGTTTCCTACTTCTGGATTAAAACCACTCTCTAATAAGATTTAGATGACATTTTGTAATTTTTTTAAATTACGGAAGAGCATAAAGAACTCTGTTATGGATTAAATTTAGTCCCCCTTACCAAAATATGTGTTAGAATCCTAATCCCTATACCTGAGGGTGAACTCCTGCTTGGAAATAGTTTTCTCTGTTATGTTAATTAGATGATACCTGTCTTAGTTATTGAGTGGTGCTATAACAGAAATATCTGAGCCCTGGTGGCACAATGGTTAATAGTTCGGCTGCTAACCAAAAGGTCAGCAGTTTGAATCCACCAGACGCTTCTTGGAAACCCTATGGGGCAGTTTCTACTCTGTCCTATAGGGTCGCTATGAGTCGGAGTCGACTCGACAGCAGTGGGTTTGGTTTCTTTTTCTTTTTTTTTTTTTTGTATAACAGAAATACCACAAGCAGGTAGCTTCAACAAACAGATTTATTTTCTCACAGTTTCAGAGGTTAGAAGTCCAAATCAGGGTTCCGAGTCTAGGGGAAGACTTTCTCTCTCTGTTGGCTCTGGGGGAAGCTCCTTGTCTCTTCAGCTTCTGTCTTTGGCTCCTTGGTGAGGGCTTCATGTCGCAGGGCATCTATTGTCCCCCATTTCTGCTTGCTTGCTTGCTTGCTCAATCTGTTTTTTTTAATATCTCAAAAGATACTGACTTAAGGCATACCCCACACTAATACCGCCTCATTAACATAACAAAGAAAACTCATTTCCAACATATATTTTGGAGGGCACAATTCAATCTATAACAATACCCAAGTAGGGTGTGTTCTAAACTTAATCACTTCTGACTTAGAAAAGATCAAACTAGACACATGGATATGAACACCGGGGTACGGGTGAGGTGAACAGAGGCCATGGGAGGACTGTCTACAAGCCAAGGTACCAGAGAATGCTGGGGACCACCTACAAGAAAGAAATTGACACTGCCAAGACTCTGGCTTAAATTTTTAGCTTCCAGGACCATGAGAAAATACATTTTTGTTCTTAAAGCCACCAACTTGTGGTATTTCTGTTACAGCAGAAACTAAAACAAACTCCTGTCTATCTGTGTCTCATATTTGACAACTATTAATATATAGGCAATCTTGCTTTATCTATGCTACATGGCCACTTTTTTTTAACCAGGCCCATCTTTTTTTTTTTCCATTTTAAAGCATATCCCAAAATAGATATCATTTCATTTGTATCACTATTGACAAGATAAGTATTCCTTTGGAACATACCACACTTACAATTTAACAAGAACTCCTTAGTAGCATGTAATATCCAATCAGTATTCAAATTTTTCTGATTATCTCATAAATAGCTTTTAACAGCTGATTTGTTTGAACTGGGATCCAAATAAGGTCCAGACACTGCACTTGGCTGTTTTTTTTTTTAATCTTTAAGATCTTTTATTCTGAAATGCCTCCTCCTCTACCCCCCCCCCCACCTTTTTTTTTTTTTTTTTGGCCAAGAACTGGCCATTTTCCAGTCTCATCCCTCACATTCAGTGTTTGGCTGCATATATTCCCACAGTGTCTTTTAACATTCATATTATATTTCCATTTCTTATAAATCATCAGCTAGATCTATAGCCTTGAATAGATTCATATTGGAAATATACATATTATAGATTGGGGGGGGCAAGAATACTTTATAGGTGGTGAAGTGTACTTCCTATTGTCTTTCTTTCTGTCATATTAGGATTAATCAATGGGTTCAGATGTTGTCATGGATTGAATTATGCCCCCCCAAAATATCTGTCAGTTTGGCTGGGTCATGATTCCCAGTGTTCTATGATTGTCCGCCATTTTGTTGTCTGATGTGATCTTCCTATGTGTTGTAAATCCTTCTCTATGATGTTGATGAGATGAGATTGGCAGCAGTTATGTGAACGCAATCTACAAGATTAATCAACACTTAAGCCAATCTCTTGAGATATCGTAGAGAGGGATGAGCGGAGAGACGGGGGGACCTCATACCACCAAGAAACAAGAGCCAGAAAAATAGCACATTTTTTGGACTCGGGGTCCCTACACTGAGAAGTTCCTAGTCGAGGGAAGACTGATGACAAGGACCTTCCTCCAGAACTGACAGAGAGAAATCCTTTCCCTGGAGCTGACGCCCTGAATTTGGACTTTTAGCCTACTAGACTGTGACAGAATAAACTTCTGTTTGTTGAAGCCATTCACTTGTGGTATTTCTGTTACAGCAGCACTAGATAACTAAGATGTTTTGAATTTTTTATCTGTTATGAAGTTCTACATTAACCTTCTACCTTATGGATGCAGGAGTAGATGACATTTCAGTAATAACTGGCTGACAAAACCAGTGCAACCAGAAGAAGAAAACCCAACTAAAGATTAACATTATAATACTTGGAGAATCGCAATTACAGTAGAATAAAACTCTGTTTTTCCCCTCCTCTGGGCTTGGCCTTTCCCTTCTCATAAACCCTCCTAGTGATAGAGCTATAAGTAACTGTATCATTGCACTCAAAGCAGAGTGGTCGATTTTCACTTTAGGAACTTTGTATTAAGTTAGAAAACTACATATTCCAGATATCTTAATATTTCACAGTGGACAAATATGTATCAGCTCACTATTAGTGATTAGTTCCAGTTTTTTCACTTTGATTCCTACTGCTTTAAATTTTCCTTTTTTTCCTCTCTAAAATAATAGATGAGATGTTCACACAAGCAACTTAAATTGCCAAGAAAGAGAAAATGCCAAAATTATGATTCATGGTTCCCAGTCTGTGAACAAAGATCTTAACCCCAGGTAAGACTTGAGTAGGTTTTCAATAAAAAGAGAAAAGTAATATAATTTAAAGTGATAAAGCATGAAAGAAAACATAAATTTGCAAAAGAAGTGTGTCAGAGATGGTTACCATTCTACCAGCTCCCATTCTCTTCTTCTTCCATACTAGTAGAATTTTAGCTGAGCAAATGGCCACTTAAAGAAAAAAGAAAACATTTCCTAGCCTCCCTACCAAAGTGCCTAAACTTCAGATCAAATGCCAAGGAATCAAAACTGGCAGGTTCCAAGACCATTCCTAAAGAGACAAGTAGAGCATTCCCTATGCATTTTCTTAGTCATTTCTTCATGAAACCTGGTCCTGGGCCATAAGATAAAAAGGCCACACCCAGAAACGGTAAAGGACTGTCTTGAGGGAGCCTGGGCCTCTGAGGACTTTGTAGAACAGAGCCGCCATAAACAGTTCTAAAATGCACACTTTCAGAAATTTAAATAAAAAGAAGTAAGGCCACTGTTACTTTAGATTTTTGTGTTGCTCAAGAGGAAACTTAGTCCTAATCAACAGAGGATGTTAGATTTGTTTAACTTAAACAAGGAGAAAAAAAAAAAGTGACATGAATTGTGGGTTTAAAAAATAGAATTCTTGAAATAGATGGTGCCTGGCTATGGATCTTTGAGGAAAAATGTGGAACAGAACTTAAAATTCTTACTGGAAATCACACTTGCTGGATACATCGAGGTTGGAGGAACCCCCAAATCTACTGCCTGTAGACAATTTTTAAGCCTTGAACCGAAGCTATCCCATGAAATCATCTTTAAACTAAACAATTTAGCTCAAGTAAAAAAGATTGTTGGCCAAGAGCATTGCACGCTTTTAAAGAATTATCTGTATGAGATTAAATGGACAACAAGAACTCCAAAACACAGACGAGAACTTTCAGGGGCAGAGAGCCTAAGTTAACAGTGTTGAAACAATATGGGTACATAGTGAGAATGGTGACACAATGTGAAGTATGGAACCACTGTCAGTGAACCATACGTGTAAAAATGGTTTCATGGGTGTATGTCTTATTGTGTATATTTTCACAAAAAGAAAAAAGGACACAGAATTCGAAATCGATCTGTTTTTTTTTTAATCACCATATTCTTAAACCAAATAGAAATTTCATTTTGTTTCAAATGTCAACCCAAGTAGAAGAGACAAGCAAAAACTTTCAGATAAAAATGAACCAGAAAACAGGAATAAAACCTTAAAAAAAAAAAAAAAAAACTGACGTTAATAAGATATGCTATAGAAAATCAGTAGAAAATATTTCTCAATATAAACACTGCATAAAAGTTATAAAATCACATAATAAAGGAAGTTTTATTTGGGGATTTATCAAGGAAAAGCATTTATAAGATTATCGAAAAAACAAGTGAATAAGAAAAAAAGGTCTGAGGTTTGTGTTACTTCAAAATATTGTGTTGTCACCACATCTCTACCTATTTCCAGCAAGCACTCAAGATAAATATCAATTCACATATTAATCATCATTCAAAATCATTTACAAAGAGGAAGTCCAATAATGTAGCACCGTTCAGAAGGGCTAGGCCAGATTATTGGATTTATTTTCTGTTACTATCCTATCAATGAAAAGGACACTTTATTAAAAGATATTTAATTTGTCATTGTAAAGTTCAATTTTCTATTTATATGAAAAATTATCTTTATATTGGCAGGATTTTTAAGTTAAATTACTATTCTAAAAAAAAATTTTTAAACTGTTCCCCCATAATGCAAAGATAATTTTCTTGAATTATCAATATGAAACAATAATAGCTGCACTACTGTTCAGAAGAAGACTGTGCTGAAATATCATCAATTATCAGGCTAGGATAAACAGGGCTCTATTTTCATTTAAAGTTTTCAAACGACTACTTATTTACTAAAGTAGAATAATCAATGTATTTTCTTTTTCTTATTTCTTCTAAGGGTGCATTAAAAACATTGTAACAGTATCTAATAAAAGAATAGAAGACCATGAAAAAAAGAAATCTAAATCAACACTAAAAAAAAACCCACAAAAACCAGAAATGAATTATAAATGAAATATAGAAGATAAGAAAGAATAGTGTCCAAAAAATACGAGAAAAGATTCTACAGCACAAGTAAGTGAACAGATGTGTTCACTGGAGTTTCAGAGATTATCAGGACAAAAAAAAAAAGTCAAGTATATTTAAAGGTAGGAGGCATAGCCTCAGAGAGGAAAAAAAAAATAAGATTCTTCCCTTAAAAAATTAAATAATCTGTTGTTAAGAAAGACAGCTCCACTCATCTGCTGATTTGTTATACTGTGGTGGCTTGCATGTGGCTATGATGTTGGAAGCTGTATCACTGGTATTTCAAATACCAGCAGGGTCACCCGTGATGGACAGGTTTTGATGGAGTTTCTAGAGTAGGACAGGCTAGGTAGAAGAATCTTGCGATCTACTTCTAAAAACTGGCCAGTGAAAACCTTCTGAATAGCAACGGAACACTGTCTGATACAGTGCCGGAAGATGAGCCCCTCAGATGAAAGGCACTCAAAATACAACTGAGAAGAGCTGCCTCCCCAAAGGAGAGTTCACCTTAATGATGTGATAGCAGTAAAGCTTTCAGGACCTTCATTTGCTGATGTGGCATGACTCAAGAGGAGAAAACATAGCTATAAACATCCATTAATAATCAGAACATGAAATGTACAAAGTATAAATCTAGGAAAACTGGAAGTTGTGAAAAACGAACTGGAACGCTGGAAGACTGATATTCTAGGCATTAGTGAGCTAAAATGGACTAGTATTGGCCATTTTGAATCAGACATCCATATGGTCTAAGCCAGGAATGACAAATCGAACAGGAATGGCAACACATTCATTGTCAAAAAGAACATTTCAAGATCTATCCTGAAGTACAATGCTGTTAGTGATAGCATAATATCCATACGCCTACAAGGAACACCAGTTAATACGGCTATTATTCAAATTTACGCACTAACCACTAAGGCCGAAGATAAAAAAATTGAAGATTTTTACCAACTTCTGCAGTCTGAAATTGATCAAATATGCAGTCAAGATGCCTTAATAATTACTGGTGATCGGAATGTGAAAGTTGGAAACAAAGAAGGATCAGTAGTTGGAAAATATGGCCTTGGTGATAGAAACGACACTGGAGATCACATGATAAAATTTTTCAAGATCAATGACCTATTCATTGGAAATACCTTTTTTAACAACATAAATAGCAACTATACCCGGGGCCCTCATCAGAAAGAATACAAGGAATCAAATCAACTACATCTGTGGAAAGAGATGATGGAGAAGATCAGCATCATCAGTCAGAACAAGGCCAGGGGCCAACTGTGAAACAGACCATCAACTGCTCGTATGCAAGTTCAAGTAGAAGCTGAAGAAAATCAAAACAAGTCCATGAGAGCCAAAATACAATCTTCAATATACCCCACCTGAATTTAGAGAGCATCTCAAGAATAGGTTTGACGCAGTGAACACTAATGACTTAAGACCAGATGAGTTGTGGGATGACATCAAGGGCATCAACCATGAAGAAAGCAACAGGTCATTAAAAAGGGAGGAAAGAAAGGAAAGATCAAAATGGATGTCAGAAGACTCTGAAACTTGCTCTTGAATGTAGACTAGCTAAACTAAACAGAAGATATAATGAAGTAAAAGAGCTGAACAGAAGATTTCAAAGAGCAGCTTGAGAAGACAAAGTACTATAAAATGAAATGTGCAAAGACCAGGAGTTAGAAAACCAAAGGGGAAGAAATCAATTGACATTTCTCAAGCTGAAAGAAATGAAGGAAAAATTGAAGCCTCGAGTTGCAATATTGGAGGATCCTATCGACAAAATATTGAACGATGCAGGAGGCATCAAAAGAAGGTGGAAGGAATACACAGTCACCGTACCAAAAAGAACTGGTCAATGTTCATCCATTTCAGGAGGTAGCATATGGTTGAGAATTGATGGTATTGAAGGAAGAAGTCCAAGCTGCACTGAAGGCATTCGGTAAAAACAAGGCTGTAGGAATCGATGGAATTTCAATCGAGATGTTTCAACAAATGGATGCAATGCTGGAGGTGCTCACTTGTCTATGCCAAGAAGTCTGGAAGACAGTTACCTGGCCAACGAGATCCATATCTATGCCTATCCCAAAAAAGGTGATCCAACAGAATGTGGAAATTATTGAACAATATCACACACGCAAGTAAAGTTTTGCTGAAGGTAATTCAAAAACGGTTGCAGCAGTACAGACAGAGGGAACTGCTATAAATTCAAGTTGGATTCAGAAAAGGAAGTGGAACAAGGGACATCACTGCTTATGTCAGATGGATCTTGGCTGAAAGCAGAGAATACCAGAAGGATGCTAAAAAATAAAATAAAAAACTCCACTGCCGCCAAGTCAATTCGAACTCTTAGCAATGGCCCTATAGGACAGAGCGGAACTGCACCATAGGGTTTCCAAGGAGTGCCTGGTTGATTCGAACAGCTGACCTTTTGGTTAGTAGCCTGAGCTCTTAACCACTGTGCCACCAGAGCCTCGAATTGGCTATAAAAAGGCATTCGACTGTGTGGATCATAACAAATTATGGATAACATTATGAAGAATGGGAATTTCTAAGCACCTAATTGTGCTCATGCAGAATCTGTACATAGACCAAGAGACAGTCGTTCGAATAAAACAATGGGATACTGTGTGGTTTAAAATCAGGCAAGGTTTATGGCATGGTTGTATCTTTTCACCATACTTATTCAATATGTATGCTCATCAAGTTAATCCGAGAAGCTGGACTGCATGAAGAAGAACGCGGTGTCAGGACTGGAGAAAGACTCATTAACAACCTGGAGATGCAGATGATGCAACTTTGCTGGCTGCAAGTGAAGAGAGGACTTGAAGCACTTACAAAGACTACAGCCTTCAGTATGGATTAAATCTCAACATAAAGAAAACAAAAATCCT